>OX439350.1:18767583-19394854 GCA_949319445.1 Mythimna lalbum | reverse complement strand
ATACATTCAACTTTATTTAACAATGTCCAATTTTCGATTGTTACACGGTATCGGGCCGATCGGCGAATATTGTCGATATTTTATTACTTATTCAGTACTGAATTCCGTGCTTTTGTCTTCCTATAAAATACTATGGCCACGATACGTCCACAGTAATATTACTCATCTTTAAGTTCAAAATGAGCCGTTAATGTTATAAGAGGTACTGAGTGCCCAGCTACCGTACTTTATGCCTTATCGAAGTGGTCGTCTGGATCTAGAATATGGTCTACTGCGTGGTCATTATGATGAATTATAGATATTTTGGCTTTAGAGAATGGTCGTTTTTATATTGTTCATGGAGTGTGGTCTTGGCTGGGAATATGCTGTTTACTTTAATAGTTAGTAAGAGACTGTTGATAGGTATTAGTTTCAAAGATTTTGAACTGAATTCGTCATGTAACTTTTGGATAATTCGTTGATATATTAATGATATGTTAGAGTTAGGAATTTGGGTTTGAAATGTTTTGATAAACAGTCCGATTTAAGAATTCCACTGAGTTATCTTCTTTGGGTTTTAGTCAATCGAAACTATCTAAATATTAAATCAAAACGTTCTTTCCTGGCAGAATTATTTTGATAAATATAATCAAATAATTCTGACAAAATTTACGACATATTTACAATACAAAAAAAAAATTAACACTACAAAACACAGGTAAAACTGTTTTACATAAGTAACTAATAGCAGTAGGCACGTAACAAGAATCAGATTTAAATAAAGTAGAGTACGTTCTAATTAAACCAGAATATTATACTATTCTAATTATCAAAATGAAATTACTAAAGCTCATTAAATAATCCCGTGTATTTTTGTTTCTGTTAAGTAATTGAATGTCGCTGTGTAGATTATAATTATTATTTTGATAGGCTGCTTGAATAATACTTGATATTTTAACAATGCTATGATATATTTTTTTGTTTATTTGAGCAGATTAATTTGAGATAGAAAACTATATAATCCTAGTTTAGAACGTCGATATAATTTATGTGCCTCTTCCACTAGTCCGTCAGTTTTACATTCATCTGAAACCGCTGGACGTAAACTTCGCTTAGACAAAGGATGTTTCCGACTGAATCATGTCTGGCTTCGACGGGATGTGAACTACCGACAACCCGAAGATGTGGAAAATTTTCCCTACAGTCTTCTGCCCCAACCGATATTTTCATTTAAGTTTGAAAATTGCTACCGTTCGCCCGCGCAACTCGCAAATTGTACTGGAATAGGGATCGATAATAGGATTGTAGGTGCGATTTTCTTTTGCCAAGATGACTGGAGTGTAAATCTTTCTGATAGAAAAATTTCGGAAATTGTCCTGGAGATTTATCGCCGCTCCCGCCGTCGTTGTCGCGTGTGCTACGGTAAATTGTCTTTTGATATTACACTGACATTGGATGGGTTATGGAGTTAGTACGTAAGAATGGGGAAAAGTTGACGTTATTCCCTGTAAGTTTCGGATTTCAGTGATATTGACAACATCGAAGGTCCCATTTATTTTATCGATGAAGAGTGATAAAAATAATGGTAGGAAAAATAAAAAATGTGGTTATAGCGTGGGGTTAAAATAATTTTTGTAGGTAAAAAAAGTAAAATAATACTATATCATTTAGACCAACTTTCTAAGTTTTATAATATCATTTTATTTTTTCTACTGTTTTATTGAAAATTGTTAAATAAAGTGTTTATCGGTGAAGAAATATCATCTAAAATTTTAAACGTATCTTTTGAAATTAAGTGCAATTCAAAAATAATTATGACTAATTAATTGCTTTTCTAAAAAACAATGTAACGTATTAATTGGTAGTAGATGTTGGTAGAATCATCATCGCATTGAATTGTTAGATTTGTTTTTTTTCACTACAGCTTTGTTTATTTATATGTATGTATCAAGTATTGTATTTGTTTCTCTTTTTATTAAGTTGCACCTGCCATGTTATATTTATTTCTGCACCACCCTAAAGTCGACTGGCAGATAATGCCTAAGGCATTAAGTCCACCTTTGTACAATTTTTGTGCATAAAGCTTTAATTAAATAATTAAAACATTTTTGCTCAATAAAATATGACCTACCTACATTAAAATAAATACAACTAAGAGTATTGTGCAAGACACAAAAATTTACTCAAAATAAAAAAACAATAAATCTATGAACAATATTCTAAAATATACATGAAAGACGTTTATTCCAATCCCAAATACACGAGTGCTTTATAAACCTTTCAAACTCAAGATTATGTTTTACGTTACCAGCCTTTGAGCCTTCTGAGGCAAAAAAGATTTACATAAAAAGAAACTTCCAGTCTCCTAAATTATGATTCAATTAGTATTAAAGGATTGGTCTCTCAAAGGACTCGTACTTTTTCGGGTCTGGCGAGTCGCTACTGAACTCCTTTGTGCTTTCGACCAAACTAAGAAGGTTGTAGCTTTGTGCCATGGTTTGTCGCATAAAGCTTTTGGTACAAATTACAAGCGGATTTATTTGTGAGATGACGATATGACAAGGCATAAGCGGAACATAATTAATTGATTTTCTTTTGTGCTTTTTATATGTATGGGTTCCGCAGGGTAGTAACTTAAGACCGCTTCTGTGTGTATGTCAACGCTGTTCGCTTCAAACTTGTACTCGGGTCACACGAACGTAGTAAAAGATTTCAGTTCATTACGCATTACAGTATTTCTTCCTTCGTCTCCCGTTTTCGGGTGAATTTTTACGCTCAATGTACTGTGAAAATCTACTCTACTGTCGTCCCTTTGGTTCGAAAGTCCTTTGTACTATACTTTTAATCGTTTATTTTTCTAAGACACCGATATCGGGAATTAGATAGGCTTTCGGCTCACGATAACATCTTAAGTGAGATTGTTAAATGCCATTAAACTTTTTCAACTCAGTTTTTGAATGAAATATTTAAAAATCGTTTTGCAACTTGCCAGCTCAATATTCTCTATTTATTACCTCGTGTCCATGATGTAATGATGGTTGTCGAAGAAAGCCAGCCCCATAAGTGTGTTATCTGTCTACTTCAGAGGGGAAACACTTAAGATCTTTCCTTTATTTTTGATCATATAAAACTCAAGCCTGCGTTTGTCACAACTAATACTAGGTATTTGTTTGACTAACCCCCCGAGATGCTTGGATTAAGTGACGAATTATATAATTTTTTCAGCTCGTCACAACCTCGCGATTATTCCGCTCCGTCCGTGAGTTTGAGATATTCGTCTTGAGGATTAAGGGGATGTCTTGAGCGAACGAAATTTCACAGTATCCCCTTGATGGATGAATACGGAAACATTAATTCCGCAATTTCGGGGTGTAAAATAGTGAAAGCAGCGAAAGCGTCGCTCGCTGAAGCTAATAACGTCACACTCTTTCTATCTATTCTTATACATTCACTAATAGATTAATGATCCTTCGTAACACTCATTCCACATTTGTTTTGTTAAGTCCGACTCGACGCGATCATTAAAACAGGACGGCACCATATGGAAATTTAAAAAGGCATTCATTCATTAAACAAACACACATAAAATTTAACGAAGCGCTGCCATATTCGTTAACGAATTTCCGGCTTTCATTATGATTATCCCACGGTTACTGAAACACTATGCATATGCATCTCTTTCTAGTGCAGCGGTTGGGATTAAGAGCGAGCGAGATAAATATTGGTTTGTAATGTGAAAAATAACCGGGATCCATCTATCGCTCGGCGATTCGTCACAAGCATGCGTTTAATGGCGGCAATTAAAGGCGACATTCGGTAGGTTTACCGAAATATCGCGACATAAAAACGTCATTGTTACCGCGTATCAAATTGTTTAACACATTCGCTTGGCGAGATCACATTTACGACTTGTCGCCTGTTTATGACGGCTATTCAAGCGATTTGTGATACGCCACCGTTTTTAAGCGTAGGCTCAATCCGTTAATTGGTCCTCGGAGCCGGTGTGAAAGTTATGAATTTTTTTTTTTATTAGAATCAAGATTTCTCATTTTAGTAAGATTTTTAACTTTGTTCTCTAAGCTTACAGAAAATTAATTTAGGTATTAACATTTATGTGAAAAGTGCGAAGGGTAGGAATGATATTTATCTATTGTTCTTAATCAGGTATTTTGTGGGCTACACCAAAGCGAAAGCGACGACGAAACTTGTTCATTCAAGTGAAACCACTACACTTAAACTACACCTTATTACTTATGTTAATGTACGTCCGTTGCCTAAGACAGAAAAACGTTAAATAGGATCGTATCACTTAGTTTAATTAACAAGTGGAAATGAACTCGAGTGACACAGGACGACCCAAATTAAAGATGAAACGTAACGTCCATTACATCCGAACAAATTATCCAGGAATTTGGTAAAAGCAAAACACAGACGGAATAAATTCAACACCACAAACAAAGACCCACGCACAACCCGCGAGACGACAAATGTTGTACTAAACGACAAATAAAAGCTACGATAGTTTAAATTAAATTGGGACCCCAAAAACTGTATGTAAACATTGGTCCCAAATTTTCGACTGAAAAGTTTAGAGGGACGCAAGTGAAACATTGGAAACACGCGGCGAGTATCGGAAACGTTCGTTAGTAATTTGTATTTACAAGTTATAAGTTATAACTAACGGTATTCGAGCAACACGTAAACATTTAACTGGGAGAGGTAAATGTTGAATGTTTGGACAATTTGTGTTAGAGTTTGTTACTGTAGGTGAGTGGGACAGAGATTGTTGCGATTGGGTTTCAGTAATCTGAAAACTACAAATTATTTAAAATTAACTTTCATTGGCTTTCAGCTCAAGTTTGACCACTATCTCGCCTGATGGTAAGCGATGATATGATTGATGATGGAGCACGCTTGGCAAGAAGTAACCAATTCACACTTGACTACAAGATGAGACGAGACTAGAGGTTGTAGGCTCTATCAAGAAACACCGACTCCGGCAGGGTATGCACAATGAATGTATACCCAAAACGCCTTATATGTATAAGTGGGCTGTCTACTAAGTAAAATTATCCCAAAATAATGTGTAGTTACACTAATATTACACAGGCGAAAGTTTCTGATTATGTTTGTTATCTACTCTTTCACGCACAAGCAGCTGAATGGATTTGGATAAAATTTGGTACACGTATAGACCATGTATGTAACTTTTTATTCTGAGAGTTTCATATTTTGTAATAATTTTCTACCTTTACGCGGGCAAACTCGGTGGCAGAAGCTATAATTACTTAACTAATAACAGAAAATGTTCCGTAATACTACAATTATCGCGGTGTAAAATGTAATCTTTAAACATAGATAAACATTCTACAACCAGAACTACATACAGAACTCTGTATGCTAAAATACAGATCGTATACTGTAAATTGCAAACAAATTAAAGAGATAATCCCTAGAACTTACGTGGCTCTGAATAAAATACCAAATAACGTCGACCCACAAACGCAGTCGATTCAAATCACACCGAGGGAATTCCAATTAAATTGCATTTCAATGAAATCTAGAACGATTATAGAATCCAATGGTTGGCAAATTAAAACCGGGACTCCCTAGGATTTCCTGTTCAATTTTCATGGAGCACGACACGATAAAAATCCATTAGGCAACCGTCGCGAGAGGCCTCAGTGACACAGTGCTTTGCTAAATGAATTTAGGGACCGCTGGAAGCGATATTAACGGGAAAAAAATTAAAAGTCTTACGTCAAAAATTTCAACATTTTTGCCTAAAATATTTTAATTAAATCCGACGGGAATTTTGCATGCATGTAACAACATTATAAAGGACTTTATACAAAACGGTTTTAACATAGGTTATGAGGTTTCTAAAAATGCAGTTAATGTCGCAACTGTAACTGCCTGAAAAATATTCTACGTGTAAGTCCACCTACTAGCCTGCAAATAAAAATACCGTTTCCAGTGACACAGGTCGATATCCACGACTGGCATAATGCGATTCCGTAGCAATCACATGCTTCATTTTGCATTCCAGCAAACACTTTTACCGCGGGATCCTCGGAGCCTCTACATGAGCGGTGGCCCTTCGGCTTTACCGTTTAAATTCTAATAAATATCGTTGCTAGATAGATATCCGTTGGAATTTTTGACGTCTTTTTGGCTTACTTGGTCTTTTCGATTGATTGTAATGTTTCTTAGTTTGATGTCTAGGTAGTTATAGATGTCTATGCCATATTGTGAATTAGTATTAAATTGAGGTTTATTTAGAAATCCAGCATTAACGGTAGAAAGTAGGACTGGTTGAAAAAAAAACTGTCTATGAAGTAAGCTTGAACAAATAAACATTAAAATAATAAGTTTTTATAAACATTTTGAACTGTGATACCTTCAGATTATCAAGATTATTAAGTCCGCCTATGTACCACTACTGTACATGAAGTTTAAATAAATAAATAAATAAATAAATTTAAACAAACTTTGTGTTTAAAGAAAATTATTCCCATAATTATACGTATTCGTTTGTTTCTTTTATTTTTGTTTTTTATCCATTTTATTTGAGTAGTCTCACAAAAAGTAAATTTGACAGGAAAAGATACAATAGAATGTCCTTGACATGAGAAAAGAAAACAACCAACAAGAAAAACGAAGACGTAAAACATTAAAGTAACAGCTTTTACCCTTAGCAAGAACAAACGCTAATTACTTTCGACACATTAAATGTAACTTAAACTGTTACTCGAGCATTAGATTACTTCGCCACGTGGAGACCTCACACAAACAAAAAGTCTATCCAGTCATATTACATCCATCATCTAACTGGGATATTGGTTGAAGCATTAATAATATTGTTGAAGACGAAAATGATAATACAGATCACAGGAAAAATGTAGATATAAGAGGAATGAGAGGTATTACTGAGAAATAATCTGTGTTACTTATACATAGAAGGGAACAGGAAGTCAAGATTAAAAGGGTTGTCGTAATGGGACTGATAGTTGCTCAATATACTGTTAGATGGTTATTTTCTTATTCATATTAATCTCTCTTCAACCAAGTATATTCCCTGTAACAGTATCTTTAAGTAATTATAATAACATTTTCTACTACTTAGAACTAATAAAAAAAAAAAGCCCAGACAAATGCGAGCTGACTCGCACATTGTGGGTTCCGAACAAACTTATAATATCTATATAAATAGTTCGATTTCCGAATCGAGTTTCGAAGATTTTTTGGAAACGCAAAAAAAGAAAATACGGTTTTTAGACTTTTTTCATTACTTGTCAGGTCTCAATAGGGACTGTCTTTCCCTTTTAGTAGGAAGTGCCCTACAGGTTGCTTGCAAACGTAAAAATATGCGTCATAAACGAAGCATAAAACGACTTTATAAACTAGATTGCTTGGACTTAGCAGTTTGATTTTTCATTGCTTCGTGGGGGAACAAACCGGAGTATTTAATTCTTGAGGAAAAGGGTATTGACAGACAAATAACAAAGTGATTCTATAAGGGTTCCGTTTTGGCCGATCGAAGTACGGAACCCTAAAAAGAACAACATAGTAATCCCGTTACTATGTTGTTCTTTTACACAGTCTCGTTATTGAATATATCATTATTGATGAATTCTAAGAATCTACTATCTGTAAAAGTAAAGTTTCTTGATAAAAGAAACTATAGGGAAGAAAATACAAATAAAATAAAATCTGAGAGTCTGAGAATATGTTTAATACATGAATATGGATTTCTTGTAGGATACAGTTGGAGTTATGTTCTTTATTGTGAACAGTCATTTCCAGGAAACTAATTTAAAATTAACAATAATGTTATGTTAGAAGAATTATAACGTATACTCAGAAAATTATACGAGATATTTTAACTTGGCTTTTTAAATGTGTAAGCATCTGTGATTCTTGCATGATTGCAGATGTCAACACTGTAGATGACGGTGAAAATTTCTAATCGGGTAGATTGCTTGGTTGATATCAAAACAAACAGGGTTATTTTTATTTTTTTACTGTTGTTTGGTTTGCGCTTGACCACAAACATCTGATGGAAGCAACAATTTGGTTGAGAATGGAGCACGATTACCTCGAAGTAAGCTGTATAAGTACTCTCGGACATAAAAATCCACAGGAAATGAATAAATGATTATTAGTTATTGGAACATTGAATAGAATAGAATACATTTTATAGTGACCCGTTCTCCTAGTCATTATATCTATAATGCGCATTATATAGTGGCGAATATGTTATGTAATTTTTTTTTCGACGTACGCGATATGAACAACGAATATAATTTAACAATAGCAAGAAAATCAACTTACCGTTATGGAGCAGGGTGGAGTCCCTCGCCAACGGCAGCTCCGAGTCCGTGAGGGTAGCGTCGGACGCGTTGTCGGAGGCCGACGTGGGCGTAGCGGGAGCGGTCGGCGAGTCGGACAGGCCACTGCGCGCGCGCCGCCGCCCGCTTCCGCTGCTTGATCCGCTGCCGCTGCCCGAGCCGTACGGCTGCAGCCGGCCCAGGCCTGGGAAAAAGAACAAAACACTGTTAGATTCACAGTCACATTGAAATTAGAAGTTCTGAAATTGAAACTGTAATCCTGAAGGGCACAGGTACAGGTGTGGTTTTAATCATCAAACGTGATATCTAACATGCATTCCTGCTCCAAGGTAGAGAGGGAGAAGTTGTTAAATGATTTTTCACCACAAAAAAGGACCAATGGTGACAGATAGTAAACAGACATGGTCAGAAAAAGATATTTCAAGTCATATAAAGATGGAGTATAAGAAAATGATGGTAAGGATGCTAGTATAAAGATGACTCACAAATGTAGTTATTTTTTAAATCTGATATAATAATACATCCTAAAGCGAAGGGAGTGATTGATTCAAATTATTAGCCATTGGTCGAGATTACAAACATGCAAAGTGAATTAAATTAAAATAATAATACCTGGACGACAGGTAGTTAGTAGCATTGCAACACTCAATGTAAATTTTTAATGAATTATGTAAAAGATTCATGAAACGGAACTCATACAAAAGAATATCAATAACACATGAGGGAGAAAAAAAAAGAATCATGCAGAGAATACATTTGAAGTTGAAAGGTAGACAAATACAAATCCAGCATTACTTATAAAAGTAAATAAAGGAGATAGTATCGAAAATAAATAAAAGGAAAAGAAACCGCATAACGAAGTCGGAAGGGAAGGACAAAAATAATTAGGAATAATATGGCTTCGGAACATGACAAAGACTACAATAAGAATGCTTCGCGAAATGATTTTAATGTTGGGAATGAAAATAAGAAAGAAGCGGTAAACTTAGACGGGATGAAAGTATTGGACGGTTCGCTGTTTAAGGTGTAATAGAAAGACATTATAGGCTAAAAATATGTTCGTTTGATTATCTAGTTACAATCATTAAATAAAGAAAGATAAAATGCGAAACATACGACATAAATTTTGACCACCAATCACCTACAATACATTATAAGCTACACTTTCTGACTCCCCAAGTACTCGGTACTAGAGGAGTGTGGCATACTCTAACTGTGACCTGTTTAAATATCGAAAACATTTAGTGCTATGGTTCTTATTATTGTGCATGCTGTAACTGTATTTTTTTCTGTTGTACATATTTTTTTTTGTCTTTCTGATCAGTACTGTATTATAATCCATGTACAGTAAGAGGTCTGGTTTTTATGATACAGGATCTCCTAGTACAAAGCCAGAGCAATGATGATATTTGTACTTATAAAATTCAATAAATTATAACTATTTATAACCGACCTTAATTCATTAAACCCCAAGCGAACGCCAGCGTTTGCTCTCTGATTGGCTTTCTATTGTGTTTTTAATTATGGTATTCGAAAGGTAAAAATTGATTTTCAAAAGCTAAATGTTTAACAGAAGAATTGTTGTCATTTTATCTTGAGGAAAAAGATCTGCTGTGAATTGATGAAAAGTTTATATAAAGAGAAAGTGTTTTTGATATTTCAATCGATGAAGCTGAAAGTACATAATATTACAAAGGCGAAAACTTGTATGTTTGTGTGAATGGTTGTTACTTCTTTACAATCGACTCAGCGGATTTCTTGGCGGATACGAGTAGACCAGGTCCTGTTTGAACTTACTCTATCTTCCATACGAAAGACGATGATGTGGTAGGTAAAGGTTACGGGAATCCGTTGGATGCGAGACGCATAGGTCGGTTCATTGTGGCGACACATGTGGAGGGGAAGAAGACGTCTTTCGGCTAAAATAATGATGATGATGAATAATTCAGATATAAATATTTTACTTTCAAGACAGCATATCAAAACTGATTCAAATTCAGAGTAAATTCATGTTGTGATTAAAAAACTGCAAAGCCAGTTTAGAAGCTAACCTCATTAACAAAATTTGTGTATATTTTCTTTTTTAACCCGACTCGTACAGTAATCATACAGGATCATTAAGGACAAGTATCGAAAAGAAGTAAATGGCCGTAGAGGAAGTGCTCTTGAGATGTAGAGAGAAACTTTTTAATTTAACGCAAATATCCCGGGAGGCTCACTCAAAGGAAAGGAAGAAAATAAAATTAGTTTCGACTCGGCCTCATTACTGGACTTGGGTTACTGAATGCTGCAGCATTAAGACTGCTCTGATTGACTGCAGGGTTTGATCAAATATTTTTTTTAAAGTATGTAGTCCAGTGGTAACGGTCCAGGCGGAGCGTGAGGTAGTGTTCTGACACACAAAAGTCAAACAAAAGTCTGCTTTTACTGACTAAAAACCCACTCCTGTTCCTTCGTTGTCTTTAGTACCGGGGCCGAACCTTTCTGTAGGTCGCGGTTCAAACCCAGCCAGGCACGTTACTTTGTGTAATTTATTTCATCACCATTGCTCTCAAAATGGTAAAAGAAAACATCGTGAAGAAACCATGTCCAAGAACCAAAATTTCGAAGACATGTGACATCCAGCAACCCGTATTAGGGCCACGTAATGGACTATGGCCCATTTCCTTTCCTTGAGTCCCAGCTGTAAGAAAATTAAAAATGCTGATAATGCTATACTATTTTTATGAGCAGCCATTTAGGAAAATTTGCATCGGACTCGTTAGATTTGGAGCTGAAAAAGATTACATCTATATATTCAACAATATGTACCTATTAGCCTGATTCTACACGTCATTCGAATCCAATTCTACTGCATTAGACCCTCATGTTGTAACCGTTCCAAATAAAACGAAAGAACTTAATCAACAGCTGATTATTAAAACCTTAATTGGGTCACCATGGGTAACACTATTCGTTAACGCTGTTGAGCAATCTTTGAACCCATTATTACTAATTACATTCGTTATTTCATGCCATATGGTATGGCCATGCGTGACTTGAGCGATTTCAACACTTTGTTGCATACCGCTACTATATTTAATGTGAAATATACTAGTTTAAGTAGTACCATCTTGATTTCACTTATATATATATATATATATATATATATATATGGTTAATTAATTTAATGTTTAAAGCTGAAAATGTAATTACAACTCCGTAGTTATTCCGTAGTTTCACTACAGTCGTCCAAAAACACAAGGATCGTTCATTTTTATTGGATACTAGTTGTCTTCTACGGTTTTACTCGCTTCTTTAGTTACCGCTCCGCGCGTTTTATAGTTTACTTGATGTTCTAATGTTTTATAAGTGCCCATGTAGGCCTGTGTGAAATAAAAAGATTTTGAGCCAGTTAGTGGGATTAGCGTGTTCAACCAAACAACTAAAAACCTATTATTCTCTTTGCTTCATAATTTTCTTTTGAGTATATTTTGATATTCCCAGTAAACGAATTTTCGTAATCCGATCATTATTTCCAAAGATTAAGTACAAGTATAAGCATAATCGATTTTATAATATTTTCATTGCTGGGACTTACGACTCTTTTCTAGGAGAAGGTGCCGCAACTCACCATGCGGGCCTAGCAAGGGTTGGTAGATGTCGCAAGTCTTCGAATATTTGGTTCTTGGACATCACGTTTGCAATGATGAAATAAATCACAAAAAGATAAGCTCTGGCCTGTGTTACATCTGCCCGGGTTCGGAGTTCTATTTCGTGGGTTAAAACTACAAAGTAGAACTTGCCAATCGGGGCCTAGTGGTAACCCACTGGGTCATCACAATTTTTACCACAGGTTATCCCTATAAATGTATGGTCTAGTATATAATTTTAATATATATATATATATATTTTTTTTTTTTTTCTATAATTCTTTAATAATTTGCTGTACACCGCAGACTATCCCCCATTTTATTTTAAGTTCTTACAGTCTATCTTAAGGTTGTCTGGTAGATATTATAAGATCGCCTTTGTACCCATATATTTAAAGTTTTGTTACTATTTTGGTGTAATAAAGTCCAAATATTTAATTTTATCTCTTAATACCTACAAGTTTACATAAGAAGAAGCTCTGTAGGATAGAAAAAATCGCCCATTGAAATCATCCAGTCAAATCATTTCGGATTCTTCAAGCTATTAATTAAGGACTGCGACGGAACCCTTTGGTCCAAATAAAAGACAATGAGCTCGTTAGGTGGAAATTTTTGCCAAGTCCTCCCCCCTCTTCCCACTGTGGTGGTGGAACTAGATAAGGAATGCTAATTGAAAACGAGTCGCATAGTAATGACTATGCATTTTTGTTTTTCGGGAATGTTTTTGAAGTATTAACTACCTTTATTGTTTTTTTTTTTATTGTTGTGTTATTACCTTTATTGTTTTGATGGTTTTGGGTTAAAATTTAAAGAAGAATAATAAACAATTAGATGAAAATAGTTCCGAAAAAATGAAAGAGAAGTAAAAAAATATATCTATAACGAAAGAGATGTCAAAACTGTCATTAAAAAAGAAGCAAATAAATTATAGTAAATTCTATACAGCCAAGAATAATAAGAAAATACATGAAAATCGTACCGACAGAAATAAAAGAGCAGTCAAAAACATATCAATAACGTAAAAGATGTCAAAACCGTTAATTGAGGAGAAGAATAATAACAGACTATATGAAATTAGTACTGAAAAAAATATAGGAGTAGTTGAAAAACATATTCATAATGAAGAAGATGTCCGTCATTAAAGAAAAAGCTATATATAAATATAGGCACTTGAGTTTAGGATCTCTCTTGACACCTTAACATCACGCCTAATGAATCTACTCCACGTCGGCAGTAAACTGAGACCACAGGTCAGTTGCATAACGTCGCAAGGGCAATGCACATTTCAAATTTTATTACAAAAAGGTTTTTTCCTCTCCATGCCTTCCTCTATCCATAAATCCTGTTTTATATTCCGTATAGCATTTGTTATTCCTGAATCACGTTTTATTGAATACAATTAAAAATAATTTCGCAATAAATACTTAATTGTAACGAATTAGCAGCATTCATGTAATTTGATAATTTTAAACAACGGACAAAACATACCTTTGTACTTTTAATTAATCAATATTGGAAATTCGGTGTTTGATCATTCAACGTACCTTCTATTGTTGGTTTTAATCACTGGCGGGTAGATTTAATTACCAAACTTTAAAGCTCACTGTATACACTATTCCACATAAATTGCAAGATTATAAATATTTTAAAGATCAAAATGTTTATCTTTTATATATATTCACATAAATTTTACGTCACTAGCACTCGAAATACTATCCGATATTTTTTTCGGAATCACTGCGTAAATCACGTTCGTCCTTCAGATAAAATGATGCGAAACTAATTCGCGCGACAAAATCATGGATATTCTAGACTTCAGCGCCACCAGGCGTGGGCGGAGGGGACTAACATAAATAAAAATACTGTCTGTTTCCTCTTTCGGTGATAATGAGGGTGATAAGAGGTCGGCGCAGGACGTCCGCGGTGATAAACGTTGACCGGTCAACTTTAATGAAACGAATATTGTTTTAAATGTAAAACAGCTTTGTTAATATATTAATCTATGTATGTTGAGTCACACTGATACCAAAAATAGTGGCAGCGGAGACTCACAAATAAGAATGCGTCGGTTGATGCAACCGTGAACGGAATAAAAATAGCTATGCTCTTAAGTTAGTGTGACAGGTTATGTTTGTTTCCCTTCCGAATAGAGCCGGCGTTGATAGATCTATGGTTATCGACGTCATTTGAACGAAGTGAAGCATTATGCAGCCATGTCAGTTTTTAAATATAAAAAAATATTGCACAATTAGTGGCAAATTGCCAACGCGGCGCTCCAGCCAGGAAAATGATGCAAACTGTATTTTTTATCAGAATAAAACTTTTAGTTGCAACACTGAACATATTTCAATCATAACAATGATTCATAAACGGCCAATTTCCAACTTCGCGCGAACTAATCCCCAGCAGATTCAACTCAAAATTGGTATTATAATAAAAAATAAACTGTGCAGCATAATAGTAAGCTCATAAATATACAATTGGTAGGTTGCTTGCCTAGCTGAATCACGTGTACTGCCCTCGAAATATGCGCAAAAAACGATATAGTATAAAACGCAAAATCCTCTTTCCGCACGTATTGTTGGGAGTTCGTTACTAGTAGAAAGGAAAACTACGATTTGAATTCGACAAAGTCGCATAAACGAACTGACAAATCTCCTCCCTGAGGGGACAGGGTTACGATTGGTGAAAAAAAAAAACCGGCGAAATGCGAGTCGGACCCGCGCACAAAGGGTTCCGTTCCATTATTTATACAACATTAAACATTATAATATATAGACTAACAATCACATGTTTGGGATCGCCTCCTGAAATATTTATTTCATTTTAAATAAATAATTTATTTTTAAAGTGACTATACAACTAAATATTCTATGAATATTTCAAGAGTAACGCGGAAGCAAGTAGATATTTCCGTTGTTAATATCGAGCAAAAAAACGGCAAAAAATCACGTTTGTTGTATGGGAACCTTACTTTAAACATTCATTTTATTCCGTTTTTATAGTGGTAACAGAAATAATCATCTGTGAAAATTTCAATTGTCTAGCTATCACGGTCCATGAGATACAGCCTGGTGACTGGCAGACAGACAGTAGTCTTAGTAAGTTGGGTATGGAACCCTAAAAATACGCATATAGACAATCGTTACTGCACACCCTCGAGACGCTTCTGTTGCTTATTGATTTATCGATGACTAAATTAGGATTATTTTGATGTGGAAGCGAAGAACAGACTGAATGTGACAGCTGGTGATCAAATATTCATGGAATTATTTTTGAATGAATTAAATTTCTTTTTTGTTTATTTTGATTGTCCGTTGAAAAAAATCTAGTACCTATTAACTCGTGACGTATTGTTACTAATCGTTGATGGTGAGGCGCACTAGTTTATAAGCCTTTAGCTCTTGCCTTGAAGACACTCTAACTATGATCGGACGGGAAGACCGCAGTAGGCTGATTGTTCCAGTTCTTCGACGTATGCGGTATAAACGTCGAGGCGAAACGCTTAGTTCTGACCGTAGAGGTTTCAACAACGTATGGGTGGATACTCGTTTTACGTCGGGTTGTCCGATGGCAGAATTGAGAACATGAACATGCCCTATACAAATGTTAGTAATTCTGATAATATGAACTAATTATTTAAACTAAATAGTGTACTTTACAAACATCTATAAAAATCGACTAAAAATGTGTAATTTATATCTAGGCAAATATTAGTTAAAAAACAATTTCTAATGACGCCTCTCTTATTCACCAAATTATGTAATTAAGAAACAGGTATCTATTGTGTTCGCGTAATTAGTTCTAGGAGCCGCGAAAGAGTCACAGTAGATCTGGAACTCAAAGTGCAACTGAAAGAACCGGAACCTGGGTTTCCTGATGGATACAACCCAAGAACCTTTAAGTCATAGAGTATATATATATAATAGGTTACGTCTAGCTAAGCGTGCTCCAGCGTTAACCACATCGTCGCCTTCCATCAGGTGAGATAGCGGTAAAGCGCGAAACTATCAAGAATAAAAAAAGAACACGGGTGGATTTTAGTCAGTGAAAGTCTGCCACTCTCTCACGTTCCACGCAGAGCGTGAGAAGTTGTAGGTATAATGATTTCTTAAATAAAAAAAAGTGTGCGTACATGTTCATGATATGTCAGAAAAGACAGCATGAAGTAATTCTTTATTACTTTAAGCTAATATTGTATATTCCCTCTTTTTTTTCCGGTAGGCAAAAATCATCTTGTGACAACCCCCGCTCTTGGGTAGAACGGGAGATAGTGTCAGACTCTTACTGACTAAAAACCCCACCCCGTTCCTTCTAGCCTTCATACCAGGGCTTGAGTTCCTTTCGGATAACCCTGGCCCCAGTAGGCTTCGACCCATCTGGACCCGTCCTGTCGCTGACAAATCCTTAAGGCGCGCTGGAACAGTGCGCGCCGTCGACGTCTTGGGCTCGGTCCAGACAGTTACCGGGCGGTCGGACAGCGAGCTACCCATTGCACATTCCCTCTCCTAGAGAGAAGGCCTGAGTCCCAGCAGTGGGAACATTATATGGATGATTAAGTTATGCTAAAAAAGTCTGCAGTAAGTATAAAGGAGTTATTTATAAGGAAGCAAATATTAGTTAAAAAACGATTCCTAATGAGGTCTCTCTAATTCACCAAATTAATTATGAAATATCCGTTAATTTTGCCTAATTAGCTCTTAATTATACATACTCAGTATAATTAGACTATCTCGGCGTTTTGTTGTTGTTAGTTTAAACTTGTAACAACAAAATATTGTGGACTTAGGTTGATGGAATGTGGCATTATTTGAAAGAGTCATCACAGGCTCTTGAACAAACCTGCAGCGGTCTTCTCGTCTAATTATAATTTAGGTGTCTTCAAGGCTAGAGTGAATAGGCTCTTAATAACCTAGTGCGCCTCACTATCAACGACTGCTTACCATCAGGTAGAGTCGCAGTCAAGCACTGGTTTATATCAAATTAATAAAAAAAGACTAAAAAAAAACGCTAAGGGTAACTGAAGGTTAGTTTTCAGTCAATAAAAGTCTGATACACCCGCTTCAACCTAAAGCAGGAGAAGTCATTAATTAATGTTAGCAATAACCTGCTTTACACAGAACCAACAGATGACCAGAAATCACACCTCCACAATCCATTTATTAGGCAGCACGATGTTCCATGGATAGACCGATGACCTGGTAAGGGTTGCGGGAATCCGATGGATGCATGGCGCACAAGACCGTTCATTGTGGTGACGCTTGGGGGAGTATAACCAACAGTGGACGTCTTTCGGCAGAAATGATGATGATGATACCGATGATCTGACTTTCTGGCGTCTAACTACCTGTAGCGACTGTCAAAGATCTACGCATGACAACAGGGATCTACGGCTTTAAGTGCTTTCCAAGGCACGGGGTGTCAGTAATGTCTGAGGTAAACTTAGAAACTTAGGTTGGTTTTTTTTATGGTGGTGAAAATTATCCAATGACAACCCACGCTCTTGGGCGGAGGAGGAGATAGTGTCAGAATCTTACTGATTAAAAACCGTTAAAGATCGTTCCTTCTAGCCTTCATACCGGGGCTCGAGCTCCCTTTCGGAAACTTAGGTTGACCGGGTTCTGTATAAAAACTTAAACATTTAACTACACTGTTATCTAAATGTAAACAATCTTAACACGTCTTTTATGTAAAAAAATGTCTAAAAAAAGTATCTAAAAATGTTTTCAATTAGGTATTTACCTAAACCGATGTTAGGTAATTAACTAAATTTAAATAATTTTTTGTATGTCTTTTATATGATTTATTTTAAATAAAAACACATAAGTATCAAGATTGTTTACATTTAGTTAACTACCTAAACCAATGAACTACACCAACCGTGAGAAGTTAAAAGAAAAAGAAAAAACAAATCGCATACACTACGGAAGTCTCTTAGGATGGGGTAAAAAAATCCTAAAGAATAAAAGAGAAATGTTAAATAAATTCAGAGAAAATAGAATATAAATACGCAAAAAATATAACTTCCATTCATACACAGTACATTTCCACGTCACTCAAGATTCATTTCATTTGTCCAGAATCCTACAGACTTTTTTTCCTTATGTAAATCAATATGACTTCCCAGAGTCCCTTCTTCAGATATAATATTCTAAACACGGTGGCCCGCGTTAAGGCAAACGTAGAAATTTGTCACATGAGCGATGGTTCGCCTACGTGTTTCGTCGTCCAAATCCCAAATATAATCCGTCGCAGTTCAAATAAAACACACCTTTATTACTTTAAAGAGAAAAGCTTAAATCCAGCGCAGCGTCCTTCGGGGATTTCATATTTCATACGAGAGCGGACGTGGATTATCGTGCGAATTTATGTCTTAGCGTTCTAATCAAAAAGTACGCTTTCTGTCGACTCGCGCTCTCTCTACGTTTAGTGTTGTAGTTACGCAAAGTGAGACTGTATGATTTCATGCCAGCAAAAGTAAAGAAGGTTGACAAATAGGTCGGGCGTGCCGATGTTCAGTTTTATTAAAATTAAAATGTTCTATCGTGACATTAATAAAATGCGCTAGGGTTTAGAATCGCTTGCGCATCGCCGTTTAAATTTACAACGGGAACACGAGGGATAAGCTGAACATTTTTATTATCATCGCGCTAGTTTATTGCGTCTCGAGTTTGAGCATTAGAAATAATCTCCAATATGGGGTGTATTATTTACGTTTCCAAGCGCTCGACGTTTGTCGGGACCAGAAAATTGTCAGGGCGGTCTTAATGACAGCTTTTCCGTCAAGCAAATAAATGCAGATCGAAATAGACGTTTCCGATATGGAGGGAAAGCGTTTACGGAGGCGAAAATTTCTAAAAACAAAGCGAACGATAAATCTGTCGGGCCTGAGCAAAACAGCGGAGTCGAAGGGCCCGTCCACAGTCGTAACTCACTCCACGTACAATTTTACCGACAATTTATTCGACATGAACTGTACTTGTCAATCGCTGACGTTTGCGTATCGGAAGAATAAATGAGAGACATAAAAGAGTGGCTGGAGACAAGCGTGACTTAGATATTGTGGTCACGTAGCAGACTCGAGACGACGGAGGCGCAATCTTCGAGGAAAGAATTACATTTATCCAAAACATGGCAAAATCTTGAGTAATTCAATGCATATATTCGATGAATAGAACGATAGACAGAGAAAGGTTTTGAAACGTCTGACACGATAGCGCCTAATATTATTTTTCGTACAGAAAAAGGAGATAAAAAGAATAACAAATTCACGTTGAAAATAAATTCTGTGTACTGTTGATTTAGTGATTGGATTTGGTGCGAAACTCTATAACTCCCGACAACGGCTTGTCTCATAAATTATGGCCGACTAGAATATATTTGAATGGATTTTTATTGTGCTGGCCCGTATGATTCATAACAGATACAATATAAAAAACTTTTCGAACGAGTGTATTACGAATTTTAATGTTTTTGCTATCGATACTGAAACATATTGTGCTTGTTATTGTCATTTTATGGATTCGATAGGCTTTTGAAATAAATTTGTTATGTTTTTCATATAGGTATCTTTGATCAAGTCCATTAAAAGAATCTATTATTTTGTGGCTAAAATAATAACAGATCTAAAAACAGATTTAAAATTAAGCAACGCTAGGCGTGGTCATTTTGTGAATGGGTGAACATCTTAACATATCGGGGACTAAGAATCTAAAATAATTTTTCCAACATTTAAATGCTGGAAAAATATTGTTGTTTAAGCGTCAAGAAATAACAAATGCATTCACAAACTTTTGAGCTTCATAATATTAGGTAATGTAATTTGAATAGTATAGTGTGATTCACACCCTGTTTCTAATGTATCTACTAAAAGTCAGAAGGCTTTTTATACAATTATCTGGCAAAAGTAGTTTCCATAGTTGTTTTAAAATAAAAACATCATATTTTCGTTTAAAATAATAAGTAAATAATTTAGATTCAAGTAATCGTTGAAGACTTTCGGATGATACATAGCTGCTGTCAGTAATTTCACCCACATGAACGTCTATTAAACCAAGAGAGTGTGAAGTAAATGAGGTAAGTAACCTATATTTTATCTTGGAAGTTGTTCAAGATAAAATACATACTTACCTATGTGCTATCTAGGACATGGTCTACCAGTGTGCTAATTTTCATATTTTCATTCAAATGCTTATAGCCTTCCGAGTTTGACACACAAACTTTTGGCTTTATTTAGAGTAACGTTTTCGAACTCAACATAACGTAAGCATTCGGTTCAGTTCCCCGTTTTTGTCCGTAGACCATAGACGCGGGCTTGCGGCCGGCGAGCCATGGGTAGCTCGCTGTCCGACCGTCCGGTAACTGTCCGGACCGAGCCCAAGACGTCAACGGCTCGCACTGTTCCCGCGCACCTTAAGGAGTTGTCAGCAACAGCAGGGCCGCAGCTGGGTCGAAGCCTACTGGAGCCAGGGTTATCCGAAAGGGAGCTTGAGCCCCGGTATGAAGGCTAGAAAGAACGGAGTGGGTTTTTAGTCAGTAAGAGTCTGACACTCTCCTGCTCCGCCCAAAAGCGCGGGTTGTTATTGGATGATTTTCCTCAACATAAAAAAGGGTGATAGTGTGATTGTGAAGATTTCAAACGCACAAAAACTTTGTTAAACTCCCCATATCCGTCATATTTCATATTGATGGCTATATTTGTGATGTAAGCAGTTGTCCTAATCACATAAAATTGAACGCCGACCGCTATAGACCTCATAATCCCAAACGTACAATCACAACTCAACACACGATGATTGGGAGTCATCCGAAACTTAGATCCGAAAATCCCTACAGCGAATGTTTGTTTTTGATTTTTGTCTAACGAGACAATGGGGAAATGATGAGCACTGTGCCGTACGTCGCCTTTGGGACTTCACCCCATACCACCCTAGTGTTGTAACTCCAATCAAGTTTGAACTTTATTTAGTTGGTAATAGAGTTGGAGTTTATTTTAAATGATTATGGAGTTGTGATGTTTTTTTTCTGGCGTGGTCACATATGGCGTCAAACGGGCTACGCGGAGTGACGGCATGCCACTCGGGGGACCACGATTGGCCTCCAGTGCTCTACGGGACATTCACTATGTCGTTGGACACTGAAGTTGTGACGAGATTTAAAAATCAGGTGAATTTGCTGTTTTTCCGGCCATGTTTTTTTTTTTTGCTTAAGGATTTCATTGTTTTAATTAACTGGTTATTTTGCTTGATAAGGAATATCCCTATACTGTAGCGTAGTTTATTTGGTTGATATTTTCAGACTTTCCACTTTTTAAGGATATCAGCTTGTAGAATGTAGGATCACATTATATATCACACTACCATATCGTTACGTGATATATATATAGTGTGATCGGAAGTATTTTATGCAAATCTGTTCAGCTGATTGGGCTTGAAGGACAAAAAAACACACATACAAACTTTCGTTTTCAAATTGTTATTACGTATGTTAAGCGTATAAACTTTGAAATACTATTCTTATAGGTAAGTAATAATAAATTAATTTAAAGTCGGTACAATGTTTTCTCACCATCCTTCAGCGAGACAACTTCCCCACTTCAAAAAAGATAAACAAGAACCTCTAATTAGCGATACACGAACGTACATCATCGATTTTCGTTTAACACAGTAATCCACTAATTTAGTGACTGTTCCCATTAATTTAGGAGACCATTGATGTTACTCTAATTGCGTAAATCATGTGGTGTGGTTCTAAGCTAGCAATTAAGGCATGAAACTCGTTATTGATCAATGTCTTAACAAAAGACTGTTAATTAAGAGGTTTTGATAAGTTGACTTATGTAGGCTGATCATCTGTCATATCAAATTGTATAATGAGTTGGTGTTTGCACGATTTAGGCGAAAGCCATCATCAACGATTGCATCACTGCTTAACATCAGGTGGGATCGCAGTTGAGTACTAGTTTATGTAAATAATAAAAAAAAGATTGCGAAATGTTTGTAACTAGCTTCAACCAGAATAGAATAGAATAAATTTTATTGTACACCAAAATAATTTAGGCGAAAGCCACCATCAACGATTGCATCACTGCTTAGTGCTTACCATCAGGTGGGATCGCAGTTGAGTACTAGTTTATGTAAATAATAAAAAAAAGATTGCGAAATGTTTGTAACTAGCTTCAACCAGAATAGAATAAACTTTATTGTGACCCAAAACAGTAACAAATTTTTTAAAATAACTTACATCTATGGGTACAACGTAGGTCTTATCGCTAACAGCGATATCTACCAGACAATCTTAGGATGCAAGAACTTAAAATAAAAAATAGCCAGCGGCTTCGCTCTCATCATCATCATCATCATCATTTCAGCCAAAAGACGTCCACTGTTGGACACAGGCCTCTCCCAAGCGTCGCCACAACGACCGATCCTGTGCGTCTCGCATCCACCGCATTCCTGCGACTCTCATCAGGTCATCGGTCTATCTTGGCCTTCCAACGCTGCGTTTTCCAGTGCGCAGTCACCGCTCTAAAACCTTTTGGCCCCATCGACCATCCTACGAGCAATGTGCCCTGCCAAACACACATACACTCACAAAATGTAACTTTATTAATATTAGTGTGATGTATAGTGATTGTATAGTGTGGTTCACACCCTTTGACCAATATGCACCTATACAAAAAGTGTTGTATAGCATCTACCACAATAGTGTGAGCGCATGATCGCGAAGCGTTTAATTCATCAATATCTAGTGCGTCAACATCGGTCCAAATATCCATGCATATGCATACAATTACAGTCCGACCGCTAACACCCTAAAACCGGCGCGGTAACCCGTTTCTGTCACTCAACTAATATTATTTGTTGGCCATGATAAATTGCTGAAACAGCTGATAAAGCCTGTGGTGCATTGTGTGTGATGATTTTGGGAAAACTGATGTCCAACTATACGACGGTAGATCAGGATTTAGCTGGCTAAACGAGCTTGGAGCCTATAATATCGCATGGTATATATCTATGGGCCAAGATGCTTGACAATAAATGATTTTTTATTATTATTTCCTTTACTTTTCTACTATACATATTTTTAAATATTTCTTAAAATAAATATTTAAAAAAAAACATTTCAAAATACAAAAAAAAATAGTGGTCCACCGATGTCGGAAACAGGGTCCAAGCTGCCGGTGGTTAGGGCTCCGGGGTTATTATTATTATTATAATATTCCACAACTATCACACAACGCCGTCTAGTCCCAAGCTAAGGAGAGATTATGTTATGAGTATTAGAACTGATATTCTTACTTATATATTTCTCAATACATACTTATTATAATAAATTTGTTTTGTTCCCGCGCGCTTCAAGGAGTTGTCAGCAACTGTAGGGGCCCAGCTGGGTTGAAGCCTACTGGGGCTAGGGTTTGTTTCCGAAAGGGAGATTCGGCCCCGGTATGAAAGGCAAGAAGGAACGGGTGGGTTTTTAGACACTATCTCCCGCTCTGCCCAAGGGCGGGGGATGTCATTTGGATGATTTTTACCCATCGAAAAAAAAAAAAAACAAAAATGATGATGACTTTGTAAATTCGGCTGCTCATTCCAGTTGAACTGACGCAGGTTTTCCATGTATGTGTAATGTTATGGTGTACTGAAAAATACCTCTCTTTTCCCTCAACCGTAACCAATTCGTCTGAATGACTCACAAGGGAGTAATCCTAACTTGGCCTACTGAATCTGTCTGTTACCGTCAAGCTTCGTATCGCGAAACTCAAAGTTAGTGATTTATTTATGTTCCTGTATTGATCGAGTGTATGAAGGTACATTTAGGGGGGAAATGGGGTCAAGTTGGTACGGGTACCCTGGTAATCTTGTAGAATATACTTCGTGTCATTTTGTTTGTTTTACACGAGCAAATAATCTGAGAGATTTGATTGAGTTGTTCTCGGAAGGGGAAATAACCCATTTGATGTCTTTGAACTGAGTTGAGTTTAAAGTCTATAGATAGTTGTTTAAATATGTTCTATAAGGTTAAAGTGGGTGAATATTTTGTTGTTAAGTGGATGCAACTCGACACACATTTTCACTGTTTTTCATACATCCGCTCTTACCTGATTATGACGTTATTACACATTTTTCATTACATACTTATTTTGGAAACACAGTGTCTTGAGGATACTATCTAGGCTTCTAATGAAATAGATTTCTAAATTTGTGTAACACTAATCCCGTGAAAACCTCAGAAAATCTGCTATTTTGCATGAACTTTGACACTTCATAATTTACTCAAATAATAAAAAAGTAATACGATAGAAGCCTTGCAAATTTTTTTAAGATTCTAAATGTCAACAATTTTTTTCAAAACACTTTTAAGGGTTAAAAAAAACAGCTATGTCTTGGAACATGTTTTGTAAAATATTCGAGTAAATCACGGACTAACAGAGTTTTCAGGCGTTATCTCTCTTTTTGCGTTGCGTTCCGTCAAACATCGCGTTGGATTGCGTTACATGAAGCAACAAGCTTTTATACCATGCTTGATGTTGACGATAAGCGAGTAGAAAAACAACTTCTTAATAGTAGATTTTGTACATGTATTTCATATTATTGTTGCCTTAAATTATCACCAAAATAAATTAGGCTTAAAACCATCTTAATCGCAGTAGGGAATTTGGGTTTACTTTAATTCATAATGAATAATTACTCGTTATATTTTATGTACAAACACCTTCATCCACTCTTGGATAATTTTGAGTCGAATCACCTTTTCAAATAAACAGCCATAATAGAGCGGAGCGACAATTAGATTAGTATGAATGATAACCACCGGTTGTAGTAGCGACGCTTGAGGGAGGCCTATGTCCAACAGTGGACGTCTTTTGGCTGATATGATGATGATTAACATAGACTGAAATGTTGCGTATGGGTCACGCATAAACAAATTGTAAACTTATTTTATAAACAAATGCCAAGTGTAAATCGGACTCGCGCACGAAGGGTTCCGTACTATCCGTAGCAAAAAACAGCAAAAAAAATACGTTTGTTCTACAGGAGCACCATTTGAAAAAAAAATCTGTTTATAGTATTTGTGTTATAGCGGCAACAGAAATAATCATCTGTGAAATTTAGCTATCACGTTTTATAAGATAAAGTCTGGTGACAGACAGACAGATAGCGGAGTCTTAGCCTCCCCGCACACGGGCCTCAAAAAAACGCCGCTTCAAGCATCTTTTTGAGGCGGCCTTTTTTGTGGCTCGTGCGCGGCGGAGCTGCCACAAAAAAACGCTTGAGGCAGCTTCAAGCTTCTCCAGCCACAAGCTGTCGCACGCTTCAGCTGTTTTTGCGGCGGCTTCTAGCTTTTTTTGTGGCCGATTCTAGCTTTTTTTTGAGACCTCTGTGCGGGGACAGTTAGTAATAAGGTCCCGTTTTTGTGTAAGGATCCCTAAAAACCTAGATAAACACTTCTAATAACCCTCACTAAACTGCACTACATCCCCAAGTTATTGACTGCACTAATTGTGATCTTATTAATTCTGATTATGAAATGAAAGCACTTTCAGTTTCGCCATAATTACATTATTACCAGAACATCACTAATGACGTGACGGCGCATATGCAGCTACGTATATGCTCTATATGCACTTATATGCGTTGATGGATTGTAAGCAGCCTAATTATGTTAGGGATCGGGTTCACATTAGCTATTAAGGCATTTATTGCGGGGAATGTAATTAAAAGCAATTAGGAAAACTTGGTGGATATTGTTGATCTTTATTTTGCTTAAATCAAGATTGAAAGACGAAGGCATACCATAATAGTAGGTAACTAGGTAGGTATACCATATTGGGTAATTGTGCATACAACTAAGGAATTCCTTACCCGGAGTAAAAAGTGTGTTTCCTGATTGTTACAATTTGGGGGTCTCGAAGTCAAAGAATAGGTTATTTCTAGGAAAGATAGTCAAGCGTAAATCTTTCTATAAATTGTAATAAAAGGAGAAACTAACTGACATGTGCCCAGACATGGTCGCTCACCGAGTCGCAAAAGTTTCGCCTTGGGGTTTGCCAACGAGCAATGGAACGCAGCTTTCTGGGTGTCCAAAGAGCCGACAGAATGAGGAACCCCACGCTACGTCAAAAGACGGGTATTACATACGTAGGTAAAAAGGCTGCCAAGTTAAAATGGGATTGGGCGGGACACATCAGTCGCATGCACTCTGACCGTTGGGCAAGAGTTTCCACAAAGTGGGTACCCGAAGACGGACGACGCCGCCGAGGGCGACCTAAGAAGAGGTGGCGAGATGACCTGGATGACTACCGCGGGGACTGGTTCGAGGTGGCTCGAGAAAAGAATGCTTGGAAAAAGTTGGGGGAAGCCTTTGCCCAGCAGCGGGACAGTTTAGGCTAATAAAATAAAAAAAATGACATGTCGATTCACAATGAAATTTTACAATAGGTGTCTTTTCATGATGTAGGCAAGCACTAAGAGAAGGTACGCGACCTAAATGGATGAAATGGGAGTCCAACATTTGTGTGGAGAAATCTGCATTCAGAAGCTAGTCAATAAGAAAATAAGTTGTGTTTTAATTGCGAATCTGTAAGGAAAAAATAAACTTCAGCCAAACAAGACGAAGACAAACGACGCAACCCTAATCACAATTAGGAAGACACCAATAAATAATTCAAATTAAAGTCGATATCAACTATCGAACTGCACAGCTCTGTACCGGAGGTAAATAATTGAAGTAATTGTTGGGTCAAATCGGGTCAATTAATCATCTGATGCGGTCTAAAGCCGCATTAACAATTTATAAGCCGACCAAAATACTCTATATCGTTTGAAACTCCCGGGTTCGGTTAGTTCAGCACAATTTTGGAAACAATGTAGCTGATTTTAGACGAATACATATTTATGCCGGGATAGCAAACTGTCGACCAATGAATTATGGGATGAGTGATGTTGTGTTTTTGTTGGAAACTTACTAGAGGATACAACTTGGTCAATTTTTAGCCTGGAAATAGAATATTATAATTTAGGTGTCTTCGAGGCCAGTGCGAATAGGCTCTTAATAAACTACTATACATTACCATCAACGATTGCATCACTGCTTACCATCTGGCGGGATCGCAGTCAAGCACTACTTTATATCAATAAAAAAAAAAGTTTTACTCATGCGACGTAATTATTACCTGCAGCACTATCATGAGCTTTTAATATAATCTACTTTACGACTTAAACAGAACTGTTAAAGTTCTCGCACAAACGACTGATATTTAAACATGTCATGGTAAGGCACCTTTCCATTATCCAGAAAATTTGACACCTACCTGACCAAAGAATTATAGGGTCCCAGTTCAGCATGTAGCCAGACTAATATGTAGCAGTTCCCTGAATAAGTTGAAAACCAGATGGGTAAGTATAAAAATAGGGTAGTGGAGTCGCTTCATGTGAAATACATTAGCCTGGAATATTAGGATAAAAACCAAACTTTAGATAATTGGAAAAACACTAGGTAGATTGGTGATGGTCTACTAAAATATCACTGAGATCAGGGAAGCTTGGCACCCCAAAACCTCCCTAAAGGGAGGTATGAACACAATTTCGCATCAAAAATGTTAATAAAATAATCTCCGGGGGATAATCTGGATATATGGAAAGTAAGTGATTTAACGCATGGCCACATCCGCCCGAAACCCCATAAAAAGTGATAAGTAACGCGGGCCACCATAAAATCATGGATTCATCCCGTGGGACACAGCACTTAAGTGTCAATATCATAACACTGATACACTTCGAGGGCGGCTTGCGTTGGTGGCGCGATAAAGACATACAAAAAATACTGGACCACTCAAATTGATCTGAGGATATATCCTGATAATATCTTACATATCTATTAAGCTAGGGGTCTTAATAAACCGGTTCAGTTACCGCGTGGGTGACCTGTGATCCGATTTAAATTTCAATTTTAATTCTTATTAATTTATGTTCACACGAACACTTACTGCAAAAGAAATAGAATAGTATAAAGATGCTGCTTATTTCAATAGGATTTTTTTTCCATCAGGCCTGCGACAGGCAAATTGGGTGAGAGATGTCGACACAGTCTGTTTAAATAGATCACTTAAAATAGGCAACATTTAGTAACAGAAAACCAAAATATACACAGTTAAAATAGATAAATAATATTATAAGACTACATATTTACATTCGTATTATAAATACGTCCAAAGCCTTGAGCATCGCCGCTGAGTTGCTAGTCTGTCGGTTTTCTATCGTTTACATTTCGGAGGGTGTGCACTGGAATTGCACAATCTAATTCTCCGAAGTCCGTTCCATCATCGGACCACAAAGACGTAAGGCGTTGCGTCACGGGTACATGGTAGACATCCCATCGACACGCACAAAGCGTTTTGGAAACACATTTATTGTACGTCCAGCCAAGGAGTGGAATTCCCTGCCGGAGTCTGTGTTTCTTGATAGCTACAACTTGGGGTTCTTTAAGTCAAGAGTGAATAGGTTACTTCTAGGCAAGCGTGCTCCATCGTCGACCACATCATCGCTTACCATTAGGTGAGATGGTGGTCAAATGTGAGGCTATAAATAATAATACAAAAAATAAAAAACGTAATCTTATAAAATTTTATATTTTTACAAGATTTCATTGATAGATATATATTCCTTGTTGCTCTTATTCTGTTCCAGATAGATCTACATTTAAATAGAAAACCATTCGGCATCGTTATTATAACAGAGTTACTGCCAACACTGCGAACTCGTTCAGTTTTCCAAGAATTGTTTAAATAATTATGGAGATAGACTCGTGTCTATCAAACAAACAAAGATCTTAATTTCCTTTGGAATGTAACCTCACAAATGGAGACTAACTGACAAAAACAGTGACAGCAAAAAACTATATCGTTCTAAATTCAAATGCGACGAAAAACTCATAAATATAATATCACTCGAGAGTGCAGCACACTCCTAAAAGCGCACTAAAAAACCTTTGTCCCGTTTCAAACAATAAACCGAAATATCCGAATGACTAGAGACGGGACATTCGAATGCAGTAAAGTTTATCTTAATGTGTCTATACAGTTTAAAAATATACCGTCCATATGTTGGTTGCATTCGACACAACAACGACGGACGTTGTTTGTCGTCCCACTTTGTAATACGCGTGTATTGATGGTAGAATTTCATTGTTTTTTTGGCCTTTCAACTTGTAATATAGAGTGTAACGGCCGAAAACAGAGAAAAGGTTGTTTTAAAAGTTGAACGTCGAAAAATCATAAAGGCAACGTCCAAACCCAACGAGTAACGTTTTGTGCATCTTTTGCGCTTAGCCTATTATTGCGAACCATGTTTTGTGGTCAGTCAATCATGTTTCTTTATTTGGTAGCTTGTAACTTGGACTTGTGAAGTAAAAAATAATGTAACAAATTCCGACAATAAGAACTGTTTCATGTTTAGGAAAGATGACTGACATATTGGGGACAATTACGGCACATTTGTAGAACTGTTACTTTCGTCTTATATCCTAAGAAGGAAAATCTATATGTATTTTTAAGTGTGTTAAATTAAATATTATATTACTTTTGGTTAAATAAAATGCAGGAATTTTAAAATGTGGATGTTATAAAGCCTCAAAGCTAATAGATTAGAAAGAATAGTACGACATGAACTTTGACGTCAAAGTCCATCATGTCCGTAGATATACGTAAGTGCCACAGAAAACAGCATTTTTGCAACTGAACTAATCAATTTGGTAAAAATTATAACATCTCGTTTCTTTTTCGATAGATTTTGATTTTGTTTTCACAGTTAAAATTCTGCTCTTTTATTAATCAGAAAAAAAATTCATAGCTGTAAATCTTCAACAAACGAGAGCAGGTAGAATTACAGCTTAGGTAATCTTTTTTTATTTTGAGAGTAGGAAATCATAAAATAACTTTCTCTCTCTGGGTAGAGCGAGGAGTGTCAGACTTTTACCGACTAAAACCCACAGTTTCTCTTTGCTTGACTCTTTCAAAAAACCTACAGGCTTGGAGAGTGATACCTAGTTTATTTCACCTAACTATTCACAATAACATTTTTCCAGAATATACCGACTGCTCACATTTCTAGCCAGACAAACAAAACATTCCAAATAACAAATATTTCTATCTAAACAGCGGCCAAATGTAGCGTATCGTCGACATAAACTAGTCTAACAAACACCACCATTACCATTTAAAGTGCCACCATTTTCACGTAACACTTCCATAGGCTACGAGCTAGGTCATAAAAGTAACGCACTGTCTTATCAAATGCCACGGGCAACGTGATAGTATCGCCTACAATAGTAACATTACAAGCGACAAGGGGCCTATTGGACCCCACCTTACAACTTACGTATGAACTTCAAAATTTTCAATGATAGCTGCAAGGGTGAATGTAAGCACATAATTGGGTAATAAAAATTCAGAAAATATTTCATTTTTGCTCTCTCTGAAAATTGTTATTTGTACAATGAAACTTTCTGTTATGTTTGCAATGAGAAAATTTTATAAGGTTGCCTAGTTCTGTTATTTATACTGAAAATTACTCATTCCTTACAATGGAAAGTCTAAAGAATTTGCGTTGGTGTTGTTCTTATATAATTTTTAAGTAACGAAAGGTAGGTGGTAAGGTAATTGTCTGTCCATTCCTTATTTGATTTTGTTCCTATGACACGCAATATATTTATTTGCTAAATTAAATAATATTTAGCTCCTTTAAACAAATTTCAAACATTTTTTAAATAAACTTAGCTGTTGATGAAGATATCGTCAACAGCCAAGTAATAGAGCTTCAAACCTACCAATAAGAAAGAAAAGTCCGACATAGTCGGTGATATCAGAGTCCATCACGCCTATACGACCGCCATAGAAAACGGCGTCTTGGCAAGAAATGCAGAAATATTGATAAAATGTTTACAGATAATAAACATTTTGTTTCATGTGTTTATTATGGGAATACACATAAAAAAATGCGAAATTTCCCTATTGCGTTACGATGTCTACGGACATAGAATAGAATATAGCACAGCATATAGGACTTTATTTCAAAAATCATTGAATATGTTTCAGATTAGCTGACCCGGCGAACTTCGTACCGCCTAACAGCCAATGAATGTCGTATGTCTTTCGATATTGTCAACCGATTGCGATGAAAGAAAGCCTAAGTAATATATCAAGTTACACACAAATTTAATATATAAAAGCTATCTAGATCGATTGCGTACATTTTACGTGATGCGCGCACAACTAAACAGTAGAGTTATGTATATATTTTTATTCGACTGGCCTGTTGGTCTAGTGGTTAGTGACCCTGACAGCTATACCGGAGGTCGTGGGTTCGATTCCCACCCAGGACAAATGTTTGTGTGATGAGCATAATCATTTGTTCTGTGCCTGGCCGTAATTTATCTATAATATGTAAGTATTTACAAATATATACGTATGTTTATCAGTTGTCTAGTACCCATAACACAAGCTCTGCTTAGCTTGGGACTATACAGTGTTGTGTGATAGTTGTGGAATATTATATTATATATGTAAAGAAAAGCTATGTGAAATCAACCCCACCCTTACCTGTCCTATAAATATACATCTCACAGCCTATAAACAAAAATTTTTCGTCAAATCAACACTTTGTTCGCACGTGCAACCTTTCAGAACGTTTCGCTATCAACATACAGATATAATTGAATCGTTTACTCGCGAAGTGGCCGATTTAACGTATGTTTGCGTCCCAAAGCGATTCCGTATCGATTTATAAAAAAGATGATTTGGTAAACGATTAGATGTAATTTGTTGATATTTTGGGTTGTTAGTCCCGATGAAAATGTTTGTGCGAATAATGGAATATTTCATTTTATTTTTTTCTTATCTGGTTTTATTGATAGCCTCTGTTTTTGCTTTGAAAGCTTTTTGATCTATCGCCCAACTACTTATGTTATTAATGTGAAAGTAGGTTTTTTGTTTGTGCTTCTTTTACGCCTGGAAATATGACTGTCACTTAGTGTCCTAGCCTCAAAAAATCGCTACTTCAAGCTTATTTTTGAAGCGGCCTTTTTTGTGGCTCGTGTGCTGCCACAAAAACAAGCCGGAGACGCTCGAAAAGCGTCTCCGGCCACAAACTGTCGCGCGCTTCAGCTGTTTTTTGCGGTGGCTACTAGCTTTTTTTTGTGGCCGCTTCTGGCATTTTTTTGAAGCCCGTGTGCTGTTTTGAACCCGTGTACAGTTAGTGTGGACTCTCGCTTTTATTTACGTCCCATTATATAGACTACTTTATCTAAATTGACACAAAAAGTAGTTGAAACAGCTTGCTCTATATTAATAAAGCTAGCATTTTTGTACTGTATTGATCTTTATCAGTAAATACAGTTTTAGAGCCACTTTAAGTCAAAATACTCGGGTCAGATGGTTCGATTATCTTTTCAGAGATGTTTCTCGCCAAATGATCGAATCTTTACGGGACCAAAGAGCTGACTCTCTCTTTACCCTAAGACTTAGTATTACCATTTAACGTGGCAATGCTGCTAGTCCTTTGAGCACGCTTTCAGTGTGCCGTGGACTGCGATGTAAAAGGAGAGGCAGGTACCGAATTCGACGCTTTTTGGATTTTGTATGAACGTATTAACGTACGTTATAGTGTATCGTAGTTAGTAAATACGATATAGTGTATCGTAGTTAGTAAATACGATATAGTGTATCGTAGTTAGTAAATACGATCTAGCGTATCGTAGTTAGTAAATACGACTATCTAAATTATTTGTGTATACATATTTTGTTAAAAGAAGGATATAATTATTCCATCTTTTCAATAAATTCAAAGGTAAACTACGCTTCAACACGGCACACAACCTTGTCAATAAAACCAACGACAATTTGATAACACGGTCACATGAAACAGGAAAATGTATTTTTAATTCGTCCTCATCCCAAAATGCAAACTAAATAAAGCATCGAATCGAAATAACGTCGGTGTGAATGCAAATGATTTAATCACCTCCCCCCATAGCGCTGCAGGAGGATGGAAAAAGAAGTAAAGTAGCCAAACAAAAATATACAACGACAAAGGCAAAGTTTCAACAGTTATGCCGTTTTATTAATTATTTCGTGTTTGGAGAGGAACGGGTTCACGAGGCTTGTAATATTACAACTGTGGTGATTTGGGAATTGAAAGAATATGCATTGCATTTACGTACACGTCAGTACCTCTAGCCAAGTTGCTAATCTGCAATAGTTAACGCTTGTAGAAAGCTTCAAATGCACGGGAATAACGTCGTCTGAACGCTCAGTCACGTGGACAGACCAAAGAATTGGCGGCAAAGTCAATTCGAAGCGTTCGGAAGCAAGTGAAACGGTTGTAACTTGGCTAGGGGGGCAGAGTTATTTTCTTGTTAATTGACTTCATTAAAATTAAAGTTGATCCACACCCAACCCAACAACACCAAATTGACGTGTAAAAGTGTTTTTTGAAAACCTATTAACAAAATAAAGATCATTTACCAACAACTATGTAACTATGTAGGCCATACTTGAACAATATTTGTGCGAAAACAAAACCCGCAACATGCAGTATAACATGTCATCGCTCAACCACGGGAGTAACCGAGTGGTAAAAAAGTTCAGAGTTATTGAAAGTTGATTGCCAAATAAGACAATAAAGACGACAAACCATTTGGTCAAAATATTTTATCAGAAACAGAAATACGGCTCGAAGGACCAACATGTACAGGGTACAGCAGGGGCCCAGCTGGGTTGAAGCCTACTGGGGCCAGGGTTAGTTTCGAAAGAGTAGCTCGAGCCCCGGTATGAAGGCTAGAAGGAACGGGGTGGGTTTTCAGTCAGTAAGAGTCTGAAAGTATATCCCGCTCCGCCCAAGAGCAGGGCATGTCATTAGATAATTCCCCCCCCCCACAAAAAAAAAGAACATGTGCGGGGTGCAAGGTTATATTATTAAGCACTAAGTGGATTTAAATTTATAGAGTTTATTAAAAGTTCTATAGAATTAATGTAAAATGTCTTAAAGTACAATGCTAACGTCATACGTCTGGTGGTCCAATGATGGAACGGGAGCGGCGGAATTAAGTTGCAATTTCGCGGAAATACATGCTTGTAAAATCTTAGCTGCCATGATTGATTTAAGTAAACGCTTGTTATCTCAAAGAGAATATAAAAGTCCCAACCACCATCATGCTACTTAGTTTATTTTCCCTACGCCTCGAGCTAGTGAGAGGCCGCAAGACCTATTCCTGAATAAAATACTTCATCAATGTTTTAGTAAAACATAATATCCAGTATGAGCATAATATTATGTAAAATTGATTTTCATACAAAATGGCCACTGTAACAAGCTTTGCGTACATAACTCTGTCGTTTACCTAAATAGAAAACAATGAACAAAACAGCGTTGAACGGCGTCCACACAAAGCCTATCGGGTCCTATGTGACTTTGCAATGTCGGCCTCTATAAAATATTTTCAATACCGAGGGAAATTGGTCAAAAATGACTCCCCAACAAGATTATCTCGGCTGCTCCAAACCTTAAGCAGAAATGTGACTTACTTCTTCTATTTTAAAGTTGATTTTCCTTTGATAACTTTCAAGTATTTTAAGTATACTGTTTCAGCATTATGTAAGTTACTTCGGGGACTGGAGAAGTAATTTGTTGGGGGCTTATTTAGTGTTCTTTGCTGAGAGATGAAATTTATTTCGTAACATGTATATTGCGACTGGCTCGAATAACTTGAAGTAGCGAGCATAAATATGGGGAAAACAGGGACACATATTATGTATGTGGGTAATATATTAAGCTATTGTAAACTGTGTAAAAGGGTTGTAACACTTTACATACAGTATACCTAAACGACTATTGTAACGCCGTTTACTTTTCTCTTTAAATCTTTATCATTTATTGTGTTAAACATTTATAATCACTTGTTATCAAAGTATTAAAATGTTATTAATTCATGAATCCCCAAGCGACACCCGGTGGCCGCGCATCTATTGTCTTACTATTGTGTCTCTAATTGACGGTATCTGAAGGGTTAAAAACTATTTGCAAAGAATAAAACCGATTTCAAATTTTGTAGTTTATTGAAAAAAGAAAATTATTTTACAATTTTTAGTTGTGATGAACCTCAGTTAAACCTAAATAGTGTGCAAGTTCTATATAGTAGTAAGGTACTTGTAGAATGTAACCATTTCAAATGTGCCGTATAACATTTGTATTTCCCTCGATTTTTCCAGAATCTGACATAAGACCATCCAAAAAATAATTTTCCATGTCGATCCAGGTGTCACATAATCGGGAAACATACATAAAAAATATAAAACTCCGACGAATTGAAAACCTCGTCCTTTTTTGAAGTCGGTCAAAAACATAAGAAATGTCAAAATCACTCAAATCTCCATCACACAGCACCACCTCATCAGGTTAATACACCAAGCGTTGTTACAAGCAAGAAAAATACACACAAGTTGACACAAGCTAGAAAAGCAAGCCTGCCATCGTACACAGACATAACGACGCACTTTCGCAATTGACAGTACGTATTAGAACAGGCCCCCTCCCCCTGGGAACCCGTAAGAAGACAGGATCACTGCTGGTGATCCTGTTGTTTAATCTGGACCATGAGACCATCTAGGAAGTGTACCTTTTCCAAACAAAAAAGAATTTTCCATATCCAGGTGTCACATAATCGGGAAACATACATAAAAAATATAAAACTCCGACGAATTGATAACCTCCTCTTTGAGGTTGGTTAAGAAAGGAAATTCCAAAATCACACAAAAATTTCCATCACACACATCATTTGGCTAATACGCCAACTGTTGTTACATGGAAGAAAAATACACACAAGCTAGAATAGCAAGCCTGCCATCGTACACAGACATAACGACGCACTTTCGCAATTGACAGTACGTATTAGAACAGACCCCCTCCCCCTGGGAACCCGTAAGAAGACAGGATCACCAACTTTTTCCATCTGAAACTTGCACTATAAATCGTCACGGGCCGTCGAACGGGAACTATCGAAACTATCCTCTCCGCCTCTCTGGTTTATTGACAATTTATGGCAGATTTGCATTAGCAGAGACTAAATGACTCGACGGATTCTGAGTTAGTAACGGGTTGGATTTAGATTAGATTTATTTTTGTTCAAAATTGGTTTTGAGTTAGAAGACCACAATAGTATCTTTCTTCATTCAATTTTTTCTTTTTTTTATAACATTATGCTATAATACAACTGGATGATGCCGGTAACAGTTGTCGGCTTCGTATGATGTAGCGACATAGGTACATATCTTTTTCTCTCATCTTAAAGGTGCATATTTCCTTACTGCTGTCATTCTCCTCCGATCTTAGTGCTAGACTACGATCTCATTGATGGTAAGATGTTATGCAATTATTTATAGTAAAACGTACTAGTTTATTAAAAGCACTCTAGCCTTGAAAACAGCTATACGTATATATAATCGGAAGGGAACACCGCAGCAGGTAAATTCAAAACTAACTTCTTCCAAATTCCTCTCGCAGGGGTATTTCGAAACAGGATATTAGACTTTTACTGATTAAAACCCACCTGCATTCCTTTAGTTGCCCTTTGCAGTCTAGGGCAGCGGAAAATCTTTCAAGCAATGCCGCTGCCAGCTATGTACCATAGTAAAGCATAATTTTGTTAAATGTGGTTGTGATGAAAAATGTCGTCGCAAAATTCAAGTTTCTTTCATTTTGCAGATCAGTGTCGAGTAAGAGGGTTGTACTGACAATTTTAATGATTATAATTCCTTGTTACGGGACTTGTTACGGTCGCGATTAACATAAAATGTGATGCTATCCTGTAAAATGCAAAACAAACTGTCGAAAATTGTAATTCCTATGTAACATGCACTTTATAGGAGAGATGACGTTCGCCGGACAATTGAACGAAGTTAGATAAACTATGGAAAGCACAGGTATCCAAACTTTTGGGCATCGGTAGCACCATTACAAGTATGACTCACCGGACCAAGTCAGCTTGTTTTCACCAGGACCCACGTCTAAGTAAAAGGTAAATAACAAAAGATTGTTAGCGATAACGTTATTGTTCTAGGCAAATACTTCTTTATCGTAAACAGACATTCTTCCAAAACATACCAAAGCGAACTACTGATTAGCATCGTTCGAAGCCATACCAAGGTTCGGATTTAAAGTGAACTACACAGCACACGGTATTGTATTTCACATAAAGCACCAAATGCAATCCTTTGCCTTACATTATATTAATAATAAAAACATATCTGAATACACAATTGAAACATTGAAATACATGAGGGGATGTACAGTACGGTTAAATTGTGCCCATATGAAATTCTATTAGGTGCCAATTTGTTCTCGCTACCGACCGCTTTTCTCAACGAAGACTGTATTAGGTAAAGAAATACTCTGGATGTATGTAGATTGGGCTGTGGGGAAAGTGGAGAAATATAGAGATCGTAAACGTTGGCGGTTGAGTTCATTCTTACTTTATAACGTGAATAGTACTCGTATTCTTGAGAAAATATACGATGTCGCAGTTTACAATGAAAGTGATCGTGTTATCTGGATTTTAAATCTTTTTGTTTGGTAAAAATCTGTTTAAATTTTTACGTGGGTATTAACATAATTTTGGCCGACTAGGCGATTGCTTGATAGACGTCCGCATAGTCACATCCATGCACCTCCTTGGTTATAAAATAAATATGTTTTTTTAAAGATAAGAAAGACTAATTCATAATTAAATCATTAAACAATATCTAGCATATCTGTAGCGACGTTCAAAGTTATGTGTTTCACTTTGCTCGCTAATGCATGCTTTTTCCTAGCTTTTAGTTTTTAACCTTTTGCTACATAATTTGATAAAATTAATTCGATTTTTGTGTGTATAGGTAAAAGATAACCTATTATGTGCAAGAAGAGGTGCCTAACCCCCATGAAAATCTTGCAGGTGCTAAGGGTGACATCACTGCAGTTCATCATGGTCACTTGCTCAGCATAATTCATTTCACACTCATAAGACCCGATTGTCAATCTTATGTGATGGCGCTTCGATATAATATGATGATCCTTTTCAAGGTTAGTATGGACATAACAACTTTTTAATGGACCTGTACAAGTGTACATAGAATGAGGCCAAACACTCGTCAATAACAGGTCTGGTGTTACATCGTGTTTTCGTTATTGATTTCTTAACAAATTTTTAATGACTTCACAAGTCTCTAGTCACTAAGTATCGATGCCGTGACCGCACCAACCGCAAGCGAAACTCGATCTACTCGATTAAATGTCTGTACAATAAATAATCGATATCGCTCATTCGCTTCGACGTTCCAAATAACATTTGAATGTTTTAGTCGACAGCTGTATGGTTGAAATAGAATTTTTGGTAGGAATTGAAAGTATAACGATGTGAGTTTTCATATGGTGTAGGTAATATTTTAGAGTACGACGAACTTTTTACGGATTATCTATGATCCATCTTTTAATTCATGAATCCCCAAGCGACCACCTGTGGCCGCGCATCTATTGTCTTACTATTGTGTCTCTAATTGACGGTATCTGAAGGGTTAAGGCTCACGTATCTACCAGGAAGGTGAATCTTTATTGACGATTAAAAAAAGGATTTTATTTTAGTGATTTATAGGACAAAAAAAAAACTATTAGCTCATCACGAAACTCTTTATTTGGGATAAAAAAATTGTAGACCATTTCTCTAAATATTTCTATTATTATCTTTAAGTTGACCATAGAGCCTGATAGATCAAGGGCGAACCTATAAAATACTTACTACCTATTTACTCTTGACTTAAAGGCCATTAATATATTTTTATAATTTTACTTAGATGCTGTCTGTCTGATTGCCGTCGTGTCCAAATTATTTAGTCATGTGTCATCACTGGCATACGTATCATAGTTTCGCCATTTCTGGCCTAGACAGTCAGTTGCCTTCCTTAGGTTTCTTATCCTTTATACCCTTTTCCCTTTTGAAATCACACGGACTTATAATATCTTCCTAAAAGCGATCATATAGTCCATTACCGAATACACGACAGTTAATTCCAGTCAATATTGAAAAGACTTGTTTACAAAGAAACCGCCCAATCCCACAAGCAAATCAGCTTGAAAATACCAGAACTGAAGTGCTGTTTTAATTCGTCGTGTTACTTAACAAGTGTTAGTGTAGGTATTCAAGTTTCCCTTTGATTAAAGACGCAAAGATTTCTTGATTAAAATGTCTCAACGGAGTGACTGCGGTTCTCACTATTGAGGAGCGTGTTTTGAGTTACGCTCGCCTCTTTGAAATTTGAAAACTTTAGTTTATCTCCTCTAAGATTGTTGGCGTACTGTTTGTTATACAAATGTTTTAATAAGTTCTACATTATGTACATTTGTTTTTGTTTGTTCGTAATTTTAATGACGCGAAGTGGAACATTTTGGCGCCTATATTTGTATTTTCGTTCAAATATAGCGCATATCGAATCGGCTGTGAACTGGCAACCGGTCCTATCTCAATTTTTAAGACTTCACTTTTTAATACTATTTTATACTATTTCATACTCCGTAGCGATGCAAGAAATCTCATCTCAGATACATTTTTGGTGTCACAATCGATTTCATCCAACTTATGCTAATTCGAACTTCTATTGTTGATTTATTTTGTCCTTTATTGTTTTTATTACAAGAAAGCAAATTAGGCAACTTTTATTTTTTAATAAGATGTGTAATAAAAATATTAAAAAAAAACACTTCGATACATCTATGCTGTATTAATGACGCAAACGAGTCTCTTCTTCATCCTGTAAAGTTGTCAAAATTGAGAAGTATCAATTGCCAGTTTACAGTCAATATGTCAAGTTATTCATCATCATCATTTCAGCTTATAGACTTCCACTGTTGGACATAGGCCTCGCTCAAGTGTCACCACGATGAACGATCCTGTGCTTCGTATCCATCGGATTCCCGCAACCTTCACCAGGTCATCGGTCCACCTTATAGGTGGCCTTCCAACACTGCGTCTTCTAGTTATTGCCTAGAATTAATTTTGTTTTCTGCTTTCAAAACTTTCTTCAGTACTTCAGTTATTACGATTACGAACAACGAAGTCGGCACACATAGTCTAGCCACGAATTACGTTAAAGACATTTGTGTCATTGATGAAGTAGCCCGGCCCGACGCGCCGAGGCAACTGGAAACCTTGGCACGTAGGGGTGCCCGCGTCGGCACTTATGAGAACCATAACACATAAATACAATTTCGGTCGGTATCATATCCATATTTCTTGCCTCACTGATTAGATATGAAGAATAATATTTTGTCGGGGTAAAATAATATCCTGATTTATTCTTACGGGCAAGATAACGGCGCGAAGGATGTGCCCGTAATGGTCGGCACCGGCCCGAAATTGTCCGAAATGGCCCGAAACAGGCCGAAAGTGGCCCCTACCCAGAGCGTATTTTTACATATTATTTTCAGGGGAAGCATTAAATTACAGGGGATTTTTTGTGGGGAGTTATGAAAGACCATATTTTGCGGAGGTGTGTGGAATGAAAACGACTCCTGGCTTCGAGAGGCGAGAGAAAAATATAATTATATGTTTTATGTGGTTCTATATTTTATTAGGGTAGGCTTTTGTACGTAAGTTTCGGGGTGTTAAATCAAGGAGGAAAGCGTTAATGTGCTATTTGTCAGTGTAAACGCCACGCTCAGATATTTGGCTTAGAGGATGCAATTTTCACAAAGCGTTTAATACAGGACCGGTCATTTACAAAATACGGTTTTAAACTTAGTGATTATAGCACATTTTGGGGAAAATGCAGCATACAATAAATTATGGTAATCCTGATTTATTAAGGATTGTTTATATATTTATATGTGGGTTGAAACAAGTCTACACATTCTTGTAAAATACATAAAGGTATGTTCAGACGTCACAAACATAAGCTAGCTAAGTGATCGTGCTTCTGTGATACATATAGTACGGGGGTTAGAAGCGGTGGTCAAAGGTGATGAATAAGTTCAATACCTTCACTATCAGATCATCTTCGTGGATCCAGTGTTCGCAAAACTGGAAAATAAAACACAGTTTCAGAACAAAAAAAAAAAAAACAAGAATAATAATAGTAGGTAGGTAAACTAATTCCACCCAACCCATTCCATCATCGGATTACTATACCATTAGTACTAGTAGTATTAGTAGTAATGTTTTGTGGACACATTAATTGTGCGTACCGCTAAGGAGTGAAATTCCCTGCCGGAGTCTGTGTTTCCGGATATGCAACCTAGAGGTATTTAAGTTTAGAGTAAATTGGTTACTTTTAGGGAAGGTTACTCCATCGTCGGCCACATCATTGCTTGGTGGCGCAGTAGGCCTAGCCAAGCTTCGACGGTTTCGTTTCGAATCTCTTTTCTACAGTCGGTAACGCCTCCGATTCCCTTGTTCTGACCACGTGACTAAATGTTGAGATGATGTAATTTTTTTTCCACTACTATCCCACAACGCCATCTAGTCTCAAGCTAGGCAGAGCTTGTGTTATGAGTACTAGACCACTGATAAACATACTTATATATTTCTAAATACATACATATTATAGATAAATTACACCCAGACACAGAACCAATGATCCTGACTCATCACACAAACGTTTGTCCTGGGTGGGCATCGAACCCGCGACTTTCGGCATAGCAGTCAGGGTCACTAACCACTATACCAACGGGCCAGTCAACGTTCATTCCAAATATTCCAATCAAATTCAATTTGGCTAAACCCTCAGGTGACACAGTAAAAAAAATAAAAAAAAAAACCTGCCTATCCTTTGTCCTTATTAAGTTGGAATCGAAGGAAGGATAAAAATTAGACTATAAAATTGTTCTGTAATACGCTAGTTGTTTACCATTGGTCCATTATGGTACCTATTAGTTCAAATAGAGAACAATTCCAGTTACTCAGTTCTAAATATATGAACAATATACAGTGCGTCGAGTAATTCGGTCGAAATCTATTATGCGAGTATAATCCTTCAGGGTCATGACGTCAGCAGTAACGTCATTGCTCCTATTAAGTATTCAGTGAACCGTAACCATTGGGACGCCTCGAATTTTTATATGTTATAAACAATTGACGAGCGATCCGAAATCGTGAGACGATTTTTAATCGAGAATCGGTCAGTAGCTTGAATATAGGTAGGATATACATTTCAGAAATATATATATTAATGTAAACTTTAAGTATTTTTGTCACATTCTATAGAATGAAAAAAAAAATATCGGCTATAAACTTGACTGTGAACACACCTGGTGGTAAGCAGAGACGCAATCGTCGATGGTGGAGCGCACTAGTTTATTAAGAACCTTTTTACTCTAGCCTTGAAGACACCTAAAATACGATTATAATCAGACGGGAAGACTGCTGCAGGCAAATTATTCCAATCTTTCGATGTACGCGATAAAAACGACGAGGAAAAACGCTTTCAGATGTAATGTAGCTAAGAATTCTCATTGGTACATCTTTTACCTATTGAATTTTGCAAGCCTCATCTTGTGATGTCCTCAATCCAGTCCATACTGGCTCTGTGATTCTAAAAAAACATAGCAATTGATGCTCGCGTTTTTCTGTGGACCTTTACTTTGCAGTTGAGCAGGAACTAATTTACACATCTTTGGCAAAATTAAAAAAAAAACAAACCACGGTGTTCTGCATGTGATGTCCTTCTAGTGGCACTGTGATTTATAAAAAATGTAGCAATATTGATGATAGTATTTTTTTCTGTGGCCCTTTACAGTTAATGAGTTCGACAAAATCTACGGTTAAACTAATATGTTTTAAGTTCTAAAATGAAATGACAACATTTTGGCAAACTCATAATTTATTGGGCTCTTATTTGTTGGTATACTGACTATGTTACAATTGCATAAACATTACCAACATTTTCGCAAGTTCATGGTACATATTGTGTGCATTCCTGGTTTAAAATAAAGATCCCAGGTGCACCGATATAACATCATACGCCTGACTGTGGTCGGTTCAGTGCATCGATTGCATTTCAAACAATAGTAGTTTGTATCAAAGCAATAATATGGTGGGTTTAAGGAGAGCTAGTGAACATAAAATGTAATGGTATCTAGTCCCGTATAAACCGTATCCTTGTATTGACTTTTACTACTGCATAGGATACGAGGAAATCTTGTTTTGGTCTCCACTTTTAAGACAGAACCATCTGTATAAAACAGATTCAAACTCAAAAAGTATTTTATACAATCGATTTCACACTGGCCACACATAAAAATTTGTTTCCGTTCAAAAAAAGAATACATTTTCACCTACAAAACCAACAAAATAGCGCGAAACAAAAAAGAAATTCGAACGAACTTTAAAAATCGCGTTCCCTAGGAAAATTCTACGTGGTTCCGTTCATATGTGGCATTCAAAATCAGTACCTCGACGCCCTGTTCGAAACAAAACGTGAGAATGGTACCTTTGAAATCGGCTTTCTGCAATCCAATGCATTAGAAAGAGACGGGCTCACAAAAAACTGGTTGTACAGAAAAGGATAGATGATATGCGGACAGTCTGAGACGCGAGTTGAATTGTAAATGTGAATTGCGAGTCGTGGATGCAGTTTCAACCTAGTTTGCGTTACCGGTTAGTTTTCTGTTGCAAATGGACATAATTTGGAATTCTTTCGATTTGGAGCAGACGCTGGAAATTAAGGAACAAGGTTTTACCAAGAAGTTAGAAAGTCAGTGAAAATAAATGTGGTAATTTGTAAGGCAAGCGGTTAGTTTAAGTGGTTTGCCGTAAACTATGAACAGTCATTGCTCTTGATTTTCAGGTTGTAATCCTATCTCAGTTAAAAGGGTGTGATCAATGTTTGTGTAATAGAGAAAAGAAGATATCAAGCCTAATGATAGAAAATCTATAATAAGAAGGATATTCAAAGGTAGCGCGTGATATTAAAATTAATTAAGTTTTTTGTATTTTGTATATCAGTGTCAAGTTATATATGTTGATTAAAATATAATTGACGGGCGTACCTATTACGTATTTATTTACAAATTTATAATTATTAAAATGATCAATTCAAGCCTATTAGTTCACGTTACCCCATTGAATTTTTATTAAAGTGATTAGACAGATATGACCGCGATGGCACAAAATAGATAGGTACAGAAGACAATCTACATACCAACCGCGTTCGAGCAACGCACACAGACACCGCTCACGGACACGATATCTCGGCTCAATCGCCCGGTCGCACTCATACGGTTCGGCGCAACGCGCTGACGTGTGTGCGATCGCCTAGCGAAAGTATAGGCATGAGATTGACTTCTGTACCTATCTATTTTGTGGCGATGGTACATACGTTACTGGGGCAGACTTCCATACTTTTTTTTTTTTTTTTTTTGTCGACGGGGAAAATTATCCTTGACGCAAATTAGCCACGTCCTTTAAAGTCAAGGGTTACTTATCGCGCATTTACCTTAAGCTAACAGTCAGAATCGACATTCCTTCAGGCAATATAAATCGCAGTTACAAGTCCAAAGAAGATTCTAGAAATGAACACAGACTAACATTATTAATTAAGTTATTGAAGAGTCGAACAAACTTGTTGAAATTCAAAGTGGATTGTTTTTACGCCAGGGCGTAATCAAACTAAGGAATTCCCACAATTTTACCGGTATATTTTCAAGTAAAGTGAGCTAGCTGGTGGCTAGCAATCTTATTATGTGCCAAGTTACCTGAGTTTGTTTTTCAAGTATCCCATGGATATTTTTAAGGTAATGGAGATTTTATTATGTTTACCTTTTGGCTTGCGGTACGTTTTAGTACGTTAGTTTAGTTCTTCAATCTTTTCATGATTTTTTGAGAGTGGTTTGGTTATAAGTTTTTAACAGATTTCAAAAAATTTAGAGGGTTCTTATTTCCAGTTAATGTTATGGAATGGATGGCTAGCAGTAAGGGCCACTAACCACTAGACTAGCAGGCCGTTTCTAATTGTATGTAATTTACTAATACCAAAGCAACGCGTAGAGTTTCAGCTTTATGCTGAGCGTTGGGCCGTTTTGCGCGGATGTGAAGCATATCTTCCCTATCGACTGATGTTGTTATGTTTGTTATTTAGCTTTAAGGTGGTGCATCACGACTCACATTTTCACTGTTTTTCATACAACCGCTCATAACTGATTATGACGTAATTACACACTTTTCATTAGATATTTTGGAAACACAGTATCTTGTGGATATTATCTAGGTTTCTAAAGAAACCAATTTCTAAATTTGTGTAAAACTAATCCAGTAAAAACCTCTGAAAATATGCTGTTTTGTATGAACTTTGACACTTCATAATTTGCCTAAAAATTAAAAAAGTCAAAAAAGTAATCCTCCAGAGACCTTGCAAATTTTATTAAGATTCTAAATGATGACAACTTTTTCCAAAAACTTTTAAGGGTTTAAAAAAAAACAGCTATTTGCTGGAGCAAGTTTTGTGAAATTTTCGAGTAAATCTCGGAATTACCGAATACTAACAGAGTTTCCAGGCGTTATCTCTCTTTTTTTGCGTTGCCTTTTCGTCAAACATCGCGTTGGATTGCATTAAATGAAGTAACAAGCTTTTAAACCATTTTCGATGTTTACGATAAGCGAGTGGAGAAGGACCCTCTTAAGTATGCGTCTTATTTCGCGTAAACAAACTGGTTTTCTTTCTTTCTTCTTAGAGGCATTACGAGTATTTGGTTATTCTTATAGGTAAAGTCAATGTCATTAACTGGTTACCCCTTTGCTAAGATATTTTAAAGTGAAAGGTTTATCCAATTGATCCATATTACTATTGTTATCAATAGTAAATTATCTAGTTCATTTACATAATTTATTATTTAATTTAAACCTTATTGTCTATCTAAAAAGTATTGTGTTGTCTATAGTAGTATCCACTGTGGCCGCGAATGGCTCGACAACCAATCAGAGCGCAAGGATTTGAACATTGACAGAAAGGAAAAAGCGCGGGATTTTTTGAGCGTCGCGCCATTCTAGCGGGCTTGCAGTCGTGCATCATTTTGTTCTTTTTAGTCATTGAAAAACTAGACATTTATTTACCAATTATATTTGTTTTCTGTGTTGAAGAAATACAATAAGTAAGTACATACACAACTGTCTATTATTCTCACTCTTTATTCCAATCTTAAAAGCCATAAACCCAAATAGCTGTGGGATACATGATTCGGATGATATCAACCCATGAGAGAGTTTACACTATTATTACTATAACGGAAATGTGCAGCTAAATACAGCAACTAAAAAAACTTTTTGTTTTACAAAAAAATACTGCCCGATGTCGGTGTTAGAAATCGAAGATTTTTTTTTTATTTTAAGGTCAATAGTTCGAAATTAATGCTATTTTGTAATATAATGTTTTTTAGGCAGCCAGTTGTTTTTTTTTTTTGTCAAAAGTTTTTTTTTTTTATCTGCTTTATTAAGCAACGAATTGTCTTAATGATGGACGATTTTGTAATTTTTACCGATTTTCTGGAAGTCGGTAATATTTTTTACTATCTTTTTTTTAGCTGCGAAATGTCATTTAATGAACGTGTAAAGTAGACGGCCTGTGGAAATATTGAAGTGGAATAATTAGTTGAGTATTTACGTACCTACTCGTACAATAACAATACATTGTGAGTCATAGGAATATTTGCGGTCAGTAACCGCAAAAATCTTAATAAAGGTCTTATTTATATGAATGATGTAAATAATAGAATTAATGGAATACTCTAGCCAAGGAATGTTGCTAGGATTTTTTCGTATACTTTATTAACTTCATCATTTCAGCCGACAGACGTCCACTGTTGGACATAGGTCTCCCCTAAGTGTCGCCACAATGATCGATCCTGTGCGTCTCGCATCCATCGGTTTCCCGCAACCCTCACCAGGTCATCGGTCCACCTTGTAGGAGGCCTTCCGACGCTGCGTCTTCCAGTACGAGGTCGCCACTCCAGAACCTTTCGGCCCCAACGGCCATCTGTTCTGCGAGCAATGTGCCCGGCCCATTGCCACTTAAGTTTGGCAATTCTTCGGGCTATGTCGGCAACCTTGGTTCTCCTGCGGATATCTTCATTTCTGATACGATCCCGCAAGGAAACTCCGAGCATAGCCCTAATTTTAACTTTAACTTTATTAACTTAGTTGTATTTTATTTTACCTAATGTTTGGAAAAAGGCACTGATTCCTATAATACAGGTGTTCTCACTGAGCTCAGGAGTCTTACTCTACTTGTACACCTTTTTTAAACCATTCTATCTATCTATCTTAACTTTTGTGCGACACGGTTGGCGATGGTAGTAGTTGAGCGATTGGCTGTTGCACTGCATGTCACACTGAACAAATTTTTTATTTGGCCCACAGATAGTGGTGTGTGTGTGCACTTGAGTGTCTTGTTTATGTGAGGGAAAAATATAGTTATTTTTTTTTTCTTTAATACAAAAATCATTGCCCTAAACTAAAATACAAACACAAGATACCTAGATTAGTTACAACTATATGTATGTAAGCCGTACAAATCTTTCGTGCGGCTATCGAACCCGCGACACACAGCCCAGTAGCCGATTGCAGAGCTACTATTAAAACGGTCACACAAGTTGTAAGATTCAGCTCTTTTTCACAGAAAACGAAAAGATATTCCAATATTATCCCAGCAATGGAGAACTAAAGATTGCTGAATAAAACGCGAACACATATTCCACTAGATATCGGAATCCGTATTCGGATTGTCCGCATAATCGATTCATAGGACATGGAAACATTTCATTTAGGCAGCCTTCGTTTCAGAGACTGAAATATACAGGTCTATACATTCAGAATGAAGGTTACCTGGTTTATGGTGGCAGGCACGATTCTAGGTTTAAACTACAATTAAGTTCATTTCTATTTGATTGTTTATAAACTTAGTTGCTAGACCTACATTAGCTGATATTTAATGTGCGTACAAACTTATCTACTAAAAAATTGAATTGGATTTGAGGAGTTTCCTCGATTTCGCCAAGATTCCATCATCAGATCTCAACTTGGTAACTATGGGACCATTTGGGACCATTTTTTTTCTTTACAACAAATAAAAAGAATTTTTAAATCGGTTGGCAAGCGACGAAGTTATGCGCGAACAAATATAAAAAAAATACAAAGATCTGAATTGAGAACCTCCTTCTTTTTTGGAAGTCTGTTAAAAACACTTAAATGTAAATTTTTTCGTTAACCCTTCAGATACCGTCAATTAGAGACACAATAGTAAGACAATAGATGCGCGGCCACCGGTGGTCGCTTGGGGATTCATGAATTAATTTAGATGAGGCCGGTGTTTCCTGACTATCCTGAGAAAAAACAACAAAACAGACGCAGTGCAGCATTCAACTGCTCAAACATTGCACCAATTATACCGTTTAGACCTATAGTCAGCCCATTTTATTTAAAAGTAAAGAATCTAGAGACACATTCCTGCTTCGCATAGGTGTCAAACATCTTTGAAATTCTGAGAAAATCTGATTACATACACTCATATTAGATTACACCTATACATAAAACTTTCCTCAAAAATCACTCTATCTATTGGTAAAAGTCGCATGAAGATCCATTAAGTGGTTTTTAAGTTTATCGTGTTCAGACAGACAGACGGACATATCCAAACAGTGTTGCTCGACGAGAGAACAGTTTTTATTTTTATTTATTTTTTAGCTTTTTTAGCTTTGAAATTGTGGAACAGCGCTGGTAAACAGCCCGTTAGTGGTGGGGGACTTTATTTTATAATATAATGATGTCATCATTCCATGGCTCCTCATGGTGGTTGTGAGCTCAGATGTACTGCTCTGTTATGTGCCCTTATGTGGCTTGCATATCCAACTTTGGTTGAAAACCCTCCAATTTATAAACAACTAGCGACACGCCCCGGCTTCGCTCGGGTCTTTGTCCACTATTTAATGGATGTTGTTATACATATAAACCTTCCTCTTAAATTACTCTATCTATTAAAAAAAAAACCGCATCAAAATCCGTTGCGTAGTTTTAAAGATTTAAGCGCACATAGGGATATAGGGACAGAGAAAGCGACTTTGTTTTATACTATGTAGTGATATAGGTACTCGTATTATGTAAGGAGATAAGAATACTCACTTATATAACTATAACTGCAATCATCCCCATTCTGTTGCGACTCACCTGTAAACAAAGAAAAAATAATGTTAAACATTGATAACAATACACAACACTAGCTGCTCGCAGCGGCTTCGCCCGCGTGATAGAAAAAAAATATCCCAAGAGAACATACTTCCGGGATGAAAAGTATCCTATGTCCTATTCCAGGACATGGTCTATCCGTGTACCAAGTCTCATCAAAATCGGTTTTGCCATTGAGGCGTGAAGACGTAACAAACAAACAAACAAACTCACTTTCGCTTTTATAATATTAGTAAGGATTTGACTGCCCTGTTAGTTTACTTGTTAACGGCCCTGAGTGCTATACCAAAAGCCGTGGATACGATTCCCTCCCTAGACAATTCTGTGTCTGGGTGTATTTATCTATAATATTCCTTGAACTAAAAAAATCAAAGACATGTGATCCACCAACCCGAACTGGGTCTGCGTGGTGGACCTATCCATCTCATAGAGAGGAGTCCTGAGTCTTAGCTCTGGGAATACTACTGCAGGATAAAGGCCTCCCTTCCATTCTTCCCCTCTTCTCTGTGCTTAGCCTTTTATGCCAATCCTTTAGATAGGAGTCTAAATTGTCATGCCAGCTCTTTCAAGGCCTACCAAGTCGTTGCTGGATCCCGCTGTTCGGGATCCAGTCAGTGGAAGAATATTACAAGGCTGATTAAGATATGCTTATGGAAATTTATTAGCTGGGATCATTTTACCGCCCATAACATATAACTCACGTTGCGTATTTGTCTGTCGACCGCAAACTTTATGAACTTGAACAAACAAATTCATTCACGTCGACCATTACGAAATCGTGACGTCACGTTCAAGAATAAAACATGTTTAATTCATGAATCCCCAAGCGACACCCGGTGGCCGCGCATCTATTGTCTTACTATTGTGTCTCTAATTGACGGTATCTGAAGGGTTAAACATCTAAACACTTTTCTAAGTACTCTTTATAGGGACAGTTCATTCACAAAATAATGACTTATTAGCCTACAAGCAAACGTGAACTTTGACTCTTAGAACACAAAGTCTAAAGTAAATTCGAAATTCTGATCGGGGTTCGGCAGACTTTACGAAAAACTCGACACGTGTCATCTTTCTCAATCAAAATTGAATTCTATTACTGAATGGGGAGGGTTGAATTGCGAATGGTGGTTTTAAGCTCCGTAACGTCACGTCAATGTATATCGCACCGTCACGCGACATTAGATATGAATCTGGAACTCCTTAAAATGTCGTAATGATGTCTTCCGTGTGTTTTGTTTGAGGATTTGAAAAGCTATTCTCAAGTCACTCAGACACGTATGGTTATTAATATAAAGTTACTGAAGCATATAAATCAATCGTTACATTTTAAAATTATGTAATATAAGGCATCTGTTTTTATTGTTCTGTATTCATACGGTTCAAAGCCATTAGTCGAGTTGTTAACGGAGTATAGACAAACAACCATTGTTATGAGCGATTCGACTTCGGCCCATAAAACTAGGTCAGTCAAATCTAGAACAAAGGCGGTAAAACATATGATCACCTTACAAAAAAACCGTTGTTTTCAGTCCTCAAAGGTATCACTTCCGAAATATCGAGTGACAAAAAGCTAGGAGAACATTTTGACGGAAAATCGGTAGTCGTCTTTTTATCCATAATGACGTAACTCTATACTTTATGGACCGCTAGGAATTTCATTTTGGGCCTTTATATTTTTGACCACGCGGTCCCCATGGGCAGGGGTTGGGGAGGAAGGGGGGGAGTGTTCTTTATCGTGGCCATTGCGGGCTCTCTCACGTACGCATATTAGGAGAAAGGTCCTTCTAAAACTCGTAAAGAGGTCGAGTAAGGTCGGTGCGTCTATGATGTGTCTTTAAGCTTCTTTTTTTTATTCTTTCCGATCGACTTTTCGGTTTGGAATTATGTATGTAAGCAAAAAGGTTGTAAGGTACCTTTTCTTTGATTCCATGTTAGGTAAATATGTAGTTGTTCTCGATTTTATATACCTATCAAGTTTCTTCGTAACTGATAAAGTAAACCTCATGAACCAATCATAGCAGTAATATTCCACCACGTCATTTAGTCCCATACTAAGCAGAGCTTGTGCTATGAGTACCTACTAGACAACTGATAAACATACTTATTTCTCAATAGGTACATACATATTACGGCTAAATTACACTCAGACACAGATCAAATTTATCATGCTCATCACACAAACATTTATCTTGGATAGGAATCGAACCCACGACCTTCAGCATAGCAATCAGGGTCACTAACTACTAGACCAACAGGCCAGTCAAAAAATTAAATCTCATACTTCAATATTAATTAAAACTGTTATCAATACATTATAAGCAGTCAATCAAAAAGAAAAATAAAACGCATAATAATGTCGGGAAGCAGATATACGGGACCATTGTTCTTGAAGAGGCTCTAGAGTCACAACACTAGTGCTGTTCAATACCGTGTGAAGTTTTTTTACTTGTACCGCTTGTCTTTGTATGCATCATCACGATTGTTTCCCTTATAGAGTGATTTTAAACATTCCAACATGAGACGTACATGTTCTCGGGCTCGTGGACGGCGAGCAATGGGTAGCTCGCTGTCCGATCGTCCGGTAACTGTCCGGACCGAGCCCTAATCATCGACGGCGCACACTGTTCCCGCGCGCCTCAAGGAGCTGTCAGAAGCAGCAGGGGCCCAGCCGGGTTGAATGAAGCCTATTGGGGCCAGGGTTATCCGAAAGGGGAGCTTGGTCCCGGTACGAAAGGTACGAAGGAACGAGGTTGGCTTTTAGTCAGTAAGAATGTGACACTATCACCCGCTCCGTCCAAGCGCGGGGGTTGTCATTGGATGATTTTTCACACCATAAAAAAAAACCATGCATTTCACCCAGTCATGTATCCCTTTACATCGTTCTTCAATCGACTCAAACAGCACAACCTCTAAAGATATAAAACTTAAAATATCTCGTTTTAAAACTGGCGAAATTCCTTATAAATCGACAACGTCTTCACGTATAAAATTTATAGTCTAATGAAATATTGTTTAGCACTCGGCGCCGGTACTACTACGGGTTTACGACTCGTCCCCGCCATTTTTTTTCTAGGGCTTTATTTGAAATCGCATAGGAGTGTTTGAGGTTTTCTTTAGATTATTAATTCATGAATCCCCAAGCGACCACCGGTGGCCGCGCATCTATTGTCTTACTATTGTGTCTCTAATTGACGGTATCTGAAGGGTTAAAATGGAGTGGGAATTTTATTTAAACTTACTGTTTCTTGAATTTTATTTGAGTCGAAACTGTGTTTATCTACACTTATATAATAAAGAGGTAAAGTTTGTTTTTTTTTTTGTTTGTAGGGGACAATCTAAAAATACTGGTTCGGTTGCTAAAATTTTTTCACCCATGCTTTATTCCTAAGTGACTAGGCTATAATTAATGAACGCGGGCGAAGCTGCGGACAAAAGCTAGTGCTTGAGCATGTAATTTAGTTTAATGGTTCTTTTAAAAACTACTGACATTCTTCTTACTTTTTTTGCGCTTCATTTTATGTGCGGTTGTTTTCTTATTTGTATTTTTTCACTTTATTACTATTTTTTTAGAGACTAGCTTGTAATTTCTATCCGAAAGAAATTTTAACATAGAAAGTAGTCAATATCTAGACTATTCAGCGATAATAAGCGTTCTATCAGATAATTTTAGTAATCGTTTTTGTACTTTCAAGTGAGAATAGGTGCGCCTATTCTTGTGCTTTTCTCTTAAAACGAGTTTGAAAGTGACTTCAGTGATTCAAAAGTTGAAAGGAAATCGTGTTTTAGTATAACCATATTTAGAAAAGGGATAAAAGGCATATCACTAAAAGAGTTATGAGTATATATGTAGCTGAATAAAGAGGGAGAAGGAGGTTAAAAAATCACGGATGTATGAGGAGTAATAATAAAAGAAAAGGAGTCAATGATAGTGTAACAGTTGTTAAGGCAGAATGACGAAAAAAAAAAACGTGTTACGTCAACCTCAAATAAAACGGAATAAGGGCAGTTAGATGATGTTTCTGGATTTCTAAAGACACTTTTTGATATTAGTTTTGATTTTTTTAACCGCTCTTTAAGTCAAGAGTAGTAGGTTACTTTTAGGCAAGCGTGCTCTATGGTCGACCACACCGTCGCTTTCTATAAGGTGATGTAGTAGTCAATCATGAGACAACAATAAATGGGGGCGATCTGCGGCGGAGACCTCTCGCGCCGGGCCCTGGTCGAGGCTATGGTCCGGAGCGAGGAGGAATGGCAGGCGGTCGCCTCCTTCTGCGAAGCAGTAATGCTTGCAAAGGAGGAGGCCGACCGCGTCAGGCAGCGGCGCCCTCGCCGCCGTCGCCGGGATTCCGATCCCGATTTCCGGCCACCGTAGACGCGGGCTCGCGGACGGTTAGCCATGGGTAGCTCGCTGTCCGATCGTCCGGTAATGGACCGAGTCCAAAACGTCGACGGCGCGCACTGTTCCCGCGCGCCTCAAGAAGTTGTCAGCAGCAGGAGGGGCCCAGCTGGGTCGAAGCCTACTGGGGACAGAGTTGTCCGAAAGGGAGCTCGTGCCCCGGTATGAAGGCTAGAAGGAACGGCGCGGGGTTTTTAGTCAGTGAGAGTCTGACACTATCTCCCGCTCTACCCAAGAGCGGGTTTTGTCATAAGATGATTTTACCCGTCGACGAAAAAAAAAAAAGAACAATAAAAATAAACCGATTGTATCGAGAACCCATAGTATCAATACTTGGTCGAAAGTGCGAAGGGTGGGGGGCGGCGACATTTCCGACTACGAGCCGCCGAGTTCTCCTAATGACGCGAATATTTCCCGCTTGACGTTTAATTAACTATCAAAAGAGGGTAGTTTGAATAGCCTTCTCTAATGCGACGCTGCCAATCCTCGGCGCAGCTTAGGAATCGCTTTTTAGTCCCGTTAAGCTAATAGTTGTACGAACTTTTGATAAGAGCCTAGCGTAATAGCATAATCAGCCTTGTAATGTTCCCACTGCTAGGACTCAGGCCTCCTTTCTAGGAGAGGGTAACGTAATCCATCACGCGCTAGTGTGGGTTGGTGGATGTCACATGTCTTCGAATTTTTGGTTCTAGTATATGCCGGTTTCCACGCGATGTTTTCTTTCATCGTTGTGAGAGCAGTGGTGATGAAATAAATTGCACAAAGTAAAGCGCCTGGCTGAGTTTGAACTAGTAACCTACAACTCGTAAGTCGATGGCGTTACCACTTGTGCAAGTTGGGCACCACTGTTCTATAATCTGATAAGTGCCTAAACTATTGGATTCAGCATTTCGTCCTAGAATAAAATTTAAGTAGAAATCAATATTCGATAATCCCGTAAACTAGTTCATGTAAATTTCTAGCTAATATGTTTGAAAAACTTTTAGCGAGGTCCAAAGATAAACCGAAACTTATCATGAATTAAATTCTCCTGGGAGACGGAGATAGTTTTAAAATTGGTTTGGCATTTTTTTGGGTACTGAAAGTCACGTTTAAGTACTAAGTTACAGGTTAAGTGATTTCATTAAAGATAAGGGTTCCAAATATTAATTTACGTGAGATTAATCTTAGTGAGATTACGTGGTACATAGCCATGATTCTGATCAATTTTTTGTTAATTCTGCTTAGTTTAGAGATTAAAGCCTCTTGACTGAGGAGTGGCTGGAAAGATGTCACGGTGTCCTCTCATTCTGTATGACGTCGATGTCCTTTTATTTGCCTGTAATAAGGATAATCAATTTTTTAAAAGTAAGTGCATCTAAGTGCATCTCTTCAGATACCGTCAATTAAAAACCTAATAGTAAGACAATGAAAGCGCGAACGCCGGCGTTCGCTTGGGCTTTAATGAAGTAAGTAAAATTTCAGTGCTTCTATTATGATAAAGTGTGCATTTTTTCAATAACATGATGTCTAAACTGTCCTCATTTATTGTTCTTTTTATTAGTGAAAACGACATCACAATCCGTTGCCTAGTTTAAAATTAGTCGATAAATAAACAAACGGAAGCAAAAACTTATTGACTTTGTTTTACTTTCAAAACAATGAAGTAAAACTAAACGGTGAAAGTACGACAATGACTCTATCTATTCACAGTTTTTAATAACACTATAACAAACGTGACTCAACGAGCATGCTTTTGTGAAAAGCATTCCATTTTTTCATACTATTTCAATCTAAACTCCCACTTTACTCCGATACCTCTTATAGATAAATGGTTCAGTTTTTTGCTGGTAAAAGCCATTGTGGAGTTCTCCATCGGATGTCGAAGTACGCCGACGACTCGCACGATTGCGCAGAGGCACCCACAAAACTATAATTTAGGATTATTCAGAGCACAAAGACAGATTGTGCGGTTATAGATGATTACTTTGTAAATTGTGCTGTGAGAATTTTTAAGGCGGGAAATCATCCAATGTATAAATAATAATTATTATCCTTACTAATATTATAAAAGCGAAAGTGAGTTTGTTTGTTACGTCTTCACGCCTAAATGGCAAAACCGATTTTGATGAAACTTGGTACACGGATAGATGTCCTGGAAAAGGACATAGGATACTTTTTATCCCGGAAGGATATTCCCTTGGGATAATTTTCTACTATCACGCGGGCGATATAGCAAATGGGAGTAGCTAGTTATGTATAACCATAAAAAGTGCATGTGATGTTAGCCTATAATGAATTGCTACACTAATCAATGAAGTTCCAAAATAATATTCCATGTAAATGACCAAATAAATAAATAAAAAATGTCGTTTTTCGTCCCGATGTTTGTCTGTAATCAAATCTTGCAAATTAAATTTGATCCACTTCCCGGTCACCGATTGAGCTCAAATTTTGCAAGCATGTGTAAATCAGATGGCAATGCAAAATTATTATGACAGGGAGTTGATCTGATGATGAATTAGAAGGTGGCTATAGGAACTTGGTAGTTAAACGACACAATCCCATCGAGTTTGGGCTCATATGATTCTTCTCGACGAGTATTAGTTTTATAGGTATTATACCGTGTTATAAAAGCTTGCTATGAAAAATATATTTTCATCAAAAACTTGTTATCTACTTCTCCCGGTCTATGGTGGAGCGCGAGAGCGTGTCAGACTTTTACTGACTTAAAAACACAGCTATGGTCATAGTTATCTCGCGTACCAGGACCCTGGAGTTCCCTAAAGTATAAAACTTATAGGTAACTTGGACATTTTTTACAGACAACCTAGATAGATAGAGATAAATAACTGATTTCAACATTTTCCTCTAAATATTTACGAAAAATATCTTTTCAATTTTGTGCCAAACTGTAAAATAAAAGTAGTCGCTAACTACTGTTATTTAGTACAAGGTTAATAAATAACATTTAATTTTACTTTAAATCAAACACTAACTTCAAATTCAAGTAATACTTAAGCAAATAATCCTAAATCAACAACTTGTAACTTAAAATCGCCCGCTGCGAGCCCAAACAAAATAAATCAAAAGGAATCCATTGAAAGCTTACCAACTTAAAAAGCATTTATTTTAAACTAAGTATATTGAATGGTATATATTCTTTCAATTCGCTGTTTGGAATGAATTTTGTTGATGTAGTAATGTAATATTATGGTTTAAATATAAAAATATAATAATAATGAACCTGACCACCGGTAGCTTGGACCCAGTTCCCGATGGATGGTATACAATTTTTTTTTATCGAAATATTTAAAATATTTTTTTTTTAAATGTATCCCTACTAATATTATAAATGCGAAAGTAACTCTATCTGTCTGTCTGTCTGTCTGTTACGCTTTCACGCAAAAACTACTGAACGGATTTAGTTCAAATTTGGTAGGTAGGTAGAAGAGACACTAGAATAACACATAGGTTACCTATAATTCCACTGCTGAGCACAGGTCTCTGCTCGCGCGATATAAACTGTAGTTCACGCGGGCGAAGCCGCGGGCGGAAAGCTAGTTAAGTGAATAATTATATGATAATAATATATAATTACTTTTAGTTCAGGAAAAAACCAGAGTATATCAACCACATCACGGTCTCCACACGTGTATTAATGTGTAGAATGAAGTTTATGCACTTTAATTCATGAATCCCCAAGCGACCACCGGTGGCCGCGCATCTATTGTCTTACTATTGTGTCTCTAATTGACGGTATCTGAAGGGTTAAAAAGAAAAAGCCCGTATAGTACTTATATGTATGTTTGGCAAAAGAAAGATACATTGAGAGAAAAAAAAGGTATAAGAGAGGGATATCGCAATCAAATCTATATCGCAAAAATCTTGCGTGACGTCACATATTATCTCCCTACTGGGGCCAGGGTTATCCGAAAGGAAACTCGAGCCCCGGTAAGAAGAAGCTAGAAGGAACTGGGTGGGTTTTTAGTCAGTAAGAGTCTGACACTATCTCCCGCTGCACCCAAAAGGGGGGCTTGTCATAAGATGATATTTGCCCACCGTAAAAAAATAACATAAATTATTATCTCCAATCACACCTACTACAAATCGCGTGGAGGAGCTTAGTTTTAAGATAGTATGAATTTATATCTCTAGTAGAAACATAACTGATGGACAAACATTATGATGGTTTTGGACACTTGTAGCACTATTTGTTTATGCTATTTTATATAGCTGTTTACAAAATCTCTGAAATTACAAATTTCAGAGATTTTGTAAACAGCTATATCTTCCAGTCACAAAAAGAATAACGGATCAGGCGATTTTCTATAGGATAGTTTTCCTAAACCTTTGCACCCGGAAAAAACAATAATTATTGCTATACACAATCATCAGGATACACGAGTAACAAAATATCGTCTTTAGAATGAGTAAAGGCCGTGTCTCGCTCAACGTTAAAATAAAGAAGCCCATGCATACAACTACCGCCGCGTGACTGGAGCCACGTTACGAATCCGACGGCAATTTTTTCACACCGTCGCAATACGGTCTACAATTCTTTGAAATATTGCCTCGACGCGTGCAAATTTCGCTCGTGTACTTTTGTACAAACTTACCGAGCGTTAAAAAAGACCTTAGCACGTCTATTTAGAGTGGTTTTTCTCTTGTGTTAGCTGCAAATGAAAATTGGCGTCGAATATAAGTTACATACGGTTGCCTACACAAAAATAACGAACTGCGCCGTCGAGACGGCTGTAGTAATCACGACGTGAATGGCCAACCATAGGCTATATTATGTAAAGGATCTTTTGAGCTTTTCAAAGGGATTCTGAAGCGTTTTCAGGGCGGTTAATTACACGATACGGAGGCTGTAAGCCTAAAGTTTGTCTTCAGTACTGAAATTCGTAGCTATAAAGCGATTTTATGCTTCTTTAGGAGTTTCTTGACGGTTTGTGGTTTGTTTTTTCTTTGTTACGCTCAGAATATTACAGTTTTGTGGAACATTGGGCAAGATTGAATGTTTAAGACTCATTTGTGTTTTTATAAGTGCGGTTTGTAATTAGCCTGTAAAGCGACTTAAATTCGTGGGAACATTTTTATTTATAATAAAAAGCAACATACACAAAATAAACAGGAAATTCAATCACTATCTATGAATAATCTAGACAGTGTATGCTGTGCAACTATTTCAGTCGGATAATGAAAATTACTTTTTTATCTACCTACACACAACACTGTGCAAAATGTGATACAGACATTGAAAAAATAAATATTTCAATTAAAAAAAAAAAAAAAAACAAGATAGAATACACATAAGGTTCATTAACCTACACTATCCAGGGTTCAGTCTGATCCTGCATAAAACCTTTTTGGAAAAGGTGTTGCCGGTGCAACATGGCGGTACACTAATTCGCAATACGATTTGTCATAGTCTCACTGCATTGCAGTTTCCTGCTGCGACAAAGAGCCATTCTGATACATCAGAACGACAAGCCATTGTCAGAACAACGTGTGGGCCACTACGTCAGAGCTTAACAGAATATTTATTGCTGGATACTTTGGGAATATCTCCCTCTCTTTCTATATTTCAACTTACTTATAGGGAATTGAATTCCCTGTCAAAATCTGTGTTTCCTGATAACTACAACCTGTTTTGTGAAATTGACTTCTACGCTTTAGCGTGGAGTGAGCAGGCGTGTCAGACTTTTTCTGACAGAAACCTATCTATGTTCTTTAATTTACCCTTTGCGTTCTAGGGCTATGGTAACACTTTCAAATGTTCCCGGAGGCATCAGTCCTATTGGCCTTCTACGATTGAAATCTCTTTGAGGCTCGCATGGAACACGATGCGCTATCGACTCAATCCTAGTCCTTACCGAACGGTTGAAAGGCAAGCTTTATAGGTACACCGTCTGCAAGCGTGTTCCATCGTCGATCAAGTTTACCATTAGGTTTTTTTTTTTGGTGGGAAAATCATTCAATGACAACCCACGCTCTTGGGCGGAGCGGGAGATAGTGTCAAACTCTTACTGAATAAAATCCCACCCCCTTCCTTCTAGCCTTCATACTTGCCTGCTAGAGCCAATCTTTCGAATAACCCTGGCTCTAGCAGGCTTCGAGTGAGTTGGGCCTCTGCTGTTGCTGACACCTCTCGTGTCCGGTGAAGCTTGAAGCCTCTTCAAGCGTTTTTTTTGGCGGCACCGCCGCACACTAGTCTCAAAAAAGGCCTCCTCAAAATGAAGCTTGAAGCGGCGTTTTTTTGAAGCCCGTATACGGGGACAGTTAGTTGTTCGTTTCTAGATGTTTGACAGTCTTTATGGACAGTTGTTATGACAGTTAGAAGAACAAAAGTCTGTCAATTTGTAATGAGGTGTTCTAGTTACTGGAAAGTGACCGTCAGGTGGCGACCGCGTATCGGAAGACGCAACGTTGGAAGGCCTCGAATAAGGTGGTCTGATGACCTGGTCAAGGTTGCGGGAAACCGATGGATGCGAGACACACAGGAACGTTCGTTGTGGCGACGCTTGGGGGAGGCCTATGTCCAACAGTGGACGTGTATCGGCTGAAATGATGACCGTCAGGTAAACATTCCCTCTATATAAAATACTCAATCGATTATATTGTAAATGGACCCTAATGTGAAAACCGGCCTACATACTCGTATCTATTACAAAGAAAAATGGTTTTAGTAACTAAAACACCTTTTTTGTAAGTAAAGTCTAAAGAGCTACTTTCTTTGAGTAGTTTTATGTTACTAGCTGCATACTAGTAGCATGTTGTTTTATGTTTAGCCTTTTTTCTGCGGCGTCGTCCGCGTGAATGTTGAGAATTATCCCCAGGGAACATGCTTCCAAAATATTTTGTATTAATTTGTTTAATGAATACATACATACATACTAATAGGTAGGTTTAAGTATAGGGCGGACGGACGGCGAGCAATGCGTAGCTTGCCGTCTCTTTAAAGAACAAGCCCAGGTGTCGGCGAGATAGATTGAGCTAGTTAGGGTTGATGCTTGCGAGAGCCGAATTGCTGCCAGCGGCTTCGCCTGCTCAATACCAGAAAATTATCCTGACAGTATGTCAGGATAAGAAGGTATCTATGTGGTGTCCAGAAAATGGTCTTTCCGTGTTCGTAGTTTCATCGTGATCTGTTCAGCTGTTCGAGCGTGAAGAACTAACCAACATTGTGTTTGAATGTGCTCACAAAAAAACAAAAAATCATCCAAATGACATCCCCGCCGTTGGGTGGAGCGGAAGATAGTGTCAGACTCTTACTGACTAAAAAACCCCCTTCGTTCCATCGTGCCTTTCATACCAGGGCTGATCTACTTTTCGGAGCTAACCCTAGCCCCAGTAGGCTTCGACCCAGCTGGGCCCCTGCTGTTGCTGACAACTCCTTGAGGCGCTTGAGAACAATGCGCGCCATCGACGACTTGGGACAGTTACCGGACGGTCGGACAGCAAGCTACCCATTGCTCGCCGTCCGCTCGCCCACGCCTAGGGTGGCCGGAATACCGGCGGAACTTTAACCTTTATAATATTAGTGTGCTACCAACATTAAAGATATTACAAAGCGGCAAGTTTCCCTATAACAACATACTTGGCTTTTACAACCATGCTTTGTTTCTAGACGCCTACGACAGTTTTATAGAAGCTATATTCTATAATACCGTCGTAGGCGTCTAGAAATATCAAATGCTTAACGATTACCTACACAAAGTTAGAAGTACTTTGTTTGAAACTTTTGAAGTCTAGTACGGGAACTTGATTATACACATTAAACATTATACATTCAGTCAAAAAAATATCGGGAATGGATGATTTGTTTATGGTTCCAAATTCAAATTTTTGTTTTTTTTGTAGTTGTTAGATTGGCACAACTGTTTTCCATTTTGGCGCGGAGTTTGAGTTGCATCTGTTATTTATATTAAATACAGTGCTGGTTTTAGTAATATCATATATAGTGTGTATTGCGAATTTCATAATGGACAAAAATATCGAACAAACAGTTTGTCTTAAATTTTGCATCGCCAATGGAATTTCGTATTCGGAGTCACTGAAAATGTTACAGAAGGCTTACGGTGAATCGACTTTATCAAAAACTCGTGCTTATGAGTGGTTCAAAGCGTTCAAAAGCGGTCGAGATGTGATGGAAGATTTGCCTCGCTCTGGTAGGCCGTCAACGTCTGCAACTGAAGTTAACATCGCAAAAGTGAAGGAAATAGTGACTGAAAATCCCCATTCAACTCTGAGAGAGATAGCCGCCGAACTTTCTGTATCTCACGAGTCGATCCGTACCATTTTAACTAATCATTTGGGTATGAAACATGTTGCTGCTCGGCTAGTCCCAAAAGATCTGAATTTTCTCCAAAAACTCAATCGCATGAAAGTCGCTGAGGACATGCTAGAACGAGTCAGTTCGGACCCAACATTCATGAAAAGCATTGTTACTGGTGACGAGTCGTGGGTTTACGAGTTTGACATGCAAACTAGTCAACAAGCTTCGGAGTGGCGCCTTCCAACTGATCCGAAACCGAAAAAACCACGCCAAAGTCGATCAAAAGTCAAAGTCATGTTGACTATTTTCTTTGACTATCGCGGTGTTGTGCACTCTGAATTCTTAAGGAAGGTCTAACGGTAAATAAATAATATTATTTGAGCGTTATGCGGCGTTTAAGAGAGCAAATTCGACGAAAAAGGCCAGATTTGTGGAAAGAAAATTCTTGGATTTTGCACCACGACAATGCGCCTTCGCACAAGGCTATCATTATGAACGAATTTTTGACCAAACACTCAACAAATACCATCCAGCAACCACCATATTCACCAGATATGGCTCCTGCTGACTTTTTTCTTTTTCCTAAACTCAAATTACTACTTCGTGGCGCCCGTTTTCAATCGATAGAAGACATAAAGGAGAATTCGCGGCGAGAACTGAACTCAATTCAGGAAGCAGCGCTTAAAAAATGTTTTGATGAATGGATTATTCGTTGGCGCAAGTGTATCGTTTCTAAAGGAGCATACTTTGAAGGTGATAAAATAAATTTGGATGAATAACAGACATTTTGTGTATTATTGATCTTTTCCCGGTACTTTCTTGACAGAGTAGTACTCATTGCTTGATAAGTGATATGGCTGTATTTTATGACAGGTAATTGTACACGATTACCTGTCATAAAATACAGGTAGTGTATCAGAAATCAGAAATGTTTATTTCATAAATATTTATTTAGAAATATATATTTACTACCTACGTATGTTTACGTACATACATATTATAGATAATTATATTACACCTAGATACAAAAAATTATCGTGCTCATCACACAAACATTAGTCTTGGGTGAAAATCGAATTTCAATTCTGATCCGATCAAAATCGAATCTTAATTCCGATTTTTATTCCGATCGAATCAAAATCGAATTTTAATTCCGATTTTAATTCTGATTTTAATGTAGATCCTAAGTTTAATTATTTTTTTGAAATATAATTAAAATTAGGATCTACATAAAATTAGGGTTGAAATATGGATCAAGGTTATCTAAAATAAATAACTTTTATTTTTTAATATTGTCCAACAATTTCAGCAGTATAAAATCAATCGCTTGTTTAGTGGCCTGACCAGAAACGTGTTAAGCTGACAACGCATCGGGCAGTGTTACGATTGCGACTGTTCGATTTATGTGTCGTCGGCGTGTGTGTTCCGTTTGTGGGTCATTTAGCACTGGACGCCAAGCGGATACCGATGAATTTTACATTAAGTATTCGAATTAAACCCTTGTTTGGGAATGAAGACATTGAAGGGACTGCAGCAGAGGGCTATCCGGAACAGGATTCTTTATGTCAAGAAGGTGAATAAAGACGAACATTAGGATGCTAAATAGGGTCGAAATTTTGTAAATTCACTGTATGGTTATTTACTAAGGAACTAAAAACTTTTTTATTATCAAGCACGCGTTTGACCACTATCTTAACCTGATGGTAAGAGAAGATGTGGTCGACGATGGAGCACGCTTACCTAGAAGTAACCTGTTCACTGTTGACTGAAATACTCCCAGGTTGTGGTTATCAGGAAATAGTGATACCAGCAGGAAATCTTGCTTCTTAGCTGCACAATTAAGGTGTACCAAAAGCATTTTAAAAATGTTAAAATATTTAGAAAACCTTCATTATTTTTTAAACATATTTTTGTTCTGACATGTATCTCCCGAGATATTTATTGAAACGTAAGTTACCATGTTAACTATTAAGGCAGAATTAAATTGAAATATATAGCCCCTTGAAATAGGTGTCCATAGATTGCAGGCACGTGGCACACTTGTTTATGTCTGCCCCGTGGGAGAGAGGCCATTGTCTGTGTATGTGTATACACAACCCCGCCAGTCAGGGCCACGCTGAATAAATAACAAAACAGACTTCGGCACTACGAGAGCCAAATTCTGTACCGACAACACGAGATTTAATAATATAACATTTAGGGTTGTAAATCTAGAAAACTTGAAAGCTGTTCGCTCAACAAACTGTCGGGAAGCAAACCTGTACATTATGACTTACATAAACTGCCAGGCTCCAACTTTTATGCCACCAATAAATCCTACGGTGCCCACTGGTTATTTCTAGAAATATCTAGAAAAATACCTTTAGTGTTTCCCCTGGCTGCGCTTTATGCACTACGTAACGGCGTATTTCTTTCAAATTAGTGCTATAAAAGTTTTATTGGCCGTAAATAAAATCGAGAGGTGACTGTCGCCATTACGACGGTACACGGTCATGCATAATATATTTGTTTTCGGTTTATTTCATTAAAACATTACAGTTTCAAAAGTTATTGACCTTTTGATTATTATAAAAGGTCAGAAGGCAGTAATTATAGCAACCTTTGATCCTGTTGTACCTATACTTATTCAATATTTATGTTTGAAATGGATCTACTTCTAAACAAACGTAAATAATCATTTAAGCTACTATGGAAATAAAATAAGGTTTTTTTTACAATTTATGTTTGAACTTATAAAAGTAAATAATATTAAGATATTAATAAAAAAATAAAAAACAAAATAATTGTAGTTCATTTGCAATTTATTTACTACCAGCGGCTTCATCCGCGAGAGTGTAGTAAAATAATATATACTAGTATGTCACTCAGTGATAAACTAGCAATCTACCTTCGAAATATTTTTTAAAATCTAGTCAGTAGTTTTTTAAGTTATTTTATAAAGGAAAAAGTTTGTGAGCGTGTGTAACAAGAAAATTATATAATGTTACTTTTTCAAACTTAAACGGCAGAACGGATTTTGATGAAACTTAGTACACGGTTAGATCATGTCTTGGAATACCACATAAGATACTTGTTTATCCTGCCAGCAAGTTATCTCGGGTTATATTTCTACATTCATACAGGCGTAGTCATTAGCAGCATCTAGTCATAAATACAAACCATTCGACTTTATAATATTAGCTTACATAAAATAACATACAAGAACAGTATGTTTCAGAAAACAACCCCAAATCAATTCCCTGTAATTCGTCATTTCCCCAACCAAACATGGAAAACCGTCCAAACTTAACGATTTAATCTTCAAACATCGACATTGAAAACCGTCTACCGAACACATTTCCGTGTACAAAGAGATTAAAACTGTTTGTCTGTTTGTTTGTGAGATATCCATGTTTGTACGGCATTTAATGACGACAGGATAGGCCAGGGGAAACCGGGGGAACTAGAGTATATACGCGAACATTTCGGTAATTACAATTCATTTTATTCTATAGTATTTCTGAAAGCATTGTCGATCGTAAACGCATAAAGTTCGCAAATAAAAGGGTAGAATTCAGGCTTATTTGACTATAGAGAGTAATAAAATGGTATTAAAAATATTCGTTCGACGAATTCAATTATGTTTTTCACGGAAAATACTTTTTTCATTTTTGCTAATTAAAGAACAGGTATTATTAAAAGTTTCTCTGGAAGTAGAGAGAGTCATATGAAATATGAAAGTATGGAAACTGATTTTTTATTTTAATATTTTAATCCGCTTGGTTTTGCACAGGTGCAATTTTACTTAAAATAATAAAATAGTGTGCCTGTACCAAAATTGGTCCAATTCAGCATAAATGCCACTCAACTAGTACCTGACGCTGGTTTTCAACTGAACTTGAAGTTGTGAGGTGACGGACGTAAATCAGTAATGTATTGATAAATGATATTTATTTTTCAAACAAGTTATAAATAATACTTTTACACGACAATTTTTTCGTTAATTTAAACCAAATGAGGTCGGTGTTTTCTTGCTGACAACTTTGAGAAGAAACATTGAAACAGAGTCGGAGATCAAACTCTCTTTTTAAATTCTTACAATAAACATGTACAGACTTAATGGTCAAATCATATGTGAATTATTTAGTGATGTAACAAAGGCAGGTAGCGACTTTTTTATACCATTGATAGTATTTTTTCTTAATCCAATCTTGAATTTTTTTCAAAAAATTTGTCCAAATACGTCTGTTTGGATCAATTTTAGAGGACACGTCCATCCTAAACACCGCACTTAAGAGGGTCCTTCTCCACTCACCTATCGTAAACATCGAAAATGGTTTAAAAGATTTTTACTACATTTAATGCAATCCAACGCGATGTTTGACGAAAAGGCAACGCAAAAAAAGAGAGATAACGCCTGGAAACTCTTTTAGTAATCAGTAATTCCGAGATTTACTCGACAATTTCACAAAACTTGCTCCAGGAAATAGCTGTTTTTTTTAAACCCTTAAAAGTTTTTGGAAAAAGTTGTCATCATTTAGAATCTTAATAAAATTTGCAAGGTCTCTAGAGGATTACTTTTTTGAATTTTTGAATGTTTAGGCAAATTATGAAGTGTCAAAGTTCATACAAAATAGGACATTTTCAGAGGTTTTTACTGGATTCGTTTTACACAAATTTAGAAATTGGTTTCTTTAGAAACCTAGATAATATCCACAAAACTGTGTTTCCAAAATATCTAATGAAAAGTGTGTAATAACGTCATAATCAGTTATGAGCGGTTGTATGAAAAACAGTGAAAATGTGAGTCGTGATGCACCACCTTAAGTCATAATACCTAGCAATATATAGCTACAGTAACTTGCTACGCAATAACCCGCGGGCGTATTCAAGTTCCGTAGAGTTTAGTGCGTGAACGCTACGCTGCTACGAGTACACTGCTACGCCCATAGGCTATTGCTACGGACCTACGCTACGAGGAGGTTATTATAATGTGAAAATTCATTTTAGAATTTTGCATTTACAGATTGCGCTTTACGAGGGTGCGATATTGACGTTTATTTTGCGATATTGTTTTTATTTTTTGAGGAAAATAAAGTATACTTAAACGTTTTATATTAAAAACACGTGTATGATCTGAAGACAGAGTTTTCTCGTTGGTTATAATGTGATATTTACTTGTTTTTTGCATGTGATGTGGTATTTTCATGCAGAAATTATATTAGTAACAAATAGCCATTTTTCCGTAGTCTACAAGCGACTCCTATTTTTAAGCTGGGAAATCATCTACTAACTTCTCTCATTGTAGGGCAGAACAAGAAGGCGTGCCTTTTTTTTACTGGCTAAAACTTTCCTAAGGCTTATATATCTATGTTCCTTTAGTTATCTCTACGTTCACCATGGGTAACCTTTTTAGAAGTCGATTCATGGCCCTAGTAAGCTTTGGCCTTGTTGATCCTAGAATCACTGATAAGCTTTTCAGAAGCTAGCAGGCAGTACAGACAATACTACAATGAAAAAAATCATCATTAATTTACACACCCAAAAAAATAAATACCACCGGCAATACAAATGAGTTGATCCACGCAGAATCCTATTGTTATTAATACGTACAATATCTGGCGGACCAAAACGTTTGTCCCACAAATAAATTGTCCTCTTAATCATTGTGCGTATGAGCGATGCCCTCCATCAGTTACGAGGTTTCTGTTTTTTGGTCGCGCGACCCCGTTGCCTCGCTAATCGGCGATATTACGGGTTTGACGTTTAGCCCCGAGCTTGATGATGCGGGGCCGAGATTTACGGGTCATGCTGAGAGCGATGTATTTTGGAGGCATAGTTGGAGATAGCCAATGGGAATTAAAGTTCTGGTTTTGTGGTGATGGTAATCTTCGATCGAGTTTTTAAGCTTTCATGTGCTTAAGCGAATAATCTATACCCGTGTGTATGTACATCTAATTTTCTAAATTATTCTTTTGTTTTTTTTTTCAGCTTGTTTACCTATTATTTTCAGGTAGTGTTTTGTCAGAGTATCCTCAGCACCTCATCCAATATCCTGTGTCCCTACACTTCTGCTTCTGAAAGGAAGATTTGGCCTCTGTACGAAAAGCAACGAAGGAACAGGAGTGAGTTTTATACTCAGTGTTGGTGGTGTCCACCTTGTGACCTTTTTAAATATTTTTAGGAAAAAAAAAATATAACGAGCTGTAAAAAACATTGGACTCGATTCAGTTACTGATTCTGAACAAACTTTATTCAGGTTTCGCATAATACTAAAAATGATGTTGTATTTTGGTCACTGGTTATAACCGAGGGATATGGTATCGAATATTTTTGGACTTTAATCAGAATTTGATACTGTTACTCTACTTTTATTTTTATAAATAAGAATTCATTCAATGATTTCTGTCGCTATAGACTGGAACGAGTCTGACTTTTTTGACAGACTAAAAGCCGCTCGTGTCCTTCAGTTACTCTTTACGTTCTAGGGCCGCGACCACACGGCCACTCTTTCAAACGTTCCCTTTAGGCCAAATTTTCATACATGCATTCGCAATATAACACCAACTTAAAATAAACGAAACCAGCTTTACCCAGCGTTTACGCACACAGCAAAAAATAGTCAACGATTAATTCTCAAATGGAGTTAATTAAACAATAAATTCATTGTCCAGCAGTCGTCCGCGCACTAAAAGCCGAAAAGGGTGTTAGAATCCGATCGATCTCCTTATCTGCAGGTTCCAGTTACCGTTTAAATTGCTTTATAAATAACTTGGCTAACCCTTGCGCCCTAAAATACGAGAAATTATGACCTTAGGGTGGCACATGGTATATTAAACATGGCTAAATCTTTAGAACAATGCTTTGTGGGCTTAGGCTTTTGAACAATGAGTGTGATTACAATTTCGGGTTTTCCATTTTCGTATGTGGGGAATGATTTTTTTTGCCTCTTTTAAATAAAGGTCTAAATGGGATTAATGTGTCTGACAACTCTAATATTATTATCTAACTTTTAGTCGGTTTTGAAGCGCCGTCGAGGCCGGCCTAGAAAGAGGTGGCGGGATGATTTGGACGCCTACCACAAGGACTGGTTAGAGACGGCGCAAGAAAAGAAATTTTGGAAGGACTTGGGGGAGGCCTTTGCCCAGCAGTGGGACAGTAATGGCTAGTAAAAAAAAAAAAAAAAAAAAATGTTGAAGCCATCTGTCAAAAGATACGGTGAACAATTGTGTTGCCAGCCAAAATATTATATTTCTTGTACTTAATGAAATCTCGTATTTTACTGAGCTTGAAACGTAGAGATAGGTTTCATAAATATTGGAGTATGTTGCGTGGGTTTTAAGTAGATGTGACTTTTTTATGAATCAACTTTCTACTAGTATTATATTATGAATGTTTTCTGCATTAATCTCATCAGCTTTCTGACTATCTATTTTTAAAAGCCGGTAGCAAAATTGCTTGAGAGGGTTTGGGCGGACCTTTTTTTGAATTGGGAAATCATCTAATGACTCTTCTAAGGTAGATCGAATAATATAATCGGTGAATCTCGATGCTCGAGAGTGAATAGGTTTCTTTTAGGTAAGCGTGTTCCATCGTCAACCGCATCGTCGCTTTCCATCAGGTGAGATAGCGGTCAAGCGCAAACCTATCAACAATAAAAAAAAAAACAACGGGGACGTGTCAGACTTTTACTTACTAAAATCACATGTACGTTCCTTCAGTTGCCTTTCTAGGATCTGGAACCTGGAACGTTAGTAAAGTTCTAACTCTCTCTCTCTACCTTGAGTAAGAGGAGTCATTTAATGGGTTTTTAAATCCCACTAATATTATAAAGGCAAAAATTCACGATTGTGTGTGTTTTTTACTTCACGCTTCGACTGCCGAACGGTTTTCAATGAAACTAGACACACGACCAAATACGAAACTTTGAAGCCACTAGCAGTACCTCGTTACCTAATTTTGTAAATGTATTTAGCCGAGTTACTAAACTGCTAAATACATTCACAAAATTAACAACGACAAACTTATAACCAACTTCATAGATTCCGTTTCCAAAGCCCATACATTCTTAGACCCGAATCAAACGCGTAACTTGCACCCACCCATTACAGTTACTAGCTAATTCTGCGACGGATGCTTCTAACTGCGACAAATTCTATCGTTACGTCATCACGATAACTGTTAGTTGCCATTAGAACCGCGAGTAGGAGCGGGATATTGTTTAAGAATCGTTTATGACCGGCTTCTCTTTTATCGCTCATCGTATCTTGTTGTGGATTGCCTTAATAGTGGAAGGTTTAGTATCGCATTTCTGTCGGATGGGCGTTTTGGAGATGAAGAGGTTTCAAGTTTGACAAGCCTGTTGATCTATTGGTTAGTGGCCATGGCTGCTATGCCGGAGATTGTGAGTTCGATTCCAAGACAAATATTTTTGTGATGAGCACGATCATTTGTTCTGTGTCTGGGTGTAATTTTTGTATTTAAATTATATAAATACTAATTATCCCAAGGAAACATACTTCCAGGATAAAAATATTATTCCAGGACATGGTCTATCCGTTTCATCAAAATCGGTTTTGCCATTTAGGCGTGAAGACGTAACAAACAAACAAACGCACTTTCACTTTTATAATATAAGTAAGGACGTTTATCAGTTGCCTAGTACTTATAGCACAAACTCAGCTTGGGACTACAAGGCGTTGTTGAAAGTTGTGGAATATTATTGTTATTACATGGTATGAAATAGTTTCAAAATAGTATATTATTGTTATTATATGGTATGAAATAGTTGAAATAGTTTAGTTCTAACTCCAAGCAAGAACATAGACTACTTTTATCTGGTTTTGACTTCGCTTCCGCTATAACCAAAATTCACTCGGACGAAGGCGCGAGCATAAACTAGTTAGTCACTAAAAAGGTCTAGATTTTTGTGGTAAGAATCCCTTTGTTCTGTGAACGAGAAGGACAATCATCTGTCTCATTTGGTTAATCTGAAATTTGATGATGATGATGAGTAGACCTTCTCATCATCATCGTCCTGCCTATGTCCCGAGTTATTTGGGGTCGGCGCATCACTTTTTTTTTCCATTCTATCCTGTCACCCGTCATGCTATCACTAACTTCCTTTTCTTTCATATCACTCTTCACACAATCCATCTATGTAATGAAATGAAATGACCTACCACAGTACCCAAAAACAGTAAGATATCGTCGCTTTTCCTAAAACTTTTGGCATAAATGAATTAATCCAAGGGAAACACTAAACATAACTCACGAAAAATATAACAGATTGTGCCTACACAATTAAAATCATAACGAAAACACATAACGTTTGCTTCATGACGCGTAACTTTAAACAAAAACTAAATTATGAGGGTCGGCATTTGCTAGTATCGAAAGCGCCCCCCTCGCGAAAAACTGTATATACTAGCAGATAGCTTATTAGACAGCGGTTGCCAAATAACTGTTATTGTACACAATAAATATTAAGGAGACAAAATATAGGACAGTTTTAGGTTAATTAATATGACTGTTATGATATACTTGCTTTTGACAGCGACTTCATCCATGCGACAGTAGTTTTTTTTTTAACATGTTTGTTTTTTATGCGGTGGGAAAACATGGAGTGGTTCAGTAGCTCTAAGATGGAGCTAAAAGGCGTGTCCGATTTTTACTGACCAAAGATGTGGTTCAAGTTCTAGGACCATGGGTTTCCTTTCCAGGCATTCCCTGTGGGCTTAGCGGGCACAGCCCTTGCTGGAACACTAGGCGTCGTCGTCGACTAGGGCTATGCCCGGATAGTCAACGGCAAGCTACCATCGCCATGCTCCTCATCTGCAAAACATGCGCATACCGAGGTTGGTAGCCAGGGTCAGGACGGGTGGCGAGCCATGGGTAGCTCGCTGTCCGACCGTCTGGTAACCGTCCGGACCGAGCCCAAGACGTTGACGGCGCGCACTGTTCCCGCGCGCCCCAAGGTGTTGTCAGCAACAGGGCCCTGCTGGGTCGAAGCCTACTGGGGCCAGGGTTATCCGAAAGGAAACTCGAGCCCCGGTATGAAGAAGCTAGAAGGAACAGGGTGGGTTTTTAGTCAGTAAGAGTCTGACACTATCTCCCATTCCACCCAAGAGCGGGGGTTGTCATAAGATGATTTTTGCCCACCGTAAAAAAAATCCAGGGTCGGGAACGCGGCGTTTGGGGCGTGTGGATGTCCGTTCACTCACGCGTGCGACAGCCTCCTTCACCACCAGTAGTGCTTCGCAGAAGAAAGCGATCGCCTACCATTCCTCGTTGCTCCGGGTCCAACGCGACAGGTCGCTCCTGCCGATCGCTTCCACAAGAACACGGCGGTGTTCAGCACAAGCGGTCTTTACCTTAGTAGGTAAAGTACTCCATAATGCCAGTATGTTTGTTAACATTTCAACTGCGCAATAAAGTGGTATTTCTTCTATTTTATATGTAACACATCATTAACGAAGCATCTTCAAGGTGCTAGAACGAATGACGTCATACTAGAACTCGTCATTAAAATGCATGTCAGTTTGTTGTGACTGCATTTCAAACGTCACTTTTATACCTAACGAGGTTGTCACCTAACGCGATTGTCATACCTTTAATTACAAGTACACACGTTCCAATTGCTTAACTACCATTTGTAAAACTATTGATACTAGCTTAGATATGACACGCGATATGTCACAGTGACGTATTCTATTTTTAAAATGCTATTATTTTTCTGTTACAACAAAAGTTTCGTTGACAAATAACAGTTAGATTGTTTCATTCAAATGTCTAGACTTTAGCCAATGGTTACGATTGACTTCGAAAGTTTGGAGAACTGCCATTTTTTGAATGAATATTTTAATGTATATATATCCTTTCTACGGTGAAAGGACTGCTGAAATATATGAACAGTGATCGTTCACGTCCTCACAAATTATGAAGTCGATTAGGTGCCCTTTTTGGGGTATGGGGTATCATAAAATAACTTCTCCTGCTCTGGGTTGAGCGAGAAAGAGTGTCAGACTTTTACCGACTGAAACCCACCTGTATTCCTTTGACCTTTGCGTTTTAGGGCCATGGTAACAATACCGCAGCCCCAGCTGGTATTGTTCCTTCAGAGAATCCTGTCCATTTACTGACCACTCTTTGAGATGCACGTAGCGTGGAATACAATGCTCCATCGTCTCGGGCCTTGCTCTTACTAGAAGACTAGATGGCGAACTACCCATCCATACCTCATCGTTTGCATGCCCACGCCTATGAAGGCCGGGAATCCCCTAGCAGATGATGCAAGCGATGTCTCCTGCGAAGTCGATTACCCTGGGGGGTGAATATGTATTTTTTTTGTCATAGACAATAAGTTTGGAAACCATTGTTCTACACAATAAATTCAGTTCGGAGAGACATGCGATTGCTTTGCATCTTTCGCCACCCCATTGAATAGGTTTCGACGTTTGATTAATGGTATTGAAGTAGGGGACGAAATAATTTCACATATCTTGACGACACCCTTATGTATTCTAGTCCGACATTCTTTCCCTCGAGTACTTTTTGTGACATTTTTTACTTAATGTGTTTGGATTCACATTAATTAATATTTTGAAATATGGTGCCAACTGCTGATGGATTTTTATTAATATTGATGATGAAATCTCGTAATGTCTGCTGGAGAAAAAATTGATTTATCGTATTTTGATTTGTTTGATTAATGGCAAAATGGGGTACACTTGATATATTTACATTGCTGACTAAATATTGTGGTGCCTGAAAATAATATACGAGTAAACATTGAAGCTATACGATAAAGTGATTTCAATTTATCTGTCATCAATTTATTACAACATTTATGGATGAAAAGTTTACAATTTCAATAAACCTGAGCAATGATGAAAGTGATGATTATCTGTCCAGCCTTATCCCAACCATGTTGGGGTCGGCTTCCAGTCAAATCAGAAGTAAGGCTGGATACCAGCACTTTACATGGAATTAATTTATATTTTTATATATTAATTGAGTAACACGAAATCCCTCGACAAGACTGATGTCAGATTTAAGTCCGGTCCGGACTAAGGGTTCCGCCTCGTCATTTATACCGCGTACATAGAAGGACTGTAACAATTCGCCTGCTGCGGTCTTCCCGTCCGATTATAATTTAGGCATCTTCAAGGCTAGAGTGAATAGGCTTAAAAAACTAGTGCGCCTCACCATCAAAGATTGCATCACTGCTTACCATCAGGTGGGATCGCAGTCAAATACTAGTTTATATCAGATAAAAAAGAAAAAAATCTTTTCAGGTTTCTATCAACTACGACAGTAAAAGGTCAATGACTCCAGGACCAGGCTTAACGTACTTTTCGAGGCACAGATAAGTCTCTGTGCATAGTCACCCATCCACAAACCGACCTCAACAAGTGTTGCTTAACCTTCGATATCGACCATTATGGATGCTATTATTTTAGCTACAAGTTCCCCTGCATTAAGTATCAATTAACATCAAATCCAACACAACGAAATAACCTACAAAGTTATTTTATATAACACATTAACGCCCCACCATCAAATCAGCACGCGCACTAACGAATCGAACAAACGATTGATCAAAGGAACATGCATGGTCTACTAACGACCAAGCCGAAGCAAAGGCCACTAGAAGCCGTCAAGGGAATGGCACGACCATCGATAGAATTTCACTTGTACGCTCGAATTCGGACGAATAAAATTTTAGCCGAAATTGAATCGGCCGGTGGACGGCAGTAGACCGTAAAATTGGCCGGCACGCTGACCGTACCGTGGCTATACGGTATCTTCTTCGGCGTTTGCTCGAATTATGTGTATATGTTGGGTGTCGCGTTCAGCCCTCCTGAATTATACATGGGCCGAGGCGACCTGTGATTTAGTACGCCGACTTCCGACCGGGACGCGCCGTTTAAGGGGATGCAACTCGACATACATTTTCGCTGTTTTTGTACTACCGCTCTTACGCGATTATGACGTTATTACGCATTTTTCATTCGATATTTTAGAAACAGAGTATCTTGTGGATATTGTCTAGGCTTCTATTGAAATCAATTTCTAATTTTGTGTAATCTAGTAAAAACCTCTGAAAATCTGCTATTTTGCATGAAATTTTGACACATCATAATTTACTCAAAAATTCAAATGTAAAAAAAGTAAAACTATAGAGGCCTTGCAAATATTAAAATTCTAAATGACGACATTTTTTTTTCAAAAACTTTTTAGGTTTAAAAAAAACAGCTATTTCCTGGAACAAGTATTGTAAAATGAGAGTAAAATGAGGAGAGAGGGCGCCACTGTGCGTAAGCTAACATCAGCTCCACGTATTTATTTAATTAAAAAATAGTTACAAGTGATTAAAGTATAAGTAAAGTAGTTCCAGTTATAAAAAATTGTAAAACTAAGTGACACTGATAAAGTACGCAAGAAATAAAAGAAGACTACAAAGAAAATCCACTTTTAGTGCTACAAGGATCAACGAACACAATTCAAATTGTAAACAAACTCATCAGCTGTACCAATAGCAGAACCTGTTTATTCTGTTAAAAATTCGAAGATCTTTGATGGATTAAGCCTAAGAAAGGTATGAGAGTGAATAATACGAATACAATTATTGGAATATCATATAAAATGTTTTAAAAAAATACCAGTCATCCTGTTTGATTCCATTCATTAACGCCATCTATCCTTATATGGTAGATACAGTTCATAGCATTGAGTCATTAACCCTTGGCTCGCTAGAGGTCAGCACCAGCCAATCATTTATCCTGGCAAATTTGATACTTCAGCGCCATCTATCCGTTTGCGGTGGAAGCAGCTCATCTCATCGATCCATTGACGCTTAGCTATACTACTGCCCACTAGAGGTCAGTAGTTGCAACAATAATAAAGGAACACTACAAAATGGCACAAAAAGCACATACTTGCGCCGGTTGTACCCAAGATCTAGTAAACAAAATGCACCTCACTTGTACTTTATGCAATAACAATTATGATCTAGAGTGTGCGAACATCTCCATAAACCATTTTAGTAAGAATATGACTCCTAACCATAAAAAAATATGGAAATGTCAATACTGCCGCTGCAAAATGCCAAAGACGGGAAACACGGATACACCTATACGACCACAGACATCCACTCAAAAGCAACTAACAACTACACTTAACGAAGAAAATAATGTAACAATTCGGAAAAAAACCTGCCCTGACGACGATTCGACCACTTTTGAAAGTCTGAGTTTTGTAGGCGATACAATGTGCTCAGAGGACAAAACCACTTCAGACATCAACATAAACTCTGAACTGTCTCTGCAAAACTTAAGCGAAATCATTATGATGCGTTTAAAAGAAAATAATCATTCAATAATAACCGACCTACGTAACACTATTCAAACTGAAATAAATAAAGCTATAAAAAAACTTGCCGAGGATTTCGAACAAAAAACCACTAATTTATCAAAACAAAATGAACAACGAATTCAGGATATTGAAAAAATTAACACCAAGATACAAAACTTAACAAAAGAGAATGAAAAATTAAAACAAGAAATGTCTGACTTAAAATCAACATCCACAGCGCCCGCAATCCAATGTACAGAGAGTAATTCCAGGAAGATAGTCATCTACGGTCTCACCGAGCACTACAAAGAGTCTGAAGCTGATCTGCATAACCGAATCATCGAAATGTTTCACGATATTCTACAAGTGGACCTGATGGGTTACGTTGAAGATATGTATAGATTAGGCAGAAATAACACTAATAACCGACCACTGGTAATAGAATTAGTTAGCAAAAGAATGGCTAAATATATTAAAAACAATAGCCATTATTTTCAGGGAACTCAACTGTCTGTATCTGAATTTTTGGATGCAAAATCACGTAAGGAAAGACAACAATTGCGAGACGAAATGATAAAAGCCAGAAAGAAGGGCCTATATGCAATAATAAGAAATAATCAGCTGTATATAGAAGGGAAAGCTACTATATTAAGAGACGAAACACACAAAAATCGACCAAGCTACATAGAAAAAGAGAAAAGCTTTAATTCAAAAACTCCCTGCGACTCCTACTACCGAGATCCAGACAACAGACAAGTAGACGCTGAGAATCATTCCTTTCGGAAATACAGACCAACAATTTAGAATTCTATTCCAAAATATTCAAAGTCTCTGTAATAAACAACACATACTAGAAGCTTTCATCGCAGACAACCCGATTTATGGTGCAATATGTTTATCCGAGTCCTGGTTGTCAGAAGAAAAACTAAGCTTGATACAATTTAATGGATACAAAATGGCAGCATCATACTGCCGCAGCACGCGAGGAGGAGGCGGCGTCTGTATCCTCCTGCAAGAAAATGTCGATTTTACAGAGAGAAACGATATAACGAATATGTCCATAGAGTATATTTTAGAAGTATGTGCAATCGAGATACCCAAAGAAAATATATTATTAGTTACAATGTATTGGAATAGAAGAGAGGAAGAAATATTTATTAGCCAGTTAAAATGTATTTTAAATTATATAAATAATAAGTATTTTAAATTTAATATTATTATAGGTGGAGACTTTAATATAAATATCTTGGAGAGAAATGTCAAAACTAGTCAATTCCTGGATCTAATGCTAGAATATAATCTTACACAACACATAAAAACACCAACACGAATAACACAAACTACATCTACATGTTTGGACTTAATATTTACAAATACTAATTCAAATAAAATATATACAGCAGTAGAGGAACTAGGTTTTTCAGACCATAGCGGAACAATTATACATGTCACCTCACCAACAACACAGTTAGTTACACCAATAACTTGGCATGTTAAAAAGAGATTATTTAACAAAACAAATATCTTAAAGTTTAAATCTAAACTAAATGAACTTGACTGGAAAAATATTCTACCTAAAAACCAAAATTTAAATGATAATTATAAAGTATTTCATGACAAATTAACAAATATTCTTAACCTTTGTATACCAATATGTAAGGTCAAACTAAGAACTAAACTTAAAAAATACTGGTTAACGACAGGCATCAAGGTCTCCTGTAAAAATAAAAGACTTTTAAAAATACTCACTCTTAAAATTAAAAATCCAATAATTATGAATTATTATAAAAACTATGAAAAAATATTAAAAAAAGTAGTTACAGCGTCAAAAAAGGTTCAATATGTAAATAAAATAAAGAAATCTAACAACAAGGTTAAAACTATGTGGAGTATCATAAATGAGAGAACAAACCAAAAACAAAAAAAGAACTGTAGTAACATTAAATTGCAAATAGAAAAGGAACTTATATCAGAACCTAAACAAGTAGCCAACATTTTTAATAACTTCTTTGCGGCCATCGGGGATAGTAGCGTCAGCTCATCTAGTCAGAAACTGGGGAGCACTTCAGTACTAAACCCCACAGAGAACACGATGTTTCTTGGCCCAATAGATGCATGGGAAGTGAACAAAATAATTAAAAACTTAAAGAATAAAAGTAGTCACGGGATCGACGAAATACCACCAATGCTTTTAAGAGAATGCGCAGATGAACTTACCTTACCGTTTTATCTGCTGCTGAACCAGTCTTTTGACGAAGGTATCTTCCCTGATTTATTAAAACAAACTATAATAAAGCCAATCCATAAAAAAAATACCAAAACAGATCCAAATAATTATCGTCCGATTGCTCTTCTACCATCTGCTTCAAAAATCTTTGAAAAGGCCATGTGTGACCGCATTTATAAGTTTTGCGAAAAATATAATATTTTTAACGAAAATCAGAACGGTTTTCGAAAAAACCGCTCCACCACCTTGGCAGTCTATAAGTATATCCAAGAAGCCCTTAATATTATTAATAACAAAAAATATGCAATAGGAATACTATTAGACATGACCAAAGCCTATGACAAGGTACAATTTAGGATACTGCTAAACAAGTTATACGGAATAGGTATACGCGGGAAGGCTCACGAATGGCTAAAATCTTATCTGAAAAACAGGGAACAATTAGTTGAAATAGAATACTTTAACCAACAAAATAAAGAGATCGAAAAAATTCGATCCCACAGCAAAGTGATTAATGCCTCAATCCCTCAAGGAAGCGTCATTGGATGTTTATTATTTTTAATTTACATCAATGACTTACCGAAGACGATAGAAGGCCCCTGTGTCTTATTCGCGGACGATATATCCATCTTAGTCTCATGCCAAAACAAAGAAGGTATAGAAGAAACTTTAAATTCCATACTCACTAAAACAAGCAACTGGATGAAAGAACATAACCTCGAGATAAATTACACCAAAACAAAACTAATAACTTTCCACCCTTACCAAAGAACACCTTTAGATTTAGATTTTACTTTCGGCAACTCAAAACTGGAAACTGTTAACGAATTTACCTTACTCGGACTAAATATAGATACACATATAAATTGGAAATCACACGTACAAAAGACTCACTCAAAAATTTCTAGATTCTCGTACGCTCTTCATGAAATAAAAAAGACCACCAATTTTCAAATAGCGCTAACCACCTATTATGCTTACGCCTATGCATGGCTTAGCTATGGTGTCACCCTTTGGGGAAACAGCACCGATGCACAAACACTTTTTACCCTGCAAAAGAAATTGGTTAGGATTCTAGTAAACATTGAGCAAACAGACAGTTGCAAACCGTTCTTTCAAAAACATAACATTTTAACTCTTCCTTGTATATACATTTTAGAAACATGCAAATTTGTACGAAAACATCAAGAATTTTACTCAAAACGTGAAGACATTCAGACACGCTACCTACTTAGACACCGATCTAGGCTAAACTTGCCTAGTTCTCGATTAAAAATGCATTCTACAAGCCCCTACGTTATGTCCATTAAAATATATAATAAGCTACCCGCAGAAATAAAAAAAGAAGAGAAAATTAATGTATTTTTGAAAAAACTTAGAAAGTTTTTACTGAGTAAATGTTATTACTCGATAAGCGAATACCTAAGTGATAAACTTATAAAGTCATAACTTAAGTACGCCTTCGACTTTACATTGAATTTAATTGTACTGATTCATATTATTATTACAACTCCTAATAGACATATAAATAATAACATAATATACTTGATTAAATAAAAATTTGATTTAATAATAATGACGATATAAATAATACCTGACTTAATTTACCTATTTGTATATACGGACATAATAATAATAAACTGCATGTATAATTTAATTTAAATAAAAATGCCATTTATAATAATGACGAAAACTACAACAAAAAAAAAAATATATATATAAAATAATTCACAATCTCTCATACATATGACATAATAGTAATACAAATAAATAATTGATAAACACAATTAATAATAATGACGATATAATAATACCTGGCTTAATTTAGATACTTATTTTAATACACGGACATAATAATAATAAGATGCATGTATATTTTAATTTATAATAATGACGATAAGAACAGAAAATTATATACACATACACTGACATAATAGTAATACACATAAATAATTGACAAACACAATAATATAGACGATAAAAATAAAACCTGACAATTACTCTTTTACTTACACATGACAAAAGAATTATACACATTCGTTAATTTAAATAATAATATAATGATAATGACAATAATAAATTAAATAAAAAATTTTGACAAAATTCACGCATTCTTATACACAGACATAATAATATACATACATCACCTAATTTAAATAATTTAATATTAAAGACGACACCAAATAAGCATAAAATACATGATATATTTTACTCATACACAGATATAGTATTATAATATTATATATACATAATAATAAACCTAATTAAATGGAGCAAATTAGATCTACAATCATTATATATTCAACTCCGTAAATCGCTAATTAGCCCTCTTCCTCTCTCCTACTTTTTGCTGTGCCCGACAGGGTCCATATTGATCTATAAATTTTTAAAACCATCTATGTAAACATATGGATTGCAATAAAGAATTGAGTATTGAGTATTGAGTATTGAGTAAAAAATTCAAGTAAATCACGGAATTACCGAATACTAACAGAGTTTTCAGGCGTTATTTCTCTTTTTTGGGTTGGTTTTTCATCAAACTTTACGTTGGATTGCATTATATAAAGTAACAAGATTTTATACCATGCTCAATGTTGGCGATAGGCGAGTGGAAAAGGACCCTCTTAAGAGGTATATTCCTTTCCTCTGTTATAGATATTCGCCGCGGATTCTTTTTTTTTCGCGTGTCTTTTGTTTTTGTTTTTAGGTTATTTCGGAACGGGACGTAATTTATGTTAATGTGACACCTGCTTAATTTATTAGATTTGATGGCCTGTTGGTCTAGTGGTCAATGGCCCTGACTGCTATACTGGAGGTCGTGGCTTCGATTCCTACCCAAGACAAATGTTTGTGTGTTGAGCACGATCAACTGTTCTATGTTTGGGTGTAATTTATGTCTTATGTGTTTGTATTTAGAAATACATAATTATGTTATAAGAAGTCTAGTACATATAACACAAGCTCTGCTTAGGTATATTATACTACTAGCTTCTGCCAGCGGCTTCGCCTGCGCGAAAGACAGTTTCTCCATACAAACTTTGGAAGCCGAATCATCCCGTTAGGGTGTACATTTCGAAAAATTCGTTCATAGCAGATGTCTACCACCTACCTGTCAAATTTTTAGTTTGTAAGTGTTATAATTTCGGAGATTTCGTGATTATTCAGTGAGTGGTATATATAGATTAAGATTATTTTAGTAGGTTACTAAAAACATATCAACAGTTATTTAAGTTAAAAATATTTTTTTGTTTTATACCTGTTGAAGTTTTCCAACAAACGAAATTTGCTGAACCACTTTTTTAAATGTTTCCTTTAAAAAAGTGCACTTTTTGGTATCAACCCTGGACGCGGAAAAAATAGTCTGTGAAACGCGTGATATTGTAAGCGTTTTAGGATTATTGAGTGCTCCATGAAACCTTTTGGAAAATCAAACAGTAGATATTAGATCAAACTTCGTATAGAACAGCTTTTAGCAAAATTTATTTGTGAAAAATGAATTGCTTTTTTGAACTTGTCGATGTAGATTTATTATTTAGTAGCTCTTGCCCGCGGTTTAACCCGCGTATAAATACATAGCCTATATCACTCAGAAAAGCCTACTGGGACCAGGGTTATCCGAAAGGGAACTCAAGCCCCGGTATGAAGGCTAGAATGAACGGGGTGGGTTTTTAGTCAATAAGAGTCTGACACTATCTCCCGCTCCGCCCAGGAGCGGGGGTTGTCATTGGCTGATTTTTCCCACCATAATAATAAAAAAAAATGACTCTCAGGAATAAAGCAGCTATCTATAGGTAAAAAAAAATATTGTAATCGGATTAGTACTTTCAGAGATTACCTCCTTGACAAACAAAAAAACAAACTATCTCTTTATAATATTAGTGTAGATGTATATTTTCGTCGTTGGGATGAAAGTAAACTGTGTGTACTGAGATCAGGTCAGTCGAAAAATTACACAAGGACGAGTGTTACATGTATACATACGTTCATACATTATATAGAAACCGACCCACCTTCACCCCGTAACCGTGTAAAAATATTTTAAAATTAAAATACATTCGAAATTTAACTTTGCGTAAAGCCAAAAATTGGATTAAAAAGCGAGTGGGGGAACTTCCGGGACCTTTCACACGTAAGCTGGAGTGAGACGAGCTTTTAAGCTAAAATTATTAAGCTCAACTTGCACCGCTGTATAACGCTTAAAATAAGCTGGCTGACGTATAACACCTCCACAGATTATCGAAAGTTTGTTGTTTAGTTTATGAAGAGTGTTTTAGATATGGGATCGTGTATTAACTGATTTTATGACTCTGGCAACGGAAACTTGGTTCTCTTCGTGGTTGAATTCACCTAATTGCTTTCTTTAATGACCTTATATTGCATTGGGATTGGGAGCGTGACTGCATCGTTTGAGGCCCCAGATTCGATCCCGAGGTCTCTGTTTCGAGTGGCCCTAGAACGCAAAAGGAAACTGAAGGACACATGTGGAATTTTTTCACCTTTCTCCTACACCCAATTTTTTCTTTGATAATTTATACGGCACAACTTTTGCCGAGCCACGTGGCATTTGTATTAATTCTTAATCTTGTTTGTCAATTCATTTTGTGATTTAGTTTTTAGCTATAAATATTTTATAATTTTCGTTAAATCTGACAACGTTCCATTTACTAACCTACGTTTGTATATTTATAGATAAACCAGTTAGAAAACAAAAAAATATTTCCTGCCTTTTCCTTATACTATCAAAATTTTCTGCTTTCTATGTTAGCACTAGAAGTATTTGGTTACCTTTGGGAATAAAAGAAGTAACAAGAACGAATAAGGAGGATTCACAATGTGATTCGAACAAGTTCAGTTGGTCATAATTTTTGAAAATAGTAGAATCTAAAGCAGCAAGTTTTCTGGAAATTCTGCTCCATGTGCAGACAGAAATTGCACATAAATTGTATATGAGCCTCGTAGTTATCATTTGTAAGGAGAATTTTTGAATTAGGTTTGTAGTACATATCATTTTTCAGGCTTGCAGTGAAAGACTTAAAGTCTTTACATTCTTCTCTACTTTATTAATTACTGCTAGTTTTTTTTTTTATCGTGGCCAAAAATTTTGCATTGCCATTCAACGTGGTAATACTGCTAGGATTCTGGACACGCTTTTTTTCCGACAAGATGTTAAGTAGTACTTCAATGCCAGAGAGTATTTTATATTTGTATAGTATATAAATACACAATTCCTTTTGTTGAGATTCCGGCTTTGTCTAGAAGAGACGTTGTGGGTAGTAATCCACTACGCGAGCCCAGTGCGCGTTGCAGGGAGTTGTTGTTATCTATTTATTTATTTATTAAAACTTCATGCAACATAGAAGTACAAAGGCGGACTTAATGCCTTAGGCATTCTCTACCAGTCTACCTAGGGTGGTAAAGAGAAAAACATGGCAGGTGCATAAAAAATAAGTAAAAAAATAAAGTTTACTAAGAAAAAAAAAGAGCTCTAAATAATCAACGCGTCTATCACATATCTTCGAATTTTTTGTTCTAGGATACGCTGGTTTCCTCACGATATTTTCCTTCACTGTTTTAAGAGCAGTCGTGGCACTCACACCATCTACAAATTCGTAAGTCTGGCCCGTTATCAATGGTCCTAACCTAACCTAACCAAAGGTTTAATATAATAGAATAGTAAGTTAATATTTATTAAAACCATTCCAACGTGAATATATGATAATACTATTTACAGAAAGACATAAAGCCCCTCACAAAATAAACCGTTTAAGTGGGCAGGAAAACTAATCTATTATTTTAAACAACAACATAACCTATCAATCTCTAGTAATATTAATGTATGAAAAAATATTAATGATAAAGTCCACCCACATAGCCAACATTTCTAATATGTGTATAAGATATGTTATTGAGGATTTTCCAAATAAACCACAAATTGTTTCTCTGAAAATCAAAGTTTTGTTTATTTAATACGTCCTTACTATATTACAACTTGTAACTATGATCATTACACCTATAACTTACTAATATCGCCTCCTCAATTATATCCCTTTAATTTATCTCTTTACAATAGAATTTTTAACAATAAAATATGCAAAATAATCTAAACATCATCTGCCATTCAATCACACGTCACCCCGTTCCACAGAACATAAATTCCATTGACAACTTCAACGCGCGAAGCGCGGCAAATTTGAATTAATGAAATGTCATTTCATTACATGTGTTTAAACTATACAGGCAGACTTTCCAAAATAGCAACAAATAAAATGTATGCTTATCTACACTAATATAATAAAGAGGTAAAGTTTGTTTTTATTATTATGTTTATAGGAGGTAATTTCTGCAAGTACTGGTCCGATTGATATGAGTAAAATGATTTTTACCTATAGAAAGCTTAGTGTCATACGCTAGATTTTAGCCTGAGCAAAAGCCAGTTGATCATATTTTATGTAGGGATAAAAAAATCTGTAGTACTATTTAAAATATGAGTACCTACAAGAAATGAAATAAATCGTAAAAAACTTTTATATACCATAACTGATTCGTCTCCAAAGTCACCCTGTATAAATTATTCAAAACTACAGATGGATACATGACTGCGGTACTTTTTGAAAGCAGGAAAGTAAAGGGCTACTGAAGGAACATATGCGGGTTTTAGCCAGTAAAAGTCTCTCGCTCCACCGAGATAATACTCAAGCACGAGCCTATCACTAATAATAATAAAAAAAAATTAGATATAAATGTCTAGAAGATAGGTATGGTATGAGAATCCGATGGATGCGAGATGTAAAGGAACGCCTGAAATGATGATGGTGATGTATCTATCTATAGTCTGTCTAAAAAGTCAAACGATTTAGGAATTTTGTATAATATTTAATCATTTAAATAATACTCATATTTGATACTTTTTACAAGGTTCTTCCATTAGTAAACAATGATCAAGATCTCCTAATCAACCTTGATTTATTGGACCAGTGTTGACTACACCAGATTTCATTTTACTCTAATAATACCCACGTCGTTTGACTTATTAGACAGACTATACCTACCCTCATCTCATCAATAATCTTTCAAGGAACGCAACCAAACTCCTTATTTTCGACAAAAGTGAGATAAAAGCGAGAAAATCGAACCTTTCTACAAACATGAACGACAACAACTAGTGGGCCCCTCTAATTCCCGTTAAAAGCGAAAGTGGGGTTGCAATAACAAATAGTTATTGTCGGAACCCGGCTAATAGATATAGACTGAAGAAAAATAAATTGCGATGCGACTTCCTGCTTCGGGAGAATTCTTGTAACACTTTTCACTTATTTTTCTCATGTTTCCAAGAAGATATTGTTATTGTATGCACTAGGATTGATAGATTTATTTAAGGTAAGATATCTTCCAATTAATTCTCTCTAGGCCGGAGTGGACTTAAAATAATAATATTAAAAATTAATATTAAAGAGCTTCGAACAATATCTGAGGAGGCTTCCGTTGGGCAGTTGGATCAAGGGCTTAACCCAGAAAGCAGTAGGTATGGACGGTTATTGGACAGCCGGACGGTGAGCTGTTCGTTGCTGGTCGTCCGCAAGCGCACACCTACGGTGGTACACCGGCGGCTGGGGCGTAAGGACGACGGTTCCCTCACATGTATGGCCGCCTCCTTCACTAGCATTACTGTTTAGCAAAAGGAGGCAACCGCCTTTTCCTCCTCGCTTAGACTATGGCCTGATAATTTGAATTGGTAGATATAGTCAGAAAGTACCAACCAAACCGCACTGGGCTCACGTGGTGAATACGGCCCATTCCCTCTTCTAGAGAGGAGACCCGAGTTCCAGCAGTGGGAACATAAAAAAAAGGCTGATGATGATGATCTTCAAAAAGTTGAAGATTCTTGGTTTTAGAATTTTGTTTTTGGAAGTGTATAGTCATCAAATTACTTGTCCAGCTCTAGGTGGAGGGTGTCAGGCATTTACTGACTAAAACCCACCTGTGTTTCTTCAGTTGCCCGTTGCGTTTTAAGGATCTCTTTCGAACGTTCTCACCCTAATGAATGAATTGCAGATCTTTTCAATGTAAACTATAAATAGGAAAAATAAATAAGAATAGTTCGCATAGCGGTTTTCTATATTTTAGAATAGATCAATATGGAATACATAATATTTGATACTTTTTAAATAAAACTAAATATCTATACGGATTTGTTGAAACAATTTTCATATCAAAAACCAAAGCTCGTAGTAATATAATACCGGTGAAACCACACCAAACTCGCTACAAAATTGAAATGTAATCATCAAATTGATAGTATAAAATAAAAATCGGCTAAGTACGAGTTGAAGTCACGCATGAAGGGTTTCGTACCGTCCTTAGTGTTTTTATCCTAAGGGTACGGAACACTAAAAATGGCTAAGTGTGAGAAGCGAAGGACGCGAGGGTGCCGTACCACAAACAGAACACCGGATAAATGAACAATTCGAGTATTATATCCATAAACAGTATTAAAGCACTGAACTGATGAAACGACAAGTAGAACTGAGGAACAAACTTAACTTCGTAGTTGAAAAAAAATCTGCATATTTTTTTTTTACTACTACTGTGGAAAATTATTTGATGACATTTCCCGTTCTTGGCCGCAGTAGGAGATAGTGTCAGACTCTTACTGACTAAAAACTCACTCCGTGCCTTCGTGCCTTTACACCGGGGCTGAGCTCACCCTGGCCCTAGTAGGCTTCGACCCAGCGGGGCCCCTGCTGTTGCTGACAACTTCTTGAGGCGCGCGGGAACAGTGCACGCCACCGATGACTTGGGCTCGGTCCGGACAGTTACCGGACGGTCGGACAGCGAGCTAAATTCTATATACATCGAAGTTCGTCACGGTCAATTATCCTACTAAAAAATGTAAATTTATTTTCGCAAAAAAAAATTTTTAGGTGATTATCGACTAATTAACGTTGTTCGAATATTTTTCTTTACTTGTGCTATGAGACCTTGCCTCATTCCTAATTTCTTGATTCTAGGTCAACGGGAAGTTTCGTAAGTAGTATTATATAAGTTTTGTTTTCGTTCTGATTCTCAAAATATGCGGCATAACATTGCAGAAATAACTATTTGATATAATTTCAACTTGATACCTCTACGCGTTATAGACAAAACGTACCTTGACAGACAGACATAAATAAATTGAAGTGACGTATGGGTTCTTTTTCTTTTGAGATACGGAATCCTAAAAACCAACATACAGTGGGTAGGATATTTTATTTAACCCGTGCTCTGCTTTCTGATAAATGAACGGGTCTGTGCGGCCACTGGGTAGGAAATTGATATTTCACTCGAATCGGCGTGTCGAGGGAGTTTGCCGTCTGGAAATTCATCCGACAGACAGACGTTTCAAATTTTGTATATAGATTTTCGATACTAATAATAATGATAATGACAGCTTTTTAAAATTTTGTTCCAAATTTTTTACCGTTTTTTTTTTTCGAATGAGAAGTCTGATTCTTATTAGGTATTGTTTTGAATTTTGTATTTAGGTTTTCGTTATTAATAATAATAATTTTGGTAGGCGACAATTTTTTTTTCGAATCTTGTTTTTTTTTTCCGAATCAGAAGTGTCTTGTTAGATGTGTTTTCGTATATTCGAAATATGAAAGGAATTGATTAAGGGAGGGCGGAAGGAAACAAATTGAGGATATTCGTTTGATTTGCTTAGAATTAAGTTATCGAATGAATACTGCGATCATTATGACATATTGGATGTCAGTATTTGAAGAATTAATGACCTGATCAAGTTTTTTTTTTAAATAAATTATCTTCTGTTTCTTCAAAAGAACACAACAAAACGTTTTACTTATGGCAGGCCGAGGAAACATTCGCGAGATTTTGTGCTAAATCTAAAAAGAGGTTACTAAAATGTCATTGGGTTTATCACTGTAGTAATAATTAGCTTATAAAGCTTCCAGGAATTACTCCTGTATTTTGAGTGAGTTTATGAATATGAAAATTCACATACACAAGAGACTAGGACCCCAAAAACGATATACACTAATATTATAAAGAGGTAAAGTTCTTTAATTTTTATCCTTTTTTGTTTGTTGGAGGTAATCTCTGGAAGTACTGGCCCGATTGCAAAAATTTTTCACCAATAAAAAGCTGCTTTATTTCTGAGTGACAGGCTACATTTTATGTACGCGAGCGAAACCGTAGGCAATAGCTAGTCTGCCATACAAATACTTATTTGTTTCATGAGGGAATTGAATTCGTTCAACTTCTGCGCTAAACGAAATACACAAAACAGCAAAATAATTAAAAATAAATTAAAACTAATAGAAAAGTAAATTTTGAAGTACCTACTGTTTCTGTGAAAATAAATTCCATTGTAGGCATTATTTCACCGTAAATTAATTTTCCTAGAATTGTTCCCGACTAATGATTAAAAGACGAAAAAAAAATATTCTCGCTTTGCCGCGTGTGTAGTCCTTTCTTTTATACATTCTTTTTGCAGAGAAGATCTATGCGATTTGTATTTTTATGTTTGCCTCTAAACAAGGTACTGTAAAACATGAATGACTGGAAGCTCAAGGAAATTGGGATACAATCAAAATATACTTTCTAATTCCCGGATATAAAATTGCGTTATTTCATTTATGCTATGAGGGACCTGGATATTTTCAGATCTATTCAGATTATCCTGATTTTTAAAAGGCGAATATTAAGCAACTTTACGTACTAACTAGCTTTCTGTGTGTGCTGATTCTACATTTTAAATAGTATCGATTCTTAAAAGTATGTGCCATCATAGTTTAATAAATAAACTATTACGATCGCATAGAAGAAAACAGCACAATAGACTAAAAAAATATATACGTAGCAAAATTTAAACCTGTTTGAAACCAATCAAGTAGGTACTATTAATGGAAAGTACATTTTTAATACGCGAAAAACAGATTTAGAGAGTTATTTTTGTTTAGGCACCCAAAACTCTTTTCTTTCATCCAATACAGAGGGACCATTAAATAAGTTTTAATCATCAAATTCTTCATCATAAAACCGAGTTGCTTATTCAATAATGCGGCGATTATTGGAAAATTCTTTCGATGAAGCCCGAAGGCCTTTGAAAACGCCCTCGTTTTGGGGAAAAATTAAATATTAAGTAATGAAGGGAACAAATAAATGAACCGCTCTCTCGGGAATTCCTTTCATGAACTCCTTTTAGGATGTCTAAGAGTTTTAATGAGACCCATTGAACCGCTTTTCAAACTCAAATAAAAGATCATAAAAAAATATATAACGAAGTTCAGGTACTAAATTCGGGAACACCCTTTGAACGAACTAATTGTGTGACAAGACCTATTTAATATTCTGAAAATGTGCGGTTCCGCTTCAGTTAGATTTTCACGACTTAGGGAAAATCTTTCGTTTTACAAATAAACAGTACCTATTTAGATATTTCTTCTCTTGATTTCTTGATAGGTAAATAATGAAAATTTAAGATGAAAGGACTCTATAAAATTCCAGTAAAAATGCCCTCAAACCCAAGTATTTCATCAAACATTTAATTTTACTGTAAATTGTAAGCAAATAAAATTATTCTTTACAAAATCACTACCCCGTACTAATGAAACTCGGTCAATTAACTTTTACGATAACAACAAATAACCCTCGATTGCTCACATTGGACACTATGGGATGGGATTATGATGAAATTAAAAAAATATTTTTGATTTGAGATATTGAGTAATTATAATATTTTGGAATAACAAACTTTAAGTCATAAAAGACAAAGTTTAAAGTCTATAGTAGTCCTCACTTTTGTTTATGTTCACTTAAAAAATACTTAGAATACAAAACACTGAAGTCGATACTTGATTGGTGCCGATTGATAGAAATTATTTTGAATTCTAATTATAAATATATTTTTTTTTGCCGCTTTTGACCAATATCTCACCAGATGGAAAACTATAATATGGCAGAAGATAGAGCACGCTTGCCTAGAAGCAACCTATTCACTCTTGACTTAAAGACCCCTATACCAAATGTTACTCATGTGCCTGTACTCCATCTGTTGTACTTAACTAAATGTAAACAATCTTGATACTTATGTCTTTTTATTTAAAATAAATCGTATTAAAGACATAAAAATATTTTTTAAATTTAGTTAATAACCTAACATCGGTTAAGGTAAATACCTAATTGTAAACATTTATCGATTTTTTTTTTTATATAAAAGACATGTTCAAGTTGTTTACATTTAATTAACTACGTAAACAAATGAAGTAAAGGTCATATAGTTGTTACTCGCGTAAATATCCAAATATCCGATTAAATTCATTCGTATCCCTAGGCAATTAGATACAACCCGCGATCTGCATATTTACTTTAAAGTTAACGACACGTGACATCAAGTTTTATTGCAATTAACTTTACGGTCGTGTTGTAAACCGTATGATTGCTTTACGATGTTGTAAAATCCGCGGTTTTACAATTGTTCGCGTCCCTACGGTGCCGCGGTGTGACGCGAAACTAAGGAGCGAAACTGTTTCAAATGTTACTTAACATTGTTTTATTTTAGGCAACGAATTTTTTTTTAATAATGTTGTCTGTGAAGAATTTTGCTACTTATACCTAAAGGAATTGTTTTATTTTAAATATACTAGCTTTAGCCTGTGGCTTTGCCCGCATAAATAAAATGTAGCCTACTACTTTATTCCCAGGTGACACTCGGGAATAAAGCAGCTTTTTTTGGTTGAAAAAAGTTTCGTTATCGGACTAGTACTTTTAGAGATATCTATAGAATTTTGTTACTTATCCTATCCCTCCTACAAACGAAAAAACCTAAAAACGAAAAAAAAAACTTCCCTACCTCTTTATAATATTACTGTAGACTATACTAATATTTTTTATCAAAGTATGTTAACAAACTTTATTACTTCGATAATTATATTAATTTAAATTTTATTTATTTTTCAGATTTACTGACTTTCCAGTAATAACACTAATATTATAAAGGCGAAAGTTTGTAAGTGTGTGTGCGCATATTTGTTACTTCTTCACACTTGAAGGGCTGAACGGATTTCGATAAAACTTGTGACAAGGGTAGACCGCGTTCTGGATTATCCTGTTTCCTTGGGATAATTTTCTACTATCATGCGGGCAAAGCCTCTAGCTGCCGCTAGTTAGACTATAAAGGTGAATCAACATAAAGTTTCTGCCATATGAAAAAAAAAAGATTATTTAAGCAAAATGCCCTTGTTTATTAGTATGTTTACAAACATATTATTATTCTATCTATCAACGCATTCAACGCAAGCCTAATTTATTACTTGTTTACTATTCTTACACGCACTAATATAAACAACATAAAATAAAGTAAGTTTTCCAATAAACATTCTGCCTCAGAATTGTCGGGTATTTTAGACCCATCCCATACATTTAAGTGTTGACAGCTTATATTGCGCTTTTTTAGCCGAGTTTTCTCTTTATATATGGGATAATATCTACTGCTTTTTATCCCTATGGCGAATTTTATAGACATTTGTGTAGTCCAGTTTTTTTTGCAATGTGGCATAAAATATAAGCCGCAGTCTGTGTTTACTGATAGCTTCAAACTGGGAGTCTTTAGGTCAGTAGTGAATAGGTTACTTCTAGGCAAGTGTGCTCTATCGTCGACCATATTATCACTTACCATTAAGTGAAATAGTGATCAAGCGTGAATGTATAACTTTTATAAAAAAATTGTGGTTTATAAATGCTAATATAGAGTTTTTAATTTTTAGACGCTCGGGGCCCCGCTGATGTGGCGACACTTGACGGAGGCCTATGTCAAGCAGTGGACGTCTTTCAGCTGAAATGATGATGACGAGTTATTTTTTAACATTTTACAAAATAAATATAACTTATTCATTTTAGTTTACTTACATTTAATTTTGAATGGTTAACTGTAAAACTTGTCTATTAGAAAAGTTGGTGTATTAAAACGACCAATGATCGACAAAAATCAAAACGCATAGGGACGCTGCACTCGCAAACTAAAGACAAAAAAAAAATGAAAACGATTTTGCGAAATGGCCGATTTAACTTTTTCAATTAAGCGAATACAGGCCGCGCGGGTATATTCTGACCCAGATCCGGATTCAGGCGGCTCTGTCCGATTCGGACCGGCACAGTTCGGTTCGCGCCGGTGCGTTGCCGAAATGAAAACCTTTTCATTGTGTTTTGTGGCACAACTCGCGTGGAATAATAAAGAAAAACAAAATTCTACTTTGAAAACGGTTCAATCATAGTTCACTTTTATTTTCTACTTCCCTTTAACATGTGACTGGCGGGTTTTGTTTTACATCTTTTTAAAACCGCTACCCGTCAAACTTTTTAATAAAATATTTTATCCGCAGTTTTGTAACTTGTGATTTTTATCGTTTTCTATGAATATGTTGGAAAAAAACTTTCTTTTTTTATTTATTTGTACACAGTTTTTACAACTTTATTTTTACAAGACGCGACGTTTCAAATCGTATCTATAGGTCCTAAAAAATATTTTTATGAAAATAAATAAAACAGAGATAGCAGCCAGCTTATTTTTCGACAAATAAGGTTATAGCGTCAACAAAATACTTTTTTTACACAGTGGGCACAAAATTTTCCTATCTCAATAAAAAAAGGTCACGACAAAAAGTCAATTCGTTTGGAAACCTTCTTAGATCGAATTGTCTGCAAGCTACCTACGCGACAATATATTTGCATGAGGCGACATGGCAATCTTCTTATATTTGAGCTTATCAACGAACGATTCTTCGTCATTCAGGGTTAAATTGTGTTTGGTATCTGAGGGACTTTGGCGCAAATAAGCTTCAGAATATTCGAATTTCTAGGCTCGGATTGTGTGTACGGCATTTTGTAGAATGCCTACTGGCTCCTGTGTTAACGTTTGTCTGTCGATTCGGAAAATCTAGGCTGAATTTAGAAATGTATCTTTGAAATAAAGCAACGATTTGTGAGTTCAAGACAAGAATATTTTATTTACGTAATGTTTCATGTTTCTTTTTCGAATCAATAAGAAAATATTTGTAGAGGTCGGTTATGTTTTTGTTACGATAAAAAGCGGCTTACTATATTTCTCGGAACTTTTACAAGTCTTATTCCTCGTCAAAGGTCTTCTTTCTTCTGATTATTTAGGAACTAAATATGCTTCTCTTAATGTCCGAGTAGGTATTCTGAAATGTCATGATGAAACTTAGATTTTTTTTTCTTGATAGACTCGCGTTTGATCACCATCTCACCTGATGGTAAGCGTATATTACATTATCGTATACTACAAAACGTTACTCCATGCTAACCACTAAACAATATGCCCATGAACGACTTTCCCACTCTGGGTGAATCGTGAAAGAGTTTTATTTTTTATCGTGAAAGAGTGTCTGACTTTTGCTGACATTAACCCATCTGTGCTCCTTTAGTTTTTAACAATCCACAGTTGTCCATCCGTCCTGACAGGCACCGTTCACCCTGCTGACACCGATGCTAGACGGCGAGCTACTTATTGCTCGCCAGCCGCAAGCCCTACTTTAAAACCCTTTGATGAAAAAGAAGCTGTAGTAAGAAAGAAAATGGAAGTAATATATTTAAATTAATTTGTATCTACATTGTAGGTATATTTTGACAGCTGTCATCATGATCATTTCGTTTTAAGTGTGTGTTTAATGAAACAACTAAATAACGTACTTAGTACTTTTATTCCAAGATTTTTTTTTAAATAATGAGTCAATATTTTTTTCCAGAAATTCAAGTATCAAGTAATTTAGTTAGTTTTCACTACCCGTACTTAAAAAGTTTATCTATACTCATTAGAATAATAAATAACAAAAAAAAAAAAAACTGACGAAACTGTAATGTCGATTCACTAGTAAAACCTCGCTTTAATATATTAATAAGAAATGTTGAAAGAATCATTAATTAACCACAGTCTACATAAACCGTCAAGAACATCTGTTCCGCCCAACACGATTATAAACATTGCACGGAACTTGACAGATATTTAATCAATACAGTCAAGAAACTAAATAAACTAGCACACAATTTACTCTCAATCGTCCATAATTAAAGACATATCTGTCATATTAATTATAATATATATACAAAACATAGCACTTTGCACTGCATATATGATGCAATAGTAGACTCTACCTTTAAATTAGGATTAGCCTGTATCTTAAAAGATAGGGTTCAGCCAAATTGATTATGTTAATATTTACAACAAAAAACAAGTCATATTAAATCATAGGTCAGCATTACACGATCCAAATTAACAGGTGGGTCCAACATAATACAATATTGCGAACTGATCAAACTCAATCCGATAACCTTGTCCCAATTAAAGTTCCAATCAACTCGATGCCGCTAAAGTTGACACGCCAACTGACCAAATAGTCGGCGGCCTGTGGCTGCACCAAGTATGACGACCCTCAAGTAAAGCCGAAGTCGGTCGAACTTTGCCGAGGGTGTCCGAAGTGGGCCCGAGCATCCGCGATCAATACCCCACACTGGCACCCGCGTTTCGCGTCAATTCCGGGGGCAAAAGTCACGCTTTCGGGATAGCCGTCGATTTCGGCCGGTCAGGGTCCGATCGAGGGCGTCCTGCCGGTAGCTCTGTGACTAACGAGGCACGAGACACTTATGCAGAATTTAAATCTTTTAAACTCCGATCTTCGGGGCCATTTCTTAGGATTTGCAGCATTGCAGTAAAACTATATGTTTGGATCGTTCTGATCGCTTTCCATTTGTTTACTTGTGTGTTTAGAATATAGCAAGTAATCCTAATCGTGGAAACTAAGATTGAAGACTGTCAACAAAATCTTTCAGAGTAAATCCCAAATCAATAAATTATGACAAGCAAATGTTTGCAGTAACTAAACAGTTATTTATATTAAAAGGTACGGAATTCAGAATAATATCTTGATATATTTACAATACAAAAAGTGTAAACAAGCCAAGAGAACGGAGGCGGATGTACACAGAAATGCCGAGATAAAATTGTTGGTCCTTTTTGATAAATAGGTCACGAAAGCAATGTCAAGCAACGCCGTGTTGGGGCGTTCCGAGACACTTCGCATGGACTTGAAACGTTTTGATAACTTCGAAAATAAACAACTTTATTTGAAGCAACTGCCTCAAAAACTTCACAATGCTATTTTTAAGCTTTGTGAAGAGACATAATAATATGATGTACTGAAATAGTTGTAAAATTTCAATATTGCGCAATACGGCACTGACTGCATTTTCTCGATAACATGATGTAATTTCAGTTTATAGGACTTTTTTGACTATATTAGTTGACTGCTTATGTAGCTACAGTTTCCTTTTAGAGGAACAGCTAAAGGTTTATTTTGATTTTGTACAGATGTTGTTGAAGAAACAAGGTCTGGCAACTACTTAAACATGGCTACCAAAACAACCCTTTACCCTTTCTCAACACAAACTAAAACCCTACCACGAGCTTTTAACGCCACCCATTTGATGGCCTAAACTGAATTGTTAAAGAGATGGAGCTGGATTTTATGTATAGATCCCTTCTTCTCGCTCACACGCTTGACGCGCATACCTCAAGGAGCTGTCAGCAAACTTTAGGAGCTCAGCAGGGTCGAAGCCTACAGGGGCCAAGGATCTGTTTATGAAAGGATAGTTTGGCCCTGGTACAAAAGGCAACGAAAGGACAGCAGTGGGTTTTTAGTCAGTAAAAGTCTGACATTAACTCCCGTTTCGCCCACTAGCGTAAGATGCCATTGGATGTTTTCCCACTAAAATAAAACACCTGACATTTTGACACGTCATGGTAAGGTTTCTGGGCGAGATAACAATCAGCTGACTCACAAAACATGCATTTTTCTTGTCAGCCAGTTCATCAAACTGTTACATCATGGAAGATAAATCAATAAAATCGATTACTCGACGTACCGATTACAACTTAACATCAAACAAATCTTTCCAACTTTTTCACCAGAAACTAGGTCACGGTCGGAGCATTTTGAAGGGAGTCGGAAAAAATACAATCCTCCCCTTCGAAGCGGAGCATTGCGAAATTAAAACGTCGCTGTAGGCAAAACTAGGGCTTTCACGGAATAAGGATGTCATTATCCCAGCATACGAAATACGAGTGGAAAAAAAAATGTTATCGGAGTGTTGTCTCTGCTGAAAAATTGGATGTTTTTCTCCTCAACACCGGCCTAATTGTAGAGACGCAATTAAACGAATGGTTTTCATAGAGGAAAGATTAAAATAATACAGTAAATTAAGAAAAATTACGTTTTATTTGTAACGAAGTTGTTTTTACGAATGAATAAGGGTCTTAAATGAATTTAGTTTCCATTGTTTTTTTCGCCCAAAAATACATTAAATTACGTAGGTATATTTATTTGTAATGCTGCTATAGTCCAATAATACAGTTATTTTTATTACAAAACAATTACATTTCTAGAACATACGATTACTTTTGTGTAGTATTACATAGTTGAACCACCCGGTTTTATTCGTGTCAAACTTGTCTTTTGTTTTATTATATTTTTTTCTTTTTGGAAAAAAGAAGTTAAACTTGTAAAACAGGCCAATTCAAGAACTTTTATTGCTTGGAGTTCTATTTTTTTTTAATAAAAAAAATCCTCGCCCACATCATCGTTTACCATCGGGTTAGCAGTTTATTTTTATAATATTTGCTATCTACCAGAGAAAGCCGTTTCGGAGATTAGCTGGAAAAATAAAAAGACAGACAGATAAAAGAAATATGTGTGTCATAGCTACTGAATATACTTTTATATGCATTAATTAAAAAAAAAATGTTTTGATACAACAAACAGACACTTCAATTTTATTTATAATGTATGTATCGACAGATGTATAGAAAACTCTTTCCTTTGTGTATCAAAAACCGATTCCAGTGAGCATTATGAACTCAAAACGCTGCATGTGCTTTGAACGTGTCCACTTAAGGCCGAATGCCTAGACTTCGCACGTGCACATGTCCCAGGATTAAGGGATTTTAACCTCTCGTAGGACGTAGTAAAGGCGACATGTGTCATGTTCGTATTTCGAAGTGGTTTATATAAATGTTTTAGTGTAATTGGGAGAATGGAGGGAAAGATTTTTGGAGAAGTTAATGCTGGAGAATGAGGGGATGTACCTGTGTGTGTTATTTCTAAATGTGCTCCAATGTAGATCATTGCTTATCTATACTAACTTAATAAAGAGAAATTATTAGTATTTTTGTTTGTAACGATTAAATTAAAAAAATACGAGCTTGATTTTAAAAAATCATTGATAAGTATAATAGGCATGCACCACCATGCAGGCAATGCCGCTGCCAAAAGCTAGTCATTAATAATACAATAAAAAGTTGTGTTGATTGTTGTGTGTGTATGTAGTACTGATTTTTAGCCTAAAGTCTTTCAATTATGATTTTAACTTCTACGTAGTTTGATCAAGAAGAAAATCAGAGAAGTCAGAGGTTTTCAATGTAACTTATTTCATCATCGGGGTAACAAAGTATTTGAAGAAAAAAGAAAGAACGACTGAAATAAAGAAAGAAAGACAGTAAGAAAGAAAAGAAGAGAGTAAAAAAGAAAAAAGAGAGTAAGAAAGAAAAGAAGAGAGTAAAAAAGAAAAAAAGAGAGTAAGAAAGAAAAGAAGAGAGTAAAAAAAAAAAAAAGAGAGTAAGAAAGAAAAGAAGAGAGTAAAAAAGAAAAAAGAGAGTAAGAAAGAAAACACAATGACTCAATGATATTTTAGCTCATGGGTATACACAAATGACTCTTCATCTTCATGTTATGTAGAAACAAACATCAAAAGTTTAAAATAACGTTGTCTTACGGTTGCGACAAAAAGTTTCAGTTCAGTATTAAGCCAGATAGCAAATCTACAAATAGCCATACAATTTTTTTTTTCAAAAATCCAATTTTCACATTCCACGGAAACAACTACGCACATTGATCATTCATCCACATTTGACATATAACAGCTGATATCATAAACCCGAACAACTTGTTGGCGTTGGTCATCCCCACGTAGATACAGGTGGGCTCCGACTAATATAGGTTGGTTGGTGCGATGCCTGCAAGCGAAGGGCTCAATCCACAGCTGTTTCTGATTAATTGCCATTTATACAGTAGGCTTTATAGTTTATCCCCTATCTATATTGAAATTGGAATGATAATACAACAGTAGCTGATAGGGTAGATATTGTACTAGATATGATGGGTTTTCATTTCCTATCGTATTTGCTTGCGTGATTTCACTTTTAGTAAGAGATTGAACGACATGATTTAGACTCATACTATGAAGAATTGTTCGAGAAGGCTTGGGAGGAGTATGCTAGAAGGAGTTGGGACCGTATTGGTTAGGAAAAAAAAAGAGATTGACTAAGTGTTCTTTTTTTGGGAAAGAATATTTATTCATGGAATAACTGTTCTTGCCCTGAGTGGAGTGTGGAACTCCTTGAGGCGCGCGGGAACAGTGCGCACCGTCGACGACTTGGGCCCGGTCCGGACCGTTACCGGACGATCGGACCGCGAGCTACCCATAGCTCGCCGTCCGCAAGCCTGCACCTACGTTGGAACTAAATACTGGCTAAAGTAAACACTGGCTAATTGCACAAACCAAAGAGAAAGAGAAGTCGAAGAAAAAAAACTACAAATAGAGCTTTGGCATTGCATTCGAAATTTGAATCTTTCGATCCTCATTTGTTTTTTTTACTATATTTGTATGCATGTGTTTTCAAGTCCCAAGATTTCCTGGGTCTTACGTAAAGTTAGTTCACGTGAGAGCCTCCAAGACGAACTTACGCTTGGTTCAAACTCCTAGCTTTAACTTAAAGAATCAGTGTAGAGATTTAAGTGTTACATATGTGTGGTTTCAAGCGAAAAGATAAAGTCTGCGTCCCATATTATAACATTTTGTCTCCCTCAGTTCAAATGATAAAACTTTTGAGCGTTTGACTTAACTGTACGAGGTTTAGAAGGATTTAGATGACGTTCCAATGTAAGTTTAACTGTGAATAATATTAAAGTTTATTTAACGTGGATGATATTATGTTTTAATACCTGTCTACCTGTTGGATTACTTCAAATTTTATTAATACGGGTTTTGTGATAATTTTGTATATTTTATGGCTCCGGAGTTATATAGTAATAAGTTAGATTATTGATAGAGTAATCAAAGTCAAAGTCATTTATTTTAAATAAACCATTTACAGGCACTTTTGAATTATCGTCACGACTAAAAATCACTTTTATTACATTGTAATATGAAACAAAGACTAACATAGAAATACCAAGCAGTGCTCTCTAACTTACACTGCATGCCAAAAAACTCGACACCCCTACTAACCATAAGCTGCAACGCTAAAAATCGTTCCACCAAATGCATAGTCGGTTACGCATTACTAAAATGTTATAATTCCCTATTATAAGTTAACAAAAAAAAAAAAACCTTTACTGAAGTAAAATATGAAAGAAAAACTGAACAGAGAACATAGAAACACCAAGCAGTGCTCTCTAACTTCACTGCATGCCAAAAAACTCGACACCCCTACTAACCATAACCTGCAACGCTAACAATCTTTGCACTAAATGCACAATCGGTTACTCATTACTAAAATGTTAATTACCTTTACTGCACCAAAATATGATAGAAACACTGAACACTGAACAGAGAACATAGAAACACCAAGCAGTGCTCTCTAACTTACACTGCATGCCAAAAAACTCGACACCCCTACTAACCATAAGCTGCAACGCTAAAAATCGTTGCACCAAATCCACAGTCGGTTAAGGCGTAACAAAATTCTCACGGCGCATGCATCGTAAATTTACAGTACACCGGAGGGTAAGTTGTGTACTTTACTGCGGTAAGCTTTTACGATATGGCTTAAGTAATAAGCTGAGCTCAGCTTAGGTTCCACGTGAGCGCTATAAAACTTCGCGTTTAAGTGTTATTGGTAGTCGTGGTGACATGTTAATAGTGATGTCCTTGAGACGCGGTTTTCGATCTAAAAGTACTAATTTTGGCTTTGTTTCGATTTCATGTTTGCATGTCGTTTTGTGAGTAATTTTCGAGGGCTGTAAAGTTTTAGGCTTATTGTATCGGGTATTTTAGAAGGCTGCGATTGTTATGTGAATTTGAATTGTAAGATGGGTTAAGAATTTTTCTTTATAAGACTTGACTAATAAGAAAAGTGACGTAAGCCAAATAATAAGTTTTGATAGCAATACAACAAAAATAATAACTACATATGACATGTATCTACTCGTAGTAGTAAAACAGGACAAGACAGGAGCAACGGGCAGGTCCAATACGTTGGTCAAACCAAATCCGTGCTACACTGGAGATTCAGAGAGACAGTCTGCGACGCCATCCACATCGCCGAAATTATGAAGTTAGAAGAACATGATGAGGGTTATCCGAAAGGAAATTCGAGCCCCGGTCTGAAGGCTAGAAGAAACGGGGTGGGTTTTTAGTCAGTAAGAGTCTGACATTATCTCCCGCTCCACCCAAGGGCGGGTTTTGTCATTGGATGATTTATCCCACCGAAAAACAAAAAGGCTACAAAAAAATCATTCGTCGAGGTTTTGACCCTAAGCATTGAGGATTAAGACATACGAAGAAATAGTAGGACATGTATATAGGTGGACAGTCAAACTGGTGAGTGTCACGGGAATCCGATGGATGCAAGACATACGACTGGTTGTTGTGTCGACACTTGAGGGAGGCCTAAGTCTCACAATTAATGGACGTCTTTTGGCTGACAGCTCCTATCTTCTAACCAAACAGTTAATCCATTTGATAATGGACTACTAGATCGTTTGTTACTAAGTATAGAAGTATTAAATACAAAAGTATTAGCAAAAATACATAAGTTAAAAGTATAATAGAGATACATAACATATAGGTAAAAACAAAAATACTTTGTAACGCTAATGACTAAAAGCTTTCTCTTTTAACTTGTACCACGCCCCCGATTCAGAGAACATCGACCGTGGTAAATACCTAAACTATTAGATTACAAATTCCACGTTAAATAAAATAGCTGCAATTTAGCCTGATTACTACGTACTTGCTATAGAAAGTTCTTCAATATGTATGTAATTAAAAATCGTTTGAAAAAAATACTAGGACTAGGTATTACTTTTATATCGTAGGTATTTTTAACCGACTTCGAAAAGGAGGAGGTTCTATGTTCGGCTGAATGTATGTTTTTTTTTTTTGTATGTATGTTCACCGATATTTCGGTCAATTGTGGACCGATTTCGATTTTTTTTATTTTATTGAAATGTTATGCTTCCAAGTTGGTCCCATAGAAATATTGTTATGATCTGATCATGAACTTCGAAGATATGGAACAGAACTCCTCATAGAATCATAGCAGAATTGTCGTAACAAGTAAAATTGCTTTGTTTATACGTGTAGTCGATGACTGACTCAAAGAAAAGGGGGAGGGGAAAGGGGGAGGGGGTAAATTCATGTAATATTTACCGTATTTGGGATTATAAGAATCGTTATGAGATGCACTCTGGCTATAAGGTAATTTATGTTTAGCTGAAGGGTAGGTACTTTTTAGTGGTGCTACCATAACTAAAAAGTGAAAATTAAAAAACTTTTTACAAAAAAAATTTAAACCGACTTCAAAAAGCACAAAATAACTTTAATTTCGGAAGTCGGTGTTAAATAACGAAGAGACAAGATTAGGTATCTATTATAGAAACACCGACTTCCGAAATTAAAGTTATTTTGTGCTTTTTGAAGTCGGTTTAATTTTTTTTTGTAAAAAGTTTTTTCAAAAATATCATCAAGGAGATGTCAGAAAACCGTAGGGGCCTAGCAGGGTCGAAGTTTACTTGGACCATGGGTGATGTCAAATACTGACAGCATCTGAGTCTACTGTATGATTCCTGTGTTCTGTGATCTGAGGGATGAGGGACGCACAGGACCGTTTATTGCGGCGATACTTGAGGGAGGCTTATGTCCAACACTGAATGTCTACTGGCTGGAAAAATTATGAAGATGTCCCGCCAGCTCCGCCTAAGGGCAGGAGATGTGATTATATGATTTCCCAACTAAAAAAAGGTGTGTTCACAAACATGAAAATAAGTATCTGTAGGCCATACAAATATTAATGTTTTATGTGGCAATTGAACTCCATTACACCAAGCATGGTATTGTTGCCCGCTCTATTTGAATATCTAGTACCGTAGTACACTAAAAGACATGAACAAGTAGCCATCATAACAAAAAAAGGCAGCCAAATAAAAAGAACATGGAAAAACTATATAATAGTTATACTAAATGAAATACCATCCACAAAGTTTATTCGCTTTGGTCGCGTGTCACTTTAGTCCGTGCACTTAAACGGGCTATCCGTGGCCTCAAGTGTACTCGCTTACTTGTAACTTGATATTGAACACTACATACACTGGTGGCCAAGTTAAGTGGTGAAATCCTAAGGTTTTCGCATCGAGTTTTAGAACTGTAGTGTTGTTGTGCCTGAAGTTTAAATGTTTACGAACACTACCATGATGCTGCAGTATTTTTGACGGGGGTGCACGTGGAAATTTCAACGCGTGGCACCCTTGGAGATATTGCTTTATTTATTTAAAAGAAAAAAAAAATATGTGTGGATTTGGATTTAAGAAAAATTGCCATAACCAAAAGAAAATTTTGGTTATGGCAATTTTTAAGGTTCCGGACCCAGACGGTAGCAGACGTACAATAGTTAGCACGCCGTCCGACCGTCCAATAACCGTCTGGACCGAGCCAAAGTCGTCAACGGCGCGTAGTGCGTTCGCTCCAAGGTGACATCAGCAACCGTAGGGGCCCAGCAGGATTGAAGCCATGGGTGATGCGAAAGGGAACCTCGAGATCCTGGAACGAAGGCGAGGAAGGAACAGGAGTAGGTTTTTGTCACTAAAAGGCGGTAGACGTCATTAGATGATTTCCCACCGAAAAAAATAGGGGTTCCCAAAGGGTAAAACAGGACCCTATTACTGAAACTCCGTTAGTTCGTCCATCTGTCTGTCTGCTACAAGGCTGTATCTCATGAATCGTGATAGCTAGACAGTTAAAATTTTCACAGATTAAGTATTTCTGTTATCTACTGAAAAACTGAATAAAACTAAATATTTAAGGGGGAACCGATATTTTTTTATTTTATTATTATTGATAGGCTCGCGTTTGACCACCATCTCACCTGATGGTAAGCGATGATGATGACAACAAACGTGACATTTTTGCTCGTTTTTTGCTATTGACGGTAGGAACAGGAACCTTTTGTGAGCGAGTCCTAAACGCGCTTAGCCAGTGTTTCATTTTTTAATTACCTTTTTTTTTTTAAATCAAAATGTAATAAATATTACGGGGTTTGTCAATATAGGTTCTAATTTTACGCTGTTTGGCCGTGAATTTGAAACGATGATATCTGTGCCAAATACGATACAAAACATACAAAATTTTATAAAATCATCTAAAACATCAACCGGTACGTTCTCAAAATAATACTTTCTGCAAATAAGATGATTACATATAATTAGGATGTCTAGTAGAATCACTATAACAAGATTGTGACCAAATTGCTTCCATGTTTACAGGCCTAACATGGGCCAGTGTGTAAAGAGTAATGGCAATCGCTCCATTCACCTATAAAAGAGATCTATCGTAGTCCCCAGTTCGTAATGGGACGATAGACGTCATTCATAATCGTTAGCAAGGTTTGTGGAGCCAGCGTTATATGCAACCAGGAGAAATGGGTTACGTTGACACTCTTTGGCTACCATCTGTTACTTACAGCATTTAGGAATATTGAGGATGGGTATTCTATAAGAGCAGTGGTGGCCGAGTAGTAACAGCCCCGACTTACGACTAATAGGTAACGGGTTCAAACCCAGCCAGGCGCATTACTTTGTGTAATTTATTTCGTCACCAATGCTCTCAAAATGGACAAGGAAAACATCGTGAGGAAACCAGCATGTCTTAGAACCAAAAATTCGAAGACATATGACATTCACCAACCCGCACTGGGCCCGCGTGGTGGATTATGGCCCATTCCTTCTCCTAGAGAAGAGGCCTGAGTCCCAACAGTGGGAACATTATAAAGCCGACTATGTTATATTCTATGGGCTTCAGGACTGTTCGCAAAGGGCGAGAATGCGGGTACGAATACAATGGAATACCATTCGATTTTACTATCTAATCTAAGTTTAACTGGTGCAATCAGCTCAAACGGAGGTAACAGCTAAATAGCTGGTTTAGCGTAGCGATAGTTATCTTTACGAGCACGCTTTTCAGTTGAAGGTTACGGGAAATTAGCGAAGCCTTTTTCACACACCTTCGAATTGCTATCTTGGTGTTTGGTCGATTGTGAAACCACATTGAGTTAAGGGTTTAGTAGAATGGTAGACGCACGCAATGATGTGACGATATGTTTTCATAGATATTATCCAAAAATTGAGAGTGCGAGAGTTGCGGGACTGTGATGGCTGCGAGACGCACAGAACCTTTCGTTGTGGAAACACATGGAGAAGGCCTATGTCGTCCACTGCTGAACATTGAACTTTCCGCTGAAATGATGATGGTGATCAAAAATTGCTCTTTTCATATCACATTCATACATAATTATTATAATGAACTTAAAAACTCACATATAGACAGAATGATTCATGAGAACACTTTAGGCGTACCTATAATACTCTGAGCTTCTGAAGGTGACTTTACTTACATGAAAGTAGAAATTATATAGCCTGTGTCACTGAGTGATAAAGTAAAATCCTACTGGTGACAGAAATTTTTAAATTCTTTATTAATATTTTTTAATAAAATTTAATTTGGCAAACAAAAATTATAAAAAGATTGTTCTTAGAGTCAACGCTAAATTGTTCAGAATATATTTTAACCAACATTGGTGAAAATATATATAGTATGTATATGTAAATAGCGTAGTAAATTACCCACTGTGTTTAATATACTTGACCTTTCGAATACCGTAATCAGAGACCAATAGAAAGACAACGAGAGAGCGAACGCCAGCGTTCGCTTGTTGTTTAATTAATTAAAGTAAGATTTAAATCAAAGTATGTCGATAATTTAATCATCTTAATATTTATTATAATGGCAAAGGTTTGAAAGTTGGTGTGTTTATATGTTTGTTACTCTTTATTCTTTCTGGGATATCATTTATCCCCGGGTTATGTTCCTTAAGGATATTTTCCTACTTCCATTAAGGCAGAGCCGTTACAAGAAGCTGGTGAAAGTGAAATTTCGAATATAAATATATATAAAAGGAGTTCCACAAAGTAAGCTGACACGTTACTCCATCATACACTGAAATAATATACCAATAGGCATACTTACATTTCTATACCAAAAGCGTTAATTAAAAAGCTCCCTTTCAACGAACCCGACAACACCGCGTTCTCGATTATTGAAGATTAATTATTGTTATACTAAAACCACGCACATAATTTTATTAATATCAGATTCCACGGAAATAATGCGTAATACGACCTATGAAAATATTATTATATAGGGCTGCCTACCATGCCTTGTTATTAAACGAGATATGAATATTCCGATATTTAAATAGGTATTCGGTTGCCAACCGCTGAATATAATGAATCGTGTGATGTTCGATATTAAAAACATTTTTATCATTTTTCGTGAGGGCTCGACGTCGATATTTATGTAATTAGGTATTCATGTCCTTTGAGGTTATCGGTAAATACGGATTCTGAAACCGGATTTTTCATCTGTATTTTTATCTTTTCGTGTTTGGGTCTTCGAAAAATAAATAAACATCTTTTAAAATGGTTTTCAACGTGAAGGTCGAGTGACACTGAGAGAATTTCTAGAATTAAAAGTATTGTATGTCTGGTCATGGTCAAGCAAATTTCTTTTAAATCAGTATAGAGTTAGTTAAAGCCTTGTTTATAAAAAAAAATCTAATGATAATTATATTTTGTATCAACACGGTTAGTTCAGTGGTTAAGTGATTGACTGCTGTGCTGCGTTTCGCAGATACGATTCCCGCGTGGGGTAAATATTTGTATGGCCTACATATAGTGTTGTTCCTGTTTGTTGACGCACTCTAATACATAGGTTTTGTAACAGTAAAATATTAAAAAAAACAAAAAAACATACAAACAGCCGAACGTCCTCCTTTTTGGGAAGTCGGTAAAAAACTACTGGTAGGAACCATTCGTTTCTGAGATTAGCACATTCAAACAAACACTCAACATCTTTATAACATTAGTGCAGATTGCTTGTACATATACGTATGTATATCTATAAGTTAACATTCAAAATAGGGTACACAATAGTCGCACTCAGAGATGCCACTAAAAAAAAAAAATCCTAGAAGAAGTATAACTACGCCTAAGATTTGAAACACAACATAGTGGCCATTACAGACCACATTTTAACCCTTAGAAAAATATAAACAAACAGGCATGTTTTATAAATCAAATAACTTCAAAAAAATAAGGTCAAAATTACCATAATTCGATAACGTTTCACATTAGGGAGCACAGTAAAGAGTACAAAAACAATGTATCTAGCACATGGAAGCAATTACACTTTATCTTCAATTCACTTTGATCATTACGCGGTACAAATGGGGCCAAGTTTAATGGCACACTTCATGCTGCAGTAATAAATATTTTATTTTTGTTTCGCTTCCCGCTCCTGGCGATGGCTTACCTCAAAAATATAAATGTAAATGGCAGTTTCAATGTAGCTACATTATTAAGGAGTTAAGGTCTTTTTTACATAGGTAGGATGACAGCAGGATGGAAATATGCATCTTTAAGATGAGAGAAAAGGACAGGTAGCTACATTGTATGGATACGACAGCTGTCACCCGCACCATCCTACGGCAATTGTAGTGTGGGGTGTACTTATTACGTATGTGTAAATACTGTGTAGTAAAAAAAAGGTTAAACAAAATTTTAAGTTAATAATTTTCATAAAACACAGAAAGCATTATGAGTAAACATAGTTTTCTTCACTTTTCTGCCGTTGTCCTGTATTATTTGAGGTGAGCAACATGTTTTTTTTTTTCATTCTGTCATACCATCATCAACTCTATTTCATTTTATATAACTCCTACATAATCCATCCATCTTTTCTTTGGCTTCCCTCTCCCTCTTCATCCTTCCATCATCTCTTTCTATCCATTTAAACATGTTTATTAGTAAACATAGTCAAAAGACTTAAAACACCGAATAAATATCGTTTTATTTTCTTCTTGATCGCAAATTAATGAATGTCACCCTACGTAAAAAATGGATATTCTAAAATAAAGTAATAAATAACATTCATCATATAAATTACATTCTTCAAAATGCTATCAAGACTGTCTACGTGCATACTAAATTAATTAAAATGTCTCAATTTAATTTTCAGAACTGAAATAACAACGTAAGTTTTCATAAGTATCTTCTTAACACAGACATGACGAATGTGAAAATTTTCTCAAACAAAATGACAAGCAAAACAATTCCAAGTATAATAAGACTGAATTATAATTTGACACCTTCATTGTCTTAAAATAATTTCGTTAAAGTTGAAAAGACTTGCAAATAAACAGCTGTACGTTTAAATTACGAATAAATGGAAATAGCTAATTCATTTAAAAAAAGTATCAGGACTAAATAAAAAGCTTTGAGAAAATTGTTTTGTAAAATGAATACGAAACCATTTTATCGACTCTCATTTGTAAATATGAATATTTTATCACCAACATCGAAGGTTTTTCTTTGAATTAAATCAATAAAACTATTGTGAATAACGCGATAAACTAGTGCGCTTTATCATCAACGATGTTATTATACATATAAACCTTCCTCTTGAATCACTCTATCTATTTAAAAAAACCGCATCAAAATCCGTTGCGTAGTTTTAAAGATTTAAGCGTACATAGGGATATAGGGACAAAAAAGTGACTTTGTTTTATTCTATGTAGTGATGAAACCTTCAATATATTATATTCCTATCGATGGTAGTCCAATTTTTTGATGCCCAAAATGTTATTACATACCCGTTTATAAATATTATTATTTTTAGTTTGCATATTAAATACCTTTTAAGTTATAAAACCACCTATTTAAGTTTCAGTCAATCAACGTAGTCCAATTATAATAAGACTGGAGTGTTATATAAAATGAAGAAACCATTAATTATTATATAAATATTCTCCAATTGGTTTCAAAAGTGTGTGAGATTTAGTTTAATCGTTGTCTGTAAAAGTGATCAAGTTAATCGGGCCAGCAGTGTAATCGTTAATGTTAACGACTGTTTATCGTACATAACTAACATTTAATATGGCTAATGGGTTTAAGTGTAATCTATAGTCATTAACCATTATTTTAAATGGTGTTGATTGAATTTTTTCTCAGCCTAGTTTAGCAGAGTTTGAACTTGTTTAATAATATATAAAATATAATAAAAAGGCAACCATAATTATGTGGCATTTGTGTTGTGTTAATTTACATAATTAGGTAGTTGACAGTTTTTTTTATTGTTAACATACCTACATAATTAGAAAGTTGACTAACTTTTTTATTGTTTGTGCCATAAAATAATTTTATTTTGATGTTTCGCAGGAATAGTATTTTTTTGTTTTGTTTTTAAATTTTCTTTTATCCTTGATCGAACTAATAACTACAAAAGAATTGTCGAATTTGGTGCAGTCGTTCGGAAGTTATATTCATACATACATTTTGGTGATTTATTTTTATTTACATAGGTAAATAAAACTAAATCACCAAAATCGGTGTTGAAAATAATAAATTATCTATATAGATAGGTATTTTTTTATCGCCGATCGAAATTAAGAAGTTAGAAACCTTTCAAATCTGATGGAACTCAACTCAACAGAAAAAGAATACACGAACTGAAATGTGACGTCACCACTATTGGTTTACGCGCGTACAAAAAAGATACCGAGAAATTGCTACCATGGTCCCATCCAATCTCAATATTTGAAATAGCAATCGCTGTTTCATTTAATGATCAATTACTTGAATATTACTCTTTATAGAAGAAGTTTTATAATTAGCGTTACTAGTTGTGTGTCCTTAAATAAACACAGAATATTCTGTGTTTATTTTTATTCCCAATTATTTCTTAATACATTATTTCGATCTTTTTTGAGACTGAGAAGGTAGATTCTTTAAGATAGGTAGGTATTATTAGAGAAAGATATTGAAGTAGTAATATTGATTGAATTGGATTTAGGGCTTTCAAATAGTTTAGAGACAACCATTTTAAACTGTATAGAAAGTTAGAAAAGGTATGATTAACGAATCAACTCTTATTAAACTTACACATGGCGTCTCATTATCATCATCATTATCACCACCATCATCATCATCATCATCATCATCATCATCACCGTTATCTCTTTAAATACCAACAAAACAGTAGGTATATTTATGATGAAAGAGATTTCTTCACAAATACATCACCTTTGCACTTAATTTTCTTGTCTTTATTTTATATCTGCTAGCTTTATGCCAGCAGCTTATTGCGCGTCAAAGTAGGTTTTCCATACAAACTTAAGACACCCGGTTCATCCCTTTTGGGGGTAATTTTAAAGAAATTCAATTTTTTATTTTATAAAACTCATAGAAATAACCTTTGTGCATTTCAGCATTCTAGGGCCAAGACAATTTTTGCCCACCGAAAAAAAAAAGACTGTGCAGGGCGGGACTGTGCGGGCGTTGAAGAATCAGGACAAACTCCAGACTGATTAGAAGTTTACCTTTCATATATGCTGATGTGTATGTGTACATCAAATGTTGAATGAATAAATAAATATATTCTTATTTAATACTAGCTTTTGCCTGCAGCTTCTCCCTGATACATAAAATATAGATAGCCTATATCACTCAGGAATAAAGCTTTATATCAGTGAAAAAAATTTAGCAATCGGACCAGATTAACTTCTATAAACAAAAAAAAAAAAACTTAATCTCTTTACAATATTAGTGTAGAAAAACAATATCTACAAAAATAATTCTGCAAAGACATCATCAAGATGGTCAAAGAAACAATTGTATTTCAATTATACCCGTCGAAATACGGAACTCAAGCATCCTTTAACAACGGGTTTAGGGTTCCTTAAATAAACAAAAGCCAAAAATCTTAACAGGCCTTTAGAAATTCCGTCCGATGCCCGAATTCTTGATGGACGGTGACAGTTCTTGCCTCCCCTTGAAGCAACCACTTAATCCCGTCTGAAATAATGACTGAAACCCTTACAGGTTGCGAACGGACCGAAGCCCATCGTAAATAAGTGGCAGGAAATGTACGGACTTACTGAGGAAACCAATTTTATTTTATTGTTTTAGTGGATTTTACATGTATTTTGTGCTTGCGTCTGTTAGTGAATTTACCCGAGTGAATGTAGAAAATTGTCCCAAATAAACGTAGTCCCGGGGTAAAAAATACCCTATGTGCTATTTCAGGATCTTTTTTGATTCGACTGTACTCCTATTTGATGATAATCAGTGATGCAATCGGTAAAAAAAAGAGGTAAAGTTTGTTTTTTTTTTTGTTTGTAGGAGATAATCTCTGAAAGTCCTGGTCTGATTATTAATTTTTTTTTTCACTGTTAAAAAGTTGCTTTATTTTTGACTGACTTAGGCTATATTTTATGTACGCGGGCGAAGTCGCGAGTAAAAAATAGTTTATAATAAGCTTATGCTCTTGCCTTGAAGTTACCTTAAATATAATCGAATGGAAAGACCGCACCAGAAAATAGTTGGACACCAAAAAATTGTAATAAAATGGTGGTCAAGTGTGCACCTATCAACAACTAAAAAAAAACTCACTAAAGACGCGCCTGTGTTCTTTCAGTTGCCCCTTACATTTCAAGACACCGTGGCCTTGAAATGCAAAGGGCTTTCAACCCTTCCCGTATTACCTACCTACCCTTCACATTCATAACTCCTTACTAAGATTTCCCAAAACGTTTCTAAGTTACGTAAAAGATTTATCTATTCGCGTGATATAATCCAAGAGTCACGTCTACGAAACGCGTAGCGCTGCTACGAATATTCGTAGCGCGACTAACTTCGTAGACTCTGATAGTTCGATTTTTACGCATAGGTAAAAGCTTTGAGTGTAAACGTGAATTGGCACAAAAACACGTAACGTGGGTTTCGTAGAAAGCCTGACAACAGAGCTAAGGCTTTCCTTTTAAACGCTGCCTCACACTAGGATTTACCTACTCTTGTATCGTGGGTTCGTTCACGTTCACAAACATGTAAACTCACATACATAGACCCGGAAGGATCGAACCTACAGCACGTAGTACTGTAGCCAATCACTCGACTACTAGGCCAAGCCTGCTGTCAAATATAATTTTTAATTAATTTACATAGTACGGGAAAACAAATAGTCACACATTACAATTCAACGTTTTCCACGAAATACAAAAAAAAACAAATATTTGCAAAGCATGCAATTTAAAAGTAAAACCTAGTATATTACAACAGTTCATAAATAGACACCTCAAATGATTTTTAATTCAATTGACCTAATTGTGTGCGAAAAAAAACATAAAAAAATTAAAAGTTTTATGTACAGTTTTAGTTTGTTTAAAATTCGTATCTGCATTGAAATAAGACCTTTTATTATCCTGCGTATGAGAAAATTTGAGTGGACTACATCAATTTGTGTTTGTTTACCTATTTGGGCGGGTTTGCGCACATGATGACTTGACCTATTAATAAATAGACAGGGCAACATTTTTAATGAACATTTTTTTGGAAAATGTAACCTATATTAAAAAGTGGTTCAATTGATTCTGCTCGTTATTCTGATCAAACTAATTTCAGGTTTTGCGCATTTAACATTACACGTTGGATAATAATTGATGTTGAAGTAACTACAATGACTACTTTCTTTTTTTATTGTGGATAAGTTCACGCTTGACCGCTATATCACCTGATGGAAAGCGACGATGCGGTCGACGATGGAACGCGCTTACCTAGGAGAAACCTATTCATTCTCGACTTAAAGATTCCCGGGTTGTAGCTATCAGGAAACATAGATCCCGGCAAGGAATTCCACTCCTTAGCTGCACGCACTGTGAATAATATGTTCCTTTCTAACTTAGAGTTTTTAATCCTTACTAATATTATACAAGTGAAAGTGAGTTCATTTGTTTGTTTGTTTGTTACGTCTTCACGCCTCAATGGCAAAACAAATTTTGATGAAACTTGGTACACGGATAGACCATGTCCTGGAATAGGTCATAGGATACTTTTTATCCCGGATGTATGTTCCCTTGGGATAATTTTCTGCTTTCACGCGGGCGAAGCCGCTGGGAGCAGCTAGTAGATTATATTTGAATTTATTGGAAGTAAGAGCAAACGATTATTATATTAAGTAGTCATTATATTTTGGTGCAAACCTAGTTCCTTAGTAGAGTGAAAATAGTAAAAAAACAACGTATCTATGTCTTATACAGAATGTTCTATTACCAACGAAACAACCTCAAACCATATCGATCGCCAGCAATCGGTGACACGATTCCGACACAATTTGTCATAGAAGGAGTGTTTAAGCCGAGACAAACTGACACTCAGTAAGCCATAATGACTTCCAAAACAAAATTTGCGTAGAATATTCGAGACATTAGCTCATTACTGTGTCTAATTATGTTATTGCGGTGACACACGGCGTTCGCAGGCGACCGGGTTTGCAGGCTTCGGCAGTCTAATGACCTTTGGAGAATGGGTGAAATAATTATGGTTAGTTTATGTTTTTGTGTGAGCAATTTGTCTCCTTCATTTTCCTGAGTTGTCTTTTCGAAGGCTTCTATAAATTATACAATTAACCTAATACGTTTTGAATACACATCGAAAACCAATACGCATTCAGGCACGCAATAGACTGTTTTCCGCACTAGTGAAGAAAAGTGCGCGTGCGCTTCCCACCTCATTTTTATTACATTTATCGTATCAGGCAGGGCGCGTATCACCCCCACGAGTTACCGGTCAACCCCCGTTTAGTCATTTCTTCGTAAGGTTACTGAAAAAAGTCGTTTGATACACGTGCAAATGTGTTACTGCAGCCCTCGGCTTCATAACACTCGAGTTTGAAACTCGCCTACGGCTCGTGCGAATCCCGACTCGATGACAAACTTTCTGCACTTGTATAAAAATGCACTATTCCGCTGCCTTGCACCTGCCAAATATGTTTTTGCACCATCCTAACGTCGATAAAATGTCTAGGGAATCCGTCTTTAAACATTGTTTTTATAAAAATGCATAAAGTTATATTAAATCACCCACTTCTAGCCCTAGACCTCCCCCAAGTGCCGTCAGAACAACTGTGAGTCTTCTATCTATCGAATTACCTTAATACTTAGGTTATTATTGATACTAACAGTAGGTATACTGGATTTTCGGAATGAGACTTTGCACACAAACGATATTTTCACTTCCTTACAGGTTGAATTTCCTAAAAATCCTCCTTAGTGTGTTTACATTCCTAGTTCCAGTAGTTTCAGCTATGCATTGATATGTCAGTCAGTCAGTTTCTCCTTTTATATAAATATAGATAATAATTATTATTAGAATACATTTAAAATTGACGGAGACTAATCGCCAACGGGTATTTATCACGACATAACGTTCCATTTAAGAACCAAACATTTCTCCGTATAGACGTAATCCATTCTTAACTTCAGCATCCCGATATCCCGACACAAGTAATAACAATAATAATCCCACATGTGCGTCACTTATCAAGGCGTGTCTTAAACACGTCTTAAAATAATAAAGTAACAACTTTGCGTGCGTACGGGCCTCGTAAGCTTAAACTTGTTCAACTCTGCTTTACGTTCTACTTGTATGTGTGTAGTGTTGTTTATAACGGAATTGTTAGTTGTTTGTTATATTTAATGGGATCTGAAATGCGTGCAGGTTGGTAAAGTATGGCCGTGTAGCTTAGACTTCTCCAAAGATTGACTCCAAAGCTTAGTTGTCAGATTTTTTTGGTGGCATGTTTGACCCAGTGTCGGCGCTGCATGTCGATTGTTTGGTGCATATAGTTGTTCACTGTAAGGGTGCCTTGTAGATGTGAACACACCCACGATACAGGAGTAGGTAATCCTTACTAATATTATAAAAGCGAAAGTGAGTTTGTTTGTCTGTTTGTTACGTCTTCACGCCTAAATGGCAAAACCGATTTTGATGACACTTGGTACACCGATAAACCATGTCCTGGGATAGGACATAGGATACTTTTTATCCCGGAAGTATGTTTCGTTGGGATAATTTTCTGCTATCACGCGGGCGAAGCCGCTGGGAGCAGCTAGTTCCTAATATAGGGCAACGTATGCCAACAAAAAGGAACAATACATCTATGGTAAGGTTAGGGAAAACTAAAGCTTTTAGAAGGCAATCAAAGGCGCAATTAACTCAAGTACAAATACTAGACCGACTGTAACTGACTGTAGACAGTTTATGCTACAATGCTCTAGGATGCGGTATCATTGGTATGACGAGTCATAGTTAGCCCCAAGAGAGTTCTGAAGATGTTAGCCTGACAGAGTGGACTCTCCATACATGGGTTCACTGCTGTAATTTATGTGTCTTGCCTTAATTTTATTTACTAACACAACACAAGCATACCTAAACTAACATTTAGTTTTATTATTAATATAATATATAATATAATATTCCACAACTATCACACAACGCCGTCTAGTAGCTAAGCAGAGTTTGTGTTATGGGTACTAGACAACTGATAAACATACTTATATATTTCTAAATACATACATATTATAGATAAATTACACCCAGACACAGAACAAATGATCATGCTCATCACATAAACATTTGTCCTGGGTGGGAATCGAACCCACGGCCTCCGGCAAAGCAGTCAGGGCCAGGGCCACTAACCACTAGACCGACAAGCCATTCAAATTTTATTATTGTTACTACGAGTATGTTACTATTATTGTTACTAACACTATTATAATTATTACAAATGTCGACTAATTTTCAAAAGTCATCGACAGAATCAGTTTAGTATTGCTCATACATTTATAATTGGTAGGTAACACAATTCAGTGAAGAGCTATTTATATCTCATCGTCAAGTCCAAAACGATTAATTATGAACTACCTACATGTAAACGATTATGTATGCCTACATAGATATAGCATAAACCTTTAGTAGGCCACACGTTTTGGGAGTAGCCCGCATTGCATTGTTCGTCGACGGCAATTGTCAGTCCATAATTTTGTATGAATTATCGCGTATGGGAGATGGACCGGAATGGATCGCAGTACGGTAGAATTTTTGGAAATTCCGACAATTTCAAACCGGCTTTTATAGGACATCGTTAGTCATTTCTGAATGTCTCGATAAAGGAGGCTGAATGTACCTTCGTTAAAGAGGATCATCATCTACCCAACCTTTTTTCAAATCGCTTGAAATCGGCTTCTAGTCTAACCGGATGCTGCTGAATACCCGTGTTTGGCATGAAGCAACTGCCATCAGACTTCTACCACCCAGTTATTGAGCAACACAATACTCCTTAGATGTACTAATGATCAGACCTTCTGGCGTCGAACTACCTATAACGACTGTCAAATATCTACAAATTACCACCGGGACCAACGGCTGTACACGCCTTCCAAGGTACAGTGTCTATTGAATAGTGTCCTAGATAAACTAAGAAAAGTAAATATGAATTGAAAAATTTCATTGGTGCTTGCCTGGTTTCGAAATCACTTGTATGAAATGCGGATGTCTTAAACACTAGGCCATTACGACACTACGTAAAAGAGGATACATCTGCTTACCACTTTATTATAAATATCACGAAGAAGAAACTTAAATCAGAAATAGTAGAAATTACCGTGAAAACAACGGACTTAATTTAGCTAAAAATAGTGACACATTTTTCGTACAAGCGCCCAGAGCGAGATTTTAATTCGGACAACCGGCTGTCCGGCGTTATCGCCGCCCAACTGTTTGAACAAAAAAAAAATCTAGTAAATTCTGGGCGAATTCGGGATACTGAAACACGAGTAGCATTAGCGAGAGGACGGTTCGGACATGCGGCGATACGACCGGACGGTTTTGATAAACGCCCCGCAGCATCGGCTTGTACGGGGATTTTTTAAATATACAACTGTGCCACGGTCCTATTCTTATTTTTTACAAACTCTTTTCACGGTGACATTCTAGGAAAGGCTAAACTTTAGGTGTTACAATGGGACAATAATTGATAAAAAACATGTTGGTAGAATGATTCTGAGTTGATGTTGCAACTGCTTGTATCTACAAAAAACTGCAATCCCAACAAATTACTAACAAATGAACCCCATGTAATGAATCTGAGACCAACTACGGAGCGATATTTTTTGTTTTATTTCGTCATGAATCGTGCTGCATTAAATAAATGTTGCCATAAAGAAACCAATTTTATTGTATTTCCGCGTTTCTATATTAACAGTGGATTGACAGAAGTATAAACAGAGTCCATTTTAAACAAGGTCTGCGTTGAATACAGCTCGCTTCGGCCCATTACTCTTAATCAATGCCGCAACAATAGTTCGGATTTAGAGGTCTTATCCTGACAGAATGAGAAGCACATTTGTTTCTTTTACACGTTTGAGACTGAACGACTTCGTAAATCGACCGTGTTGTATCGAAGGGCATGCGAGAATTGTTAAGGTTCGCGCTCTCGTTTTCTTTAACGTTACACACAATCGTGAAGCCATCAGTAACCGTTACAATCATATTTGTTACTTTATTGGACATATCCTTAGACATACCATTAGTGTTCTAAAGTTTTGTGATGACTAACCTTATCATATATCATCATCATCTTTCTGTCCTTGTCCCATATTGCCTACATGGGGTCGACACAATATGTTTTTTCTTCCATTCTGTCCTGTCACTTGTTACGCGGTCACTAACTCCATTTTCTTTCATATCACTCCTCGCATAATCCATCCATCTTTTCTTTTGCATCTCTTCTTCTCCACCCACAGATGGATGACTAACCATATCTGGTAAGGGGAATCCAGTGGATGTGAGACATACAGGTCATGTCGTGGTGGCGGCACTTGGCTTATGTCTAGCCGTGGACTTCGTGGAGTTTTTTGACTGAAATTATGATGAAAAACCAACTGAAAGTATAGAAATATAACTGTGCGTACAGTGGAATTTCTTGCCAGAATCAGTGTTTCGTGATGGCTACAACCCAGAGATTTTTATATAAAGAGTGAATAGGTTGCTTCCAGGCAAGCGCGCTCCATCGTCGACCACATCGTCGCTTTTCATCAAGTGAGATAGTGGAAAACCTATAACAGTTGTAGTACAGTTAAAAAAAGAAGTAGTTCAATATAATTCTCTTCAAAGAAAATAACATGAAACGCCATTAAGTAAACAATTTACGTGAGTGTCATGAAAATCCTTGAACTCTGTTGAACGGGAATTTTAAAATCGAAGTGTTATTCTGTATTGTCACTGAGGAGTTCGTGGCTAGAATAATAAATACATGGCCTTGGAACGTACCTAAAGGGCAACAGAAGCAACACAGTTATTTTTAAGGTTAGGTATAGGATAGGTAGGAAATCATAAAATGACCATGGTTTTGCTGACGCAGTCGACAATTCGGCCTTGGTCCGGACAATTTACGGATGGCCAGACGGCGAGCAACTCATTGCTCGTCATCGATAAGCTCACGCCTACGATAAACAAGGAACACAGGTAGGAAAAGTCTGACACTCCTTCTCGCTCCATCCAGAACCGGAGAAGTTAATCCCAACGTCACTATCCAAGGTTAAGCAACGTTGACTGAGGTCAATCTGTGATGACCACCTTAACATTTCGATTCTCTTCCGATCCCCAGAGATTACGCTAAGCCGTTGGTCCTGGCTGTCATTTGTAGACCTTTGATAGTAGGTACAGATACACAGAACCCGGAAATCTAACACTAGTCTTCCCAACTGGTATCGTGTCATCCAATAGGGAATTTGCATGTTTTTTTTTTTATCTAACCACTTGTTCAATAAAAGATACACAAATAGAACACTAACAATGAAAACGATATCAAAATTGGTCGAAAAGTGAACGAGATATTACAATAATCTGTCTCTCACGCCAAAAAATATGCCATTAAATATATTTTTGTATATACCATATCGGATTTTTTCTTTCTTTTTAGTGTGTATATACTTAAACTAGTGTGGATGGATGGAGGGGAAGAGGGAGGCCAAAGAAAAGATGAATGGATTGTGTGAGCAGTGATATGAAAGAAAAAGGAGTTAGTGATAGCGTGACGAGTGACAGGACAGAATGGAAGAAAAAAACGTGTTGCGCCGACCCCAAATAAAACGGGACAAGGGCAGGAAGATGATGATGATATTTAAACTAGTGCTTTACTGCGATTCCACCTTATAGTAAGCAGTGATAATATAATCGTTTACACTAAAACACCCCACAGCTTAACAGCCTATTAATTTTAGTCTTGAAGACAACTGAAGTATAATCGGACGGGAAGACTGTAACATGCATTCTATTTTGTCACACTTTTAACGCGGTTCCGCGGTTATTTACTTATTGATCCCTTCTTGAAGCGCTTGCACTCATGAATGCGTCTTTAAGTACCCACATTTGTGACTGTCACCAGGATTGGTCATCATACATTTTTTGTCCAGCTCGTGTCACTTCTTTATACGGATTATAGGTTTTCAAACTTTACATAATTCATGTACTGATATGGATGGGTTTGTCATACGATTAATGTTCGAGTCGAGTTTTTTTTCTTATGTAATTTTTATGCAAGGCCCTTCACCGACCTTAATTGAGTGCATCATATTAGGAGTTTGTTTCGTAACGGTACAATGATGCATTGTTTGTTTGTAATTGAATATTTTTATTACAATTCTCGTGGGCGAAATCGATTATGGTTTTATTAAATGTTACCATAGCATGAAATATTATTGTTTTATTAATCTTTTATGTCATATCAGTTACACCTTCAAAACCAAATGTCTACATTTTCAAATGTTGACATACATTTTGTAATTTCTTTGTTCTTGTATCTGTTTGACATTATTGTTTTTTGCTCAAATTTTGTATCTTTAAAATAACTTCGAATTAAAAAAGTCTCTAAAAGTTTTTTATTGTTATTGAAATATTTTACTTAAACCTAAACATGACTGGACTCAAAAAATCAATCTCAGTTTTGCACGCACTTGTTTGTACAATGTTTACACAAATAAAGGATATCTTAACTAATGGTATAAAGTCATTAAAAAATCTTATTAACAATTACATTGTAGATAGCCACATACAGCGCCAAACAATACGTTCCCGCCAAAAGGGCGGCCATTTTGTCGTATCTCAAATCCCTCGCCGGTTCAAGCATGTGTGATCGTCTCAACGCAAGGGCTAGGAGCAGTGATTGACAGTGCACGCGTTGCCCCGGCTAATCTCTAGTGTCACAGGCTGCAGATTGCCGAGAACAGACAGCCCTGTGACATCGACCATCTTCACAAGACCCCCACAACATCACCCAGAAGCGAAGCCCTCAGGCTTAATTATGCGAGTAACACAGCTCATGCCACATTTGTGACGCAAGAACCTCGTGTCTTGTATAAGTTTAAATAGATTCTATTGGTATTAATGTAGTATTTAGTCAAATGGTCGAATGAAGCTACAAATCGATACCCAAGCACCAACCTTCACTATGTAATTCCGATAATTATCACCAAATTACGTATAAATAATTCCATCAATTCGAATAATTATTCTGACTAATTAGTTTGTAACTGTTCCAATGTTGGGTAATCAAAGGGCGAGGAACATCGGAACGTATGTAACAGATTAAAATAATATATCAACAGTTTACATTCATGTTAAAGCTATTTAAGATGTAAGTAGTAAAAATGTCATGATGGCTAAAAGAAAGTTCCTGTGACCAATCAGATTTGATCTCGATTTGACCTCAGACAGTGTGTGTTCAAATTACTTATAAAATCGAAGTATTACATTTATTTTGTGGGACAAATACACAAATATTTGGTTCAGGGGAGTGACTCTTTTGAAGAATCCTATAACCCTAGACCGAAGCATTCAGGTACTATAAGCAACGGTATTGACTAACTCCAAAAGAGATGTCTATCGTAGACTATTTAGGTGTCAATCAATATAACGGATACCTAAGATGTTAATTAGGCATTGTCGATCAGCATAGTTATGGTGAATAAACGGCCATATCTAACAAGGAATAATCGATTACCTATGTAGCATGATATTATTTATTTATATAATATAAAAGGAGAAACAGGCTGACTGACATATCAAAGCTCAGTCGAAACTACGGGGAACAGTAGTATTAGTACCAAAGTATGAAGTTTTATACAAGGTTTCCTTTTATGACGTCGGTAAGCTTTAAGACAGGATTTTCCAAAAATGTACGCCTGAGGAGATGAAACAGGGGTCCAAAGTTTGTATTGAGAAACTTACCCACGTGAGCAAAGTCGTTAGCAGACGCTAGTTTAGTTAATAGATCGGTATTTCGATTAGAGTTCTTTATCAAGACAATGACTAATGCTTTATTAAAATGAATCTTCTAAAATCTTTACCGTTTCCCGTTTGCAGATGTCGCCACAATGACTCTTAAAATATTTTAAGGGTCGTCGAACGCCGGCCGGTCATAAAGTTCACTGCCATCATTTACCGCTACTCCCCAATAGATGGCGCTAGTAGTCACGATTTAGTTTCGGATCCTGTTATTACAATTGTAATTTTTATTATGTTACAAAGTTATATAAATTAAACATATTATTCGTAAAAAATATTGCCTAACCTTATAAGATAATTTTAAATTTAAAATATCGATAACCTTTCTTAGGCGGTAGCAAAAGCGTGACGGACACAAAAGTCTTCCATTCATATTTTTTTGTCCATCCAACCCAATTTAATTCTTGTAGGTACTTATCCGAGAATAATCGTCAAAGAAGCCGTTCGAACGTTAGTGCAGTTGAAAAAAGTCGTTTACAGCTACATTTATAGTGTTATGATGCGTTTATTATTATTATGGCCCTTTTTGTGGGAATTCTATCTACGTGAAGTGAAAATTGGGAAGATTTTTTTCGTTTTATCGCCGTTTCGAATGAATGTGTTATTTGGGATTTCACTATTGCGTCAGTTGTGTACTGGATTTGGAGTAGTTACTGTTATTGTAGCACTTACGATGTGATACCATTGGATAAGATGGAAATGGTAACCAAATTGATATGATAGATGAATCCGTGCAGTCTAAGATCTTATGAAGAACAACTAACTCTTATTAGGAAATTCAATTAATAGTTTGATGAAGACAAATTACAGCAAGCTATCACAATACTTGCTGTAATTTGCTGGTAGCAGTTTTAATATATACCGATAGTTATGGTTGTAAAAAAACTGAAAAAAAAAACTTAATTGATTTCTTTCAAATTCATCCAAAAATTGTCTGTAAAAAATCGTTTTTAGCGATAACACCGCCCGTGAGTTTTTCACAATAAAACTATTAATTTTAAGTCCTTACTGCAATTTTATTAGTAGCGTACAACTATAAGCGTATTCTTATTTATCTATCACTTTCCATAAGTGGCTGGCTATTCCAAGGAAACGCCATCTAATCGAAGAACAAATTCGCTTGTGGAGTGGTTTATCGACCGATCACATAGTGAAGAAGGGAAAAAAGAAGATTCATACCTACATCAACTTTAACCAGTCATTTTGGATAAAAGGCATGACAATCTAATCTAAAGGAAAAACATCCATCGGTACGTATAATAAAAAACGCTTTCCGAATCTCCATTATAGGCTTTTTCACATCCACAATTGTATTATCAATATAAAAAGCGAACACATATGGTAATGAGTTATCCATTCATGGAGCCTATTGTCACGGAAAATTGAAAAAGACTAGAGTACGGCTATATAAGATTCATATATTCATAGAAACACATGTACCTCTCACCAACGTGTGAACACAGTAATATCTTAGTTTTATTTCCTTAAGAATCTACATATCGTCTACGTTCTAGTACATGCAAACTGATTCTGGAATAAAGATCATGAGGAGTAAGTTTTGAGAGGTGAGGTGTAATAAATATTCAATTTCAACGCTAAATACTGAGAACTAGAAAATTATAATAAATTTGAGTTCTACATTACTGAGATACGTTTAATTACAGCTACATTTTTATAAACTAATCATGCAAAAGCACTTTCATAAATAACGGAGATATCGAGAATAAATATTTCAAAACTGTACAATATCTTTAATATTGATATTACACAATATCCAGTTATTGATTCTTCATTGGTTGATATATGCCACAGAATATGTAGACACCCAAGAGTCATTGTTGTCAATGTTACGCCCAAATCACTTAAGACCACCTACTTCATCATTGTATTCAACTTTATCCTTGTATGACACAGGTTGATGGGATGATGTGTCACCTTTTAATAATATTATGACAATTTGCTAACAATTAACACATAGGAACACATCTATATTAAATCTAAATTTAGAAAAGGGCTTTTATTTTTGCTAGACATATTAAAATACTAATACATTAGACAAATAGATATGAAGATGGATAAAGACAATTTCATTTAGGATTACTGTAACGTTTGTTGATTCATATTAAATAGAAAACCTTACTAAACAAATAACGTTATATAAGGCCTTACTTTGAAAAATATGAGTAGTGCTAGATGAAAGAAGAAAACTATTTACCAAGTGAAGATAATTTTATTTCAGTACTTACATAACTTTTTACATCAGCATTAGTTATGAGATCTAAAATGAAATGGGTCAGGGATTTCGCAGCTGGCATCGAAATTGCACAGCTTGACATCACTGTTCAAGATGCTAATGCACCTAAATTAGAACAAGAATATTATTTTAAAAAGTATTAAATTATCATGTTTATATTATGATTTGGTTAATATATAAAGCGTTTGGAAATAAACAGCTGCACGTCTGTCCATAGAAGATTTGAATTCATCAGGACTTGATTGTTTGTAATTGTCTAAACTAGATGTACTACTATAATTGTCTCATCAATAACTCTATTTCGGTATTGTTCATTCAAATTGACGGGTGCGGGTATTTCTAGTTTCCTTAATACCGAAAAAAAAAATGTAATCTGTCACCTTTAAACGAAATATAATACTACGGGCGGTGTTTCGGGCAAAAACAATTCACTACTTGAACTTGAAATTCTACCTCCTTCTAAATGGAATGCTATCAAATTATTGGCCCCTACCAATGTGTTCAATAGACATTTAATTAGTCAACGATTTATCTGTAAAGCTCTTAATACTAATGAATCCAAGATGGCGGATTATACTACTTGGTGATAATTAAAGCTCTGGAGACGATAGGGAATTCTAGGAACTAGTAGTAATTATCACACTCAGTCAGTGGTAATAAACTGAAGTTTGAATAACATGTGTTCAGCCATAATTAATTGATACAGTACGTTAATTGAAAGGTGAATCAATATTGCTCGTATAGACGCTAGTGATGCAAGGATTTGCCAAGACTTAGATGTTTCAGAACAGGTTTAATGTTTAGGTTTCTTTATGCCATATCGCATGCCTAAGTACTTTTATTTTATTTAATACTAGCTTTTGCCGGGACTTCGTTCGCGTACATAAAATATAGCCTATGTCACTCAGGAATAAAGCAGCTTCCTATTGGTGAAAAAAAATTAGCAATCGGACCAGTACTTCCAGAGATTAACCCCTACAAACAAAAAAAAAAACAAACCTTACCGCTTTATTATATTAGATTTGCATAATTATTTAGAGCCGTGCACGCTCGGTTATGCATATGCTGTAGTTGCCTATAATTGAGTGTGCATTATAAGATAAGGTTGAAGATGTACCAATTTAAGTCTTTGTGTAATAGAGCCAAGCAAAAACGAGTAAACATTTGACCAAATATTTCCAGAAAGTCGAAAAATTGTAAGGACCGAAACATTTATTAGAGCAAAAACATAATAGTTCAAGCGGAAAGATCTTGAACTCATGACCTTTACCGCTTCGTATTCATGCAGATTCTTCAATAGATTAAAAATAGTTATCTTCCATTGCATTTCGCGTAACTTTTACTTGAATAAAGAAAAGAAGATAATTGAAATTGTTCTACACGATAGGTTAATGACTTTTACCGTACCTATTAAGATACAAACTATGTCTAGACAGTTTCATTAAAAAAGTACAAAAGTTCTTACGAGCATCAAAACTAAAATCAACCAAAATCGATCTCCCTTAAAACCAATTTGTTTCAAGTTTACGATCGCGGCTAAAGCATCAAACAATGAGCGAAAGTATTGCGTTTTTACGGCATTTTAACTTTGATCGTTTACTAACATAACTCTTTTATTGGCCCTCATAAAAATTCTGTATCTTGTTTTTATTTCCACCGCATCGAATATCATTATCATCGAATGAAATCATTTGTTCTCCTAAATAGCTTTTTAATAGCACTTCGGCTGAATAAATGACTATTGACTTTTAGCATTAATGTGATATCAGCAAAGCATATCATCAATGATACAATATAGCAATAAATCTTAGGAAATATTTGTTAATTCCAGGTTGCTTGGAAGGAATCGTGGAATTCTATTCATATAGCTGCGAACTGTACATATATCTTTAAATTAAAATTCCCCATTAAATAAATTAATACTTTCTATGTGTATAATAAAGGATATAAAAATAAATAAGTAACATTATTTGGAAACTAAAAATGTCGTATTAATAAAAACCACTTTGAAAGAATTCGGTTTCGTCTTGATTTTGAATGAAAGCAAAGTCAAGGTTGTACTTTTCATTCATAGTATCATATACTTGAATATAAATACTAATTATTCTGAAGTTCCCGTCCGATTATAATTTGGGTATCTTCAAGGCTGAATAGGGTTTTAATAAACTAGTGCGCCTCACCATCAGAGATTACATCACTGCTTACCATCAGGTAGGATCGCAGTCAAGCACTAGTTTATGTATATGAATTAAAAAAAAAAGCATAAACATGGAAAAATTATTCCACTCAAATGTGATAGAGGAAAATATAAAAAGTAAACTAATAAGTAGTTACAAATAGACAAAACAGGGTTCCTTCAAGGTATAATGGTTTCCTAGACCAAACAGTGGGTCGTTAATAAGCCCTTTCTATACCATAGGCAATGATTACGATGCACTAAATACACAGTATCGGCCTCACGAACCGTCCGTAATTATCATTGAGAAGAACTTTTGTGGTAATAGCAGGCAATTAGGGTGCAATGTTTTTGTTTCTGATGACATTGTGTTTTCTGGGAAGTTTGTTGTTTTTACAACACACGTGGGAGTCCCGGCTGTGTTGTCTTTCGCCTGTCGTTTGGATGCATACGGCGACCCCGCGTTAAATTAACCGGAAACATAAGGGAAATAGTTGAGATTCGGCTCAGGTACGCCGTACGAAGTTTCACATACCGAGGGAATACGATTTTGTATCTAAAAATGTTGAGTTCTGATATACCATGGCCGTTGTTTAGTTTCGCTTCATGATTCAACAAGCTTTAATTAAGTTTAGTAAAATTCGACGCCACAACTGAAATTTTAAAATAATTATGAAGTTCTAAGCTTCAGGTGAGCAAAATTGTATTTGTTGAATAAATATTAAATGGCCTAATTATTTGCTTTGATGAGAAAACTGTATTTAGTCGTAAACTTTCTGACGTCGACTTGTTTATTTATACAAGTACTAAGCCCTTTTTATACTCAAACAACATTTACATTTAAGCAGTTGATGAACGTCGAACGTAAGTATCAACGTTGCGTAATGGAAGCTATTAAACCAATATTATGACATTTATACCTGAGGATGATATTATGGATGTTGTAAACTTATAAGAGGTTGAGCAGGTAATTAAGATCGGGGGGACCACCCCACAGTGCTTACGTCCACGTCGTGTCCCCTGGAAACGACCCAGTCCTGACCACCGTAACGGAGTGGCAGGCTGGGCTCGGCCAAAGTGCACTGTGCTTCGTAGATACCAATATTTTATTTTATTTTATGCGGGTTTTATTTTATTGTGCGGTCTGTCTACGATTGTTTGCGGGCTATGCCTAAACAGCCAGCGCGGGACGCCTCCGGGCGGTTCCTTAAAAAAGGCCCTTCTCAGGGCCAACCAAAAGGCCCTTCTCAGGGCCAACAGGACGCTTCGGCGTCAGAGGCTAGCCGCGCGCCGTCTGCGGCTAGCTTCTACAGCAGGGCGGACGAGATGTCGGACTCCGACATCGAGTCCATCGAGCGGTTGTCGGACGCGATTGCAGCCGAGGAGGGCGACTCTAGATCGCGGAAGCGGGCCTTCCTGAAGGACGGGTCTGAGGGCTCTTCGGGTTCGACAGTCCAAAAGAAGAAGTCGAAGGCCAAGAAGGCGACGACGGCGGCGGACACCCACAATGTGGGTCTCGCAGACGCCGAACGCCAGCTGAACCTGGCTCGGCGGGCGCAAGTCCAGGAGGACTTGGAAGAGCGGGTTATGGCCAAGGAGCAACGGGCGCGCGTCGCCCGGGCCAAGGCCGGGTACGGAGCGTCCCGCGTTCTGTACGCCGACCACTCCTTGGTCGAGCTGGAGCGGATGGCGGAGGAGGACGCGGAGGAGATCGCTGAGGTCGCTTCCAAGTCCTCCAACCTCAAGGGTACTTTCCAAAAGTCCCTAAAGTGTAGGGCTGCAAGCATGCGCAGCATCGTCGCGGAGTTGGTGAAGCGCAAGGCTTCCGACGAGACGCGACAACTGCAGGCGAAAGTGGATCGCCTGCAGCAGGAGGTCAGCCAGCTTCACCAGAAGCTGGCTGAAGCCACGGCCCAGCCAAGCCAGGCCGAGCCAAGACCGGTGGCAGAAGGCCCTCCCTCCAACCTTGAGGACATCCTCCGCAAGGTTGTGATGGAGGAGAGGGCCTTCACGCGAGCCTGCATCGCAGGCATAGAGGACCGGCTATTACCGGAAAAGCGCCTGCGACCGCCGCTTGCGGCGGACAAGAGGCGCAGCGAGCCGGGGCCATCCTCCGCCGAGGACGCCCTCCTCCCTTCCACCACCCCATCCAACCAGTGGACGGAGGTGGTTGGGAGGGGGAAGGGCAAGGCCAAAAAGGCAGTGGCAACAGTCCCTGCCGTCCCCGCCACCGCCCCTCCCAGCCAGTCGCAGCGGGCGACTGGCAAGGGAAAGGGGAAGGGGAAGGGGAAAGGGGGGAAAAAGTCGGCCCCCAAGCCCGCTGCCGCTGCTGCAGCTCCAGCGGCCAAAGGGGCCCCCGCCGGCACGAGGAGGAAGTTGGCTCCTCCTAAGTCCGCGGCCGTCGTGGTGACGCTCACCGCGGAGGCTGCGGAACAGGGGGAGACCTACGCGTCCGTATTGTTACGGGCGCGAGCTAACGCCGATCCCACCCAAATGGGGATCGGCAAAGTCACATGCCGCAAGACCCAAGCCGGTGCTCGAATATTCGAGTTCCCGGGGGCCGACGGCGGTGCCCACGCTGATCGGTTTGCGGCCAAATTGCAGGAGGCAATTGCGGACGTGGCCAAGGTTGCCAGACCTGTCAAGCTGGCGGCCTTGGAAATTAGTGGCCTGGACGACTCTGTCTCCAAGGAGGAGGTGGTGGCGGCGGTCGCAGCTATTGGGGGCTGCGAAGCCACAGCGGTGCAAGGCCGGGACATTAGGCCCGGTCGCGGCGGCATGGGCACCATGCGCATTGAGTGCCCAGTCGCCGCTGCCAAAGCCGTCCTTGACAAAGGACGACTTGCCGTCGGCTTCAGCTCGGGTGCAGTCCGGGCACTTGTGGCGCAGCCCTTGCGGTGCTACAGGTGCTTCGGCATTGGGCACACCCGGGCCCTCTGTCCGTCCACGGTAGACAGGACGGATAGTTGTTACCGCTGCGGCAAGGAGGGCCACAAGGCCATCACCTGCCAGGCCGCCACGCCGCACTGCGCAGTTTGCGCTGCCAGTGGCCGCCCGGCGGGTCACGTTATGAAGGGGAGGAATTGTAATCCTCCCCCTAAGAAGGGAAAAGCGCAGGCCACGATCCGGCCTGCCGCTACTACCGCCGTTCCCGTTCTTGAGGCGGGAACGTCGACGTCTGCGGCTGCGGAGGGGGGTGCGATGTCCGATTGATGGCTACAGTCGAACATCGCATCCTTCAGGCGAACAGCAACCACTGCAGGGCTGCCCAGGATCTGCTGATGCAGATCATGGCTGAGTGGTTGGTGGACGTGGCGGTGGTTGCCGAGCCTTACTCGGTCCCTGGCCATTGGCTGGGCGACCGGGACGACTTGGTGGCGTTGGTGACGCGGTCTTCCTCGGACTCCCCTCCCCTCTCGCTTTTAGAGAGGGGACCGGGATACGTGGCCGCCGCGTGGGGAGATATAGCTATTGTGGGGGTTTATTTCTCCCCTAACCGCCCTCTCGAGGATTTCGAGAACTTTCTCGGAGTCCTCACCGCAGTCGTCGGGAGGGCGGCGCCGCGCCAGGTCGTCGTGTTGGGCGACCTGAATGCCAAGTCGGCGGCTTGGGGCAACCAAGCCGTCACGTGCAACGTCCGGGGACGTGCCGTCGAGTTTTGGGCGACTTCGTGCGGTGTGTCCCTCCTCAACAGGGGGGCGGTCCACACGTGCGTGCGGCAACGGGGAGGATCGGTGGTGGACGTCTCGTTCGCCACCCCCGTGCTGGCCGCACGCATCGTAAACTGGCGGGTGGAGATGGTGGAGACCTTATCGGACCACCGCTATGTGCGGTTCGACATATCCACTCGGGGCCCGCGGGAGACTGTCCGCTCTGGCCAATCTCCCTTCCCGCGGTGGGCTCTGACCCGCCTGGACCGAGAGGCAGCCCAGGAGGCAGCCTTCCTGCAGGACTGGCTCTCGCCCCCTGTTGAGGTACAAGACGTGGACGCTGCAGCAGCCCAGCTGCGGGAGTCCCTGACCGAGGTGTGCAACGCCAGCATGCCTCGGTCTCGCCGTCCGCCTCCCCGACGCGCCGTCTATTGGTGGTCGGAGGAATTGGCGGGGCTCCGCGCCGCTAGTGTGGCGGCCAGGCGGGCCTACATGCGGAGCCGTCGACGCAGCGCCCGTAACCAGGTCGAGGAGGACCGCCTCTACGCCTCTTTCCGGGAGGCGAGGAAGGTCCTCAAGTCGGCAATAGGCGCTGCCAAGGACGCGGCGAGGGCCGAAATGCTGGAGGGTCTCGACAGGGATCCGTATGGGAGACCATACAAGGCGGCGCGCAGCAAACTGCGCCCACATGGTCCCCCATTAACGGAGACCCTCGAGCCGGCATTGTTGGATGGGGTGGTCCGGTCCCTGTTTCCACGCAGGACCAACTTCACCCCGCCAACGATGGACCCTCCAGAGGGAGCCGCTTCACCGGAGGAGGAGGTTCCCGCGGTGACGGCTGGCGAGCTGTACGCGGGTGTACTCCACCTCAGCGGGAAGAAGACGGCCCCAGGGCCAGACGGCGTTCCCGCACGCGTGGTGGCCATCGCCGCCACGCAAATGGAGGAAAGGTTTCGGGACCTCTTCAGCGCGTGTTTTACGGCTGGGAGGTTCCCGAAACTTTGGAAGGAGGGCAAGCTTTGCCTCCTCCGCAAAGAGGGACGCCCGGCGGACTCTCCCTCGGCTTACCGGCCCCTCGTTCTGCTCGAGGAGGCCGGTAAGATGTTCGAGGGGATCATCGCCGCTAGGCTGAACAGCCATCTGCAGGGAGTGGGGCCGGACCTGTCGGACGCCCAGTTCGGTTTCCGACAGGGCCGGTCCACCATCGACGCGCTGACCCTGCTCAAGGACCAGGTGAAGGAGGCGACGGAGGCGGGGGACGGAGTGTTGGCGGTGTCATTCGACATAGCCAACGCCTTCAACTCCATCCCCCATTCGGCTATATTGGAGGCACTCCGGTATCACGGAGTGCCCCAGTACTTGCGAGATCTCCTGGCCAGCTACCTGGAGGACCGCGAGGTCCTCCTTGCGGACAGGTCGGGCTCGGTCAGGAGATACAGCGCAGAGTCCGGTGTTCCGCAGGGGTCGGTACTGGGGCCTCCCCTGTGGAACATCGGCTTCGATTGGCTCCTGCGGGGGATCCTCCTCCAGGGCACGAGTGTCATCTGCTACGCGGATGACACTCTCCTCATTGCCCGGGGGAGGGATTTCAGGGAGGCGGCCTGTCTGGCCTCGGCTGGCGGATCCTTAGTGGCAGGGAGGATCCGCCGTCTAGGGTTGAGGGTAGCGCTGCACAAGACCGAGGCCGTGTTCTTCCACGGGCCTCGGCAGCGCTACCCTCCTGACGCCCACATTGTCGTGGAGGGCGTCCGGATAGAGGTAAAGACCCAGATGAAATATCTGGGCCTGATGCTTGACAGCAGGTGGCGCTTCGGTCCGCACTTCAGCGGGCTGTCGACGCGCCTGCTGAAAGCTGCGGACGCCCTCTCATGGCTCCTCCCGAACCTCGGGGGACCCAAGGCGCGATGCCGGCAATTATACGCCGGCATTCTGAGGAGCATGGCCCTCTATGGGGCCCCAATCTGGGCGGACTCCCTCCATAGGAGGGAGAATGCGACCGCCATCCGCAGGCCACAAAGGGCCATTGCACTGCGGGTGGCGAGGGCCTACCGGTCGGTGGGCTTTGCGGCCGCGTGCGCTCTGGCCGGCACCCCTCCTTGGGAGTTGGAGGCGTGGGTGCTCGCCAGAGTGTACGAATGGACGGCGCGGCGCAAAGCGCTTGGTGAGCGCCCCGTCGACCAAGAGCGGGAGGCCGTGCGGCAGGAGGCGAGGGACGCGATAGTCCACCACTGGACGGAAGACCTCGCCTCCGCCGCCTTTGGCAGGCGGACCTTGGACGCGCTCGGCCCAGTCTTGAGAGACTGGCTCGAGCGGTCGCACGGTTTCCTCTCGTTCCGTCTGGTGCAGGTGTTGTCCGGACATGGCTGTTTCGGAACGCACCTGCACCGGATCGGGCGGGAGGAGACCGCGGCGTGCCATGACTGCGGCGCTGCGGAGGACACGGCCCAACACACCCTCGAGGCGTGCCCGGCCTGGGGTGAGCAGCGCCGCAGTCTTATTGCGGTTATTGGGCAGGACCTCTCGCTCCCCAGCGTGGTCGAATGTATGCTGGGGAGCGAGGAGGCCTGGACCGCGGTCGCCTCCTTTTGCGAGGATGTTATGTCGCAAAAGGAGGCGGCGGAGCGTGCGCGGGAGGACGACCCTCTCGCCGCACCGCTCCGCAGACGAAGAAGGGGAAGGAGAAGGCGAATGTTCGATCGCCTTCTCCCACCCCCAGGTGGTGATTAGCGGGCGACAGGCGCGGGGGCGCCTTCGCCTGCATTGCACTGATCACCACCACCGTCGGGCGGGAATGGCCGAGCGCTCGCGGCATTCCCGGGCCCCTCCTTGCTGAGAGGGGCGTGTAGGGCCCGCCATCAAGGCGGGCGATCGTCGGCGAAGGACTGGACGTAAAGGCTCTGCCAGCTGCCCAGTCCTCCGCCACTCACAGACGATGCGGGAGCGCCGCTGGGTCGTTTAGTGGGTATACCGGCTCCGACCGGGGAGTCCCACATACCCCTCCCTCCCCCGAGGGAGGGTATGCGTAACGCATTTTTCCCAGCGTAAAAAAAAAAAAAAAAAAAAAAAAAAAAAAAAGGTAATTAAGATCGAAGTTGCAACATCTTATTTCTACATTATGACATAAATTTAGAAAAAACAGTTTGTTGTATAAATAGACACAGAAATCCTAAATGGTATAACAAGTGAATCACGCAGTAATAGAGATAAAACGTATCCTCAATAACAATAAAGGACCAAAAAAGAAACCCCAATCACCGGTAGCGAACAATGTAATCGATAAAGATGCATCCAATTTAAAACAGGAAAGAAAACAACAAAAGCCGGATGATGATGCAGTTTTACACGCGACACATTTGAACAAAACCTGTCCCGTGGAGATCACAAAACGAAAACAAAATAAGAATAAGAATAGAAGAGATGTAAATTACGTAAAAACTGAATACAAACGGGCGGGTCCAACTATCTTTTGATAGTATAATGGGGACGTTCGTGCCGCGGATGAAGTTGAACGGATCGCGCGGGTGGTCCACCGCGGTCGGACTATTTAAATATTACTTTTTTATTATTTGCCAGCACTATTTGGTGATTTATGTTGGTTTAACACGAAGGTGTTTGGGTAACATAAGTGTGATTTGTTTGCTCTTTATTGGCTATCGATTTCAAAACGCCCAAAAAAAGAAATATATCTTAATTTTTTTCGAGTTTTGGATGAGTTATTGCCGTTAATGCGTTGAACCAGTTAACTTCGAAATTTTATTATAGTAGGTGATGAACGAGTTATTGATAGCCATAAAAATTTAGGAGATAATAAATGGGTATTGAATTCAGAATACGCTATATTTGCTAGAACCCTTGGTATAAAAAACAGTATCAAACAAAGTCTAGTAAGTAAGTCAGTAAAAAGCATAAAGCATAAGCTCTGTTGAACGTTAAACAATATTAAAACAAAATTCCATAAATATTGAAAAAGTAAGTTATTAAATAGAATCTTCTCGTCCCACATAAGCATAAATAATTCAAGCAAAACTGATTAATATAAACTTTCCTGGAACTGTTTACCAGCTTTATTGTGTTTCTATAGACTTTACTGATAAAATTGATATAATGTAAGTTCACAACATTAAGCGATTGGTGGGCGAATGTTTTGCTTGGAATATTTCGTTTGCTATATAAATGAAATATTTTTTATTTAGGTTTTTATAATCTTATGGTTTATTTATTCTTAGATTATTGCTTCTGTAATCATATTATTCACGATACTAAACAAGCAAGTCTAGTTGTGATATTATAAAAGAGCACAAGATTTTAATAATGTCAATATCATCTAGCTCATCTTCAATCTGAAAGTAATTGAGTATGATAAAAGAAGTCTCGTAATTCTCTATAAACATCATTACGTCGTACATCAAGCAATTCTTTCATTAAATCAATTACTGTCCAAGCATTCCTCAAATCATTTCCAATGATTTCACAACAAGCCATCCTGTTTGTTCCAACGTTTGCCCTTTCGTCTTAATTGGACAAATCATTACCAATTTAACTGTTAGTTCGTGTTCGTGTTCATATCTCAACAAAATAAAGCTGTTGACTCAACGGTCGTTAGTAGTTATCTTGTTGGATTTAATATATTCTCTAAGTTTGTCCTTTTCGGTTCAATGTTTAAGTGCACTGACTTCTGTTACAGCCGGTTCATCTATGATAATAATTACTTTGCTTCCGTTTTATCTACTACTCTTTATTTATGATGGTTTCTTGTAGTGTTTCTGATATTTTAAGAACTGTTATAAATTTAATCTGTTAAAGTTTTTATTTTCACATTATTGCGGACTTTGACAAATTCTTGTGATTTTCTTGGTCGTTAGCTATTTTAATATTTTCAATGACTTGCTTTTACACGGTTTCTATAATTTTATTCTAATTCACTGTGGGGTCATTCCATCGTTATATTTCAATATTTTATTTTCATATTGCCAACTGATGGCACTTGTTTGTTTATACTCTTGATTATGAAACTAAATAATAACTCGGGGAGAGTTGTTGTAAACCATATTTAATATCAAAATTTCCAAAACATCAAAAACTTGTGTAATATTCGATTTGAACTTACAATTTAACTAAATATTACATGACACTCATCTCAAATTTAATCGAAAACTTACTGAAAGGCCGAGCTATTATGATCACAAAGTTTAAATTTAATGTTTACTTTATGCAAACCTAATTCCCTACCGACGCGAGATATTGAAACAGAATCTTATATGAAATGAATTTAAAACATTTTCATAATTACGTGACCCAAGTCACCGCATAGCTGCTGAAAATGCTGAAATGCGGCAACGCACGTCCCATTACACGCGAATAAAGCCAACGCTAACCGCAGCCCGAACGAGGCAATTTACGAATTTCCGCCCAATTCAGCATTAACAAGAACCAAACATAACCAAAACACAAACTTACGTTGATCGAAGAAGCAGCGGTCCAAACCATTCATAACGTTGTAAACAACCTCATAGTGCACTCAAAACACCAATTTTATGCGTTTACGTTCACAGCTTGCACTAGTGACGTCACACTCAAAACAAATCACAACGTATTCGTTCCCACTACAGTTAACACAACGTCGGGGCGGGTTCGGTTTAGGGTAAGTTTATAGGACGTGTTGCCCATGCGGCGGTCGGCGCGCGACTGGTGTGCGCGGCGCAAGGAGCGAGGGGCGCGGGGTGGGGGTCGGAGCGGGAGGGGGTGCGTGCGTTCGGAATTCACTTCCCACGTGCTAGCCACCCGTCCTTTTCTTGCGGGACGGGTTAGCTTTTTAAAAGCGGCGAAGCAGGGCCCGTCGACGCATCGATACGGCCGGAGGCGACGTTTAGCTGTAACCTTGTTTATATGCACTGCAGCTAATAATAACGCGAATAGCACTCGAAGTGAGCGTTTGTTGTTATTTTTTTATATGAGCTAAGTAACATTGTGCGTTAGTTGAGTGGCCAGTTGAGTTTGTTTATTCGAGTTTCCGATACTCTCGTTCCGTTTTCGTGTTTCCTGTTTGGTGTTGAATGAGTGTTGTTATTGTTTTTTATTCGATTATATTATTGTTCTTTTTCGTTCTCGGATTAACTTTCCTCTTTTTATCTCTTTTTGCCTCATGAGGCATTTCTGTACATATTTTAATGGGTTGCTCGGTATCCTTGTCATGTTAATGTTTTTTAAACGGAATTTTGAGATTGTTTCTATCATAAAAATATTTAGAGCGGTTAACAAGAATGGTATCATGAGTAAAAAATTTTTAGATAAGCTCGGCTTCGGGAACCAAAATATTTAGTACATGTCGATTGAAATATTTTGGGTTCTGTACACGAATTAGTAAGTTGTTTAAGTTAACTACATGTATGACTAGATTTTGCCCGCAGGCCGCTTAGGTGCATAAAATATAGGCTATGTCACTAAAAAATAAAGCAGTTTACTATCGGTGAAAACATTTTAGCAACTGGACCAGTATTTTCAGAGATTACCTCCTAAAAATAAAATTAAAAACAATTAATAAATTTACCTTTTTAATATTAGTGTGGATTTAATAATTCTACAAAGATCTTTTTATTTTTGTCATTGTTTTCAAGCTGCAGATAGGTTTTAAAATTACAAGTGTACTTTATAGATAAGCGATTATGTAATATGAACGTTCTTTTAGATACCTTATAAAGATCTACTTCGTAACACCTACACAAGACAATTATTTTTGACAGGCAACACATTTAAAAATTATTAGATCAGTGAGCTACTGACGGATTGTCTAACAAACGACTCGTTTCCAGTAAACATCACGCGTGGGTAGCAGCTGATAAATTTCACCTTTTTTAAATTCCAAGATCAGCATTAAGATTTGAGGAACCCTAAAAATAGTTAATGTATTTCTTAGAGCTGTTCTGGTGGGCTGCTACAGTTCTTATCGACTTGTCATTCGACAAGGAGTTTTTAGTTTTTTTTTTAGTACTTTTTGGTTGTAAGTAATGAAAGGACTGCCTGACGGGTTGAAGACAAAATGGTTGATGGATTTTGGTTGTGCATTACGCATGCATAATGTCGTGTGTTAATGAAAACGTGACGTGTTCTTGTGGTGATAAAAAAAACATACAAACAGCCGAACGTAGTACCTCCTCCTTTTTGGGAAGTCGGTAAAAAAAATGAGTGCACTCCGAATAGAGATGTTGATGTGTTTGTTCGTTTGTTTAACAGAAGATTTCAGTGAGCCGTAAATAGTAGACGTGTGAGCGTCAATCATACCTCGTTCTGTATAGTTGAGCTTTTTAAATTGAGTGGTTTTATGAATTACTAGCTTTCCGCTCGCGGCTTCGCCCGCGTGGACTACAGCTTATATCGCGCGGGCAGAGACCCGTGCTCAGCAGTGGAATTATACGTAGTCTATGTGTTATTCCAGTGTCTCTTCTACCTGCCTACCAAATTTGATCTAAATCCGTTCAGTAGTTTTTGCGTGAAAGCGTAACAGACAGACAGACAGAGTTACTTTCGCATTTATAATATTAGTAGGGATATAAGTAGGGAAGTAGGGATTTCCAGTTGTAATGTTGCTGGTAGATTGGTAGGGAAGAAACTGCCCGTAAACAACCCTTTCATGGTCTGATGTGTTTAGGGCTCCATACTCGAAGGGCGTCAACGGGACCATATTACTGAACCTCCATTGTTCATCCATACGTCTGTCTGTCTGCCTGTTCGTCTGTCAAAGAGGTGAAGAGTTGAAATTGTCACTGAATATATTTTTATTGCCATTACAACCAAAAATAGTTATTTTAAAATAAAGTAAGAAATTAAAAGGTTCCCCATGGGATGGGATAATTTTTAGCAAGAAATATGTATTTATTTATATTTGTGCATGTTACTCATTTTTTTTCATGTTATCAAAAAAATATTTTGTCGGCGTTTTTAATATTGCCGTACGGGACCTTTCGTGTGAAATTCCGATTCGCACTGAGCCAGTTACTTTTTCATTATTCAGTCTAATGTTAGATTGACGTATGTCATATTAATTAATTTGAAGATACCTTGCTAAACTTATTTTATTTTTAAAAGGGTTTTATTTTTATACTCACAACCCAAAATATTTTAAAGTTCAGAATAGGTTATTAATTACAATAGAGCAGTTATACTGCTTAGTGTCTAATTAAATTAGGTAAAACAAAAGAGTACCTAGTACAGAATATAAAAATTGCAAGCGAGCTCAAAAGTAAAAACTTTTTACTTTATTTAACAAAGCACCCTGTAAAAGATACAACAGCTGATACAAAAGTTAAAAACTAAAGTTTTGATTTAAAGCAAACAAGCATTTTCATTTAGTAGTTGAGTATTTAAAATGAAAAACTTATCTTTTCGAATAAATGCTACGATCACAATGAATTATTTTGAATGAAATTTTGAGTAGGCGAAACAAAATCACCATTTGATACTGATGAAATGGGTACCATTATCAGAATTATTTTTAAAAATGTCCATAATCTAAAGTGAGATTTATCTCTAGTCTATTTACATATTATCAGCTAACTTCTCCCGCTCTGAGTGGAGCGAGAGGGAGTGTCTACTGACTAAAACCACACAGTAATCCTTCAGATGCCCTTTATTGTAAGGGTTTTTGTAACTTCTTCAAACAATTCTTAGCCCTTACAGGCCAGGGCCTTAACTGTCCTTCACAATTTTTGTTGATATCTTTGAGGCTCGCATGGAATACAACATGCTGTCGACATTGTCTTGGTCTTTACGGGGTGACTGGACGGCAACCTACCTATAGCTCGCCGTCCGTAAATTCATGTCTACGGTGACCGGTAGTCTTTCTGCGACACCCAACACCGAGGGCTTCTCTAGTAGTAGCAGAGAATAAACTGACATAGATCCATTCCAGCCCGAAGTGTTTCCATTTCTGACTAACTCAAAGTCAACTAAAACCAATTCTATTTTTATTCCTTTAATCATTAGGCAGGCACGAATGTCCTTTTAGTGTTTATTTATTCTATTAAACGAGGTGGTAATGTATTTTCCACTCGGCAACTAATCCTAATGGCTGCCTCGATTGTACCCACGCGTGGTTTTAATTGAATCAAGTTTATGGAACCAGCGAACATATTATATTGTCATTCCCGTTTCTCTGGGGAACTCGGCATTCCAAGCTGTGCTAATAGAGTTACATAAGACGATTTAAAGATCACTTTATTTAGGCTAGATAAAGGGAATGAGAAAAATATTTATTTATTTTATATAGGGTTATTTGTAAAACACTAACAACCTCTAAGAACATCATAAACAACAACTTTTGGTCCATGACCTCTGCCGTCCCGGAGCGGGATATAGTGTCAGACTCTTACTGACTAAAAAACCCATCCCGTTCCTTCGTGCCTTTCATACCGGAGCTAACCCTGGCCCCAGTAGACTTCGACCGAGCTGGGCCTCTCCTTGGACCCAGCGGGTCCCCTCCTTTAATTCTTCGGGTGACCAATTGCGAGCCTATCAACAATAAAAAAAAATACATGTATACACATACATAGTGCGTAAAAATATTGACGGAAACTTGGGTAAAAATTTCTCCTAGAGATGAAAAGGAACAGAGAGATAGTCACAGAATGGAGTCATAGCAATATAATCTCGGTTCGGAAAGAAAAGAGCTTAAGAGCCGGTTGTAGTCACAAAGACTGACTTCGCCTTAACAGCGCTTTTATTTTTACAAAAAAAAACATAGTAACTATACAATTCTTTTTGCTAGACTCGTTGGCGAAAGGCTGTTTTTCGAGTCGACGTTCGACTCGAAAAACAGCCTTTGTTATTTTATGTAACTTTCAAATATTGTAGTGGCGTAATGTCATAGATAGACCTCTGAAAACATAAATTAGGGTCATATTCGCGTTTTTTTTTTAATCAAACCAACTAATTTTTATTTATACCTTTAGTGGTTGGAAATTTAGTCAATTTTAATAAAATAATTTTTCATGGTGTTCTTTTTTATATTATGAATTTCCAAATGTTCAAAAAAAGCACAAAATCAGTACAACCTGGCCTTAACACACGTCACATCTTTGCTCGTATTTCATCTCCGTACTGTCAACTAATAATGACATCAAAACATTTATTGACCACACGTAATGCACAAGTCCGTCTATTAATAAAATAACTAGCTAGCACTTAGCCGATACCAACAAGGCAGTAAGTAACAGATTATACGATGCCATATTTTTAGTTAAAGTTATTATGCTTTTAGATTAAGGTGCATTATATCTGGAAGCTATATGCATCGAGAAATAATTTGAAACCGTTTTAGAACAAGGTACAATTTTAGTTACTTTTTTGGCGCAGCCGTGAGTCATACTATGTAGATGTATTCTAAGTTTAAGTTCGTATACAACGATTATAATTGTTATCTCATTGTGTGTATTTGTGTGCTAAATAAATGTGTTTTCTTTATTTCTTTCTTCAAATATAAATTAGTACTTGACTACGATCCCACCTGATGGTCAGCAGTGACGCAATCGTTGATGGTGAGGCGCACTAGTTTCTTAAGGTGGTGCATCATGACTCACATTTTCACCGTTTTTCATACAACCGCTCATAACTGATTATGACGTTATTACACATTTTTCATTAGATATTTTGGAAACACAGTATCTTGTGGATATTATCTAGGTTTCTAAAGAAACCAATTTCTAAATTTGTGTTAAACTAATCCAGTAAAAAGCCTTTGAAAATGTCCTATTTTGTATGAACTTTGACACTTCATAATTTGCCTAAAAATTAAAAAAGTCAAAAAAGTAATCCTCTAGAGACCTTGCAAATTTTTATTTAGATTCTAAATGACGACAACTTTTTCGAAAAACTTTTAAGGGTTTACAAAAAACAGCTATTTCCTGGAGCAGGTTTTGTGAAATTTTCGAGTAAATCTCGGAATTACCGAATACTAACAAGGTTTCCAGGCGTTATCTTTCTTTTTTTGCGTTGCCTTTTTGTCAAACATCGCATTTGAATGCATTAAATGAAGTAACAAGCTTTTAAACTATTTTCGATGTTGAGGATAAGCGAGTGGAAAAGGACCCTCTTAAGGGTCTATTCACTCTAACCTTGAAAACACAATTATAATCGAACGGGTATACCGAGAAAACTTATAAACAAACTAAGTCAATTGCCTGTTTAAATGTTTTTTTAGATTCAAATTACTATGGAAGACAATTTACACTTAGTAAACTAAATCAAAAATAGAAAATGACGCCGTCAGCAAGAGCGTTCCAAAAATGTATTATAGTTTCTACATTTATTTATTCTTAGGATCGAATGAATGATAACATAACGACCACCAAGATTAGAGGAGGGGAGCTTCAATAAAACATATTTTTATTTTCCTCACACATGACTACCTCACAAAAATAAGACATTAAGTTTTTCAGTTCAAAATCCGTCAAACACGATCGAATGATTTTCGCAAACAGCGTTCACCCTAACTATCGCATGTTACAATGGGAACGATACATCATATACGTCACGATACAATGTATAGATATTTATCACAATTTGTAGCCTAATGCGCTGTATCGTTGCTGACAAAGGGACTGCCCTGCACACTAGACCGTGGCGGACGATCAATACAAATGACATATCGATCGAACCGTTATTTTCGGCGCCAAAGATGACATAATTAGAACGAAAGAGAACGTTCGAGATTTAAATGTTTGTTTATTTTTTTTATTTTTTTTTGAGTAATCCATCTTTCCATAAAAGATTTATTTTGCAAATAGGTCTTTTAAAAAAAAAAGCTTACACATTTTTTTTTTCGTCTGTTTAAAGTAGATGCGGCCGTAAAAGAAGTTTAAGAAGTACATGTAAACGTTTTTAATTCTAATGATTTTATTTATTTATCTATGTATTTCAAATTAAGCAAATAACACCATTTTAAAGCTATTACTAAGTTAACTATTTTATGAAATGGACTAAATCACACTGGCCATTTAGTAAATTCATTTTTTTTTTCAAAACTTAATATAGTTTATTCTAGGAGTTGTCTGTACCTAAACGAACTGCTAAAGATGGTTGTAAAAATATTTGATAATAATTCTGATATGCACATGAACGTATATATTTTTTTTTATATAACATTACTAATTTTTTTTTCTATCAATAAAACGCTGCTATTTACAAACCTAACACACATAAATCTTTTCATATTTTCAGATAAAATTGTGAAAGTTAATACAGTCTTTTTCTCATTCGCCATTGACATACACTTGTGAGTTTATTGTAGCTGAGTCATAAAACATTGCAGCTCGCTGAAGCGATGTCTTCGCTTTGAAGGGCTTTCGCACATTACTCACTTTGTATTATAAAAAACTATCGCTAATAGATATTGTTTTTTTTTTTTATTGCTTGCTAGCTGGTGCCCATGACTTCGTCTGCAAAACGCCAGTTAGTCACAATTTCAAGAAGTTTTTATTTTGTGCGGCACCCTAATTATTTTTCTAGAATAAAAATAAGTTACTCCTTATAACATCAGCTATCTGATCTTTTCAATAAAATTCTGACAAAATCGTATGAGATTAGCAGAAATAAAGTGACCGATAGATAAAAATGTAAAAAAAAAACAATTTTGACATTTATTGAATATATGTCTCGGCGTATTATATCGTATTATATATTATAGTTGTGCATTAGTAAAAAAATATTATATTAATATTGCAAAAAAAAAACAACTTCAAAGAAAACATCACACATCAAAGAGAAAGGTGCGACTAACGAGCATAGGCTGAGAAAGAACCTTTTGCCTAACTGCGGGTAGATTCAAATGTGAGAGTAGCAACACTTTGATCCAATGATTGATAATTTCTTTAGCCTATATTTTGTCCCACTGCTGGGCAACGACGGAACGACGGCCTCTCACATCTGTCTTGGGCGATCTCTGACCAAGTTGGCCTCACGGACATAGGTAATTAGATCAACTTGATAATGGAGCAAATAAAAATAAACAGCCATGAAGATGATGATGATGATGAATGTACAAGATTGAATTGCCATCTATTTTTTAATAACCCTTGCCTGTACACTGGCGCGTGCATCCTTTATTTTATCAATTCACAGATGAGGAACAATAGCAGAATGTTACAGCAACGCACGTCACACATCGTAAGGCCTAACCCCACACATTAGTGCAATAAACTTGACAATAACTTAATTCCGAGCAATGAAGGGCGATTCCCCCGTGGTTCCTTACAGCTCCGTTAGGGATGACAATAGTTGGTAGCCGAGTTGAATTTAATTAGAAATATCGATCTCCCGCTTTTCCGTCCTAAGCTAACAATTAGGTGAAGGTATATCTGTTCGTCGGCTGAAATATTTGTGGGTTAATCTAAAGTTAAAACTCAATGTATTTACATTGTTAAATAGGATAGTGTGGACTGTAGCGCTACCCGATTGTGGTAAGGGTGTATAACTAAGTCTCTGTAAACTTAAAAGTAAACGGATTGAAGTGAGGCTCTTTGGTACGTATTACGAACTAAGGCGATTCTTACACTGGCACGCATCACGCTGCAAGTTGCCTGTCAACGCACCTATGCGCGTACTTGCGGGAGTGCAGAACTGCATCATCGTGCGGTTTTTTTTGGACTGTGCGTGTTTTCTATACAAACGCAGATACTTACAAGCAACGTTAAGACACGCATTCACGCGCTACGCTGCGTGGCAGTGTGATAAGCGCCTAACATATACCCAGCCTGCGATATTACGTTTAAAAAAAAGAAATACAGGGAATTCGCATTTTTTTAAATGCTTTATTTTAATAGTCTAAAACCATTTTCGCATTATTACTGGTTTGAGGCACATCGTCGTTTGGATGGCTTCAAAGTCTATAACTGGAGATACTTATGCACACCAATTAGACAAATAATGTACAATCGTTATTGAAATACTGAAATATTAAAATAATATCAACCTAAGTATTTTTTTATAAAAAAGGTCTTCTAAAACAATAATTCAGGTAAACAATGATTTGTTTACAAGTATTATTCATGCTTTTAAAGTAGCTAATAATATTAATCATCTCATAATCAAGGCTTGTGAAATAACAAGTACTTAAATAATCCTATAAAGATCATTTACGCTGAATAGAAAAAAAAGAGACTTTACAATATAAATATTCTACAGCTAACAAGCCAAGGTCTCCCAACAAAACAATTTTCGATTAGGTAAGACCCAATTTGTTTTCAATCTGATAGCCAAATTGAAAGCCCAAATCATTTCTAGATTAATGACTCATCGATCTTAGATCAGTATTATACTGTTGCGGCCAGTGAGTGAAAACAAGGACACTATATTCATTCATGAATTCATTTGGCAGTGGTCCAAATTAGGATGAATGAATTTAGACGTGTTGTCAACGCTGCTATGGAAGACTTGAAGACGGACGGAGATCTTAGTACGAGGCGAATTGAATGCCGTGTTTTGCTGTGTTGTATAGGTTTATGGTATTATTTCGGAAATAATTATATTTTTGTAACAATAATAAGAGGTCACCGTACATATATTAGGTATATAATATTCCACAACTATCACACAACGCCGTCTAGTCCCCAGCTAAGCAGAGCTTGTGTTATGAGTACTAGACAACTGATAAACATACTTATATATTTCTAAATACATACATATTATAGATAAATTACACTCAGATACAGAAAAAATTAACATGCTAATTTTTTTTTTACATAACAATTTGTCCTGAGTGGGAATCGAACCCACGACCTCCGACATAGCAGTCAGGGCCACTAACCACTAGACCAACAGACCAGTCAAAATGTTATGTCTAATAATGTGATTCTAAGTTTTTAGTTTTATTTCGGAAATAATTATATTTTTATTAATAGGGGTAGCCGTACATATATGCCCATCTCTCTCAATGCATGTAATTTAAATACAATAGATGTATTTATATGTAGTGTGTTTTAATTTAACTCAATTAAATCTCAATGAAATAAAACAATTTCACATAATTAATATTTTAACTAAACGTCATCGAAGGACAGGAACTATTTGCCTGCTGCGGTTTTCCTGTCCGATTATAATTAAGTTGTCTTCAAGGCTGGACTGAATAAGCTCTACAATCCAATAGGCGTCACTGTTTATGTTAGATGGGATCACAGTCATGCAGTAGTTTATATCGTTAGAAAACAAGTGCTGTACACGTCTATAAGTGACGAACTCAAAACGATTTTTTTCAAATTTTTAAATGTGTTAAACTAGTGAATAAGTCGTTGGTGTGTTTTTTTTTATAATTGTAATAATTTACTACATCAAATATAAAAAGTGAAGAAAAATTCATGTTGTGAAATATATATATTTTTGGATGTTGCTGTTTCTGCTGATTAGTTTTATTTATTTATTTTAATTTAAACAGAACGGCTGAAACCACTGATATCAGAAAACAGTAAAATTGTTGATAGCTTTTTATACTTTGCACCCATCGACTTATTCATGTTTCTTATTAATGAACCTACATAAATATTGTTCCATTTTAAGCAAAGGTTCAAAGACTGAATTTTTTGGACAACAGAAATACTCTTTTGTATTCCAAAAACAGATTAAAAAAAAATCTTCACATTTCAATTCGTATCCAATTAGTATTTTCATTCTTGACATTCCATGTTTTCCTTAAAAAGACCATCGTTTTAACATCAGGTTAAAAAAAAACCTCCAGCCAGCATTGTAACACATTAAAATTAAAATATGAACACAGAGACAAGCTAAGCTTTCCGCTGCGATTTAGCAAAGAGAATTAATTAAATTATGGTTTTTTTGTTTCGTTTTTTTCCCATGGCAACTAGCTAGCGTTCATTTTTGCTCGCAACACCGGGCTATACGGACGTTACATGCAAATGCTGCCGTGAAAAATATATAAGAAAATGCAACATCAAATTTCATTTCCTACGCCGGATTTTATTATACATTCTCGATGTGTTTGTGACGCAGCGTTGATTGTATAGTCGGTCGTAAAATTTGAACTTTAAATTTTGTTGTGAAAATGCTTTTCTAAGATCTAGACCGTGGGGTGACATTTTTTCTATTTGTACAATACGTGGCGTGAACGTTATTGAATTTAGTACTTTAAATCGTTTTGAGGTTAGTACACTTGCGATTGTGTTACAGAATTTAAACTGAAACGTTTGGTCGATTTTAAATGCAATTTATTACGACGTTATGGTTAAATATTGTAGTTTGACGTACCTAAGAATAAAACTCAAATGTAAAAGCCCAGTACTCACGCGAAGTTGACTGGTGAGCTCATAATTTACCTGTGAACAAAAACAACATTTCATTAGTACGTTACAAATTAATAGTAAATAGTAATGCGTTGCCAAAATTATAACAAATTCACTACAAATCTGTTGAAATGTATCAGTTATTTATTATTGTTATAATATTTTATACCTAATTATTTACGAGGTAAATTATTACAAAATTCTCAAAATATTTCAAATAAATTAGATAGTTTAAACTAAATACAAATTAACCGAAACATGCCTGAAATGAATTATTTACATGTTATACAAATAGTTGCCCATTTTTGCTGTTTGTTTTAAACAAATATGATGTAGTTCCTACAGTTGTATCTATATTAGCATAGTTTAAATCACTCGATGAATGTGAGGGTGACACAGATTATCGACGAAATTGTTATGGGGTGGCAGTGTCTCAACTGGGAATTGCATGAATATTATAAACGCGAAAGTGTGTGCATGTTGGTTAATTCTTCACGATGAAACGACTGAACAGTTTTGTATGGAATTATACCGAGTTTCACCTAATCCCGTTCGTGAAGAAAAAACATGGCATCAAAAATTCCATAAGTGTCTGATGCAAGACTGAATGTATGCCCAAAAGACTGACTATCCTCGAAAAAAACCCAGTTCCTGTTATGCTGGTCTAAAATGGCGCTCAGTCAGATGTAGAGAGCAGTGGAGTCCTCCCGTCACTAGATTTTTTTTTTTTTTTTTTCTCGACGGGGAAAATCATCTTTGACGAAACCCGCTCTTGGGTGGAACGGGAGACAGTGTCAGACTCTTACTGACTAAAAACCCCGCGCCGTTCCTTCTAGCCTTCATACCGGGGCACGAGCTCCCTTTCGGACAACCCTGTCCCCAGTAGGCTTCGACCCAGCTGGGCCCCTCCTGCTGCTGACAACTCCTTGAGGCGCGCGGGAACAGTGCGCGCCGTCGACGTCTTGGACTCGGTCCATTACCGGACGATCGGACAGCGAGCTACCCATGGCTCGCCGTCCGCGAGCCCGCGTCTACGGTGGCCGGAAATCGGGATCGGAATCCCGGCGACGGCGGCGAGGGCGCCGTTGCCTGATGCGGTCGGCCTCCTCCTTTGCAAGCATTACTGCTTCGCAGAAGGAGGCGACCGCCTGCCATTCCTCCTCGCTCCGGACCATGGCCTCGACCAGGGCCCGGCGCGAGAGGTCTCCGCCGCCGATCGCCCCCACGAGGGCACGGCGATGCTCCGCCCAGGCAGGGCACACCTCGACGGTGTGCTCCACCGTGTCCTCCGGGCGTTGCGCACAGTGGCGACACCCGGGCGTCTCTTCCGCCTGAATCCGATGCAGGAACCTCCCGAACTTGCCATGTCCGGTGAGGACCTGCGTCATGCGGAAGGTAAGGACGCCGTGAGGTCTTTCCAGCCACGCCTCAAAGAGGGGACTTACCGTCCCGTCACTAGATTGTCAGGTCATATGGCAATGATTAATCATCATCCGGCTAAAGCAAAAGCCAGCCAACTGTTTTAATAATTTTGATTACGACTTAAACTACACCCAAAAAGGTAAGAAAGAAAAATAAACTTCTTCGCCAAAGCTTATATTGAGCTCTCACGCGCAGTGGTCCGCATAGGAGTAAGTTCGTAAATCAGTGATGAGTCTGATTTACGCACTTACTTACTCCTACGTTCTCTGGCTTAAAATTCATATTGACATCAACTTCTATCTATAAAGAAGCCAGAGAACGTAGGAGTAAGTAAGAGAACGTTGAATAGGATATGGTACTTAAAGAAAAGTTACAATGCTTCTTAATTTTAGCACTTCATTTCGGATAACAAAATGACATATATGTATAAGAATTTATTAAGCCAAACTAAATTCCTCCCCAAAAGCGTCGACTCAAGATATGCATCTTCAGCCCCATTATTCCGACAAATCCCTAAAAGACCATAAGTTGTAATAAACTTTCCGATGTTGAACTACCAAACTAAAAGTCATTAAAATTATCGTTTAACTTGTTTTCGTACTTAGGAATTGCAACGCGGACGAGCTGTAAGGAACGCTGACCCACTTTTGTTATCGCGCGTATCTGCCGACAGAATCTATAGACGCAAAAAGTATATATCTATATAGCTAGGGAATATAATTAAGTTGAAGACTTGGAGTTGCCAAGCTGTTTGTTTAATACAATTATACGGAAAGGAAACTCCTTTAATACGTTTAAGGGAATAAACGAAAACGTCTATAGAGCGAACTTGAAGGTACTTGACGACATCCTGATTAAAGAAACCTGTGAATTTTCTTAGTCGACAAATAGGCTCGCCTGATGGAATGTTCCGTCGTTATCTACGTACTGCTGTGTTTATTTATCATTATTATTTATTTTTATTTTAACATCCAAAGGCCAATTATATTAGTTAAAGATATCTTTTTGATATAAAATATGAACAAAATAATAGATAATGAGACAATTACATGGCATTTATACACTCATCTCACAATACTCTAGACAGACAAAAAAGATGTTCTTTCATATGTGTTATATCATCCTAGCTTTTTCCCAACTTTTTCCAGCGTAACCTGATGCGGCTGAATATTCTTGTTTTCCATTAAGCGACTGCCTATCAAACCTCCACAACCCAGTTACCTGGCAACTCTATGCACCTTGGATAGCCTGACGGTCAGACACTCTGGTAACTGACTGCCTGTTACAACTGTCAAGATGTACAAATTAAATCGGATCCAACAGCGATGGGTTTCCGAAGCACAGAATGACCTAGATAAACTTAGAAACTTACTGATGTGTTATATACTAAAAAACAAATCATTTGCACCGGTCAAATCAGTCTAGGCTACAGGATTGTTCGAAAGAATTACGCTAAGAGCAACTGAAGGAACATGGGTTTTAGTCAGTAAGAGTCTGACATTACCTCTCGCTCCACCCAGAGAGAGATATGTTTCTTGATAATTTCTTACATAAAACAAAAGGTACTGTCAGCTACATTCCTGAGTTCAAATTGTCAATGGGCTTGCCCTTAGATGTATTTCACTATTTTCAATTACTAAGCTATCTTAGAAAACTCTTTAATCTATATAATAATTATAAATGTAAAAGGAGAAACCGACTAACTGACTTATCAACGCACAACCGAAATAATTTGGACTAGGAGCGTAAAAGGATACACAAGGCTTCCTTTCATAACGTAGGTTAGCACTAAGGATTTCCAAAATTTTTACCTTGGTGGAATGTAACGTGGGTCCAGAATTTGTAAAGATTCATGGGGGTGACACCATAAGCAGAAATTAGTTTTTTTATATATCCCAGAAGGTTAGGTAATATTTAAACCAACTTATAGAAGCAACTTTATCTACTAGTAAAGTCAAGCGATGTTCTCTGACTGAGACTCTGTGAACTTAACAAAAACTGCAATTATATTTAACCATAGAATTCTTAGTTCAGGAACTCATTCTTACTGTAGTTCCCTCGCCCAGGGAACTGTTTTTAAGAAGAAAGAAGTAAAAATAGAGAGAATAATCTAAACACAGTTACAATAGTAAAATCAGCTCGCACTGTTCTCAAAACTTATACTCGCTTTAGGAATACTAGTTTTTGTACAGTACCGTGTTTAAGTTTTAGATGCAACGCGCGCCTGAGGAAGGTGGTCACATATTGTTGAAGCGGTAGCGAGTTTAAACCCATACTAATATTATTGCGATCACAAAAAAGATGAAAGAGGTTAGAAAGGAAATACTTTCCGATTTGTACTACAACGAGTGTCGCCGCTTGTCTCACACCCTTTAACTTCGCTACAGGCAATAAACCAATACAAATGCGCAATACACAACTAACATACCACACACACTTAGATCGCTACTTTGCTATTGGTAGTTGAACTATGAGCATTGCCCTATTTTGTGGCACGCCTGCCCCTTCCACAAGGCCATTCAAACCTCTTTCATCTGTTCTATGATTGCGATAGTATCTATGTGAGTCAAAGTAGCACAAAGTTGGTGCCCTGAAATAGTGAGAAGTAATTGCGGCAGACCTCGAAGGAGATGGCGCGACGAACTAAACAGATTCCACTAGAATTAGCAAGAAGATGTCCGGGCGTGCGAAAGATGGAAGGAGTACAGAAACGCCTTTGCTCAGGAGTAATACAGACCAGGCTACCAAAATAAAAAGAAACTCTATCTGTTTGCTATCTCTTTACGACTTCGCGACCATGATCCATTTCAGGAGTGGCAGGCGGTCGCCTCCTTCTGCGAAGCAGTAATGCTAGCAAAGGAGGAGGCAGACCGCATCAGGCAACGGCGCCCCCGCCGCCGCCGCCGGGATTCCGATCCCGATTTCCGGCCACCGTAGACGCGGGCTCGCGGACGGCGAGCCATGGGTAGCTCGCTGTCCGGTCGTCCGGTAACTGTCCGGACCGAGCCAAGGCGTCGACGGCGCGCACTGTTCCCGCGCGCCTCAAGGAGTTGTCAGCAACAGGAGGGGCCCATCTGGGTCGAAGCCTACCGGGGTCGGGGTTATCCGAAAGGAAACTAGAGCCCCGGTATGAAGGCTAGAAGGAACGGCGCGGGGTTTTTAGTCAGTAAGACTCTGACACTGTCTCCCGCTCCACCCAAGAGCGGGTTTCGTCAATGATGATTTTCCCCGTCGACAAAAAAAAAAAAAAAACCATGATCCATTTGGCGATCTAAATTGAACTGTTAAAGAGCTTTATAGGGTGTATAGTTCCATTCCTTCTTTCTCGTTCGCACGCTATACATTTTAATATGTCATGGTAAAGCCTCAGCGTCCTGAAGTAAAAGTGTAAGCAGTTTCCTCGAAAATTGGTAAAAGAACAAGTGAATAATAGCATTACGACAGTGCAGGCTAAAAAGGGAATTGAGTTTTCTTCATAAATTAAATGTATTTTTTTTTTTCTAAGCCAAGAGCTGATACTTTTTATTAACTTTTCCAAACAAAATATTATAATCTAAGTCAGATTTGTGACTTAAGTCCCTGGTAACGTAATTTTCAATTCTGCCATCACAGCCTTACTTAATAAATTATTTTCTTTAGTCCGACATATTTTCATTCTCAGATTGCTAAAACCGCTCAAACTTCTAAATATTTTCAAGCTTTCCACCTAAAAACCTTATTTTTATTTCATCTACGGAGCCCGCTAACACAAAATAACGTATGAGCTTAGTATTTTCTTTCCAGAACTGGAACAAACTGGGAACAGAAAATCTAAGGAGATTCTACGCTGAAGTTGGTATTGACAAAACAAAAGTTATTGTTTTAAGTTTGCCAGCGTAAGTAATATGGAAAGAGATGTGTGCGGTTTTTGTTATAGTTACAATTAAGACTGGTAAAAAATGCGTAAATGCTGCTAGGCATTCAATGATGAAGGTTACCTTTGAGGAAACAAATCATAAATTATTTATTTTGATTTTTTTTACTTCACGCTTAAAAATATTACCCAAGATATAAAAACCCCAGACTCTTGCAAGGCGTATGAGAGGGGAAGCCATCTCACCGGCACATGTCATGGAACGTGGTACCAGTCGATGATGGATAATCATCGACTGGAATTGTACGCGCTATGCTAGTGAACTCAAGAACAACCTTCAATTAAACTCAAACTCTTGTGACAGGATAAACTTATAGAGCTTTGGTTTTCGGAAGTTTTAGTGGACAAAATGCTACGGGTAGCGTGCTCCGAGTTCGTCAAAATATACCAAAACTTGATATATTATTATGATGAATCTATTAAGTCAAGAGTGATTAGGTTACTTCTAGGCAAGCGTGCTCCATCACCGACCACATCATCGCTTACCATCAGCTGAGATGGTGGTCAAACGCGAGCCTATCAATAATAAATAAAAAAAAAAATGGATACCATCTGATTCTGTTTAATATAATTAAAAATCCTTTGTCCCGTCGCGAAAACAAGACCTAAAGAAGAACTTAAAAGCAAAGATTAAAGAGCCAATCTGCCAACCAGCACACTACTACATAATGAGAGCCTAGTTGAGTGCTCATAAAATAATCAGTACAAAACCGCTTGTTGCTACAAAAAGCTGCTTACGTTAGTATTTTTTGTTCCTTCCTAAGTTTCTCATTTTCATAAGCTGCCAGTGGCATAAAAGCATTTAGAAATGGTGTTGTTGGCCACATTAATTATGGCCAAATAAATCAATATTTTCGTGTTTAATGCGCAACGTAAATAATGAAGAAATATTTAAGATGACAAGAAGTCGATCACAGACTCAAGAGTGCATTTACAAAAATGTCCTCCACTTTTTAAATATCGACTGTTAGTGCAGAGAGTACCTGTAATAAAAATAAATAAATAAATAATCACACTTTATGCGTTTCAGCATAAAGTATGACTGGACGCTACGTGTCGGTTGTTCGATTTCGACGTTTCGACCGCGAGCTCGCCGTCTGCCGTCCACCTTACGTGGCTGGATATTGTCCAGAGCCTCACGACATCCAGGTTGTCTCCCAAGTAGGTCGGTGCGTGAGGCTCGCATTACTTAAATCAGGTAGTAAGAGTGAACCCTCTAATTAAAGACCAATATCCGTGCTTCCAGCGTTGAGTAAAATCTATGAAAAAATCATGCTCGACCAGATGTTGTATCATTTTAATTCTAATAGGATTTTGCATAGTCATCAGTTTGGCTTCACGAAAGGAAGGTCAACGACGGATGCAGGAGTGAAACTCATCAGTCATATTTTGGAATCCTGGGAGAAATCCCAGGATGCTATTGGCATATTCTGTGACCTCTCTAAAGCATTTGACTGTGTTGACCATAATACTCTGATTTGTAAATTACATCATTACGGAATTCGTGGGTGAGCTGCTGATCTTGTTTTTTCCTATTTATCTTATAGGCAGCAAAAAGTATCCATTAATGGGGCGACGTCCTCGGGATCTTTAGTAAAGATGGGCGTGCCTCAGGGTTCAATTCTTGGCCCTTTCCTTTTTCTGGTTTATATTAATGACCTTCCTTACATGATGGCTAATTTATCCGATATAATTCTATTTGCTGATGACACCTCTCTTATTTTTAAAGTAGATAGAAAAGATGGGGATGTCTTGCATGTCAACGAAAGTCTGGCTGTTCTTTCGAAATGGTTCGCAGCTAATAATCTCCTATTAAATGCGAATAAAACTAAATGTATAAAGTTTTCATTACCGAATGTTCCTCAAGTTGGCGTCAGTCTAATTCTTGATGGCAAAAAACTTGATGTTATTATTGCGGACACTGTGTTCTTAGGTATAACTATCGATTCTAAACTACAGTGGGGCGCTCATATTAGAACTCTCTCGGGAAGATTAAGCTCAGCTGCATATGCAGTTAGAAAAATAAGGCAATTGACAGATGTAGCCACAGCTAGGTTAGTTTACTATGCTTATTTCCACAGTATTATGTCTTATGGCATTTTACTGTGGGGATCTGCAGCTGATGTAGACTCGATTTTCATATTGCAAAAGAGAGCTATCCGAGCTATTTATAGGATGAGTCCTCGCGAGTCCCTCAGAAATAAATTCAAAGAAATCGACATCCTGACTCTGCCTTCTCTTTATGTCTTAGAATGCATTTTGTATGTTCGTAAAAACTTAGGACTCTTTAAAATTAGAAGCGATATTCACAACAAAAATACGCGTAGTAAACACGAAATTGTATTGCCCAAATGGAGATTAGCTAAGACCAGCAAGTCATTCCTAGTAAACAGCATACGCTTTTACAACAAGCTGCCAAAGGTGGTAACTGAACTTAGTGAGGGAAAGTTCAAAACTCATATTAAGCGTGTCCTAACCAAAAAAGCATATTACAAGGTTAAAGACTATGTCGAAGACACGCTTGTTTGGCAATGACTGCCTCTGCACATGTGGCCCCCTGGTAAATCATTAATATTGTGTCTATTGACTGCTCCACCTTTGTTTTAATTTATATATATTTATTTTTCCTTTTTTTAACGCATTGCTTTTGCAATATTTTATTTTTTTATTTTTATTATTTAGACTTCAACTGCATTAAATTTGTTAGTAATTTAATATGTTAACAGTTGTAATTATTTAAAATTTTCCTGCTTTTTTATGTAGCCTCTTTTTGGAATGTGAATGTGAGAACACTGTATAATCCACAAACACTTAGATAACTTTCTATTACGACTTACTTTTTTTATTTTATTATGATTAATTTTGTGCTTTTGTGCACAGTGTTGACTGGTCTACACTGTTCTTACATAAATCAATGAATATTGTAATAAACACATTTTTTAAAAGAGTAACCATGGAGTTTCTTGCCGGTTCTTCTCCATAGGAAACGACCAATTTGGAACCGTGCACTAGCTTCTGACGTTTTATAAGTGCCCATGTAGGCCTATGTGAAATAAAATATTTTGACTTTGACTTTGACTGCTTCACAGAAGGAGGTGACTGCTGCCTATACCCTTTTACTACATACCATGGCCAGAATCAGGACAAGCCGCGAGTAGTCGCCGCCAAGCCGATGATCTTGCAATAGATCACTTTCTGGTCGTTTTGGATTGCGTACCATCATTGATGCACCTGTATTTCCTCACATACGTGTGCATCACTTGGCTGGTTTCCATTGATATTGAACACTGAGGCTGAAATGCTTATCATAACGAAGATAGTACCGAGGATTACGCAACACTGAGCAATCAGTAGTTATAAATTGCTTGAAGCCCAAACTATCAAAACAGATAAGTTGTATTCAATCAATCAAAACCAGCCTATCGCAATCCACCAGTGGACCAAAAGGACTCAAACTTGGGCATAACATGATTGATGCTCTGCACCGATTGATTAATATTTTGAAGGGACTTACAGGTGGTTGTACCTCGCGGTTCTTTTTATTGCGTAGAATTGTACATGTACAACTATAGAGGGAGTTCAAAATGTGGAGTGAAATCTGAAGCGTCAATTTGAATTTTATGATTTGATTTAAATTTTTTGAGTTATGATTAAAGTACAGAATCGAAATTAGTGCACTAAAATCGGACGACGGGGTCGCGGTAGACTAAGAAGGAGATGGTGGGATGACTTAGATGTCTTATTGGCAAGAAACGGGTTGGTGGGACCGATGGGAGGAACGGAGGGAGGCTTTTGCCCAGCAGTGGGAGTATAGGCTAGATATAATAAAAATATTACAATAATGTGCAATAGTGTAGATACAGTAAGTCATCAGTAAGAAAATAAGTGGCAATGGGCAGGGTACATTGTTCGCAGAACAGATGGCCTTTGGGGCCAAAAGGTTCTGGAGTGGCGACCGCGTTCTGAAAGACGCAGCGCCGGAAGGCCTCCTACAAGAAGAAGGTTGCGGGAATCCAATGGATGCGGGACGCACAGGCTCGATCATTGTCGCGACACTTAGTCCCCTAAGGGCTATGTCCGACAGTGGACGTTTTGTCGACTGAAATGATGAAGACGATGATGATGAGTAAGTCACAAGCGAGTTGACAATACATGAACAAAGGCGAGCTTTCTCGACAATCAGTTTTCTTCCAGCAAACATTAAGGTTCCTACACAAAAGTGCGATGCGATGTAATGCGATACAACGCCGCATCGCAGAAACTTGCGTCAAAATACAATGTGCAATGCGAAACAATTCGAAAGTTTTTGCGATGCGATATGCGAGCTCGCAGATTTTTACCATACGACGACGTCGCATAGCAAAGTTTGTGTTTACTGTTTATTTTACTTTCATTTACTGTTTTTTTTCACAAACATTATTTTTGTAACAATAAACAACTTGTGATGATAAAATTAAATGTTTACAGAAGCAATGAACCAATAATAAAAAGACTAATTTGAGTGTGGTTAGGAAAGTCATCTAATGACATCCCCGCTCTTGGGCAGAGCGGAAGATAGTGGTTTTTTTTTTCGTCGACGGGGAAAATCATCTTTGACAAAACCCGCTCTTGGGTGGAGCGGGAGATAGTGTCAGACTCTTACTGACTAAAAACCCCGCGCCGTTCCTTCTTGCCTTCATACCGGGGCACGAGCTCTCTTTCGGACAACCCTGTCCCTAGTAGGCTTCGACCCAGCTGGGCCCCTCCTGCTGCTGACAACTCCTTGAGGCGCTCGGGAACAGTGCGCACCGTCGACGTCTTGGACTCGGTCCATTACCGGACGATCGGACAGCGAGCTACCCATGGCTCGCCGTAGCGGAAGATAGTGCCAGACTTTTACTGACTAAAAAAAACCCACGCCTGTTCCTTCGTTGCCTTTCGTACCGGGGCTTGAGCTATCTTTCGAATTAACCCTGGCCTCAGTAGGCTTCGACCCAGCTGGGCCCCTGCTGTTACTGACAGCTCTTTTGAGTATGGTTATATTTTGCCACAGCTTAAAATGAATACCATCCTCCATAGTAAAACAATCTTTAAAATAAAGAGAGTGTAAGACACTTTTTAATTCTTATTTTAATCTGACAGTCACGACTTTAACACCTTGCTAGATCTTATCCTTACACCCAAATAGTAAAAAGCATTACCACCAATTACCAATGATTAAAACGTGAAGTATGATTTCCAGTTGTATAACAGGAACATAACGATGTAATCGCGTTTGATAGCCGGGGGCGATCGCGCTTTGAACCCGCGGCCCGTTTGAAGTTACCGCGAGAGCGGTCAGAGGAAGCACACTCAATGTTGGCTGCAGTTACACCGTACTGTAACTATTGAGCTTGTTCAAGCTGTGTAACTTAGGAACGTTCGTGACCAGGCTATGTTGATAAATAACACACTACATGTGTAATAATAAGATAGCGCTTTGGTCAATCTTGTCTGAAAGTTGACCATAAAATAGGTCTCTAAGCTTCTACTTGTTCGGCGGGATTGTTCGAAAGAGTAACAGTGGCCATTGTAAAATAACTGAAAAAAAAAACGTGTTGCGCCGATTCTAAATAAAATGGAATAAGGGCAGAAAGATGATTATGTAGGTATCATCGGACATATAAGTATTTAGGACAGATTTCTAAATAGTCCGTTAACTTATAACTGTAAAATAAAGATGGCGGCTTTTGTATAGAGTATTATGTTAATCATCCGCTCTTATTCTTCTGATTAAGGTTATTGCATTTTTTTTTTTTAGTTATTGTACTATTAATAAAATCAGCCTTTAGAACATAACAGCAATAAGAAGATATTCATCTTACACTGAATGTGTGAATACACTTCTCTCGTATTTTTCACACTATCGTCCACATTTCTTATAATATTTTCTTTCGCAGGTTTGCTGGAAGAAATTTATTTTAAAGAATATAAGTAGTACTTTCGTAGATACTAATATTTATTGTAATGTATAATATTTTCAGGTTTTTTGTGTGTATAGTTTAAAAAAATACCTAATACAACAAAGATCTAGTCTATCAAATTATATGTGAGTGTGAAAATAACCACAGTGTCGGTGTAACAGGCATCCACTTCAACCTTTCTATTTTTACACTGTCAGTTTGAATGGGCCCCAAGGTGCATAGGTCTCGTGGTACTCTAACCACGTTTTTTTTCTAATTAAAGCCCTGGGATTTCCGGGACTCGGATTTTTTGCGAGTCAAGATAATGGTCCGACTATCCGTTTACCTACCGATTTTGAACTATCAATTCGATTGTTTTTTTACGACAGGGACAGTTGGGATCATGAGACAATTGGGTAGATGTAGAAAAAATTTTACATTGATACGGTATTTTCTTAACAAAAAAATCTACGCATGCTTTTTAAAAGAGGCGAAAAAAGGTTAAGAGTTTTAAATTGTAAGCTACGCGTTGTTTTTTTTTATTAAAAAAAATATCACATACACAAAACACTCCTACTCAAAACTGTAGGCCCTACCAATATTTGTTCCATGCGGAAATCTAACCCGTGACACTCAGCATAGCAGTCAATCCTCCAACCACTGCGTCAACCGTGCGTTTGGTTTCAATTTCTTCAAATTGTAGGCAATTTAATATTGAGATAATTATAATGTTTACTAAAATATTGTTTAAACATACACTTGCTGCCTATGTTTTTATACAAGGTATGAAATTACGCTCTGTTAGACATTTCCTAACTAAAATTTACCAGTTTTCTGCATTTCAATCATTCCAACAGCATAGCTATATAACCTAACTTTCTGTATGCGCAAAACATTCAACTAACATCAAACCATACTACACAGTTCTAGGTACAGACACATAATAACTAGCCGCTTATTGTGCTGCACGAACAGCTACAGTAACATTATGTGAATCACGTATTGTAACGTGTTACAGAACAGAGCCGCTGGACAGACGACCTAACAGTTATTAACGACTTAGTGGACGGGTGTGTTGCACTTGTGTGCATACAAATACGCAGTACCAACCTACGTGAATTATAGAGATACTAGCTGCTCCCAGCGGCTTCGCCTGCGTGATAGCAAAAAATTATCCCAAGGGAACATACTTCCGGGATAAAAAGTATCCTATGTCCTATTCCAGAACATGGTCTATCCGTATACCAAGTTTCATCAAAATCAGTTTTGCCATTTAAGCGTGAAGACGTAACAAACAAACAAACAAACAAACTCACTTTCGCTTTTATAATATTAAGTAAGGATAGTAAGGATAGAAAAGTTTTGATCCAAAGAGATTCATATGACGTAGGTACTTTGAAGTACTTTGAACCCAATAAGCCTACCTCATGAAGTTCGTACCTCATCATTTCAGCGGATAGACCGCCACTGTTGGACATAGGCCTTCCCCAAGGGTCAGTAGCTATCTTCATGAGATCCGGAGCTATGCTCGCCGTAACTTATACGTGTGTGCAAGTACACCGGTAGCCTTCAGATCCCACGCGGGTGCAACCTGGCAAGGAGGCATATAGTAATCTACACTAATATTTATAGTACTGTCCGATTGCTAAAATTTTACAGATAGAAAGCTAGATAGGGTATATGTTATATGCGCGGGCAAAGCCACGGGCAAATAGAGAGCGTAATAAGGTGTTAAAATAATCCTAATATAAAATCAGTTGCATTATGACTTCATTATTCTGTACCTTCTGCTTTTAACATTTAAATTACATACAGCCTCTCCGATCATATCACAATAAAGTCGTTACAGAGAAACTTGAAAACTAATCGAATAATTACAAGAGATCGATCATAAGAACAAAAGACGGACAAGGATAACTGCTCCAAACAAAGAGAAAATATTATTAATAACTTACACGCATATATACCAAATTATCTTTACTGGTAATAAGAGTCAATATCGGTAAATTGACCCTTATTGCTGGCACGTTAGAGTTGATTAATGGATAACAGGAGTGAAGAGTAATATTTGGAGTTAATAATGAAAAGAATCTCGGGACTATTAGGGCGTGTTCAGGCGTAACTGACTATTATAATTATTATCTGTCAATGTATAAGCATGGATTGTTTATTACACATTCCATAAAATTGTTCGTGATCGTGTTAAGTATGTATCTCTTTAATAGATAATTAATTAAGACTATGACTCATTATCGAAAGGTCGACGGTTCGACACCATCCGATAAATCTTTTTTATCCGAACGTCGAACGAGCAAGAATTTGTAAGAGAGCTTTAAAATATAAGTATTATTAATTAAGTGCAAAACTGTTCAATATGATCTAAATTGATTGGATTTTAAGTAAGTTTGCTAGTACTAAGCCTATAATAAGTTGGCCTTTTTTTATTATATTATTAGTTAAATTAAACTTAAAATAGAAAAGATTATTGGAAGAAAATTTTGTAAGACAGTAAAGATTTTTTTCGTTTTTATGTTTTAGTTCAGGTTTTTCTGATATTAAATCATGTTTTGTTAGTCATAAAAATATAAAACTATTAAAAAGAAAAATACTAAAGCTAACACAGCTCTAGTTTACAAAGTACGACTAAGATAGCTTCCTAGATGGCTTTTTTCTGGTAACACACATCACGACTGAAGAAATGCTTGAATGAGATCTTTTTAAAACCAACCAACACTAGGAATTACTTGTCGGGCGTTTACAAATATGTAAACTCACAGACAGACAAACAACTATTTGCTGGACATACAAATATTTGTTTCGTGTATCGAACCCGTGACATTCAGCGCAGTAGCTAATCGCTCAACCACTGTACCAACTGAATCTTGGCCTTTTGAAACAGCCAAGTTTTTTTTTTTAAATAGTATATACACACTTGCTGCAGTTTATATTCCTTACAAGACGAACTACTCGTCATCCACTCATTAAAACCCATTTAATTGATAGGTTTTAGTCTATTTTAAGATCATATGTCACAAAATCCTCAGTTTAAAAAACATAAATGCAATTTACTCACACTCATTCAATTTCTCTTCATCGTCTTCAATCGTTTAGCCGTAGAATTCTGACCGAATTATCCATTCGTTTTAATTGTTTCTATTTCAACAAAAACTCAATTTATTTGATTGGTCTTATAAATCATACTCACACTTAATATTATAAAGTTAAAAATTTGTGAGTGTGTCTACGTTTGTTACTTCTTCACGTACGAACGGCTGAACGGATTTAGATGAAACTTAAACACTGTCCTGCAATAGGACATAGGACTTTTTCTCTCGCCAGTATGTTTAATTGGGTTAATTTTCAAATATCACGCGGGTAAAGTCGCTGAAAGAAGCTAGCACGATATAGATTAACATTGGCATATATGGCACATCAGAAAACTATGATGCAAGGTTCCAATTCAAAACGAAACTCGAGCCCCGGTATGAAGAGGCTAGAAGGAACGGGGTGGGTATTTAGTCAGTAAGAGTCTGACACTATCTCCCGCTCCACCCAAGAGCAGGGGTTGTCATAAGAAGATTTTTTGCCCACCGAAAAGAAAAGGTTCCAATTGATCAGTTTCTTTAGAGAAAAAAGAGTCAAAAACTAAACAGTTACTCTTTCGTTATTCACCAAAAGTACGTACCGAAGCCTCATTCAGACCATTAGAACCTACTAACATTAATTACTTACCTAACATTCCTACTGTGCTACCAACTGTTCGCGTCTGAACGCGCTCTTATGTAGTATATGTAGCGTTCAGCCCACACGTCCAACGCCGATAGAGAATAAATGAATGCACCTATTTTTGTTTAAGACGATCCCTCATTTTGATTAATAGTTGTTACGGGAACCGTATTGTTGGGCTATCTTGTTCTGATTTAGTCGTAATGTCGTTTAAAGTGCGCCCTAATGTTTGTACGAAGAAATGTTTTTTAGAACAAGTTTTTAAAGGAGTTGTCAAGATTTTGAATTTATCGGCGTTGTTTGGGTGGTTGGATCATGTATAGGAAAAAAAAAAATAATGTTTTGTGTGGTGTTTAAGATATGAGATGCATTGTTTTAGGACTGGTTAGGACAATAACAGTAAGTGAAGTTCAACAGTTCATCAAGCTATCTTTTATCAGTTGTGTCCCAAAGTTTTTTTCTTCTTCGTTTTCCAAATGCCTCATGGATGTCCTCCGCCCTGGGGAGGGTCGAGGGTTCTGTCAGACTTGTACTTACTAAAACAAATCCGGTGTTTCCTAGTTCTCTTACGAGTATGTCCGGGGCTGCGGTTGTAAGTTGACATCTGCTTTCCCGGACTAGTGTTGCCCCGATCTCCGTGAGTCTCGTCCCGTATTGGAGAGTGGCTTTCCAATATATTTAAGAGAGGTGTGCGTGGAATACTGCGCACCACCATCTCGGAATCTGATTGAGGCTTACGGATGTCATGATGGGACCATTCTAATCTAATCTAACCAGAAGCCTGGCTCCTAAATACCAAGTTGTGGGTTTGTTTGAAAGAGTCAAGGTCGCCGATCTGGGTGCGTTGGCCTCCATACATTTGAAAAGGAAACTAGACTTGTAGAACTACACTTGATCTACGCCACGCGTTGAAGCGACGTCGTTCTACGTACAAATCAGACGTGTTACACGTGTGTGTCGGTCTAATGTAGTTCTAGCTTCACTGTGGCTCTGGAACGCGAAAGGTATTTGAACAAACCAAGGTAGGTAAAAGTCTGACACTGTCTTGCTCCAGGCCAGACCTAGTAAGTTGACCTGTGAGAAATGATTCATAAAAAAAACTGAACCTAAAATCTAAATTAACAATATCTAAATAAGGCCCTTATTAAAATTTTCTTTCTAAAAGAAGTACCTATAGATAAGGGGTTCTGTATATTTGTTCACAATTTAAAAGAGTAGTATTATTCTATGGTCAATTAAATGTGTGTATAAGGCGTGTGTTATGTTAGGATACGCTAATCAGTATTTAAACTAAGTATTTGGTTAGCGAGTTTCATAAATAAATAACACAGTGACTTATACTATATCCATTGGAAAGACAAACTGTCAGACATTAGGATTTCAAGTGGGACCCGAAACTAACCAATCAAAGATCTTCCTACAAAATACCATCCGGATTCAAGGCTTGGAGTAGTGTCTCTCAGCCTCATGCTGTATAACAATGCTAAACATACAGCAATAACAATTTAAGTAGGTAGTTCGAAAGGGACTGACACCTGAAATGGTTTTCACCCATGACCACAAAGCAATCGATATTTACCTGACGATAATATTTACCTCTAGGCACTGTGAAGACACCAAAATCAACTTTCGCACCATTACTCAACCTCCACATTTGTAGTATAGTAATGAATGCGTCACAGTAGACAGTTATCAAGACATTCTTAGTAGGGATGTAACTGTAGGTGTTTTATCGGAACCGGAGTTTTAAAATTTGTTTTGATGAATTAGGAACCGCAAGTGGAAGTAGAAGCGTCAAATTAAACACTACTAAAACTTGATTAAGATAATCAAGTTTTAATTTTAAACTTTGGTTTATTTTTTATTTCATCAAAAAAATACTTAACTATAATAGCAAACTAAAACTAAAATATGGCACCAAAAACTCTTTTATAACTAATCAAAAGTTCAGATAAGTATAAATAAAGAGCAAATTCGCAACATTCATATTATGAAACCAAACCGTCGACAAAAGGCACGGGGAGAGGAGGTTTCCCACACGATAAGTGTAAACTTGTTTGTACCTCCGATAAAAATTCTAATCAAAATTGATCGGAACCGAACGTGCAAAATCAAACGGAAGTTCTAATGATCCGGAATCGGAACTAGTAACATCACTAATTCTTAGTTCTGTACTGTACTTTTGGGACCAGTCATCGGAATTTTCTCGTAGACAAATCGCGAGCATTTAGCACTCCGCCAACTGTTCTACTTAGACAGTGTGAAAGAAACAAAATAGAATTTTGAATCAGCAATTCACGGTGCTCTAATGAGTTTCCAATGCAATTAGGAGGAAACATTTTAACAAGGTTCCGTTAAATATATGAGAAAAAGAAGTAATGGAACATTCGAACCGGATTTTAGGCACCTAAAAAGCTTACTAATGGTTGGTTTTTGAATTACTCTCACGTACATTATTTTAATGTTGAGCCTGTTTTAGACAGATTGTTTGCTGTGAGACCTATTCGGGGTGACTAAACTTTTAAATGAAAGTTTTCATTCTAAGAGTATGCAAAAAATGTAACTGGCAACTTGATATGATGGATCTATGAAGCAACGGCTGGAATATTAAAACACGAAAAGGCGCTAAAGAATACAGGCATGTCAATAGAGGATGCCATTTATCAATCCGCAACAATGACGAATAATACAAGTTTGTGTAGCGGAAATCCTACAAAAATATGGTTTGTAATGCGATGACCGCTTCATATTTTGTCACCGTTATCCGTTGACTTAAACCTACTGTCCACGGACGCATAGCTTCATAGACGCGTATTCGTCATTATACGCTTAGTGTACGCTTGCTTGAAGCTTTACATACAAAATTGTGGCCGTTCACGTATGCGTACCTTCATAGACGGAGGTTCATAGTTCTGTATGTAAGCTTCACGCAGGCATACATCAAGTGGATAGTGAAGGAGGAAGCCGACCGCATCAGGTAACGGCGCCCTCGCCGCCGCCGCCAGGATTCCGATCCCGATTTCCGGCCACCGTAGACGCGGGCTCGCGGACGGTGAGCCATGGGTAACTCACTGTCCGACCGTCCGGTAACTGTCCGAACTGAGCCAAAGACGTCGACGGCGCGCACTGTTCCCGCGCGCCTCAAGAAGTTGTCAGCAACAGGAGGGGCCCTGCTAGGTCGAAGCCTACTGGGCTATGAAGAGGCTAGACGGAACGGGGCGGGTTTTAAGTCAGTAAGAGTCTGCCCCTATCTCCCGCTAGACCGGAACGGGGGTTGTCATAAGACAATTTTTGCCCACCGTAAAAAAAAAGCGGATGGTGACATATACGCTATGAAGCTATGCGTCGGTGGATAGTAGGCCTTAGGATTACAAGCTGCTGATACCCCATTCATTACAGTCTTATTGTTTGTAACATTTAAGCATATCTAAAACGAAAATTCGTGCTTCATCCATCGTTCTTAGCTGTTTTTATCAGATTCTTTAACAATAGACTCTTAGTCCGTCCACACCATTTGTCACTAATGGTGTTGCGTAAAATCGTTGGAAAAAAATGTTTTAGATGGAATGTCCAAACCTTTTTTTACAGAGTTTTAAATATTTCGTGGCGCTTTATATGGTATGCCAACATGATTTAATTTTGTTTTCAAAGCAACTAGTGTGATACAGTTATGCTCGAAATGTATTTATATTCTCTTGTTTTTTTTTTCCTGTACAGTGGTCTAAGCGTATTATTTTGCTTGTTTATTGTTTTTTTTTTGTTGATATAAACTAGTGCTTGACTACGATCCCACCTGATGTTAAGCAGTGAAGCCTATTCACTCTAGCCTTGAAGACACCCAAATTATAATCGGACGATTCTATATCTAATTTTTTTTTATATTATTTATTATTTTGATTGTCGATGGAAATTTTAATTCAATCAAAATTTTGCTGTGTCTACTATGTGACTTAATATAAGTGACTTTGTCAGAGATTGGAGAAATATGCACACACGATATGTTTGTGTAGCTCATTACTGCCTGTCATTAGGGACCACAAAACTCTGGCAGGTTTTAAAGAAGATTGTAACATTCTTTTTTAATTTTATCTCCAATGTATAATTATAACTGTTTCCACACACGGGCCACAAAAAAGCCGCTTCAAGCTTGAAGCGGCTTTTTTTACGTTCGCGGTGGTGGCGCCACAAACCAACGCTTGAAGTCGATTCAAGCTTCTCCGGCCACAAGCTATCGCGCGTTTCAGCTGTTTTTTGGTCTTTTTGTGGCCGCCTCTGGCGTTTTTTCGAAGCCCGTAAGCGGGGACACTTAAAGGCAAAAACCTGACTCATTCATTGATTCATCAATATCCAGCTCAAACCTTTGGACCTAAAAAGCTGAAATTTTTCATAAAGGATCCTTTTATGATGTTTACAAAGGATAAGGAATGATTTTCCAAAATTCATCCCCTAAGAGTATGAAATGGGGTCTGAAAGTAAATTCTTACGTTTATGTTATATTATTTAAAAGTGAATAGTTTTAGAATATAATGTTTTTATCTGACTCACTACTTACACTTAGATACCAAGTCTACATCTTCATTTTTTCTCAAAGTTTTTTATCACATGTATGCTGAAAAAGATTATTTATTATATTATACTATATTATATTTATTATATTATTATATTACTTTTGTACCTATTTCTCTGTTCTATTTTTTCTTGCCTTTGGCTTGTGTACATTAATTGTTAAATATATAACAATTGATTAAGTAACAAGTTATCAGTGAAAATATTTTTTTTCATAGCAAGCTTTTATAGCGCAGTATTCCTGTATGATTATACTCGTTAAGATTAATTATACGAGCACAAACTCGATGGGTTTGGGATGGTCGAGTTCCTACGGCCACCTTCCGTTCCATCGTCAGATCAGCTCCACGTCATAATAATTTTGCGTTGACATCTGATTTACAGATGCATGCAAAATTTCAGCTCAATCGGTAACCGGGAAACGGATATTCAATTTGCAAAATTTGATTACAGACAAACATTGGGACAGGTGAAATAAAAGCTTGTAAAAACAATGCGATATTGAAGTTTACTTCCTGCCATTAATTTAAACGAAGACACGAAGAAACGCCTGAATATCACATTCACAAGTCACGATCCTTACATACCAACTCCTTTTGTTTCTTCCACATTTCTCTTTGTGTGTGTTCTATAGCAGGGGCGCCGACTCCGTGGGTGCTCAGGGGCTCGAGCACCCATGAGAAATAAGCAGTGGGAGCTGAGCACCACTGAAAATAGGCTTCAAGAAACAGATCAGTAATCGCCTTTTAGGAATGGACGTTTTTAAATTACCCGATAACCCGTTCAGCGCAGTAGTTGAGATGCAATGCACACATAATTAGTAATTAAGTACGCAGTATGTAAGTAGGACATTTATTTATTTGTCCGTCGACTAGTGTGCATTTCTCTTCTCACACTTCGCCACTTTTTCGAGTCATCAAATGAGCATGAGCACCCATGAGGTTTCCTAAAAGCCGGCGCCCCTGTTCTATAGCTACATGCGTGTGTGTGTGTGTGAGTGTGTGTGTGTTATTTACTCATTTATAAGTGCGGTACCAAACGCAGTGACCCAGAAGTTGGTCGTTTAACATTGAATGGGCATTTCACGTCTCGTTAGAACAAAAGAATTACAAACGTTGCCCGCGTATACTTACAACACAATGCTAAATGATGCGAGTAGAATTAGTACGTGTGTTTGTGGTTCATTTCAAAACGGGTTGGACTGAGCTCCTCAGTGTCTTATATAACAAGTCGTTGCCTTGCGTTTTCGTTTAATAAGTAAATATATCATAATTACATTATCAGCAAATCATAAAATAATATCTTGGAAACTCTACAAAAAAAACCAGTAACCGTAAAAAAACAATACAATATACATTATGTACTCAACAATATTATAAAGAGGTAAAGTTTTGTTTATAGGAGGCGGTCTCCGAAAGTACTGGTCCGATTGCAAAACTTTTTTCACCGATAGAAAGCTGCTTTATTCATGAGTGACGTAGTCTATATATTTTATGTATGTGGGCAAAAGCTAGCGCATTATGTATAGTGTTTCTTCAGTTGCTCTTTCGACGAAGGAATACAGGTGTATTTCTTCGGTTACTTATTGCTTTCTAGGGTTCCAGAAACTCTTTCGTACCGTCCCACAGCCCACTGCAATTTGTCCTAAGAATGTTCTCAAAGAGCAACTGAAAAAGTACAGCCCCCTAGCCAAGTTACGACCGTTTTGTGTCGATTCTCTTGTGTCAAGCGTCTCGAGTTGGCCACGCATCCAATTCCTTTAATCTGACCACGTGAACGAGCGTTGAAATGACGTCACAACAAAGGAATTGGAGGCGTGGCTACCTCGAGCCGTCCGACGCAAGAGAATCGAACGAAACGGTCGTTACTTGGTGAGGGCTGCTGATGTATTTCTTTGATTGCTTTTTGCGTTCAAGGGCTGCAGAAACTATTCCATACCGTCCCACAGCATACATAAATTTTATTAATTCAATTTTTATTTTATAAGAAACTGCTTTAAAAAAACTAGTTTTATTTATATCCATTACAATCGTGCTTGCCAAGAGTCATTGTCCTAAATCCATGTTCCAATTACATGCACACGTATTTAAAACTTAAAAATGTTATGTTAAAAGGATAAAATTTAATATAGTTTGGATAAAGATCTATTGATGTAAATTCTAGTGGTTACTTAGCGTATTGTTAGTCGAGCTGTATTCTTAATTAGCAGTCTTGTAGCTGAACAGGAGTGGGCGGCTGTGGCCCCACAAGGATGCGTTTCTGTTAAGGCGCAGTTGAACGATCTTTATCTACACTAATATTATAAACCATCTTTTAATTTAAATCATTTTTTCATAGCAAGCTCTTATAGCTGGGTATATATAAATAATACTCGTCAAGATGAATCATACGAGCCCAAACTCGATGGGGTTGTGTCGTTTAACTACCAAGTTCCTATACCCACCTTCCGGTTCCATCATCAGATCAGCTTCATGTCATAATAATTTTGAATTTTTTATCTGATTTACGTATGCATGTCAAATTTCAGCTTAATCGGTAACCGGGAAGTGGGTTTGCAAGATTTGACAGACAAACGTCGGGACAGGTGAAAATAAATCAAAGCTTGTAAATAGAAGTAAAGTTAATTTCTTTGCATGGAAGTAATCTCTGAAAGCGCTGGTCCGATTGCAAAATTTTTTTACCGATAGAAAGCTGTTTTATTCCTGAGTGATATAGGCTATATTTTATATATGCAAGCGAAGTCGCTGGCAAAAGCTAGTCTTTTAAATTTTTTATTTGCGGTTTTGAATTACGCACGATTTCTGTGTTAAGAGTTGTGGTTGATTACTTAGATAGCCCGTTTATAAGGGCACCTGTGGCACGTACATTGTTGCAATTTGTAATTAAGAGGCTCCCATTAAGAGGAGAACCACTCGCCTATCGTCAACATCGAGTATGGTTTCAAAGCTTGTTACTTCATCTAACGCAATACAACGTGTTAGTATTCCGTAATTCCGTTATTTAACCTTTTTTTAAACCCTTAAAAGCTTTTGAAAATGAAGTTGTTGACTAGCTTTTGCCCGCAACTTGGCCCGCATACATAATCAGGAATAAATCAGCTTTTTGTCATTGAAAAAATGTTCGCAATCGAACCAGTACTTTCAGAAATTGCCTTCTTCAAACAAAAAAACAAAAAAGAAACAATCTTAACCTCTTTATAATATTAGTGTCGATATAAAATTGAAAATTAAGTGTTTCTTTTACCAGATTTTACGCAATACTGTTTAAAAATTGCTGAATTTTCCTCTCTGCGATTGTAGTTAAAAAAAATACCATTTGCTCAGTTCGAAAAATTCTAAAAAAACCTTTCCTGTTTTCCTTCTGTGTAGTAAATTGAAGAAAAACAGGAAACTTAATTATAGCCAAGTTATTAACTAGACTTCACTTTCGTTTTTCAGACTTGATTTTTTGACTTAAGTAGGTAGTTGACTACCTCGTGATTGGAAGAATTTAATTTACAGTACGTCCGACGGATCTTGGCGAGCCTGAACATAGGCTCTGCGTATCTCTCTCTCTCTCACGTCGTTCATGGCAAAGAGAGATGCGCAGAGCCTATGTTCAGGCTCGCCAAGACTCGACGGCGCGCACTGTTCCCGCGCGCCTCAAGGAGTTGTCAGCAACAGGAGGGGCCCAGCTGGGTCGAAGCCTACTGGAGCCAGGGTTATCCGAAAAGAAACTCGAGCCCCGGTACGAAGAGGCTAGAAGGAACGAGGTGGGTTTTTAGTCAGCAAGAGTGACACTAACTCTACCTAAGAGCGTGGGTTGTCATAAGATGATTTTTGCCCACCGTTCAGCGTATTCTCCTTAACAGTTTCTTGAGTAATTGAACAGCATTCGACAGAAAATCCTTTTTTTAATCCGCAGTATAGTTTATGGCTAGTTATTAGTTTTAATTAAATATCTTTATTCGAATTGTACTTTTTTTATTTAAGTTTTCTTCAGAGGTAACAAGATTACTTGCGATAATTAAATAACGTGGGGTGAACGTATCTTGAGGTTAAAGTGAAGCTAAATTTATTTGAATGCTCTTAATTGATTCTAACTGTATTATTTCTTTAACTAAATCGTACCTATTTGACACTACACCAGCCCCCTTAGCCAAGTTACAACCGTTTCGCTTGCGTCGAACGCATCGAGTTGGCCACGCCCCCAATTTTTTTGTTCTGACCATGTGACTGAGCGTTGAGATGACGTCATTCCCATATATTTGAAGTTTTCTACTAGCGTCAACGATTGCAAATTAGCAACTTGGCTAGGGGTACAGGGCCGAAGAATACTGGAGCCATGGGTCGCCTTTTGAAATGGCTACTCGTGGTTCTGGGATGCAAAGGGCAACTGAAAGAACATATGTGTGGTTTTAGTTAGTGAAAGTCTGATACTCCCTCTCGCTTCGCCCTAGAGCGGGAGAAGTCATTAGATAACTTCTCACGTTAAAAAAGTTTGTATAAGAAGACATGGAAAAAAACATGTTTTCAATACTTGTTCCTTCTTCAACTAAACATTTAAAATTAGTTCCTTTCCCTCGGTAGCAAGATATCAGAGTTTAACTGACTAAATCCCCACCTATGTACTTCAGTTGCCCTTTACTTTTTATTACTACGGTAAACTCTCTCTAACGTAGCTGCACACCAACATTACAAAAAAAAAAAAAACAAAATTCAAAAGATTTTTATTTATTTTATTAGGAGAACCAACAGCTCAGATTTTATTTCATTTAGGCCTACATGGACACTTATAAAACGCCTGAACCTAGTGCACGGTTTCAAATTGGTCTTAAATTAGGATATCCCTAGAATTTTTGTACTTTAAAATAGAAAAGAATCCAAGACATAATATAATAAGTACGTTCCAAGAAGTTTCTTAATAGTTCCCAACTAACAGTACCAAAAAAAAAACCGTCAGGTTAGCTGGCTCGTCAGCTCAGTTATCTACCAGATAGCATCTCTACGTGTCGATGCGAGCGATACCGAGCTAAACAATTAGACGCCATTACTTCGATCGATTTGGTACAGTTTCGTTATAACGAACGAGGGCGACTGTTACACCGAACTGTAATACGATTTATCTTTGTTTGAGACCTACTGAACCAGCACTGGGCCCGCGTGGTGTATCACGGCCCATTCCCTCTCCTAGAGAGGAGGCCTGAGCCGGAGTGATGTCGCGTATAATGACGTATTCGTCATTATACGCTTAGTGTACGCCTGCGTGAAGCTTACATAGAAAACTATGAAACTAAGTCGACGAAGCATCAACATCTACGTTAACGTGAAGCTTCACGTCAGTAGGCCTGACAGCCGTTGACAGCGGTTTTCATTTTTGTATTATTTCTATTCTTGCGGTACGGGACGATTATTTTATTTTATTTTTATTTATGGTACGAGGTCAAAGCGAACCCATACCATACCGGCCCAAGCAACAAAAAGGGGCAACTAAAAGAAAACAAGTCAGTTTTAGTCAGTAAACGTCTGACATTCCACATTTCATCGACGCACTCCCCCCCCTCCCCCAAAATCTATAATACCAACTACAGATGCATTGTATATTTTTTTTAAAAAGACTGCTTAATTGTTTTGTAATTTCCATTTGTTGCTATAGGTAGCAACACAAAAGTGTTTGCAGCACTGCGACTTTTAATATTTAAAAAATCTACAACGGTGTGACTGCAGCCACCTCTGCCGTGGTAGAGGTTAAACAGTTCATAGTGCGATGGTATCTATAAGAGCCGGTATTTTTAGTGCCGTGCCGTACCTTAAGTGACTGACTTACATACTTGAATAAATTCTCTGTGTTGTTATTATTGTCAGTTCTACTGATCTTAAAAGGCCGAATTGTCACTGTTGCTGTACATTCTTGTGAGAAAATTTGGAGTAAAATAATATTTATAGGTACCGACAATGATGATGATGCCATGACTAATATAGGTGATAGTGATTTTCAGTTAAATTCAGAGAGTAGAATGGGCTCTTAGGAGGTGGACCGATGCCCTAGTGAGGATCGTGGGCATCTGGTGGTTGCTAGATGAAGTTGGTTGTTGTGGCGGTATTTGGGGAAGATTTACGTCTGCTAAGCCGAAATGATGATGATGAGTTTTTACTCGTTTTATGAAAGAAAAATGCCAATAAAGATGCAGCAGCAGATTTTGGATCCTAAATCTCAAAAACCAAACAACGTAAAATTTCTATTTACCCTAACAAACCGTACCAGCATTATTTTTATAAATAAACAGATCACAATTGGACCGCACGTACAATATGTGGCGATTCGTATCCCGCACAGCCGTACGCAAATACTGTCAGTAAATTCCGAACAGCATTAACGCAGCGGATAAAATTATTTTTGTTGAAATAAACCTCCCTGTATTTCGCAAAAACGACAATACCTACCAGTCCATTTGAAATTGCCATTAAAATATCCACTTTATGTAGCTTTAAATAGAGTTCAATATTGAATGGAATTGGTAATGGATACTATAAAAATCATTCACGGAATCAATGTAGTAGAAAATATTACTCAGTTTTGGTATCGTTTGATATTAAATGTTTATAAAAATCTAATATCTTCCATAGATCGGAGAACGGTTTCCTTTGAAATTCGTACGTGGGTAACATCGGATAATTGAATGGAATCGAGTATCATTCATTTTGCTGCTTTCAAAACGAATTTTCCTAGTATGGTTGTTAATATTTTAATTGATGTTTTAAATGGCTGGTTCTTCATAATTGGTTTTTAACAGAAAACAGTATTGAGATGGATAATATTGTAATACTCTGGATGGGTTTTGGGGCGTAGACTCCTAGGATTTTTTTTTTGCGGGAGGTCATCCCATTCCTTAACCTATTAACGGCTTGCGTCGGATTGGTCCGACGAGTGTTTTCGTGCCCTATTCGCTAGGGTCGTGTGTTAGCGACTGGGTACTCTATCTCGGTAAGCTCTTCAATCTCCATAGGTGACTGAAGAGCTGACGAGATGGAGTATTTGTTCGTGGATGTGCGACTCTTGGGGAATAAACGCCAGAGTGTTTGTCGGCTATATCCGACGTAGGCGGCTAAAAAGTTAAGTGGACCAAGAGTGCGTGTCAGGCTTCCTAGAATTAATAATTCGATGACAAGTGTCATCCATAAACTCATAATAAGCCTGCGTTGTGTATTCCCCTCTCCAAGAGAGGAAGCCTGAATCCCAGCATTGAGGACATTGTAAACCTGATGATGTTATTATGCAACTATAACTACTAAAACAAAGCCTTATATTAAATTTACCCAGCACACAACTCAACCAATAAACATTTAGTTTGCTTTTAACTGACCATCAAAGAGCGTGACGTAACTCAAATTTTAAATAAACGCCAAATAGGGTGACAATCAAATCAAATTAGGCGAGACTGTACGTGAACGCGGGACGTGTAAATTGTGATGTAATTGCACCTATTACGGGCCCGTTGTCCGGCATTTCACAGGAGTGGGGCTACCCTGTAATTAGCGTGTCTGTCCATCTGTAATGTGCCAGTTGTTTTAAAAAAAAGTACATAATTTTTAATGGAAGGCGTGTTTGAACTCTGACATGGCCGAAGTGGTCTGTGTTTAGTGAACAGGGGTATACTTTGTTTTGAAATAAAGTGTTAATGTTTTGTTAATCGGCTTTGGGTTGACCCGCTCGATGTTCCGAGGATGGGACGGAAGATATTAATAGATATCTAGCGCAGGGAGAGTCGCACCAGGCGGCGGTCGCTCTAGCGACACGCGGGGTTGCGATAGCCGTTGGTAGGATCCAGGAGTTGGGACTCGAGGTGGCGCTGCATAAATCCGAGGCAATGTGCTTCCACGGCCCTCGGAACGCGCCACCATCGGACTCCCAGCTTACGGTAGGAGGAGTTCGCATCGGCGTCGGGTCGACGATGAAGTATCTGGGACTCGTCCTCGACAGCCGGTGGAATTTCGTAGAACATTTCCGACGTCTGGCTCCCAAGCTTCTCCGGGCTGGGGCTGCTCTCAAGCGGCTCCTGCCCAACCTTGGGGGTCCAGACGCCTCCTGCCGGAGGCTCTACGCGGGGATCGTTCGGTCCATGGCCCTCTACGGGGCGCCGGTGTGGGCGCCGTCGCTGGCAAAGCGACCGGCGTCCATACTGAACGCCTGCCAGAGGGTCATGGCAATACGGATGGTGCGGGGTTACCGCACGATCTCCCGCGAAGCGGCGAGCCTCCTGGCTGGCCTACCACCGTGGGATCTGGAGGCAACAGTCCTTGCACACATGCACGACATGCGCGTGGAGATGCAACGCCGGGGTGAAAGTCCACTGCCACAACATGTCAAGGCATGGCGGACAGAGCTCCGGCGGGATCTCATGGTGAAATGGCGTCAACGGCTATCGCAACCCAGTGCTGGGCACGCCACGATTATGGCGGTAAGTCCCCTCTTTGAGGCGTGGCTGGAAAGACCTCACGGCGTCCTTACCTTCCGCATGACGCAGGTCCTCACCGGACATGGCAAGTTCGGGAGGTTCCTGCATCGGATTCAAGCGGAAGAGACGCCCGGGTGTCGCCACTGTGCGCAACGCCCGGAGGACACGGTGGAGCACACCGTCGAGGTGTGCCCTGCCTGGGCGGAGCATCGCCGTGCCCTCGTGGGGGCGATCGGCGGCGGAGACCTCTCGCGCCGGGCCCTGGTCGAGGCCATGGTCCGGAGCGAGGAGGAATGGCAGGCGGTCGCCTCCTTCTGCGAAGCAGTAATGCTTGCAAAGGAGGAGGCCGACCGCATCAGGCAACGGCGCCCTCGCCGCCGTCGCCGGGATTCCGATCCCGATTTCCGGCCACCGTAGACGCGGGCTCGCGGACGGCGAGCCATGGGTAGCTCGCTGTTCGATCGTCCGGTAATGGACCGAGTCCAAGACGTCGACGGCGCGCACTGTTCCCGCGCGCCTCAAGGAGTTGTCAGCAGCAGGAGGGGCCCAGCTGGGTCGAAGCCTACTGGGGACAGGGTTGTCCGAAAGGGAGCTCGTGCCCCGGTATGAAGGCTAGAAGGAACGGCGCGGGGTTTTTAGTCAGTAAGAGTCTGACACTGTCTCCTGCTCCACCCAAGAGCAGGTTTCGTCAAAGATGATTTTCCCCGTCGATAAAAAAAAAAAAAAGATATTAATAGATATGTCACGGAATAAAATTGAGATGTAATGGATTAAATGGAGGGTTTATGTTTTAGGGTTCTGTACTTTAGTCTCCGGACCCTTATAGGGTCATTTTGTTGTCCGAATGTTCGTCTGTCTTCAAAACTACCTTTGCTTCAATGACAGGGTTTCATAGATATGTTTGTAAGCTTCACGCAGGTATACACCAAGCGTATAATGACGAATACGCGTCTCTAAAGCTATTCGTCCGTTGTCAGTAGGCATTAATGAACAAGACCTTGACTCGGAAAAATGCAAAAAAAAAACTAGAAAAGAAAGAAAGAAAGAAAACATGTTTATTCCGCCTAACAGGTATACAGGGCTTAAATGTATTGAGTAACAATTTACTCTGTGATTGCACCTACACCATAGACAAAAGAGTTGTGCAGGTTATCTGTTGCAACTACTCTTTGTTGTCTTTGGCATTTTGACGCTGGCTTCAACAACACAACACAAACTAGATAACTCGTAAGTATTCTCCATTAAGACTCCTTTTTTGTTGGTGGGAAATCATCCAATCCAATCTCCCGCTCTTGGATGGAGCGGAAGAGCGTGTCCGATTTTTACGAACTAAAACCCACTCCTATGTTCCTTGCCTTGTGTTCCAGGGCCCTGGCTTTTCTTTCAAAAGCACTCATTGGCCTAGCAGACTTCGACCCTGCTGGGACCCTACAGTTTCGTTGACATCTCCTTGAGGCGCGCGTGAAACACTGCACGCCATCGACGACTCGGGCATAGCCGGACGGTTACTGAATGACCGAAAGGCGAGCTACTCTTAAATCTCCATGAACCATAGCATAGTCGGCATTTTTTTTTTTTTGTCGACGGGGAAAATCATCTTTGACGAAACCCGCTCTTGGGTGGAGCGGGAGACAGTGTCAGACTCTTACTGACTAAAAACCCCGCGCCGTTCCTTCTAGCCTTCATACCGGGGCACGAGTTCCCTTTCGGACAACCCTGTCCCCAGTAGGCTTCGACCCAGCTGGGCCCCTCCTGGTGCTGACAACTCCTTGAGGCGCGCGGGAACAGTGCGCGCCGTCGACGTCTTGGACTCGGTCCATTACCGGACGATCGGACAGCGAGCTACCCATAGCTCGCCGTCCGCGAGCCCGCGTCCGATGCAGGAACCTCCCGAACTTGCCATGTCCGGTGAGGACCTGCGTCATGCGGAAGGTAAGGACGCCGTGAGGTCTTTCCAGCCACGCCTCAAAGAGGGGACTTACCGCCATAATCGTGGCATGCCCAAGCATAGTCGGCCTTATAATGTTACCACTGTTGGGACTCAGGCCTCTTCTCTAGGAGAGAGAATGGGCCGTAATCTACCACGCGGGCCTAGTGCGGGTTGGTAGATGTCACATGTCTTCGAATTTATTGGTTCAGGCCTCCTCTTTAGGAGAGGGAATGGGCTACGCGGGCCCAGTGCGGGTTGGTAGATGTCACGTGTCTTCAATTTTTTTGGTTCAATTCTAGGACATGCCGGTTTCCTCACGATTTTTTCCTTCACCGTTTTGAGAGCAGTGGATGAAATAAATTACACAAAGTAATGCGCCTGACTGGGTTTGAACACGCAACCTAAAACTCGTAAGTCAGGGCCGTTACCACTCGGCCACCACTGCTCTACTGGCCAAGACTGCATTCACACAAACATGAGTAATGATCACAATTACCGATATTTACATGAGTGACCATCGCTCATCTAAAACTTTTTACCGCTTGGGATTAGTCATATGACAGGCAAAAAAGTTTTTACGTAACCTTTAAAACATAATTATTATTTTAGAAATCCTTTGTTCCAAGAAAAGTTTAATTTTATTAAATGTAGGAGTAAAGGTTTTATACATAAGGCTTTTATGCTGATCTCTCTGACCTTTTTTATTTAGTACGTGGGTATTCATCAAATGAGTCAGTGAGTCTGAGTGCCAGACTTTTACTGATTAAAATCCACTATAAGCGTGGGCTTGTGAACGATGACTGATGGTTGGCTCACCGTCCAGCCGACGGGTAAATGTCCAGCCCGAGCTCGGGTCTCCAAAGGCGTAGTGTTCCGCGCACACCTCCAAGAGGGGTCAGCAAAACCGTAGAGGACAAACCAAAACCGTAGCAGTTCCGAAGCTTACTGGGAGCTTAGGTTTATGTTACTTTCGAAAAGGAAACTCGTGGTCCTCGTACGTAAAGAAAAAAAAGGAATATAAGTGTGAAAGAAAGTAAGGGAGAAGTTATTAGATGATATCGTTCTTAAAAAAAACCTGTATTTCTTCAGTAGAGCAGCACGTGTTGGCGTATGGTAACGGCCCGCCCTACAAGTTGTAGGTCGCGGGTTCAAGCCCAGCCAGGCGCGTTACTGTGTAATTTATTTCATCACCACTGCTCTCAAAATGGTGAAGGAAAGCATCGTGAGGAAACCGGCATGTCCCGCGTGATGGATTGCGGCCCATTCCCTCTCTTAAAGACGAGGCCTGAGTCCCAAAAGTGGAAACATTATATGGCCGACAATGCTTCAGTTACTCTTTGCGGTTCAGGATCACCGTAATTCTTTTGAACAATCACGTAGCCCTCGCAGGCATCAGCTCTGAAAATGGTTGAGCAATTAACTGTTACGCTGCGTGTTGCAGGTACGATTCCCGCACAGAATAAATATTTGTAAGGCCTACAGATACCTTAGCGTCCGGGTCCAGGTTATATATTTGTGAACGCACCCACGATACAGGATTAAAGCTAGAACTACATTAGATCGACACGACGCACCCATGTAACACGCCTGATTTGAACTTAGAACGACGTCGCGTGGCGTGTATCAAGTGTATCTCTACAAGTCTAGTTTCCATATAAAATGTATGGAGACAGACGCGCCTAGATCGGCGTGTGTGGCACACGTGAGCACCTTTATTCCTAGTGTAAGGAAAAGTTTTATGTTATCTACACTTATAATATTAAAAAGAGATAAAATTTGTTTTTTTTATTTTTATTTTTTTGTTTGTAGGAGTTAACCCTTCAGATACCGTCAATAAGAGACACAATAGTAAGACAATAGATGCGCGGCCACCGGTGGTCGCTTGGGGATTCATGAATTAATCTCTGGAAGGAGGTACTGGTCCGATTGTTAAAATTTTTTACCTATAGAAAGCTGCTTTATTTCAAAGTGACATAGGCTATACGCTTTTAGGGACGCGGGCACAAGCTAGTATTAAATAAAAAAAAATAAAAAAAAACTCTTCGGAGGCTTGTTCTTCACGATGTTTCATTCACCAATTTCCAGGGCTTTTACAAAATAAATAACTCAAAGCTATGAGTAAACTTGCCTATTTGTGCCGTACAAACCCTCAACTAACAACTCATGATCCACTGGGACACAAAAGCCCACATTAATAACCTGATCAAAAAAATAAACAGTTTCACGCGAGTCCGCGTTATCTCCATAAATCACAATTATTAGCACTATCAGAGCTATTATTACAACAATACCGATGATTATCTAAATCGCTCTGCAATTATCACGTTAGCTTGTCACAACTAATATGTTAAAATGCTGCTACTCATTAATTTAACCACTGTGTAAATATTGAACGGGATTTCATTGCGATATTTTGATGTATCTGCTCTTTTTAACCAACTTCTAAAAAAGGAGGAGGTTCTCAATTCGGATGTTTGTATGTTTTTTTGTTAATCAAACATAATATTCGCGTATAACTTCGTCGCTTGTTAACCGATTTGAAAAATTCTTTTTTTGTTAAAAAAGGGCATACTTCCCAAATGGTCCCATAGTCACCAAGTTGGGATCTGATGATGGATGATGATCTTGGCGAATTCGAGGGAACTCCTCAAATTACATTCAATTATTTAGTGAAGTCGGTTTTTTTTTTATAAAAAGGTTTTTTCTGGATAGATTATGGGTGTTTGCCATAGAAAGATCATTGGACTAGTTTTTGATTATCTCCTGGTTTAGGTTACATTTCACAAGAGAGAAAAATAACTTAACCTAACCTAACTGTAGTGAACTTATGACAGCCAGAAGCAGCGGGCAGGGCACATGGTCGACAGGGCCGAAAGGTTCTGGAGTGGTGGCTACGTGCCGGATGACGAAGGGTGGTGAACAAGGTAAGTCATCCTGAGTTGCGCTAATTTGAGGGATGCAAGACGTACAGGACCAGTAATTCTGGCAACACTTAGACGAAGCCTATGACTACACCACAAGGGACGTCTTTCGGCTGAAATTATGATGATTATGATAATAGTGGTAACTTAAGTGGCAAGAGCATGATCATTTAAATGATTTTCTTAAGCCCGGTACTTTGTTTCCGCGCGCCTCAAGGAGCTCTCAGCAACAGCAGGGACCCGGCTGGGTCGAAGCCTACTGGGGCCAGGATAACGTCGAAAGATAGCTCAGCCTAGGTACGAAAGGCAACGACGGAACAGGAGTAGGTTTTTAGTTAGTAAAAGTCTGACACTATCTCTTGCTCCGCCCAAGAGCAGGCGATGTCATTAAATGATTTTCCCACTGGAAAAAAGTCGGTACTTTTGAATATCTATACGACAGCACTTGATGTAGGTTACATGTCAAACATACGAGCTAGTGGATCATAGGTCTGGTACCTCTGAGAGGCTATAGCCTCTGAATAGAGCGATGCCTACAAATGGTCTAAAGCGCAATTGGTTGGTTTTATTCCATTTACGTTTCATTGCCCCTACATCGACAGTAGAATATCAATTGTTTTCCACCTTCACATTATTATATTAAAAGGCATCCAAACCACGGCCAATCTATACCCAGTCCGTGGCCATTTTGGCCCGAAACACATCATTTAATTTGCTCCTAATTAAGGCAAGCCCACCATTATTACGGGCTACGCTAATGTGTGCATTGAACGAACCTTTAAATTTGCTACCTGATATAATATAGATACGGCATCGCAAACAGATTTTAATTAACTATGTTTTATAGCATAATAATTGGGATGTGGCTTTCTTCCTAAATAATGTAAGGATTTTGTAAACACAGCAATTGTAATATTGTCTTAGCCTGAAACTTTAACTTCTGAATTCTGAATACAGATCTATATTTAATAACTAGCTTTTGCCTGCGACTTCACCCGCGTACATAAAATATAGCCTATGTCACTTATTAATAAAGCAACTTTCAATCGGTGAAAAAATTTTAGCAATGGGACCAGTATTTCCAGAGATTACTTCCTACAATGACGAGAGAGAGAATGGGCCATAATCCACCACGCGGGCCCAAAGCGTGTTGGTGGATATCACTTGTCTTTATATGTATTGTTCTATAAGACATGAAGGTATCATCACAATATTTTCCATCACCGTTTTGAGAGCAATGGTGATGCAATAAATTGCACTAATTAAAGTGCTTGTCTGGGTTTAAAACAACTTCAAACTTGTAAAATTGACAACTTAAAATTCGAAGACGTGACATTCAGCAACCCGCATTGGGCCCGCGTGGCGGATTACGGCCCATTCCTCTACTAGAGAGGAAACCTGAGTCCCCGCAGTGGGAATATTAAAAAGCTGGTTATGCTATGCTTTGTAAAATTGGCACATGCAGCAATTGGCACAATGGACATTAAAACAAGTTAACATTATTTTAATGAAGATGCTCTAGGATGAAGTATTAGTGTCAATGATATGCAACAAATGTCATCATTGTACTTCAATGGTTGGTCTACATACCAAAGACTCTATGCCAAGATGTCACCTGGCATGATGGCACGATAATGATGCTAAGATCTCTCAGCTTTTACATTCCTAGTTTTGTTGTTATATCCGGAAAGATTAGAACTACTACATAATTAAAGATACAATGTCATTAATGATTCTATAATTATATACAGCAGTGGATATGTCTATTATTATAATTATAGTCTTTTTGATGAAAATACGTTATGTATGCTTATTATATTTGAGGATTTCCTTTGATTCCTCATTAATTTTTAATATTAGTTTCATGGTTGAACGATGGACCACAATAATACAGGACCTCGGCCTAGTTTGGTGGTTATATCAGATGTACTGTTAAACATTATACTTGCTAAATGTGACTTTTTAACCAATGTATAATTATGTTGTGTCAAATAAACGTTTATTTTTTTATTAATGTCTTAATTTCAACTAGTTTTTGAAAACAAGAAAACCAATCTAGAAAAACAGTTTTCTATTTTTAAAAAATCAAATGAATTGAGAACCTTCTCCTTTTTTGAAGTCAGTTAAAAAAATGCTAAACAAAATATGTGTGCGTGAAAATACAATGCGCAATGAGATTAGCACAAGAAAAGAGAGATCTGGGTCCAGTAGTGGATGAAGTGGGATAGTAGATTATTATTTTTAATGATACAAACTAAGTGCTTGACTGTGATCCCACCAGACGGTAAGCTCTGATACAGTCGATGATGGTGAAGAGCACTATAGTTTACTAAAAGCCTATTCAGTCTAGCTATTCACTCACATATCTTCAGGTCAGTTTCAAAGAGTGACTGTAGGTCAGTCTACAGTACAGATGATATGAAAGAAAAAACAAAACTGACTTTTTTCAGATCTTCCAGGTTATTTTTTTTAATTATTGATAGGTTTGCGTTTGACCACTATCTCACCTGATGGTAATTCATGATGTGGCCGACGATAGAGCACGCTTGCCTAGAAGTAACATATTCACTCTTGGCTTAAAGATCCCTAGGTTGTAGTTATCAATTCCATTCCTTAGCTGTACGCATAATGTGTTCCCAAAACGCTTTAGACGTATAGTTGTTGGCTTCTATACAACATGAAGACTCTTCCCTCACATCTAATATCCCCTCTAAGGCAAGTCAATCCCCGCATATGCCTTATCCAGGCATCGATCATGATCCCTGTGTTACAGCATTATTGAGCGGCGGAACACTATCGGACTAACCGAGTTAATTACAACGCAGATTGATATGTCCTCATAGGCTGCTGTTTGTAGTGGTTGCCTGATATTACAGCTTACTTGACCAGTACTTACCTACCTAATGGCCAAGTTACCAAGTCCACCTCGACTAACTTTATTCTTGTAGTCGATTGAATCTGGCGTAATAATATTAACATTCAAATTGCCTTAGGAAAAAAAAATCGTGTTGTTAGAAAATCCTTACATACTAATATTATAAAAGCGAAAGTGAGTTTGTTTGTTACGTGTTCACGCCTAAATGGCAAAACCGATTTTGATGAAATTTGGTACACGGATAGACCATGTCCTGGAATAGGACATAGGATACTTTTTATCCGGGAAGTATGTTCCCTTGGGATAATTTTCTGCTATCACGCGAGCGAAGCCACTGGGAGCAGCTAGTTTACTCATAAACTGGTGTTTGTAGTGGTCGCTTGATAAAACAGCTAGCTTGGCCAGTAGATACCTGCCTACTGGCCATGTTACCAAGTCTACCTGGACGAGTTTGATTCTCATAGTCGACTAAATCTTGTGTTATAATATTGTCATTCAAATTGTCATAGAAAAATATCGTGTTGTTAGAAGATTTACTCAAAGGCTGGTGTTTGTTGTGGTCGCCTGATAATACAGATACAGCTAACTTGGCCAGTAGTTAGATGGACAGCTTTGATTCTTTGAAGGTAGTAAGTAGACTAAGGCTCGTCTTATATGGGTACTCTAATCGTCACAGAAAATCAGTGTATTTTTACCAGTTTTTCTAACACTAACCACTTGACCGTCAGCGTGGTCTAGTGGTTAGTGGCCCTGATTACTATGCCAGAATTCGTGGGTTCGGTTCCCCCTCAGGATAAGTTTTTGTATGATGGGCGCGATCATTTGTTGTGTGTCTGGGTGTAATTTATTTATACCACTTATATAGTATGTATTTAGAAATTTATAATTACATTTATCAGTAGTGTCGTAATCATAGCACAATCTCTGTTTAGTTTGAAAGTAGATGGCGTTGTGTGAAAGTTGTGTAATATTATTATTGGTTTTAGAAGATTTACCAGTTCTTTACTGAAGGTACTTTAATGAATAGGAATTATACTAAAAGACCCAATAGAACAGTTGTTCTGTCTTAGCTATGAACTGTCAAACGTGCAAAAGTTTTTAAAGACGTAGTTTTCTGTAAGAACCGTCTGCTTACAAAGTATGGTAAATCAGTCATAATTCACTATTGGAAAAAAGAATCATTAAAGAAAATGAAATCGGTAAAGTCAATCTCAAGTCGTGAATTATTTTTATATGTAAAGATAGGTATTTAATTTTAGAATACAAAATAGTAGCGATAATAACAGCAAAAGTGACTTAGACACAAAAATGAAAAAAAAAGAAGGGAGCAGAAAAATCCGTTTTTTTTTTGCAATAATGCAACTCTATTCCGAGAAAGTATAAATTTATTGAACTAGAAAAAGTTGCACGTGTTCCCAAAGGTAAAAAAACGACGCAAGAAAAGGTTTTTCTTTTATAAAATTTAAGTAAAATTCAAACGAGTTAATTAATCTACCTTCAACAAGTTTAAATTAAGGTCTAATGTAGATATTTATACTTACAAAATAATATAGATTGGCTCCAAAGGTCGACGGCAAAGGGTGACCCTGATTAGAGACGTATAAAATATTGATATACCTATTGATAATATTTTCTTTTTTATACGATATTAAATTACGGTTATCGAAAAGAGCAAGTATTGTGATACGAAATGTAATACTATTTGATTACAAAATAATATTGAAAGTACAAGACCAAGCATGAGAAAAAGTAATGGTTTTTTTTATGGATTGGCTTTTTTATTTACGTTAGGTTTCGTTCTAACATAACTGTACAATACTTTAAGACAAAAATAGATCTCATTACTGAAGGTAGGTACATAAGCTATATAAATAAAACTGTTATTTTTGTAACTGTAACCCTAACATATTGTAAAACAAAACCACGTTTATCTGTCTGTATGAACACGATAAGATCAGAAACTGCTAAACGGATTTTCATGCAGTTTTCATAAAGACAGAGCGATTCATGAAGAAAAATTAAGTGTAGGTACAAAATATGCATACTATAGTAGACACAAACAGAGAATTCCAAAGATTTGTAACACTCGAGTAAAGTTAGGACAGGTGGCTAGTAATAAATACTCAAAAAAAATTGATTAAATTTTTTCGCATAATATTGTTATATCGATGTTTCACGTTCAGTAACATCTCTATTCGGTCAAAGCTAACAACAACTAACAGAGGTTAAAACTCAGGTTAATCTTTTAATACGAATCCAAATCACTCATTTTACATCAAAGCCTTGTGCGATACGGACTGCATTAAAAAAAAAAAAACAAAACACTTAATTATCTCTGCTAGTAATTAAGAAAGAAATATTTTTGGCAGAACAAAAGCGCGCAATTTTACATTGAACAATAAAAATAATTCTGTCCAAGATTTTTGCACAATATGCTTAGAATTAGAGGAAAGTCGGGAACAATGTTATCTTGAGCAAAAAAGTTCAATTTGGGGAGAAAGGGCTGTGAGGGCGAGAAATGATGTTCTTAATGAAGTTTATTATTAAACTTGAAAAGTACTATAATGCAAACATGGAAATGGTTTTTCTCGGTGCACTCTATTTTAAGGTAAAAATAAAATTTCTGTTAATTATGCTTAGAAAATCCTACACCAAGTACATTTATTAATGTATTTTTAGGGGTCCATACCCAAAAGATAAAACAGGACCCTATTACTATGCAGTCCGTCCGTCTGTCGGTCCGTCTGTTACCAGACTGTATCTTATGAACCGTGATACACAGTGAGAGTTGAAAATTTCAAAGATGATGTATTTTTGTTGCCGTTAAAACAACAAATATTAAAAAACTTAATAAAATAAATATTTAAAGTTGTTCCCATACAACAAAGGTGATTTTTTCCCGTTTTCATAGATCATGATCTATAAAAACGGCAAAAACGGATGAAAACGGATGAAAAAACGGATGTACGGCTGTGTCCGACTCGCACTTGGCTGGTTTTATTTTTTATTGTTGATGAGCTTGCGCTTGACTACACCTGATGGAAAGCGAAACGTGGTCGACCACATTTCGCTCGTTTTCGTTTATACTTGCCTAAAAGTAATCTTTCACTCTTGATTTAAAGGTTGTAGCTATCAGGAAATGCAAACTCCGGCAGGAAATTTTTCCTTTTTTGCTGTACGAACAATGTAAGTTTTAATATTAAAATTTATAGTGACTAGCAACTGATACTGCAGTGGAATGCGCTTCCTCTCGATATCAGGACAGCCATCATTATGCATTTAATCGGAAGTTGCACAATTATTTTCTACATTAATAACAGAGTTGTCCCAAAAACCGCATTTCTTTACTCTATATATAAAATATATTAGTTTCTGCCGGTAGCTTTGCCCGCGTGAAAGTAAGTTTCTCCATACAAACTTTGGACCTTTGTTTATTCCCTTGGGGTTAAAGATTGGAAAATTATTTCTTATACTTTGTAAACATCATAAAAAGAATCTCTGTGCAAAATTTCAACGTTCTAGGTCCAAGGTTTTGGACTGGGCGTTAATGAGTCAATAAGTAAGTGAAGAGTATGCCTTTTACACAGCATTATTTTTCGTAAATGCGAAACCTGTAACACGTCTAGGTACGTTTTCAGGTTTCGCATATACTAAAATTTATTTACTTTTACTAAAAAATATTTTATTTATTTTAATGTAAAGAATTATTGTACAAAATTTCATAATTGTATCATGAAAAATGAAAAAGTTATAAGCTGCTTATGTTACCTGGTTGTCCGCAGAAATACATGGTCACTGGGCCATCCGGGCGATTGAGGAGTTGTTTAGCTCCTGCACCTAGTGGTGCGATGGCTCCTGATGCGGGGTATAACCTGCCGTGACTCGTGTTTTAGTGTTGGCGATGTCCAATTTGTGAAAGTTTTAAAATATTTTTACGAAAACTCTGACGTGTTGTAAAAAATATTGGAATCGTTTCAGTTACTGACTCTGAACAAACTATATCCAGGTTTCGCATATACTAAAAATAAGTTTGTATTAATACAGATATCGTCCCTTAGCTAACAACACCGCATAAGTCAATTTCACCAACTTTACAGGAGACGAAAAAAACTGCGGCGTTGATAGGCCGCCGGCCGACATTCGCGCTGTCACTACTTTTCGAATTACGGCTTCGGATTGGCTGAAATCTATATCATATAACCAATGGTTAGACGTGCAATGAGCAGCTCCATCTAAAGACATTCAAATGTGAAAACCGCCAATTTTCAACTTGAGCGGTGTTGTAAGCTAACGGACGATATTCGATATTTTGCCGACGATCTAGTTTCCTCAGGTGGACTTACGGCTTTACGGTACAAAAACTTTGTGATGCTAATAGGATTCCTACTAATAATATTGTAATCATAACCCACGCTTCAAAGCATCTCTATCTAACTTAGATTGTAATAATTAAACCCAGTATACACCATATACAATACACTTCGTAAACCCAAAGTTTCAGCGATGTAATATCTAAAGTTGTGGGTCTTGGAACTTGTAACCTGCGTAGAACCGTAAAACTGAATACTACAAACTATACAACCTCAGTTATTATTGATTTTGGAACAACCGCAAAATAGATGGGGACAGAAGGTTGGCTCCTGTTTATTTTTTGGGGAAAAAAATCTCAACAGTGATTGTGTGTACTGGAATAACCAGACAATTTAGTGTTACAGACTTTACTACTTAGATTAGTTATCTACCTAATGAAATCATCTTGTATCACCGTTCAACTGAAAATTATATCATTTAATCTAAGTCATTATATTTCATGTGTTTAGTTGCACCACTTATCATATAGGCTTAAACAAGTCTCCTGTCTTCTCCTTTAGAGTTGGCAGTATGTACGGTGAACCCGCACATTCGTATAATTAAGTAGGTTATGCAACTTCAGCGTTTACACACGCGCGACCATTTAGTATAGTAGTTGCTAAGTAAAAATAAATCAGTGATTTTTCTACACTCAACACGGGCGGTTTTATTATCATCCCCGGTTTCTATCATTTTACCATAAGTGTGCAGACTATCGTCGTACAGCTACGTTACCGAGTCTAGCAGTTATTAATACGTCTGCATCCGTCAAAATTACCTCCTATACGACAGGATATTTTTTTCGGTGGATAACAATTATCCAAAAAACCCACCCTATTCCTTCGTGCCTTTCATACCGGGTCTGAGCTACGTTTCGTAGCTAAGCCTGGTCCCAGTAGGCTTCGACCCAGCTGGGCCCCTGCTATTGCTGACAACTCCTTGAGGCGCGCGGGAACAGTACGCGCCGTCGACGACCTGGGCTCGACAGTTACCGACAGTTACCGGAAGGTCAGACAGCGAGCTCTCCATTGCTCACCGTCCGCAAGCCCGCACTTACGGTGGCCGGTAATCGGGATCGGAGTCCCGGCAGTACGACAGGGTTTACCCTTTGGGATGAAGTGTTCAAAGTGTTTACGAAGGTACTAACTAGTATTAGGATTGTGCAGGATAGTGTAGAGAAAAGACAGGGTAAAGCCGAATTGGGAGCCATTTAAAATTAATTCTATGTACAAAGTAACTACAAGCGCATTACTTTGTGTAATTTATTTCATCACCACTCCTCTCAAAACGGTGAAGGAAAACATCGTGAGGAAACCAGCATGTCCTAGAACCAAAAATTCGAAGACATGTGACAACCACCAACCCGTACTGGGCCCGCGTGGTGGATCACGGCCCATTCCCTCTCCTTGAGAGGAGGCCTGAATCCCAACAGTGGGAACATTTTAATGCCGACAATGCTACATAGTAACTAGTTCTACAACTTTTGAATTGGTTCGACCTTCTGTGCTCCTAACTATTTGGTGGAACTGAGTTCAGCGCGATCTTCCCGCTTAATAACATTGTTAATGTTTGATGGAACTTGATAGGTCGAACAATGAGTTACTTAATGCCATGGGAATGATTATCAAGCATGGGAATTTAGAGGTATTGATTTGACGAAAAAGTGTCTTGAAGAGTGGTGTCCATAAGTAGGTACTTAAAAAAAGAAACCAATAAAGACCATAAGAAAAGAAATTATTTGGGTGGCAAGGTTAATTATAATATATCATGATTGAGATCATGATATATTATATTTAACTAAGTCCAACTCCAAGTCATAATAACTTTGCATTGTCATCTGATTTACACATGCATGCAAAATTTCAAAATCAATCGGTAACCGGGAACTGGGAAGTGGGTTAAATTTAATTTGCAAGATTTGATGACAGAAAAACATCGTGTCAGGTGAAATTAAATAAAAGCTTGTAAAAAGAAATCAAATTGGAAACCGGTTCATTTGAAAAGGTGACGAAAGGACCCATTTATAAAACAAGTTATGAAGATACATAACTGCAGAACTGCAGTAACATCTTCCGTAAACTGCAAACATTAAACAGGACTATCTAGTTTCTAGATAAGCTGGGTAATCTTTCACAATTTATGCGTGATTGTAATCTAGTCATCTTCCTGGTGCAAAATACTTCATGTTTTGTATTATAATAACAAGATCCTTGTTTATAAATCGTTGGTTTTTTTGTGGTGGGAAATCGTCTAATAACTTCTCCCGTTCGATGGTGGAGCGAAACGGCGTGTCAGACTTTAAGCAAAATATATAGGTACAGAAGTCAATCTACGTACAAAGCGCGCTTGAGCAACGCACACATAGACACCGCTCACGGACACGATGTCTCGGTAGCGTCTCGGACCACACCTATTTTATAAAAATAAAATACATACATTTGTAAAAATAAAATACTATGTCGTGAAATATGTTATTTTAAGTAAACCACTACAGTTATCGGAAAATCACTATTATACAGAACCAGAATATCAGAAAAAAGCTTTTTTCCTGACAAATTAATATGTCAACAGCCTTGATAAAAAAGTAAACATCGCGTTTAAAGCTGTGCTCATATGGAACTAGTGATTTTTATAATTTGTCTGAACACGCAAACTGACAATTGCAATAGCTATTTGTTTGACAAGCATTGCAAGGTATAATAATTATGAGATACTAGCTTTTGGCCGCGGCTTCACCGCATACATAAAATGTAGTCTATGTCACTCAGGAATAAAGCAGCTCTCTATTGGTGACAAAATGTTCGCAATCAGACTAATACTTTCAGAGATTCCCTCCTACAAACAAAAAACAAACTTTAGCACTTTATAATATTAGAGTCCGGCAAATCTAAGAAATACCGTTTGACAGTTCTACACGTAGTGCATTTTATTTTGTTTAATACTAGCTTTTGCCCGCGCAGCTTCGCTCCCGCTCTTCCCTACTACGCTCTATTATACCCTACTCTACCCTACACTACTCTACTCTACCCTACACTACTCTACTCTACCCTACACTACTCTACTCTACCCTACACTACTCTACTCTACCCTACACTACTCTACTACACCCTACCCTACACTACTCTACTCTACCCTACTCTACTCTACCCTACACTACACTACCCTACACTACTCTGCTCTACCCTACACTACTCTACTCTACCCTACTCTACTCTACTCTACTCTACCCTACCAAACTTCACATAAACCATCTACTAAATAGTCTGAACAAAGCCTAAAAAATTGGTTTGGATAGGCGAGCCCGTTCTTGAGTTATAAAATAACAACGAAAAGTGGCACTGACTTTTACATATAAAGATAATTGTAAATGTAGTGATAAAATAAAAATAGCTGCATAATTCAATGGTTTTACGGAAATGTTAGTAGATAATGAGTTATGCCTATACAAAGCTATTTGTATAGAAAAATGTGAACGTCAAACGGCACTTCTTAGATTTGTTGTGCTATAGTGTAGATGACTCTAAAATGTCAGAAATAGTTTTAGATAGAGGGTACGTTTGATGCAGTTGTCGAATGATTGGCTGCTGTACTGTGGGCTTAATATTTGTAAGACCTACAGATATGATTATGGGTCTGGGTTGTGTACCGGGTAAAATGGGGTGAATAGAAACAAAACTTCAAAGGGTATATTCTCGATATTTAAATGTTTTTTGCAGCATTTAACTATATCAATTTATTAATGAATTGTTATTCTAAAAAGTTGATGCTTTATTTGAAGCCGATAGTATGGTATCAAAGTGAAAAACCAAACCAAAGTTTTGTTTCTATTCACCCCTGAGTTTCTATTCACCCCGTTTTACGGTATATCAGTTTACATGTTTTTTTTTTTTCGGTGGTCAAAAATCATCTATGACGCTCTGGACCATAGCCTGAACCAAGGACCGGCGCGAGAGGTCTCCGCAGCCGATCCCCCCCCCCCCCCCCCCGAGGGCACAGCGGTGCTCCGCCCAAGCAGGGCACACCTCGACTGTGTGCATTAGATTACATGTTTGCGAGCGCATTCACGATACATGATTAATTTCTAGTAAGGCATTTTTGTTAATCTCTGTCAACTTCTCTAAAATTTAAACTTTTGGACGATAACATCTATGTTAGACGTGAGTAAACAAGACAGTCAAAACACAAACCCGTCTCAATATTAAAGTAAGACATCATAGAGCACCTTCCAAGATTCGCTCGACAGTGCACACAATCACAACAAGAAAACCGCATTACACTTTTATAAAAATGACGCTATCACCGCGCCCGTCCCTCCGACAAGGTGTTGGGGTACAAATAATTTATCGTCTCCAAGCCACAGACAACATAAGCCGGGAGAAAAATAAGCAAACTACCCACTTAAAAAGACGTAACATTTCTTACGGAACCCGCGGTTACGAAAGCGAACCTTGTGTCAACGGTCCAAATTCAAAAATCAACCCGCTCACTTCGACCATCGGTCTTTTTTACCCTACAGGATCATAGTTTTCTACAAAGGGGTATAAATTTCGAGTTGGAGTGGGGGAGTCGAGTCGACCTTATTTAATTTCATAATAAATTGCAATAATTGCATTAGCGAAGCGGGGTAGAATAAATCAAGTGATACGGAAGATTTTCCTTGAAGAACACTTCTGTCGAATTATGAAATTTGTTGTGGTTAATGCTTTAAAAGGCTCTTGTAATAAATAATAGAAAATGGTTTTTTCTTTATTTTTGTGAAAGGGTTTCGAAATTGAAATTTATGAATCACAACTAAGTAAGTGTAATGATGATTTTATTTAAATGGATACTTTAAGGTTTAAACGGTTAACTTTCACATCTTTAATTCATGAATCCCCAAGCGACCACCGGTGGCCGCGCATCTATTGTCTTACTATTGTGTCTCTAATTGACGGTATCTGAAGGGAAGAGAAGCACTGCCCCCTAGCCAAGTTACAACCGTTTCGCTTACGTCGAACGCTTCGAGTTGAACTTGCCGCCAATTCTTTTTTTCTGACCACGTGACTGAGCGTTGAGAGGACGTTCGTTCCCGTACTTTTGAAGCTTTCTACTAGCGTTAACTATTGCAGATTAGCAACTTGGCAGTACTTATTACGTGCCACGTATCAAGATAAAGAATCAAAACATGAAAAAAATATTTTTTTCGTGTCAAGAATAGGTTAGTGAAAAGTTCGCCTCAACTAAAGCTTTTGCAAATGCACAAAAACAATGGGGCAACTAGACTGGCATACAAATTCACTTAAGACATTTTCTCGAAACAGTTCTAATAAAATTAACATAAAATTCCGCAGCAGACTTCTAACCCTGTAATTACGTCCATATATCTCTTCACGACGAATAACAGACTAGCATTGTTCAACCCCCCGGGAGTGTATTATCGGCCGAAAGTACCCCTGGACTTATGAATATTCGATTAAGCCAGCGTTAGATTAAACCAACCCTGATTACGAGTGAACATGGAAAAACAATTACGGAGAATACTAAAACAATGACATAATATAAAGTTTGTCTTTGTTTTCTGTATCTTAACGTTCTCTGCGGTGGGCGGGTCTGTGGGACCTGGGGTAGCTCCAGTGGCTCGGTGAAAATATGCACGGCATTTTGAGGGTTGAACGTTTAAGCCGTTACAGTAGAATTTATAGTTTTTAGATAAAGTATAATGGAGAATAACTTAGTTTAAATGCTGAAAAGTTTTTCTGCGATTGTATGAAGTTATGGGTATACTTATTTTTTATTACGGTTCTCTAGGTCTATGCATAGCAGTTTCAAGATATTGGCATTTCGAAATGCTGAAAAGAATGCAGTGTAAAATAAATATAAGTAACCTGTTATCGCTCCCTTGCTGATAATTTTGCAGGTCTTTGCTACGATTATTTCTCAGTGGCTTTTCTTTTGGATATTAATCTAAGCAGGTTTAGTAATTAAACAAATAGATTATACATTAATTATTAACCTTTCTAATACCATATTTAAAGACACAATTGAAAGACAATGACAGAGCCAACGCGTTTGCTTGTGGTTTAATGAATTAAGTTAAAGATTTAGTTTGAACGCGTTAATCTCAGGAACTACTGGATCAAATTGTTTTTTTTTTTTACAGTTTTGTATAAAACATTTACTGAGGAAAGCTACGGGATATATGACATCACACTACGATCCAAAGGAGCAGAGCAGTAACAAAAACGCAGATGAAACCGCGGTAGACGGGTACTATCTTTAAGTCGAGAGTGAATAGGTTTCTTTTAGGTAGGCGCGTTCCATCGTCAACCGCATCCTCGCTTTCCATTAGGTGAGATAGCGGTCAAGCGCAAACCTATCAACAATAAAACAAAAAAAAAAAAACTATAAGGTATATTTCAAATAGGGAAATAAATCCATGCATCTCTGGTAGTCAGTGTAATTCATCGTTACCCAAAGGCATAATACGAATGAAAAATCAAAAAAAAATATCCCAGACATGTTAAACTACTATAAATATACCTACCATGGTATTAAAGCTATAAAACAAAACATACCCAATCAACGTACCACCTTTAAAGAGTAAAACACAATAAAAATGTCAATAATTAACAAATGATGCTATGAATCACGGTGAAATATGAATATGGAGCAGATAGTAAAAAAACTGGTCAAGTGTGAGTCAGACTCGCGCGCAAAGGGTTCCGTACCATCCTTACTTATCCTTACTATAATATTATAAAAGCGAAAGTGAGTTTGTTTGTTTATTTGTTTGTTACGTCTTCACGCCAACATGGCAAAACCGATTTTGATGAAACATGGTACACGGATAGACCATGTCTTAGAATAGAACATAGGATACTTTTTATCCCGGAAGTATGTTCCCTTGGGATAATTTTCTGCTATCACGCGGGCGAAGCCGCTGGGAGCAGCTAGTTATTTATAAAAATAGCAAAGAAATCATGTTAATTGTATGGGAGTTAACCCCTAAATATTTACCTATGTTATTCTGTTTTTGCTCTTATATCGGTATCAGAAATACATCATATGTGAAAATTTCAACTGTCTAGGTATCACAGTTGATGAGATACAGTCTGATGACAGACGGACAAACAGATGAACGGACAACGGCCTCTTAGTAATAACGTCCCGTTTTACTCTTTGGGTAGGGAACTCTAAAACCTCCGGGATTTTAATGAGTACAGAGTTAATGACAATCTTCGTTAAACAAAAAGAGATAGTGTATTGACTACAGTATGAGCATTTATTCAGATTAAGGCGTGTTCAGCCGTTGTAAGTTGATAAATGAGTAAGTGATTGATCAATTTTAAACTGTTACCAACTTTAATACTACTTGTTATATATAAAATACATGCATGAAATGGCACACAAAAAAGCTCCGATAAAATGAAATAAAGTTTTATGTTTTATTAAAAATGCCTCGGTACATATTTATTCATAATTTCAATTTCAAGCTTATTGGTTTACATTGTTATTAACCTATCTGGAATTTAATAACAAGTAAAGTAGTTGTCTGCGTTATTAAAAAATCGATGAGTTAATAAAATAGCTGTGTAGAAATTTAACATTAAAATACCAGCCACCTTAGGCGTGGGTTTGTGGACGATGATCAATGGGCAGCTCGCCGTCCGACCGTCCGGTAACGGTAGTGTTCCACGCGCGCTTCAAAGAGTTTTCTCCAATACCGTAGGAGTCCAGCATGGCCGACGCCTACTGGAGCCATGGGTTTATTTCAGAAATGGAAACCCGTAGTTCTGGAACGTAATGGGCAAAGCAGCATAAGTGTGGTTTAAGTTAGTTAAAGTCTGACATCCGTCACGCTCTACCCCAGAGCGTGCGGAATCATTAGATTATTTCCATTCTTAAAAAAAAAAACTTAATAAATATGAGTAAAGAAAATATTACATTTCACAAAAGTTAAAGCAACTGAATACAGTTGTAAAATGATGATAAAGTTTTTTAAACTAGAGCTGTCTAAACCCAACTTTAACGCATTGTTTAGTTCCTAACACTAAAAAACAGAGAAGTGAAACATTGGCCGGAGCGCGTTAAATTATGAGTTATGGATATCAGCTTTCGACAAGTAAACATTCCAGTCGACTCGCTCGAGCGACTAGCCCCATGTAGCTACAAAGTTTGTTTTGATTTTTTTTTGATGATGAGAGTAAATTGTTGTAAAAGTTTAATATTATCAGAACATTTCACTTTCTAATGGAAAAAGAAGTTGACAGACCTTTCTTATATTTTTTTTTAAATATCAATTGTTTTTGGGGAATATTAAGTAAAATAAGATAAACAACCCTATTAGTAATGATATAGGTATAGACATCTGATAAACAACGAGAAGGGGCATTGAAGTTTCTGGTCAAAGTAAAACTTAGACCTTTCACCAATATTATGAAAGTGATGCATGTAGGTATGTTTGTTCCTTAAATTTCATCTGGCTGACAAAAAAACCCATCCCGTTCCTTCTTGACTTTCATACCTGGGCCGAGCTACCTTTCGGAGCTAACCCTTGCCCCCAGTAGGCTTCAACTCTACTGGGCCCCTACGGTTGCTGACAACTCTTTGAGGTGCGCGGGAACAGTACGCGCTGTCGACGACTTGGGCTCGGTCCGGACGGTTACCGGACAGCTACCGAAAGCTCGCCGTCCGCAAGCCCGCGCCTACCGTGTCTTCAATGGTAAATATTGCATAATTAAACCTCCAACATTATCACAACCACTCAAAATAAACTATAACACAAAATTTGGCTACGATGGAGCGACATAGTCTAAATTGAGACAAAGCTCCTTAATAAAGTTTTTTTTAAAAAAAAACCTCCAACTCGGCTTATCCTTTGCCATCAAATTTGTACCCTAATTAGCCCCTACAGTACAAAACTTAATCGCATAACAAAATCCAGCTCACAAATCGCAAGTCATCAAATGTCGTTCGATCGTCAGTGCAAGTCAATAGTCACGTACTTCCTTGTACATAGTGCTTAACAAAATGTTAGTTAAACGAGCAAACAGTACACTGCCTATAAAGCGAGTTCAATAACTGGCCGCCCGTTACACCATCGTGAATGGCCGGGTGTCGTGCATCAACTGGATACTGCCTCGCATACTAATCCACCCTCATACTGTGTTACAATGATTAGCAGGTGCTGGAAGAGCCTACGCTTTGAATCGTGGTACAGGCAAGTGTAAACTACGCTTAGTAGACATGTCTGTTGTGCGTAGTGTAACTTTTAAGCTGTACGTTTTTTTGTTGTGGGAGATTATTGGGAAACCATCTAGTGATTTCTCTCGCTGTAGGGTAGACTAAGAGGTCGTGTCAGTTACTGTCCAAAACCCATTAGTGTCCTTCAGTGGGTCTTTGTTTTCTAAAACTATGAGTTTCCTTTTCCGAAAATTCCCGCAGCCCTGCCTTGCTGAGCCCTTATAGACTAAATCTCATTTGTGTTTCGATCTTTGTATTTCAGGGCGATGGTAACTCTTTCTAACGTTCTCGTGACGAGTATAGCCTTATGATTATTTCAGAGAAAAAAAAAATGATATAAACATAATAAGTTTGAAGGTAATAACGAAAGTAAACAAAAAGGTACCAAAGTTATAAATAACAAAAAAAAAGCATAAAAACTTATATCCGAAAAAGAAAAATACAACCGACTTCATTGTAAAAATAATACTGAAAAGTGCAAAATAACTTTAATATCGGAAGTTGGTGTTACTATAATAGTTTTGTCTCTTTGTTAATTAACACCAACTTCCGAAATTAAAGTTATTTTGCACTCCTCCTTTATGAAGTCGGTTACATATACAATATGTCTCCCAGCTGCACCAAAATAGATCCAGTTCAGCATGAACGCCAGAGAATTAGTGTCTGTATCCCTAGCCAAGTAGCTAATCTGCAATAGTTAACGCTATTAGAAAGCTTCAAATGTACGAGAATGACGTCATCTCAACGCTTAGTCACGTGGTTAGAACAAAATAATTCGACGAAAGCTTGCGTCAAAGCGTTCGAAGCAAGCGAAACGGTTGTAACTTGGCTAGGGGGGCAGGTTACCTACCCTTGATTGCTTTTTCATTCTACTAACAATAATGTCTACCACATCCAGTCCAAAATAATCAAAGCCACGTATAAAAAAGATCGTATGTTTCAACCATTGTTCTTGTAACTTGATAATCGATTTATCGAAAAATATCTTCGACTGTGGGCGTCCACACTAGATACCTATCAATGTGATCTCAGCGGGCTCCTTTGATTCCTAAGAAATCGAAATTGTAAATGTTTGTGTGTAAATGTGATCGCATACTGTTGTGAAAGATCTACTATTGTTTGGTTTCATAGATGGTTAGTTCGTTTGATAAAGGTTTGTTTGTAATGTGAGGAAAATATCTAAACGATTTAAATAAGAATAGGATCGACTTAGCGCCATAGTGTGACGTCATAACTGTCAAATCGAATCGGTAGGGTGAGCACAATAAGATTTTTTAAAATTTCAATTTCTAATTCCGAATTGTGAACGACAATAGGTTAATTACAATTTAGTTCTTTAATTCTTCTCATCTCTGCATTATTGTGTAAAGTGTTTGTTTAGAAGCGAATGGAAGAAGAAAGCAAATTGTTACCAGCAAGGAAAATAAGAAAGATAACGTTACTTCAGAAACTAAAACAAAACAAGACCTTTATTGATAATTATGTACGTCGAACTCTTATGAATGAGTTTTGTTTGCAAACCGTACTTTTTAAGTAACATTTTGACAGGTAGAAGTCATTGACGTTCCTATTCTTGTTTAAAACGCTTTCTGAAGATATTGGATATATTGAAAAATGAAAACATGTCGGTTTTTGTAATAAAACATTAAATGATTAATTACAAAAGTACACGTGTATCTTAACACGCACACGTCTCCGTCGTCGTCGTCGTCGTGTCGTCGTCTTACACGTGTATTTTAATTCCAAATCTAGTAAAGTCTTGGTTGAAGCCTTCTATTTCAAACAAAACTATTAATTAAATCAGATTTTAATTACAATTCACTGAATAAGATTTATAATTTTCATCTATTCTATTACTAAATCTTTAGTTCTCGGTTAGAGCTGTCAATAACTTAAACATTTCACTTGGTAACTTAGTTAAGTAAGTGTAGTTTTAAGGTATTAATAGAGACATTCGGCCAAGCGTAACAGGGGTACGACGTATACACACACACCTACACGTTTGAATTATAAGTTTTTGGAGACTAAACTCATGGTTACATTTCGAGATTATGAAATTAAGTTACACAAAATCCTTTTCGACCTTTACAAACAAACAGTTTGATTTTTGAATATTAAAGTTAAACTTCTGTGTATTATATGCAAAACAATAAAGAGAAGACAAATAATACTTAGAATATTAAAAAAGCAGCAGGAGATTTCTTTAGAAATAAACACCACCATTGTACCTATTTTCTGCTTTTTTTACTTGATATAGAACTAGTACTTGACTGTTGTCCCTGTGTGTCTATTCACTCTAACCTTGAAGACACTTACAAATAATAATTTAGATGTTTTCAAGGCTAATCGGACAGGAAATATTTCCTTCTTGTTTGTTTTTATTATTAATAGAATAATAGAATTTATGGAGTACCTCCCAAAAGATGGACCAATGACCTGATAAGGGTTGCAGGATGGATTGAGATGCTCAGGACCGATCGTCAGCCTACGTCCAACTGTAGAAGTCTCTTGGTTAAAATCAAAATGAATAATTGCGATAAATATCAAGAATCTAACATATTTAAAATAATAGTTCCTAACCTCATGGGTTAAAAATAATAGTAAGCATCATTCAGTTGCAAATAACAATCAATTTTTCCTTTTTCTTCGGCAAGTCACGAAAATAAGAACAGCAATTGTCCTCTTCCTTTTAACAAGTTATTCTCACTCAGTCCCATTAAACATTCGTGTTATGTGAACTTGTTATCCATTTGATGTTTTAGTATAAACTAAATATAGCGAGGAGCAAATGACAAATAAATTCATGACACGATTTTGAGCTTGTATGACTAGTAAGTGATGCTAAAACATTTAAATGAACTATTTATATACTAGATGTAGTGCGAATTATTCATTAACGTTAGATATATTACATGGACAAATTATACGTGGTGAATTTTATTCACAAGGCTGATTGTCTTTGTAGATTAATATGGATTGTCGAGAAATATCGTAAGGTTTATATACCGATTAAATCTGCATCACCTATGAGTAAAGGAGTCTTTTTTTTAAGGTGGGCAAAAATCATCTTATGACAACCCTCTTGGGTGGAGCAGGAGATAGTGTCAGACTCTTATTGACTAAAAACCCCCCGTTCCTTTTAGCCTTTTCATACCGGGGCTCGAGCTTCTTTTCAGATAACCCTGGCCCCAGTAGGCTTCGACCCAGCTGGGCCCCTCCGGTTGCTGACAACTCCTTGAAGCGCGCGGGAACAGTGCGCGCCGTCGAAGAATAAAAGAGTCTCCTTAGTACATCGTATCATTTGATGAATGAACATATCAAGCACGGAAAAAACATACGCCACACTCACACAATCAGCGCATCTTGCTTCTGTATAGTGGTCATCATACGCGGTTATAATCTATGGATCTTTGGATCCGTACTGTACAACTAGCGACATATCTGAAATATCTGACCATCCTGAACTTCGAACAATTGGCTGCGCAGTCATTCTTTTTTTAAAATCACATGGCGAATGTGTATTTCGTCTTTTTTTGAGTACATTAGAGCGCTATCTTCAGAGTGGTCAACATGTTTTGAAAGTACTGTACGCACCAGTTATACGTTAAGGGATATTTTATCCAATGCCGATGCGCTTTGAGATTGATTGTCGGTGACAGAACTGCATCATCATCATCATTTCAGCTGATAAACGTCCCTGTTGGACATAAGCCTTCCCGAAGTGTTGCCACAATGAACGATCCTGTGCGTCTCGCATCCATCGGTTTCCCACAACCTTCACCAGGTCATCGGTCCACCTTGTAGGACGTCTTCCAGCACTGCGTCTTCCAGTACGCGGTAGCCTCTCCTGAACCTTCCGGCCCGAACGGGTATCTGTTCAGCGAACAATATGCCTTGCCCATTTTCACTTATGTTTGGCAATTCTTCGTGCTATGTCGGCAACCTTAGTTCTCCTGCGAATATCTTCATTTTTGGTTCGATCACGCAACTGCATCTACATTATGCTTCCACAGTCACAGTTTATCGCTCAGTTATATAATTTCCAGTATTTCATTGCTTTTAGCTCCTAACTTACACCACCCATCGTTCCTCGAACTACAGTCAGCCGAACAAAATTAGCACACACTTGAGGGGCTGCCTAAGAAACTGCCTTTAACTCAATGTTTACGCAAGCAAGAGTTTCTTATACTTTGCATCTACAACCCTTTATTAAACATTTATATTCACGCCTCTGTTAAAGGGTGAAGGGTAGATGCCCCTACAGTCTTCTTGAGGACGTTAATGAATTTAGATGATTCAAGTGCTAAAATAGCTTCAATTGTAGCTTTGTTGGAGTTATTGTATCTTCGAATAGGGAAAAAATACTCGACGGAGGTACTGAAGACAGTCGAGAATTTCATTCCTCTGGGTAATGCTACAGTAATATTGTGAAATACAAAATCAGTTTAGTCGACGCTAGACCTTTTTTTTGTCATTATTTTGCACTTGACCGCTATCTCACCTGATGGAAAGCGACGATGCGGTCAACGTTGGAGCGTAACCTATTCACTCTTGACATAAAGATTCCCGGGTTGTAGTCATCAGGAACCATAGACTCCAGGGATTTCTACTCCTTAGCTGTACGCACAATGAATGTGTTCCCTAAAAGTTTTGTACGCATAGGTGGGATGTCCACCGTGTATCTTATCTGATGGCAAGTCATGATGTGGTCCACGATGGAGTACATTTGACTGGGAGTAACCTATTACTACTACTACTAATAAACTTTACTTCTTGTATAATATATTTTAACCTCTTCATCTTATATAATATTTTACTATAGTGTGAAGCCAATCAGTCAATTTGGAAGCGATATCTTCTTATTCACGATTAAATAGGCATTTTTATACATGCACTTATTTGGAAAACAATAAAATAGTAACAATTGCATTTACATGATGAGGCCTGAGTCCTAGCAGTGGGAACATTATATGGTTCATGATCAGCCTTATAATGTTCCCACTGCTAGGGCTCATATAAACACATATAACTAGCAACTAATTCAGCAGTATACATATAAGTTGCGTCATCCAGCCTCGTTTACGAAGCGTGGTGAGTATGGAAATTTGTCCTTTGCTAGTTCACTGAAGCGGTCATTGGGACGCCTAGTAATAGTAACTAAAGGATATTTTCGAGTTGATAACTCGAAAATATCCTTTAGTTACTATATATTTTGATAAATATTACTGGAAAGAGTATTGTTAAGAAGAGGAAAGAGTATGATTATTTTGATCAATATTCTTCCATTCTAGAATAGAGTGTACTACTCTAATGGCTAAAATCTTTCTTTTTTTAGGTGGAACATCATCCAAGAACTTTTGTTGCTTTAGAGGGAAGTGGGAGAAAGGAAGAAAGAAAACAAAAAGCGTTTATTGGTACCCCACACATACATTTAAACTTAAAACAGTTGAATTAGGATACATTAAAAATACATAATATAATTTCGTATTAAAAAACAAAAACAAAACTTTAAAATTTGTGTAAGGTCAAAAAGACGCCTAAGTCAGCATGTGCTGCGATATCTATAGATGTAGACAACGCAGTGCTGGTACTCTGAGCGAGAGAGCTCTGACAGGAGTGTACGTGTCAGACTTTTACTGACTAAAACTCACTCCTTCGTTCCTTCTGTACCTTGCGTTCTAGGATCACGGTTCCTCTTTCCCCGTGGCAACGTAGTTATACGTAACTGTGATCCTGATCAAAAACCAAAATTGCAATACACTTTTTGTGTTATCATAAAAAAATTAAATAATTATTAATTAACATATGAAATGAATTTACAATATTGATTTCCTTATTGTATTTTTTTTTTCATTCACATTGTACTAAAATGATTAATTTATTGTTTTTGTAATTAAATTAAATGAGATTATAATTTATATGTTTGTCTACATCTATCGCATTGGATTTCTGCCATGGTATAAGTGTAAGTGTGATAATAAAATAAATAAATAACTACATTAGCAAACAACTCAGCTTCATCAGTGATTCCTGTTATCGTCAAACACATGTAATACTCATTTCATGTGGTTTTAAACCACTTAATATTACAGTCGAGTCCTTTCCGAGAACGTTTGCAACGTACACGAGATGTCTCGGGCATTCAATGCAAATTGCCGATGACACATTGAGACATTCAATATCTTGAGTCGAGTCTTGATCGAGATTTCATAAACAACTTTATTTAACGGTTGACTGACTGAATTCGGTTGACATGTTTTTTCGACTGTGGGAAAATGAAATCGTATGTCAATGTGATATTTCTCGAAAACAGTTACAAACTTTTGTTTGTTTATTTATTTTTATTTTTTGCGGATTCTTAAAATAATGTAGATGTGTCGAGGGAGTTTGATCAGATTGATATTTATGAAAAAATTACATAGATAAGTAATTTATATTTAATCGATGGTATTACAAAATTCCTTATTTATACCTATATAAGTAAGTAAGCCGAATCCAATAAGGAGTTTTTTTAATAATTAAATGCTTTGTGCACACGAAAATATAGAAGCGGACTTAACGCAGAGAAAACTAGTGATAAGTACCTATTTGATGATCTGCCAGACGTTTACTGCCCACTGCCAGATTTTACTGACTTAAACCCATACGTATGGTCCTCAAGGTGGAGTTGGAGTTAGACCGCATGCTGCAGAGCAAGAGACCGATTTCTGCTTGACGATGGCGTAAAAATTATCTACGTGCACCTTTGCGAACATACTTGAGACACTACAAAAACGGGGGACGGCGCAAACAGTATCTTAAACGATTTATTGGACCCGCAAACAAACTAAAGAGCCGGTAGCCAAAACACATGATATGCGTGATAGCTTTTACTGACAAGATTGTGTCAGTAACATAATAAACACAGTATGAATGAATAATACAAGTGATGCAGCACACTCTTGGACAAACAAACCATCCGTGAGCGCGATAATATCCATTACAAGCCTTCACTGTTGACGAATGATCATATTAGAACCGAACAATATACAGAGACCAATCAATACAACACTAGGACAAACAGCAAAGCTTCTATAGTAAAGACGCAAGGTTGAAAATCGCTTGACAGGTTCATTATTGAAGAAGATACAAAGTTTGTCTTCATGAATGATCAAAATGAACTATGAAGTTGTAAAATGGTACCGAGCAGCGATGTATAACAATGTATGTGAGATAACGAATAACATGCGTTTACGTGGGATGCGCACGATCGGATAATAGTTTTTTGTTTGCATGTCGCAGGTGATAATCGGAATAGGAGAATTGTTAGTTGTCATGATGCTATGACATTTTTTGTGAGCATCGATTAAGTTTTCTATGAATATCTGAAGAATCTTTATCAAAATCTGTTTAGTAATTTTAACTTGATGTTATCTTCATTGTAAGTTTTAAATAAAGTCGTATCATGTTCTCGACCCAGAAGTTGAGTTGTGGAGGTCAGATTAGGCAGTCAATCCACCTAAAAAGCTCAGCTGCATCTATGGAAACTGGCCGGAAGAGAATGGAAAGCGCTCGCCTCCTCTCCGAAGCCGTAATGCTATGGACATCCTCACACATCAGCCGCCGCCACAGGAGTCAACTAGGGGCGTCAGGAGTCACAGCGCATCCTCAGCCACAGAAAGGGCAGGTTTGCGTATGGCGGGTAAAGGTGGTTTGCCGTCTGGACCTCCGATAAGGATCAAATTCGAGTCATCGACGGTGTGTAGTGTTCAATGCGCGCCTCAAGAGATGCCAACAAAACTACAAGGGACGATGCCCGCTAAGGCCACGGGAATTTCTGAAAAAATTGGTGATCTTGGTACACAAAAGGCTACTGAAGGACACAGGGTAGTTTTAGTCAGTAAAAATCTGACGTCTTCTCATTCCATTCAAGAGTGGGATAAGTCATTTGACTTTAATAGCTACACAAATGGATTTGAAGTCTATGTTCTCTAACAACAAATAAGAGTGTATTTTGCGCAATAGATATTTTCACTATTCCCACAGAACCAGGTCTAAAACCAATAAAATAGATCAAAATCGTGGAAATAAAAATCCAAAGCCACGAATGTAAACTGAGAAGTAATAAAACCTACATCCGAATTTTACGACTCATCTAATATCCTGAGAGGACAAGTCACTTGATAAAACTCCTGATAGCTGGAACTAACTACGGCATTGTCTATCGGCTGTTTCATCGGACGTGGGTGTCTGATATCGGATTTTATTTTACGTTTGTTTGTTTTGTAGGTCCAATAGTTATTTTTTTTTCAACCATTTTAGCAAAACTATGAGTCACATCATCAAACACATTCTGTTCTGGGAAATGGATCATTTGCATGATGGTTTTTTTTTATTTAATTCATGAATCCCCAAGCGACCACCGGTGGCCGCGCATCTATTGTCTTACTATTGTGTTTCTAATTGACGGTATCTGAAGGGTTAAAACAAAAGTGAAAATGGTGAAAAAAATCCATTCTCGGCATCAAAGGACCTAGAAAAAGACAGATTGGTTCATTAACGAAAGTGTTTTTTTTAGAACGGTCAAAATTCATAGGATTCACATGTGCTACCGATGTAACGTGGCCAGTTCGAAACCTTAGGACCTTTAAGAGTTTCGACAACAATCAAAGTCTTCCTTACATATTGCAAAACAAAGTCTTCCACACATATCTATTTGTTTTTCTATCTGTTCGAAATTAAGTCAAAAACGTTCAAACGGATTTTCAATAACGGTTAACAACAATAGACTGAGTAATTAATGAAAAAACTTTAAGTGTACAATAAATTGTCATTTTTTTTTTAGCAAAACTGAAAATTTCAATGTTTTTTTTTACTTCGAATGAGCCCGAGACAGGTTACTAATTGGTTAATAATAATTGTGATAATAATGTGTATAAAATGTTATTTTTTTTACGAAATAATAGTCTACATAAATCTAAAAAATCTTCAAAACAAACACGAGGCACGATATATTGGTTCGAAGTTCCTAAAATAGTAGTGAGTTCATAAAAAGTCTGCTAGCTTGAACTGACCGCCACACTGTGTATCGGACGTTACGTGGGACATGGGTGTCCGGTGTCAAACTCTTCTTTTTGTTTGTGTTGCTATGTGTACCGTACCATCAATGTCTTGTTTTGTTTCCATCCAAGTTTTAGTGAACACAATGATAGATATATAACACTGAGAATTGAGACAATACTGATCAATATTGGGCTTAATAGATAAGAAATTTAATAGATGGCACGGCTATTTATTAGGGAGAAAGGAATTGAGAAAAGAAGATGAGAGCAGGAACATGATGAGTTAATTAGATATTTTAAGAAGGAAAATCTGAAAAACATAGTCTAAAAAAGGCAGGATAATAATGATGGTGATGAATTAATAAAATTTTATAAGAAGAAAAACATGAAAAACGGAGTTGGAATAAGTCAGGAAGATACTGAAAATATATATAAAAAATTTAGAGAGAAAATCTGAAAAACAGAATCAATATAGGTCAGGAAGTTAATGATGATGAATTAATAAGATATTTTAAGAAGGAAAAACTATGGACAAAAATAACTAGAATAACAATGAACTACACCATAATACATTCAATGAAATCTCAATTACTAACAATAACGTTAAAGCTTTTGACTATAAATAACTCAATAATCGTCTCAAAACTGAACAAAGGCACCCGGTCAAAAAAACAAAAATAAACTGACTCTAAATCCCGTTACTAAGTACATTCAAATTATAATCGGATCAAGGCAACATCCTCACATTTACAAACATAAAAAAGATAAAGAGTATGCTAAGCTGCACGCGTTAGAAAAAGTAAAAAACTGGTCAAGTGTGAGTTGGACTCTAACACGAAACGTTCCGTACACTAATATTAATCGAGCAAAAAACCTCTGACAGAACAACGTTTCTTATATGGGAATTCAGTTTTATATTTGTTGTAGTAGTGGCAATAGAATCACACATTCTTTGAAGATTTCAACTCTCTACCTGTTATGAGATGTATCTCCTGCCCGGTAACAGTCAGACGGACAGATAGACAGAGAGTCGGACGAACGGATAGCGGATGCTAAGTTTTTTTTTATTGTTGATACTTTCGCGCTTGACCGCTATATTACCTGATGGAAAGCGACGATGCGGTCGACGATAGAACGCGCATACCTAGAAGAGTAATCTATTCACTCTTGACTTAAAGATTCCCGGGTTGAAGCCGAACCGGACCAGACTCCGATTGGGAATTATGAGGTACCGTTGGCACCACAGTACCCTTATTCCGCTAGTCTCTTGCACCTTCCACCTCATGATAAGCTAACTGAGAATTGATCACCAAATTAAGTAGAAACATCACGCGTTTTGTATTGGTCCGTGTTGGCGGCACATGGGAACTGGTTAATAAGTCCTATAAAACGGAAAAAGGAGATTACGTTTGTATATGTTTTTGTGAAACATTAGCCTAGGTTAGTTTTTATTGAGATGTTACTGTTTGGAGAAAATGTGTTTAAAACTTTTTTTTAAGGTGGAAAATCATTTCATGTCTGTAATCATTGACGACTCGAGCTTAACCATGCCGGTTACCAGATGGCCGGTCAGCGAGTTAAATTTGATTACAAGTGAGAAAAACCGTCGCCTAGTTTCAGGAAGACAGCATGAAGACACAATCTCTTTACATAACAGAGAGTCCTGCCCAAGTCTATATTTCTCGATCTCTCTGAGTTTCTGTGTCTATGTTTTCTAAAAATCAGTGTGTCTAAGCTAAGAGTGAATAGGTTACTTTTAAGAAAGTCTACTCTATCGTCGACCACATCATCATTTACCTAGTTATCATAGCAGTAAACGCGAACCTATTAATAAAAAAACATGATGAGATTAAGTTAGCATTGTAAATTGCTGCAAATATCGCATAACAAATATATATTGTGACATATGTAGACCATTAGGAGATGCAAAACATCAGACTAGAATCCATTAAAATGAAATTACACATTATCCGACCACCCAGCCATATCAGCAGCTAAAGACTCGTGCAGACAACCAGACAGAACTGTTATTCGTACGCAAAACGTCAGTTTAATTGCCCCGATCGTGACCATCCAACGGCAATGTACGACCCAAAATCGGTCGTGTGCTCATACCCTAAAATCATCACAGTATCCATCGATTAGATGCCACTTTTTGACAGGACATGTATAATCAACTCAATTTAACTTCAGCTTTAGCTTCGTCATCATCAAACAAATTGCGAGAAACCGCTTTGATCAGCCGCACTTTGATTTTGTTCTGTCTGTGGCAGAAATTATATTGCGAATCTGGTTTTATTAGAGGAATGAAATGTAAAGTATCTGATGGATTATTTTATATAAAAAATATAAAAAAAAAAATTAAATTAGAAAACGGTAAACCAATAATTTTTTATTAGGCTCGTACAGTCGTGTTATAAGGGATTACGTCTGGAGAGCAGACAACAGAATGTTCTTATGAGGCACTGGGGTTTACTTTGAAAACTTATACTGATCTATACTGACCTGTTGGTCTAGTGGTTAGTAACCCTGACTGCTATGCCGGAGGTCGTGGGTTCGATTCCCACCCAGGATAAATGTTTATGTGATGAGCATGATCATTTGTTCTGTGTCTGGGTGTAATTTATCTATATATATGTATGTATTTAGAAATATATATATGTTTATCAGTTGTTTAGTACTCATATTACAAGCTGTGCTTAGTTTGGGACTAGACGGCCTTGTGGAATATATTATATTTGTTTTATTCTTCTATTATACATATTTTTGATATTTTTAAATATTTCTTAAAACAAATATATAAAAAAAGAACATTTAAAAATACAAAAAATAGTGGTCCACCGATGTCGGGAGCAGGGTCCAAGCTACCGGTGGTTAGGGCTCCAGAGACAGGAACCTCCTCACAATGCGTGCCGTATCGAGAAGTACTGCCTTCTGTATCAGGCCCTTGATCCAACCGCGCAACGACAGCTTCGACAGATAATCGTCGAAGCTTTTGGCTATAAGGCCATTGGCGGTCACGACAATCGGAATAATGATAGCCGAGTCCACATTCCACATATCGACAACCTCGTGTGCTAAGTCGAGATATTTTATTAGTTTCTCTTTCTCAGCTTTCACGAGATTCTCGTCATGCGGGATGGTGACATCGCCTATAATTGCGCGGCGCGCTAATCGGTCTATTACTACTATGTCCGGCTTATTGGCTACAATAGTCCGGTCAGTAATGATAGACCGATCACGGTACAACGTGACATGGTTATTTTCAAGAACTGGGTCGGGTACATACTTGTAGTACGGTACCTCAGAAACTACTAGGTTGTATTTTAAAGCAAATTGCTGGTGAAGAATCCTGGCTACTTGGTTATGCCTGTGCAAGTACTCGCCGTTAGCCAGACGAAAACCACCAGAGATAATGAATACATAATATTATTATTATACATATAATAAATCTGTAGATTTTTTGACGTAAAATTTACGAAATCGATATAGATAACTTTTATACGTTTAGTATTGTGTGTAACTTAGTATTTTAACTAAGGCTGTGTTTCATCGCAATCGTTTGACTATATCGAGACATATACTACATTCATTGACTGTTAGGCGGTACGAAGTTTGCTGGGTCAACTAGTTACAAATATATAAGTTTGTACGCTTAATTAAACAATAAAATAAAATATCCTTAACTAAATGGAACTGCGTGATCGCATCAGAAATGAAGATATCCGCAGGAGAACCAAGGTTGCCGACGTAGCTCGAAGAGTCGCCAAACTTAAGTGGCAATGGGCAGGGCACATTGCACGCAGGACAGATGGTCGATGGGGACGAAAGGTTCTGGAGTGGCGACTACGTACCGGAAGACGCAGCGTTGGAAGGCTTCCAACAAGTTGAACCGACGACCTGGTCAGGGTCGCGGGAATCCGATGGATGCGTGACGGACAGGACCGGTCGTTGTGGCGACGCTTGGGGGAGGCCTATGTCCAGCAGTGGACGTCTTTCGGCTGATATGATGATGATGATGAAATGGAACTAACTAACAGCAATCTAAGAGTATGGTGTCAAAAAACTCCTTCGTATCGCTGTCGACTGGTAATGTACCCAAAACCACGCTGTACCTATGGCAAAACTCATACTCTGTGCAAGGTAAAAACCAGTCGTTGGGTAACGCGAAGTATCAACAAGACGTTTCGACAGATTTATATATAATTTGTGACTCTTTGTTTAATAATCAGTAGTTTTAATTTAGCAGTAGGTATTCGTATCGCTATTATTTGCTTGATTTTTCGTTTCTACTATTATGAAGCCCTTTTTTTGGCTATACATTATTTAAGTATATACTCGTAGAATATGTAGTACAAAACTATAAAATATAACTTTTTTTTTAAACTTGAACACACCTTATAAGGTTACCTTTGGATAGTTGTATCAACCACAAAGAACCTGGATACAGGACGAGTGAACTGATATTTGAGGACCGCCAGAGTCCAATACCTGTGTCAGGCAGTAAAGGAACTTTTCATGAGAAATTTCGCATTTTTTGTTAGTAATCATCAAATAACTACTCCCGAGTGAAGCGAGAGGGAGTCTTAGACTTTTTCTATCTAAAACCGACCGGTGTTTCTTAAGTCGCCTTTTGCTTGATAGGATTAGGGTTAGCTTTTTAAAACCCCGAAGAGCAGTTTAGACTCTTCGTTGATTAATAAGGCAGTCAAGACAAGGAATAATATATGTCTAGATAGATAGATTATAGTAATTATTTCCATTTTAATCAAAGTGTAAGTTTAGTACGTCGGTGGCTTCCTAAGCGATAGCTCACAGCCCAAGTTCACAGTTTAGTTTCTCTGTCCCGTTACCCCCAGGTCAACTTGTACGAGACGTAGTTTCCAAGGTTGGTAACTTACGGAATAAGGGCAAACTTGTTACTCCGCTTCGTTGATTGATACATGGACAGTTATAATTGTATTGAAGTGTATGAAAGAAAATAACGTGGCCTCAACTAACAATGGCAAAAAGATGATAATAAAAATATTGACTAATAAAAAGTAAGAAAGTAATTATGAAATATAAATTCACCAATAATTTTGTAAAAGACAACTTGTAGAAAATAATAACTTAAGAAATTCATCAAAAAATTGAAATAAACATCAAAGAATAAAGTTTGTTCCAATCGTGTCTCGAATTCTAAAGCTCTTATTTGTAGGCGATCAATCTAAACTTTCCTAATAGTTCCAATCAAGGCTAAAATATATGAATTTGTGAATATTTAAACTCTTAAGATTTTGAATATCAAGCCTTTATCGAGAATATGGTTCAATCAATCTTTATTTTTTAGTAGAATTTCTCAAGCAACCAATTTTCAGATACTTAGAAGGAATTTTTGGAATATTGAAACACGAAGCCTTGTTAAAAAAGAAACAATATATAGAATTATAATAGGCAAAATTCATATTACAAGGCACATAGATGACAAAGCTGGCCAGGTATTTGAAACACAAACCAAACAAATCTTAGAACACTAAGATTTCCAAGAAGAGAAAGGTGAAGCTATTGTTGCTATATTATCAGGAGCGCCTACATCTGTGGTTCAAAATGTTATCATTCCCTTTATATACGTTAATGTCGATATAATTGCGTTGAATCACGAAGTTGTAACAATACGTTTCCTACATGCCATTGTCTTTGTGTTGCAAGTAGATATAACTGATATTTACTTTGTTATCTTTTGTCGAAGATTCTTCTCTTCTAGATTTCATGAAAGGCTACGAATTTTAGAAATACCTGCTGCAAAAATTGTACCCGATAAGGGTGCTTGTATTTGTATTATATAATACCTATTGGTGTGCGTTTAATCAACACCGTGCTGATGGAATAAAAATTTCAATTTTACCAGTACAGTCTAGATCTGCAATTATATCAGGCAATTCTTATTATTCTCAATCCCAACTGGGAACTAAATCCAAGACCTCAAGGTCTGCATTCGATCTGGTTACCATTGAAACAATGGCGCGACTTTGCACTAATTAGGCGACCTATTCATTGTCTTGCCCATTAAATAAATTTAAGGTATTGGTATAAGGCTTAGCAGTATTGTTTAAGTTGGCCAAAGCATATATCAAAATTGTTTTGTGTGCGATATCTTTGCACTAATGAACATTGCTTTGCAAGCTTTGATTTTGAAGTATAGATCGATACTTCCTTTAGTACTTTTCTTATTTTTTATTAGACTTAGACTATTGGCTTAGGTCTAGTCCTAAAACTTCTTCAAAGTTTGATGAGGTATGTATGCACAAAGATTTTCATATACATTGATATCTTAAAATATTCAGTTTTAGTATACTTGGGCTGAGGGATTGTTCGAAGAGTTACCGTGGTCTTGGTAGAAAAAGTGTGACTAAAGGCACACAGGTGTATTTTAGTCAATAGAAGTCTGACTCCCGCTCTCGCTCCACCTAGAGCGAGATGAGTTCCTTGATGATTTTCAAGGTCAAAAAACGTTTTCGTATATACACCTATCATAAAACAATTATGAACCAAACAGGACACTACTATCATCACTTTTAAATTTAATTTGTTCACAATATTATCTTTCTATATTAACCCTCAAAATTTTAGAACTAAATTCACTACTAATGAGTTTCAAACAGGGATCGTGGTTCTCATACACTCGATCATTGTCAAAAATGACAATCGTAGTGCGATAGTGGATGACTTTCAAATAAATTCAACGTTCATTAGATTTGCTTGCAGGGGACTACTCAGTGTAGAACTAATGTTTTAGACTCAACCATTAACGCGATCCAGTTCGTGATTTGAAAAGGACACACTGATAGAAAGAATATCCAACTAAAAATCTTCCTGTCAATAACCAATTATTTCTTAAATATAGATCGTAGTTAATTTTTGCTTACCTGACTCTTCTTTTAATGTTTTATTTTCAAAACATTGCATTTTCTCAAAGAATTTCTTATGATTAAGTTTATCAGCTTTTTCACGTATTCCTAAATGTAATAGCATCAGCAGCTTAATTTTAATCTTGTCCTTTAAAATGTATATCGTTAAAATAGCTGGTTTTAACATCCACACTACTAATTTTCACTCTCATTACTTTAATGGAAGTTACCCAAAACGTATGTGAATCTGAACCATTACTTTGGTATTTAAAGCTGTCGTGTCTACATCAAGTTGTATGATATTCCCGACAGTATGTTCCGCAATTATGACGATGAGTCAGCAATCTAAAGTAATGCGTATGTGGATGTATGGGGTTGCTATGTTAAATTTATTAAAGTACGTAATTAAATGAGGAATATTCCTGCTCATCTGATATAAGCTTCTCATCTTTACGTAGGTGGTGGTATTACTTGGGTCCATTCATTCTCATATATTGGAAAAGTTAAAGGGATACAATGATAATTCAGATTCGTATCAAAATATTTGCCAAACCCATGGGTTATCCCTGTAGTTTCATTAATAGTATTAAGGTCCACACCCGGGAACGGTACGATTGTTATGTTTATAAATAACCGAATCGCACCGATAGAAGTAAGAACTAATTCAGAACACATTGTTATACATGATATTGAGTTTTATGAAAAGGAAGAAGGAGTCCAAACAAAAAATGGATGAGTTGTGTGATTAGTGGTATGAAAAAAGGGACAGTGATAGTGTGACAGTTGACAGAATAAAATGGATAGAAAAAATAATTGTTGCGCTGACCCCAAATAACAAAACACAGTACAAGGGCTGCACAGTAAGATGATGATGAAAACATTTTATTACTGGACAAACTAAAGATGAAACAAAAATTGTTTGCCTAGCTACTTGCAGATTTACATTGACGTTTCTAAGAATAGCTTTGTAGGAGCAGAAACATTTGTGACGGCACTTTAAATGTTTGAGTCAACAAACGGGCATTATTGTTTCGTTTTTAAAGTTGCCATGATTAAATTTGAGAGTTGCAGCAGCCCTTGAGATAGAGGGGTTAGGTTTTATTAGGGGCGACTAACGAGTGCCGATAAGGAGGTATAATGCCCCTCTATGTCATTGTTGGTACAAACTAAAAGATAAAGCGATGTTTCATAAGTGTATAAAAATATAATTATGCATGATTAATTCCTATTTTTTATGATTTTCGTTAGTTTCTTGTTAAGAAATAAACAGTAATATCAATAAATGTGCAAAATTTATGAAATTTATATGTTCAAAAGTGTATATTCCGGAAAATTTCAGACATTTTGACAATCGTTCTCACTCATAGTAATCACTTTGGTTAACTCTATTTGACAGAATGTTATTATTTGTTTATTAAAGTGACCCCGGCATGATGACAGCTAAACAAACCAGTAAATGTTATAATTAGAGATTGATTAATATGGGAAATCTTAGATAATGAGTTATTTTGAGTATCTTAATTATGACGTAGACTGCTACATCATCACTGCCTTGTCTATTTTTTTAAACTATCACGTAGTTTATCCATCCCGCTTCATCCTCCCAAATTGTACCACCACACAGAGGGAGCAAAACCATCCACTGTTTAATCTCTAGTTCAATCTTGACTTAAATGAACACCTAGATGTACCCCTGTATCGATTGTAGGATAGTGTTAAGCCACTGGTTTTGCTAATGAATTGATTTGGCGCTCTCGTCAATTTATAATGGAATTCATTGGATTCTGCGCAGGGATTCCGACGAAATTCAAAGGGTTAGTGTAAAATAGATGTTTCTGTTGATACGTTTATTTTTCAAATCTAAGTCACAAATATATTTTGTACATATTTGTCGTTACAGTAAAAATATTAAATTGTTGATATATGTTCTCGGAAAATGGTTGGTTATTATAATAACAATTTCATTTTACTGTTTGTGTATCAAATATTGCTTTACAGTTTTTAAAATAAACTTTGAATTTTACAAATAAGTTAACAAATATTGCTATTTGTATATTTATCAAAACATATTTAAAATGCCTAAGGCATTAAGTCCGCCTCTGTACTTTTGTGTGCATGAAGTATTAAATAAATAAATAAATATTTAAAGTTTTTATTTTTCATATAGTTTGGACAACGTCTATATCTCCTAAACTAGGATTCTTTATATTGTTAAAACAAAGTTTGTTGTACTAATGACTCGTTTGTTTCTGTTTCAGGGTAGTCAGCTTGAAGACATCGGCCTCATGTAGATAAAACCAACGAAAATATGGACGTATAAAAATGTATTATAAAACCTATTTGCAAAACAAATATCTTTTACTGGCCTTTTATAAGACGTTATTTTTAAATATTTTCGATGTCATAACTTTTGTCTTTGCTAGTACACTGCTTTTTCTTCCTAACAGAATTTATTCTTTATATTTTCTTGCCTGTTTGGTCTACTTACCTCTCCCTTACCCATTCGACCCACTTTACTCATATAACCCTCTCTAAAATAAGATTTTTAGTACAATTTTCTTCTTCGTAACAAATTTGATCAAAATCCTCTGCACTTAAAGAGAAAACCAAACTGCACTGGATTTAATTAAATCCTATTGAAGCGTCCCATCCCCAAACATCAAAATAGTAAATCCAAGTACAAATGGGACGCAAGCCATTAAGTTTTATATCTGTACAGTTTCTACTTACTCCTTTATACAGACGATAAGGGTTTCTATCATATTGATTGAGTATTGGAAGAAACTAAGCCCCGTTGCATGGCAAATCCACATTCACAACCCCTATACTTTATGATGGTATAACACTAAAAAACCCTTATATTATACCCCCGTTCCTATCAGTAATGGCTTCTTATCATCTTTGTATAGGTACGTAAAGCCTGACTTTTGGTACAAAAACACGGCAAATGCATTGTCCTTCCCTTCGCTAAAAAATAAATCCTTCGCCGTATCTCCTTTTGAGATAACGTTAGATTTATTCGTCGAATGTCAATCTACCTTCACGTGGGTTAGACGATTTTTTTTCTTTATTGAATTGGGGGTTTAAAAAAGGTGAGCACTGATAACAAAAGCCCTGTGAAACATTGGCTGTTTGACTATTTTAACCCCCAATGGGAAAGGAGGGGTGTTATTTTAGAATATTTATACCCATGGATTTTACATCCTCTTGTTCTAAATAATATTGATGTAGAAAAGGAAACTATAGCTTTATATTGATATTAAAAACTGACCAAGTGCGAGTCAAACTTCAAATAGAGCAGTAAGTGTTTAATTCCCAATTTAATAAAAAGGGAGTATCTCATGTAAGTAACGTTATTTTGTCGGTACCAAGTAACATTTCTTGTATAGGATATTCCCTTTAATTTTAAACATTATTTCAATTTATAAAAGCCCTGTGCGATAAGACCGTCCATTGTACACTTATTTTTAATAATGTTTGTCCTATATTTTGTTAATGTGGTGTACGATCAAAAATATAAAAAATAAATAAAATAAAATACATATTCTGTGAATTTCGATTCTTTATCTCTGTCTAAGAGTTACAGCCGGCTGATAGACGGACAGACAGACCGATGAATAGACGGACGGATAACGAGGATTAATAAATTTATAAATTATGTCCTACCCAAGAGAATTATTTATATACACTAGTTAGGTATTTTAGATAGGGTTTCAGGTCACTCTAGTTTCACGTTCAATCTTAACGGACCAAACATTGGCATTTCGAATTGGGTTACTCAGATTGGTCTATTGCCGCAGTATTGCCCAAATCTGGCTTGCCTAGTGCGTTATCTGCATAAGTGGGTCGGCGCGTGCAGTAACGTATTGGGTTACACCCTATCGGTTAGAAACACACAGTTAACTGCAGTTAGTTGTTTAGTAAAATATGTGCTAGCAGATAAACCAGTGTTAATGTTATTGTTATTTAAAAAACATATTCGTAGGGAGACCAAACAGTAGGGTTGTGGACGACGAACAATAGGTAGATTGCCTTCCGGAAAGAGTGTCCATGGAGTTTCTTACACGTTCTTCTCCATAGAAATCTCCGCTTTGGAACGTGCAATTCGACGGGTGCAAAGTAAAAAAAGTTATCTGCAAATTTGTGATTTTCTATCATCTTTATTGAATTAGTAACAATAAGCAGTTATTTAGCAGGTAATTTTTTTTTCAAAAATATTATTATAAAGAAAACTATTATTTCTTCGTTTTTGACACTTGAAAGGTTTCTCATGTCTTAGAATATTTTATTTTTGTTAAGTTACTGCAACTATCAGAAATTCACAAAATTGCAGATAACTTTTTTTACTTTGCACCCGTCGAATTAAGCTTCAGTTTTTTTGACTGACTGACATTTTGACAATTCAAAAGTGCTTGTAATTAGTCTATTTGAAATAAACGTTTCTGATTTCCAAGACCGAGTCCTCGAGGCCGCGTGGTGTTCCATGCGCGCCTCAAAGAATTGTCAGCAAAACCGTAGGGGCCCAGTAGGCTCGAAGCCTGCTTAGGTCATGGGTCGGCTTCACCACGCTGCAAAATGGTTTGAATGAGTAATCGCGGCCTTTTGCAGAAGTCTAACGGCCCATTCACGGCCTTAGCGCGGCGAGCGGCAGCGGCGTGCGGGGCGGCGAGCGTTAAGAACAAATGTATGAAAATGTTTGAAGCATGCCACGAGTCGCCGCTCATAGCGAAAATGCGCGCGGTTTTGTCAGAGCGAATAACTGCAGCGGCGCGCGGTGCGGGGAGCGGCGAGATCAAAAGTACAAGTGACTGAGCGCGACGCTACGAAACAGAGCGGCGCGTTTGGCGGTGCGGATAGCGGTGTAGGTGTGACGGATTCGGCGGCGAACTCATATACAAAAAATTTTAGACGATTTAGTGGCGGTAATGGATACCGAAGCGTTTATTACTGAAATTTTAAACATGTCAAAACATTCCCAACATAAATATAAAAACGTTTTAAAAAGGTTGCGGGAATAAATAAAACAATGTTTTCCGGAATATGATGTAAATTTAATTTAAATTGATAACATAATAACGTAGTATCAGCTACCATTATTATATTGTCTGTACATAGTAGGGATAATTTTGATAACGCCATAATTTTGAGCACGTCCCGACTACCTAAATACGTCCACCTCGGCCGCTGCCGCTCGCCGCTACTGAGGGTACGTGGCGTGTAAAACGCACCGCAAAAGTCCGCTGAAGTCGTGAACGGGCCGTAACACTGCCCCTCTCTTTTCACCCAGAGTGGGAGAAATTATCTTATGATTTTCCCCGGAATTTCCTATTGGAGGCTGTGTTTCCTGATAGCTACAATCTAGATGCCTTTAGCTCTGGATGACTTCTAGGCCAGCGTACTCCATCGTCGACCAGATCATTGCTTACCATCAGTTAAGATAATGTTCAATTGCAAGCTTATTAACCCTTCAGATACCGTCAATTAGAAACACAATAGTAAGACAATAGATGCGCGGCCACCGGTGGTCGCTTGGGGATTCATGAATTAATAAGAAAAAAAAACATATTTTTGCACCGTATGTTAAGAAAAAACATTGAAATTTTAGCCTGTTTAATATACTTAAACAAACTTACAGAACCATGTTTAAATTACATTGCACTGAAGATATTTGAAACAAAATAACATTATTTGAGAAAACATTGTATCATAAAATATTTATTTGCAAACCTTTTTGCTTTCAGGTCATTGATATTCTTAGTTTTGAAGAATTTAAAGTAACACTCATTCAAAATAAAAGCTGTTAAATCTACATAAAATGGTGATAAAGTTAACAATTTACTTATTTCAATACTTTTAAATGTGTCTGAATTTTAAAAGCATCTTTGAAATTAATTACTGATTTCTGATATTTATTTGAAAGTAAAAGTATGATTCTGTTTTTAAAATTAGGTTGTGTTCTTAAATTGATTCTGATAAGTTTTTTAAGTTAGGTTATATGGATTTTATGAACTGCCAGTTATCTAGGTAGCTAGAATAAAAAGGATTTGTTCTTGTTTATATGTACTTCGTAGGTTGGAAACAAGCACAACCAACTGTTTCCAATCTTCTTACAAGTACTTGTATACAGGATGCGGTCGCGTTTCTTAGGATTGCGTTTGTGGATTTTGTAAGTAGCAATCTCACTTGGTTTTTTTTTCTAAGTTGGCAAATCATCCAATGACCTCACCCGGTCAGGATGAAGCGAGAGGGCGTGTCAGAATTTTACTGACTAAAACCATATCTGTGTCCTTTAGTTTCCCTGTGCGTTTTAGGATTACGGGTTTCCTTTTCATAAAATCCCTACAGTCCTAGTGGGTGTCGGCCCTGCTGATGATGCCAGAGATGAGGCCCAGAGATGTCAGCAAATCGTAGGGACCCACGATTTGCTGACATCTTTTTGAGGAGCACGTCGATGATTTGGGCTCCGTCCGGTCGATTACTGGTCTGCCAGACGGCTATCTACCCATTTCTCGAAGTTCACAAACCCGTGTCTGCCGTAGTTGGTAGTCTGGGTCGGGGTCTTGGCGGCTAGGGCATGAGGTTGTTCGTTCCCTCAGGAACTGCTGCCTCCTCCTTCGTTAGAATTTTACTTGGTTAGATTCAATTTTTTATTTAATAGGTTAGCTCTGTGATTTTTCGCAAATAGATTTAAAAAAATACACTATTTTAATGTAATATTTTAAAGGTCAATGCTCAAGGGTAGGCTCAATGTCAAATGATTGTGTGTGATGTGATTGAAACCGACCCCAAGCTATGTAGTTAGAAAAAGGCCAGGAAGATGATGATTGTGAGATTCGAAGTAATCTAGATATTTTATTCTTAATAAATAAAAGGATATCGCCATATATTTGCACAGAATTGTTTCCATAAAAAATAAATAAAGGGTTTGTTTATTTTACTGCAAGATTTTTCCATATTTCCCAGTCTCCCCCTATACGTGAGGAGCAAGAGGAGCCTGTTCCAGCGGACTTCAGGGCACTAAAACTGCGGGAGGTCATAAAATAAAAACTGTTTACTTGGCCCGAAGATAACCAGGAACAAAGTTCCTAGAGAACTTTTTTATTTCCGCTGAGGATAAGCAGGTAACACTGCCTTGTGTAATCTGAACAAGTTTTGTAGTTGTATTTGCAAAGAGATTCTTTTAATTTCTTTGACGTCTGAATTTGGTTGGTTGTTCTATTGATCTGTGGTTATCTTGACTTGATTTGTTGAGTCAATATTGAATAAAAGTATAATCTGTACGATAAGTTTATTTGTATATGATCATAAGCTCATCCTAAAATAAATATTTATGGGATGATGTATTAGTTCAAAATATTGTTATGATAAAGACGTTGTTGAGAGCGATACGACTTGTCTACCTCTATGTTATATGTTATTTTTAGCACGTATTTTTTTGACTGTCAAACCGCATAATAATCATAAAATATTGAAGGTTTTTTATTCGGTGGGAAGTCATCCTGTGACTTCTGCCGCTCTGGGGTAGAGCGTGACGGCGTGTCAGACTTTCACTGACTAAAACCCACTCCTATGTTTTTCCTTAGCCTTCGTACTAGGGCCCCTGGGTACTTTAACGCAAAACCCATGGCCACAGTAAGCTTCAGCTGGGCACCTGCAGTTTTGCTGACATCTTAAGGCGTGCGTGGATCGTTATGCGCCGTCGGCACAGTCACCGAATGGACAGTAGTCGGCGAGCTACCCATTGCTGATCATGCACAAGCCCACGCCTACGGTAAAATGTTGACGGCTATGTGATAATTCCTCTCCTAAAAGAAGCCTGAGACCCAGCAGTGGAAGCAAGCAAGCCTTAAATCCTTACTAAATTATTATAAAAGTGAAAGTGAGTTTGTTTGTATGTTACGTCTTCGCGCCTAAATGGCAAAACTGATTTTGATGAAACTTGGAACACGGATAGACCATTTCCTAGAATAGGACATAGGATACTTTTTATCCCGGAAGTATGTTTCCTTGGGATAAATTTCTGCTATCACGCGGGCGAAGCCGCTGGGAGCAGCTAGTTTATTATAAGACGAACCATATCAACAACACCCATTATTAAGTAATTAAGAATGTATTAACAAACTCTTAACATTATTAAGATAAAAAAATAATAATCCCACAGCCAAAAGACATTCCTCACGCTTATTAAGCCGTAAGGACGTGAACAATGCGAGATAATTTTTACCTGCGGAGATGAATCATGTTTACTGTCCCACCGGAACGCCGGCGCCCGACCAACTTCCTACAATGGCCAATAAACACGCCATAAAATATGAAAAGGCCGCACTAAAAATGCCATTATTGTTTGGTAAATGTCCACCTTCTGTTAAATGAACCTGTCAAACGTTCACAACATGCACATCCGTGTCAGAGGGTGTCGATCTGACACCACCATAACTCTTTTTATGACGCTGTAAAAAATCGAACTTGAATTCCGCCGTATACACATTCGCACTCCATAAACTCCGTGACACGTTAATTGCGCGGTATGACTTACGACTTTTATGGAATATAGTGCGCAATTCGCTTTTGGACGGGTGTAATTTATTCCTCTTTTAGGGAATCGTTCCTGCGATTAATCGCAATATCGAACCTGGCCAGCCGTTATTAGTACCTACAATAGTTGCCAAGGTGTTCCACCCCTCTATAAATCTTGTCTAATTTGTGTGTAATTACAGAGCGGTACAGTTCCCGCTGTAACAAGGAGTGCGTAGCAGCAGGGAGTCAGCGGCACGTGCTTACGCGTGCTCCACTCAAGACCCCTGCAAAAAGAACACATCGCTTAATTTGGTGACATTGAAAACAATACCTTAGCAGCTCCCGGTTATGAATCAAAATCCAGCACCATTAAAACTTAAATATAATTTGAAGATGTTTCCAATAAAGCCTCAACTAATTTCGATGCTACGCTCAAGGAAGAAGGTAGAAATTAGCCTAGCAAAATAATATTTATAACGACCGAGGCTCAAGTTTTGATCACTATTAAGTAACGCTGCAAACGCGTCGAAAGGTTGATGTTAAAATTTAGTAAATGTGTTCTTTGACCCCTCGGTGAGATGATAATTTTAATATGTAAAGTAAGGGGGTGCACTATTTCAACAATAATTTAAGTTCCGTTATTATTTTCTAAGCCCTCGTGTTCGCAGCAGGAGCTCGGACGGTGTAAAGTCACATTTTTATTCATATTTATTCAAGAAGGGTAGCTTGTTACGTTGGGAATCGCCGCTGTTGACTGCACGTGTCGAAAATATCGCTTCCTTGGAAATGTAGTTCATTTCTAGTACAAGACTCGGCACTTCAGAACATTGACTACCAGATGGCACAAGCCTTTTAATCCAAATAATCCCTTCATAATTAGCGCAGCCAACTCCACACAGCCGAATAAATCCTTCCTACAATTGCCATTTCAATACTACAAATAAATCTACGTCATGTACTGCATTCGTCGCCAAAATGCGTGTGCAGCGCTGGAGTGTTTCGATCGCAATCAAAAACGTATCTTGCTGACATTGTTTTAGCATTCAAAATGGAATGAAAACAATTTTTACAGTTGCAACCCCAAAAAATATCGTTTCGAGTGTCGATCCGAAACTGTACACCATTTACGAGCTTGATTGAAATTTTGCAATCAACAGGGGGAGTGGTATGATGAAATTATTCGTGTATATTTTTTTCCCTCAAACCCGCCGACGTTGTTCCATTATAATGGCCCTTCGGAATAGAAAATTTACGGGGGATTTAAGATTGTAATCACGGGCCACTCGGTTGTTCAAAGTGATTATGGTGCAGATAAGGGCCCGGAGCGAAGCTGGTCGTCCCACGCGCGATGCAAGCGCTATGTGTATGTCGGCCTATCTATGATGTTAGCTTGTACCTGACCTGGCTTTGTCTTAGTTATAGCTGTTGGCAAATTCGTAGCAGCCCTGTATACAATTTTGGATTTTCCATGGAACACTATTTCGTTAGCTAAAATCTGAATATTTTGTGCTGGCAAAACCAAACGTTATTATAGCGGGAGATATCGAGTTACTGCTAGTTTTATTATTGCAAGACATGAATTTCACATTTTTGTTTCTCTTCATTTTCTTTCTAACATTACCATTTATAGTTCTTCACTCAAGTTGGAATTTAAGACCGCTAATTCTGTATGGATCAGAATCTTGGGCTATGAAAAATTGAAAAAGATGTATAAAAAATTACTTAAAGATAATATTGAAATAAATGTGTGGTGTGACAAGAATGGATAAAGTAAAAAAAAAAATGTACATATATTAGTGGAAGCTAGAAAGTAGTATGACTGAAAAGTTGAAAATATGTTTGATGACGTCATACACGTTTTTTTTACAATTACAACAAAGTACAAATATCCACACAGAAACAATAAAATTGTCATATTAATAATAGACAAAACACATCCAAAAAAAATCTGCTGTCTTGAGATATGACAACAAACAATTCCAACTTGCAGCAATATTTTCCGAAGATCGGACTTTACTTAAAGAACTCCCATCAAACGCGAACAATATATAATTTGAATTGCATGACCATAGGTCGTAAGACCTCACTTCGTATGCGACCTACTAACTGAAGTATTCATATAAGCATTCAATATTAAAATAAACGTGGTTCCACCAAGTGCTGAGCTATTTATTTATGATTGATGTTCACACAAAGTAATGCGCCTGGCTGGGTTCGAACCTGCGACCTACAACTCGTAAGTCGGGGCCATTACCACTCGGCCACCACTGCTCCACTCGTGTAATTTATTTCATCACCACTGCTCTCAAAACGGTAAAGGAAAACATCGTGAGGAAACCGGCATGTCCTAGAATCAAAAATTCGAAGACATGTGACATCCACCAACACGCACTGGGCCCGCGTGGTGGATTACGGCCCATTCCCTCTCTTAGAGAGGAGGCCTGAGTCCTAGTAGTGGGAACATTAAAAAGGCTGATGATGATGATGATGATGTTCACATCGATGATCAAGATATTGTTTTCTTTTTTGGTTTTCATGGAACTTCCTTAGTTTAGATTTCTTGTAGTTACAAGGTAGACCAATGACCTGCTAAGGGCTGCAGGCTAGGTCTACTGGATATAAGAAGCATAGGGTCAGTTGATGGCGTCACTTTGGGGAAGTCTTTGCTGAACAGTGGATCTCTTTGGGCTGAATTTAGATATATTTAAATCTACCATAATAACGGCTATTGATACAGCTAATATCGGCCCTGACTTACTAGTTGTAGGTTATAGCAACCCAACCAGGTGCTTTACTTTATGTAATATATTTCATCACCACTTCTCTCATAATCAAACACATCGTGAGGAAACCAGCATGCCCTATAAATTCGAAGATATGTGATCTCTACCAACGTACTACCACTACCTTTTTTAAATTGAAGTTCTGAGCCTCAGCAGTGGAAATATTATATGGCTAATTAAGCTAGTTTACATAGAATAATTTCAAAATCAGATTTTTTCATATTTACTTAAATAGCTAAAGTAATGAATGCAGTAGAATTTAAAATGTAAAACATTATGGAGCAATATCAGAGAGGAAGAAGTCCATGAAGCCCACACATCAAATAAAATTCTTACTACTGATGACCTGAGATAAGAGGGCAGATCTCAGGGCAGACAAGTTCAAATTATATGAGACGTCAAGTGTCAAATTGGATATAAAATACTGATGCGATGTACATGCTTCTAATGCTAAGCAATCTCTACGATAAATGACGCTCGATCCTTATCAATAGTAATGATGCTACCAGTTTCCATCACAAACAGTTTGAGTAGGATGAGTAGCTTCGTATTCTAAATTCTTGCATTCAAATTTGAAAATTTTTCTTTGCCATGGAAGAAAATAAATTTGTTAGCGATGCGATGCTTTACTCAAATCTATCTACGTAAATTAACATAACAAGCAGTATATATTTAATTTTAAGGACGAGCAACTTTTACGAGCCATATTGAATCGCACTATTATTCAGATTTCTATGGGGGCACGCACTACAATGACAGATATTGTAATTTGTTTGTCACAACGAGATTCCTTTCATTATGCGTTCGTGCTCCATAAAATATGCATCTGAAATGAGAAAAATGTGTCGCAGTGTCGCGAGTTTCGGTTTTGGAAACAAAAGAGCTCATAACTGAACTGCCATGTATCCAAATTTGAGTTATATTCGGTTTGGATAAAGTGCAAAGTCCAATGTGACGTATATCTCAGTTAGGATGTCTTCCACAAAATGCGTCAAAGAATCATAATCTCGGCTTCCAGTGAGTTATACACACGTCGTCTATTCACATTAGTTTTAGAAATATACAGTAAACACACTTTCGTGAAAAAGTAAGCAATGGCATCTGTTATTACTTTCAGTTACTTCTATTGTTGCCAAAGAGAAAAAGTTTCTGTGTAGTGAGAATGATGTCTAGTCGAAGTTTTTACGATTTTTCACGTCATTAGCAAAGGTGAGTGAAGATAGTGCTCGCATCAACTCGAAAATAATGGCCTTTCAGATTTTATATCTTGACTTGTACAAATGAATTTCGAATTACAAATGTCACTGAGAGTTATCGAAGTATCTTCTCAAGAATTTTTTGTTAAAAAATGTTAAGGTCATTTAAACTCAAATAAACCTTGATCAGGATTTTATATTATACTAGCGGCTGCCAGCGGTTTCACCTGTGTGATAGTAAAAGATTATTCCAAATCCTAATTAATCCTAGGATAAAAAGTATCGTATTTGCGTATCTTTTGTTCCTTAAAGATTGTCTGTAAAAAATCACTTTTAGCGATGAGACCACGCATTGTGACACCCTAGTAATTTTATTATTGGTGTACAATAAAAAACACTATCTATCTATTTATATGATATTCCTGGGCATGATCTACCCGTATATCAAGTTTCATCGAAATCCGTTCAGCCTTTCGAGCGTGAAGACATAACAAACATACACACACAAACTTTCCCCTTTATAATATGAAGTGTCATTAGGACTTGTATTAAATGAAGGCTGGTGTTAAAGTAAAGACGGCACTTGTTCAAGTACGAGTATTTCACACGTAATCCCACACACTGTTCATCATAACTTTTAATGTGAAACTTGGAATCGAAATAGCGCCATTACGAAGGCTTAATGCCGCTCCACATTCAAGATTAAATACTCCGTAACCGTTATGTACTGGTATAATCGCAATAAATTTGGATAAATCCTTCTTGTATCGAGAGTACAGGAATGGGAGTAAATCAAGTCAGATTACTTATCTCTTTTTGTTTCCAATATTGGTAAGGCTGGTACCAGGACATGATAATAGTATGAGCTGCTTATCAGCCCCCGTAAGTTGTAAGAGTAAAATATGGGAAGCGGTTTACTCCTGTGCTCAGTAAGTCCTAAGATCTACCAAAAACTGGTTGTGAATGGTGCGGTAACCATTTTGTGACTTTACGGGCTAGTATGGGTGATGTTACAATGCTCGCTGCGCAATTTCAAGTCTGCTAAGACGATTACGAATTAAATTAAATAAAAAATACAAATCCTACTAATATTATAAATGCGAAAGTTTGTATGTATGGATGGATGTGTGGATGGATGTGTGGATGGATGTATGGATGTTTGTTACTCTTTCACGCAAAAGCTACTGAACGGATCTCGATGAAACTTGGTACACGAGTAGACCATATCCCAGAATAACACATAGGATACTTTTTATCCTGGGATTATGTACGCGGGTGAAGCCGCGGGCAAAAGCTAGTACCTAAATAAAACAAACGAAATTCAATATAAATAAATATAACGAATGAAATTCGACATAAATAAAACGAGTCATGTTTGTACATAATTATGATCGTTTTTTATGCATTTTATGCTTTCAGTTCATTTTTTGCAAATATACTGGTTTTTTCAGAACTAATCATCATATTTGTCTGTTTTCTTCTTACATCTTAATTTATGTATGTACTTACTTACATTGACTGGCTAACTCTGTAGCCATAATGGGTTAATTGATTCAATAAGACCTTATATATTTTAGTGGTTTTATAAGCTGAGAAATCTCAGGCAAATTGTATGATGCTTTGCGATCTTTATATAAAACCAAATCTTTTACAAAGCTTCAGAATTTTTGGGGTCATAAAAGAAAAAGTCCATAGCTCACCTATGGATGAGATATGCACTGTGTTGAAACAAACCCTTTGGAAACAATAAACCTAACACTAAAAATCTTCACAAACCCCCTAACTTATATACAAGCCAAAAATAGTCTCTTAAATAAAATATAAATCAGTAGATAAGCGTAAGTGGTTTTATTTTTAATGGGTCATAAAAGTTTATCCTGTACGACCGATAAATAATATGTTTATCCTTAGAAAGCGGGCATAATGATGGCCGATGCATTATTATAATGGCCGTGTTGATTTGTAAGTACGAGTTAAACTCGGTTTAAGCCCAGGAGCGGTTAAGACATTTTGGTGACATACGACTGACTGTGCGGCCGAGCAATGAAATAAGTTTTTGAAACAAAATATTCGGTGATTTTATTTGTTTAACGATTAATTTTATGTTTTGAAATCGCATGTGTATACACAAATCAATGTTATTCATTTAAACATGCGACAATTTCAAAGATTTCTTAAAATAATTAAATTTAAAATTAAAAAATATGGAGACCCACGGGTATCAGGAACTGAGTCCATAAGCTACCGGTGGCCAAAGTTCTAGAGAAAGGAACATCTTACCAATACAAGCTCCTGAACCAAACCCTTGGTCCAGCAGTAAGGAGGCTTGAGGAGAGTTTCCGATAATTTTGGTCAAATTAAGCCAGCAATATTTATTATTGGTTTAATAAATTATTATTATTATATATTATTATTATTATTATAAACCGATCTTATTGAAATTTAGCTTAGAATGTGCAGGAAAAGGACTTAAAATACTTTTTATCAACATACCAATCGGGAGAAGCCATGGGCAAGAACGTTATATTTGACTGGCCTGTTGGTCTAGTGGTTAGTGACCCTGACTGCTATGCCGGAGGTCGTGGGTTCGATTCCCACCCAGGACAAATGTTTGTGTGATGAGCATAATCATTTGTTCTGTGTCTGGGTGTAATTTATCTATAATATGTACGTATTTAGAAATATATAAGTATGTTTATCAGTTGTCTAGTACCCATAACACAAGCTCTGCTTAGCTTGGGACTAGACGGCGTTATGTGATGGTTGTGGAATATTATATATTATTATTTAGTTAGTATTACGTCAAAAAGATGACGACAATTTTTTTTTTACAATATCTTTTTTTCAATAGAAAATTACTGCCATTGAGTTATCGCTTTTTGACATAGTAAGGCAGGATGGATTTCGTAAACTATAAAAACTAGACTAGGCTCGATGCATCATCATCTTCCTGCCCTTGTCCCGTGTTATTTTATTCATTCTATTCTGTCACCCGTCATGCTATCACTAACTTCCTTTTCTTGCATATCACTCTTCACACACTCCATCCATCTTTTTTCTGGCCTCCCTCCTCCTTTCCACCCATCGACGTGTATCCATAGACTAAGTTCGATGCAAAGCTCAACGAAATCCACAACCGTATGTCCCCATATTCATAAGCTTGTACTTATACATCATTCAAGGCTTCTGTTCGACTGTTCCCCTACATCCACCACCATAACTGAGCCACTGAGCCACTGTTGGGTTAATTTTAATTCAGTACTCACGGTATTACGAGTAGTAAAATATAAGCGGTCTGGAGAGAGCGCATCTTTTGTGAACTTTATTGTTTTAAGACGATTTCTAGCTTGTGTTCTTGCCGCTCTATAGTGAAAGTAGTGGGTGACAGGATATCGTGGATATGACAATGTACTTGAAAGTTCACGCTGAATAAAATTTAAGTTGGATCTGGGCAAAAAAAAGACCTGAGGAGCCGAGCTGGGTCGAAGCCTACTGGGGCCAGGGTTATCCGGAAGGGCGCTCGAGCCCCGGTATGAAGGCTAGAAAGAACGGGGTGGGTTTTTAGTCAGTAAGAGTCTGACACTATCTCCCGCTCCACCCAAGAGCGGGGGTTGTTATTGGATGATTTTTGCCCATCAAAAAAAAACATCATGTACTCATCATCGATAATATATTTTTTTAAACCTTTCAGTATTGAGTTACATGTCAACACACATGCGAAATTAATCCAAAACAATATAAGTGCATGGAATAAAAAAATACAAAAAAAAAGAAAACAACAATCCAGGAGTACTTTAGCATTCATTCCGTACTGGAACTTTTTTAATTAACTGCCTCCATAACCGACAATATATCACTAATCTGGCAACACGGGACATAACAGCTGTTTCGGCATTACTGCAGCCACTAATTAAAAACAAACAACGTACAAACGGACGTGTGATTTATTATTTATTACGCGTTTTGTCAACGAACAGATTATGTGGATATTGAATAAGTGAATTTTGATCGATGTTAACTATTTTGGCTATATGGTAGAGAACGGTAAGTAATTTAACACATAATTTTATTATATTTTCAATAGATTTATTTATATTATGCATTATCAAATAGTTCTACATGAAAGTAGTAACTTATTGTAATAGCAGTCTGCTCATGCAATTAACATTTATATTTTTTTATCATCTATACTACTTATATTAAAATACTAGCTGCTCCCAGCGGCTTCGCCCGCGTGATAGCAGAAAACTATCCTAAGGAAACATACTTCCGGGATAAAAACTATCCTATGTCCTATTCCAGGACATGGTCTATCCGTGTACTAAGTTTCATCAAAATCTGTTTTGCCATTTAGGCGTGAAGACGTAACAAACAAACAAACTCACTTTCGCTTTTATAATATTAAGTAAGGATAATAAAGAGGTATAGTTTGTTTTTTTTATTTGTAGGAAGTAATCTCTGAAAGTACTATTCCAATTACTATTTTTTTTTTCCCCGATAGAAAGTTACTTTATTCCTGGGTAACAGAGGCTATATTTTATGTACGCGGGCGAAGCTGCGGGGAAAAGCTATTATATAATAAAAGGAAAAACTGACTGACATATCAACGCACAGTCGAAATCACGGGAACTAGGAGTGTTAAATTTTACATAGGGTTTCCTTTTATGATATTTTTTTTATCTACAAGGTTGTTAGTGTTTTACAAATAACCCTGTATAACACAGAAATGAAATTGAAGTGTCTGTTTATAATATCAAAATATTTTTTTATCCGTCTATCTGTTTATTAATTGTTCCGAATATTTGCTGAAACTGTTGGACTGATTTTGACCAGCTAATGTTATAAGAAGTAACAAAGGTTACTTTTTTATTTTAGAAAAAAAAATTGAGTCCAGCACAAAAAAAAAATCTTCTTGAAACTGTGACCAAATAGTATTTTGCCGATTTATTAGTCTGATGTGGATGAAATAGGCAGGCATTAGCTAGTTACAAAAAAAAAAAGTAACCAGAAAAAATCTCTTCATGCTAGCTAGACATCATGATAAACAGAAACCTGAAAAGGTATTGTTGCCAAAAAATATGAAGTTCTATTATGTTCAAAGATTGATTATTTTAATAACAAACCTCTAATTGTCTTTTTTTTAAATTAATGAATTTCGCTCAAAAAACGCACAACAGTGTCCTCGTTGTAGCGGTCGGCGGCATTGACCGCATATTCCAGGCCATAAGCCATGGTCCGGCAGTAACGAAGGAGGGTCGCCTCCTTCTGTACTGGTCCCACACGTGTGTGGCAGTGTACATCCTCTCGCCCCAGTCGCCGAGATCCCGAGCCCGATTTCCAACGAGCAATGGGTAGCCAGCCGTCTCGCCGTCCAGGAATCTGGACTGGACCCGTGTCATTGAAGGCGCGAAGTGGTTCACGCGTGCCTCAAATAGATGTCTTCTACTGCCCGGTAGGGTCAAAGAAATTTTGAAAAGGAAACCCGCGGTCTAAAAACACAAAGGGCGACTAACGCCCTCCCACTGCACCTTAAGGTGGGTAAAACCATTGGATGATTCCACACCTTAAATAAACAACAATAGGTATATTGATTGTAGGAAATAATATCTGATGCAACGCGTCAAAACATACAGGGTGTATTAATAACAGAGTGCCTGGAAGCCGTACAGGTGTTAAATTGATACCTGATGTAGTTAAGTGGAAGTTGCCGTGAAATTGGCGTCGTAAGTACACTGCCCCTTAAACGACCAATGCTGAACTGTTTAAAGTTACTAATACACTGTTAGCCGTTGGACTAAAGTTTTAAATGGTTGGAAAATTCATGTGGTAGGTTATTTATCTACATCTACGCTATTTTGTTTTTATGGTTTTTTTTTGTATGTTGTTTCTTCTTCTGCTTCTTCTTCCTGCCCCTTTTTTTATTGATATAAGCCAGTGTTTGACTGCGATCCCACCTGATGGTAAGCAGTGATGCAATCATTGATGGCGAGGCGCATAGTTTATGCCATATTACTTGGAGCTGGCGTAACGCGTTTTTTTCTTCCATTCTATCCTGTCACCCGTCAGACTATCACTAACTCCCTTTTCTTTCATATCACTCCTCACACAATCTAACCATCTTTTCTTTGGCTTCCTTTATTTTTTTTTGTTTTCAGGAGATAATCTCGAAATTACTGGTCTGATTGCTAACAATTTTTCACCAATAGAAAGCTGCTTTATTCCTAAGTGGCATAGGCTATATTTTATGTATGTGGGTGAAGCCGCGGGCAAAAGCTAGTTTTATTTGTTAGCTGTTTTCTGTATGCTGTGAAATAATGGTATAACATTTTTATACAAAATTTGGACCGTTATTCGCTTCTAACTCCGGTTTTTGTATTTCGATCCTGATCAAATTTGTTCCATAACACGAGACAACGCGTTAGATGAATGGTTTCCTAGTATTGGGTTTTTAGCGGCATGCGTACTGCTGGTAGGTATACTGGTTATCAGAATATCCTTTAGAGCCGTGGGTGCTGGCTGCATTACTCGATGCTGACTGCATGGCTAAAGGTGACGCTCCCGGCATCGGAAGTCATAGGGCGATTTCTGGCCACCATAGGCGTAGATTTGCTGACGATTAGCAATTGGTAGGTCGCCGTCCAGCCGTCAGGTAAAGATCAGGTCCGAGTTGATGGCGCGAAGTATTTCACGCGTTTCAAAGAAAGGGAAACGTTTGAAAGAGTGGCCGTGACTCTAGAATGCAAATAACAACTGAAGCACACATGTGAGTTTTAGTCAATAATAGTCTTATATGCCGTCTTGTTCCACCCTAGAGTCTGAAAGTCAACCTCAACAGGGCCCGGCGCGAGAGGTCTCCGCCGCCAATCGCCCCCACGAGGGCACGGCGATGCTCCGCCCAGGCAGGGCACACCTCGACGGTGTGCTCCACCGTGTCCTCCGGGCGTTGCGCACAGTGGCGACACCCGGGCGTCTCTTCCGCCTGAATCCGATGCAGGAACCTCCCGAACTTGCCATGTCCGGTGAGGACCTGCGTCATGCGGAAGGTAAGGACACCGTGAGGTCTTTCCAGCCACGCCTCAAAGAGGGGACTTACCGCCATAATCGTGGCGTGCCCAGCACTGGGTTGCGATAGCCGTTGACGCCATTTCACCATGAGATCCCGCCGGAGCTCTGTCCGCCATGCCTTGACATGTTGCGGCAGTGGACTTTCACCCCGGCGTTGCACTTTCACCCCGGCGTTGCTCCCACCACACAGGTGGGTTCAACTGCGTTCTTTTATTTACACTTTTTATTTCAGTATTACGGTGATACTTTCATGCCATTTACTTTAGATGTTTGAGCAGAGATTTTCGTTTATAAGCAGATTGACGACCTAACGTTTAACTAGCAAATCTCCATAGAGAGAATGGTATTACATTCCTTCAAAAATGGAGAAGCAAGGATATACTAGACTGCGTAAAATATTTAGTAGGTTATAAATTTCCAGAACTTCATAAGACTTCAGTAAAGCCAGGTTTATGTTTGCGGTAAAAGTGGTTATAATCAAAGTACTTAACTTAAGTAATAAATTAGTGGTTGCCACGTTTTTTAATATATTTAATTTGGGTTTTTAAAACTAATTAGCATAAAGTTTTTGCATTTTAACATGATAATAGCCCTGTAACCGTCCGGACCGAACCCAAGTCTTCAGCGGTGCGTGGTATTCCACGCGGTCATCAAAAAGATGTGAGCAAAAGCGTAAGGTTCGATGCCCGCTAGGGTCACAGAGAATTTTTTAAAAGAAAACCCGTGGCACAAAGTATATAGGTACACAAGTCAATCTACATACAATGCGCTCTCAAGCAACGCACACATAGACACCGCTCACGGACACAATATCTCGGAGCGTCTCGGTCCGCTCGTCGAACAGTTCCGGCTTAAACGCTCATTAGTGTGCGTCCACCGAGCGTAGGTATGAAGTACATACATGCGATTGTCTTCTGTACCTATCTATTTTGTGCCCGTGGTTCTAGAACACAAAGGGCAACTGTGGTTTTGGTACTGGTACATGGTGAACAACCCACCCATACGAACAAAGCGTTTTGGGAAAACGTTCGTTATGCGTACAGCTAAGGAGTGGAATTCTCTGTCGGAATCTGTATTTTCTGATAGCTATAACCTTTAAGGTCTTTAAGTCAAGAGTGAATAGATTGCTTCTAAGCAAGCGTGTTCCATCGTCGGCTACATCATCGCTTACTATCATGTGAGATAGTGGTCAAACGTGAGCCTATCCATAATAAAAAAAGTCAGTAAGTCTGACCGCATTTGCGCTCCACCTTATAGCGAGAGAAATCATTTGATGATTTCCCAAATCAGAATTTATTTACGGAATTATAATCACTAAAACCATTAATACAATTTCTCTCTTTGTTTAACCTTATTGAATGGCTATTTTCATGAAAAAGTCATTCAATAGAGTTAGCTGAACTTTGAGGACATTTTTCGAAAATTTGAATTTCACGGGCATTTCGTGAGCCTTTTTTTATGTTGGGGAAAATCATCCAATGACAAGCCCCGCTCTTGGGCATAGCGGGAGATAGTGTCAGACTCTTACTGACTGACACCCACCCCGTTCCTTCTAGCCTTCATACCGGGGCTCGCGCTACTCTTTCAAAACTAACCCTGGCCCCAGTAGGCTACGACCCAGCTGAGCCTCTGCTGTTGCTGACAACTCCTTGAGGCGCGCGGGAACAGTGTGCGCCGTCGACGTCTTGGGCTCGGTCCGGACAGTTACCGGACGGCCGGAGAGTGAGCTACGACATTTCTGGAGCCTGAATCTTAAGTTGCTATGCTCCGTTTCTGTACCACACTAAGGTTGACTGGTAGAATTTACCTAACGAATTAAGTCCACTGTTGCTCCGAGATTTTCACATGTGCATAAATAAATAAATGTCCCTTAAAATTGATACCTCTAACCGAAACATTCACTCATAGAAATCTCCAAGTCGTACAATATTAACTGGATATAAATTCTCAATTATCTGAAGTCTATACCGAAATCACGGCCCGCCATTACTGCCAGTGTATTTCTCACGGGGAAACTAGCTCCTTTAGTCCTTACACTGAAATAGGAAGATAGAGCGATATGGCAAGCTAACCATTAACGTTTGGGACTCAGCTTTAAAGCGTTTATATGTATTTTATGATCATCGTTTTAGTCTACAGACATCCATAGACTCCTGGACATCGGCCTCCTGGAAATGTCACCACAGCGACTAATCCTGTGTGTCTTGCATCCATCAGATTCCTAGAAGCCTTACCAGATCAAAAATTCTGTGGGAGGGTTTTCCAAGAGGCCTACCAACGCGGTACGCAGTCGCTATTTCTGTACCATTTGGCTTCATCGACCAACGGATCTGCGGATAATGTGTCCTGCCTATTTGTTATCATGTGTAATGACATAATAGCGATTAGCATTACTATTGGATACTCATTTTTATTACTTTTTTTCATTACCTTTCTACATTGTGCTCACACAATAGAAGCAACAAGAAATATGTAACCAAGATCATATGTAACTCATAATATGATTTAAAAGATTGTTCGTGGAGTTTTTTGCATGTTCTTTTTTTGGACTGACCTACATTTGACTATTTAAAAGTGCCTATAAATGGTGTATTTGAAACAAATGCTTTTGATTTGAAATAAAAGTATTAAAAACATCTGCCTCTAAATGATTTAAGAGTGGCAGAAAACACAGATCACACCGAATTTTCTACTAAAACATGTAACAAATAGGTACATACATATCCATGAAAACAGTTTCATAGGGACATGTTTGTAAGCAGTAAATTCTAGCCTGAGGGCCACAGAAAAAGTAGGTATGCCTAACCCTCAAGAGGCGCGTGATCTGACAATTTACCGCCGACCTCGACTTGCGATTGAGTCGCCATTTTGGATACGTTTAATTTTGGATTTCGACGAGTACTATCTGGTTGAAGGTTTAGGAAAAAAGGATGGAAATATGAATTTTAAAATTTAATTCATATCTTTAACGTGAAAATTTATATGCATGTGATGTTTGATACTCTTTCACTATTAAAAAGTAGGACCTGGAAGTAGGCCTGGAAGTAGACCTACATATGTTCCCTTGTAATAATTTTCTATTGTCTATCGAGCGAAACCATTGGCAGAAGCTAGTTACCAGGTACATTTATTACCAGGTGAACTTCGTACCGCCTACCAGTCAGTGAATGTAGTAAATATTTTGACATAGTCAACCGATTACGATTAAACAAAGCTAAAGTAATAATTATTAAATTACACACAATTTTAGTGTGTAAAAGATATCTACATCGATTTTGTTCATTTTACGTGATGTGCGCACGATTAAAAACTTCTACAGATTTATTATTTGTACTTATAGATTAGCCTGCTTCTAACCTAGATCAGTAGGCCTTTACGTATCAGGACCAAAAATTACCGTAATTTCACTATCTCTCTTGCTATCGTTATCTAAATCAAAACTAAATCTATACTTCTACACTAATATAATAAAGAGGTAAAGTTTGTTTCTATTTGTTCGTACGAGTAGTAGTGGTAATATCTGAAAGTACTGGTCCGATTGCAAAATATTTTTCACCAATAAAAAGCTGCTTTATTCCTGAGTGACATAGGACATTTTATGTACGCGGGCGAAGCTGCAGGCAAAAAAAGGCTAGTAAAAAATAAGATTATAATAATATTACATACTTTTCACGAGTTGCTTACTACATAATTAATCATTTCTCAATTTCAACGTCAGTATCTCGAAATACACTTAATACTGAAGATCTGTACCTCATAAGAGGAAGTGGGAGTAAATGTAACACCTAAGTTAACGACTGTAATTCCTCTCATTAGCTGCCTTTGAGAGGCCTTGCAAAACCAATAAGGAGTCGGTAAGCTCTTTACCAAACCTGTTACTAAATTTGGCACATTTTAGAGGATTGTATTAACGTTGTTACGTGTTAAAATTATTTGTATTAAATCATTTAAGTACAGTATTTTTGGATTGTCAAAATGAGTAACTAAAAATAAAAACCTGACCTAGTCGGACTCGTTTACCAAGGGTTTTATACTACGATATTAAAAACGGACAAAACGCTGACAAAATAATGTTTCTTGTAAGAGAGTCCTCTTTAATTTTTAGCTTTATTTTTATTTTATTTAGTTTTTTGATGTAGCGGCAATCTTTCTACTTTCCAGACTGATTACGCTGATTGACGAACGGACAGACAGACGAACAAATGGACAGACGGATGACGGATATGGAACTTTAAAATAGACAAAGCTATTTGCATGTTCTAAAATGTGGATATCTTTAGAGAAAAAGTTATTTAAAATCAACAAATATTTTACAAATTATGTTATATATATTTGACAATCGTACCTAGGGTACCCTTGCTAGATATGTTCATAATGCGCATGGCAGCAGGACACGAGCGGGACAATTTCCTCGTGCAGGATCAGCAGGAGTTGACCCTCGCGAAGGCCATAGACTTGGCAGAGAGCATGCGCTGCGCGTGGGTTTGTGCCGCTCGTGAACTGCTTTTTTTTTGTGGTGGGGAAAATCATCCAATGACAACCGCCGCTCTTTGTCGGAGCGGGAGATAGTGTCAGACTTTTACTGACTAAAAACCCACCCCATTACTTCTAGCCTTCATACCAGGGCTCGAGCTCCCTTTCGGATATCCCTGGCCCCAGTAGGCTTCGACCCGGCTGGGCTGCTGTTGCTGATAACTTCCATTATGAACTTATCCAGCAAAGCCAACTCCTATAGCGAAATGCTTGCTACTACTGTCCTCCAGCCAAAATTAAGACTCCCATAGACAGGCGTGTTGTGACAGTGATTTTTTACTATCACCATTTTTGTTGTATTGTCGCGCCCTTACTATCTGTGTGAGCCTAAACACAGTCAGACAATAATCGTACCATAATATCGTTAATTAAACTATCCCAGTGATGTTGGTTTCCCATACGAGTAACATTCGGATTCGTCCGTGTATTCCCCTGTGACATAGTCAGATTCAATTACAGTGAACGGACTGACAAAACAGTGATATTGTATGATCGGATGTTCACAGAAATAAGTCTTTATTTAATAATAAACGGGTTAGTTTTTTTTTGTAGGAGGTAATTTCTGGAAGTAGATACAGGTCCAATTGCTAAAAATTTTTCACCTATAGAAAGTTGTGTTGTTTCCAAGGCTATATTTTAAATGCGCGGGCAAAATCTATTCATTATTATAAAAAGTACGTGTTAAAAGTCATACAACTGCTTCGTTGGTCTCGTGGTTACAATCGATCGCTGAGCGTAAGTCTTAGAATGATTCCCAGGTCGGGAAAAACAGCTATTGGGATTTTCCTCTAGCAATTACTCGGTAGCCTCCGAGATTTCATCATCATCATTTCAGCCGACAGACGTTCACTATTGGACATAGGCCTCCCCTAAGTGTGCCTCCCCTAAGTGTCGCCACAATGATCGATCCTGTGCGTCTCGCATCCATCGGATTCCCGCAACCTTCACCAGGTCATCGATCTACCTTGTAGGAGGCCTTCGGACGCTGCGTCTTCCAGTACGAGGTCGCCACTCCAGAAATTATTGGCCCCAACGGCCATCTGTTCTGCGAGCAATGTGCCCTGCCCATTGCCACTTAAGTTTGGCGATTCTTCGTGCTATGCCGGCAACCTTGGTTCTCCTCCGAGATTTGCTTTAAGTCATTTACAAAAACAGGTAACGTAATCTATCAGTTCCATTAAAAAAAAAACGAACCGTGCTGTATAAACGAGATGATGCAGTTCTAATAAAAGCCATGTTCTATTACTATCAGCGAAGTAAACCGCGGTATTTTATAGTATGTTCATTAGCGGTATTGATACAGTTCACGGAAATTAGTGAGTCATCGAACTATTACGTTGTGATGTCGCAATAGAGGACTGTTTGGGATCGAAGGACGAATGCATGCGTGTTGGATTGTTCGTAGGAAATTTATGTTTGTTTTCGTAATAGAGTTTAGTAGAATTGGAAGTAGTAAGGTTTCTTACTATAATAGTATATATGAGTAAATTCCAAGATAGATGATTCTAAGAACGACGATATTACTTCTTACAAATTCTCTGAATAAATTATTACCTTAAAATAACACAACATTTTTTTTTTCTGTACTTGCTAACCTAACCTAACTCTCCTTAAACATTTGGATGATATTTGGTGTGTATATTTGAGTAATCAACTAAACACACCAAATGTCATCCAAAGCCCTATCTATAGTTGGTATATACAGGTGGCGCTGAAATATGATAATCAATTTTTTTTTAACGTACAGCCTGCTTCAACGTCTATCGGGACCAACAGTTCTATTATACATATAGTAGAGTATAAGGTATGCTAGTACTAGTAAATATTTTGTACCTGTACTAAAACATATATTACGATATTAAAGGTCCTACTTACTCAAAGCAGGATCGCTCTATCGCACAAAAGATCACGAGCCTTACCTGAAAACAGAAAAAAAAAACAAATATAATTCCAAAAAAATATCTAGAACAATCAACCGAAAAATACCCTGACGCAACACAAACGTTAACAAAACGGAAAATCTTCGACAAAACTTAGTACATACAAGCAACTGAGCAGTAGACCAGAAAATGAGTCGAAATCAAATATGAGCCTCCACAAAATGAGTAAGACAAACATGGGCTTACATTGTGTATCGCACAATAGAACCGGAGGCGAACAATTCTTGACCCTTTTTACTAAGTACAGCCGACAATGCCCGCTTAGACCGATTACATATTCTGATGCAAATATATCACAGCCCGCAAGAGGGAATTAATTGAAAAGACCCTACGTGACTTTGATTTATGGTCCACGGTGTAGATATGGGACAGCGTGGATTCTTAGGCTCTGTCTTGTGTCATCTGATGGCTGGCGTAAAGATGGATGGCGTGGCAATTGTTTTAATTAGCGTTTTATTAGTAGCTGTTAAATGATGATAGTGTCGACAGATTGGAATTTTGAGAGTTGATATAATCTAAGATAATATTATGTACATGAGATTGTCCGGGTATTGGGAGTTGCTGGGCGATCCTCGGCCACCGTGGGCGTGGACTTGTGGATGATGAGTAAAGTGTAGCTCACTTTCCGGTCATCTAGTAAGGACCGAGCCCAAGCCATCGACAGCGCGCAGTGTTCGCCTCAAAGAGATGTCAGCAAAACCGTGCTTGCTACTTGCTGGGGCCAGTAGATTTTTTGAAATTGTTGCCGTGGTATTAGCTTGCAAAGGGAAATTGTAGGAGACAGGCGGATTTAAGTCTGTAAAAGTCTGACACGCTCTCGCGCTCTAGCGCGGGATAAATCATTTGATGATTTACCACTTCAAAAAACGATACAATTTACGAAGAATTTGTAAAATAGTGCTCCAAATATTTTTTATCATTCTCGATTATTTTCTGTTCAGCAATTGACTTAGTCAATAGCCTACTAAGTGTGGTCAATCAATTATAGTTATCTATTATTCTTTTCTTTATATACTGGAAGGTGCTTTTCACTAATATGACGTAAGAAGTGTGCTCCCGATAAAGACTAGAGGAATATAATCTCGTAGAGTTACCTCGACAAAGAATACAAAATAAAAAATCTACAAGGGCAGATCATACACTCTTTTATGTCTGTATGTTATTTCTTTACGCTCGAATGGCTGAACGGATTTCAATGAAACTTAGTACACGGTTTGTAACATAATTTTTATTCTAGAAGTATGTTTTCTTCTAAAAAAATTCTACTATTACGCAAGCGAAGTCATCGGCAGTAACTAGAAGAAACATATTTAAATATACGATAATTTAAAACACCAGCTTAGCGGCACCTTTTTCCCAATTTACAACGAGGCCAATAACTTCACCAGCAACAGTTTTACTTTTCCATATCTGATCAATTAGCACATGAATATTAAAGTGCCTAGTAATTCTCCATCGCAAAAAGGTTTTTTTTTACATGTAATACACATTATTTACATCTGATGTGACCTCGTAAAAGGTTCTGTTAAGCTCCATTACATTTTAGCCCGATGAAATATTTACAGGCTTATTATTTTCATGAGAATATCTTATTAGGGAGAAGGATGAATGAGTGAGATGAGTGGAAGAATGGTAAATCAATGGAGAAAGTGTATTTTTGTAGTTTCTAGGGATAACTTAGAGACTTTAAATCCGTTTGCATCATTATTTCAGCCAAAAGATGATCAGTGTTGGAGAGCAATGGTGGCCGAGTGGTAACGGCCCAGACTTACGAGTTGTAGATCGGGGGTTCAAACCTAGCCAGGCGCATTACTTTGTGTAATTTATTTCATCACCACTGCTCTCAATACGGTGAAGGAGAACATCGTGAGGAAACTGGCATGGCTTAGAACCAAAAAATTCGAAGACATGTAACATCCACCAACTCGCACTGGGCCCGCGTGGTGGAGTACGGCCCATTCCCTCTCCAAGAGAGGAGGTCTGAGTCCCAACAGTGGGAACATTATAAGGCTGACTAAGCTAAGCGAAGTTGGACATAGGCCTTCGCTTATTATCGCCATTACGACTGACCTAAAAGCGACCCTTACCAGGTCATCAATATATCTTTTAGAGGAAGACACAACAAGACTCAACACTGCATCTTTTAACAAGTGGTCTCCACTGCCGAATTATTCGGCCACTGTCACTTAAGGTTGGCAATTCTTCTATAGGCTATGTCGGTAAACTTCTGAGGATATTATCCGAGCACAGCCCTTTCCTATAAGCAGGGCACATTGCACGCAGAACAGATGGTCGATGGGGACGAAAGCTTCTGGAGTGGTGACCACGTACCGGAAGACGCAGCGTTGGAATGCCTCCAACAGGGTGGACCGAGGACCTGGTCAGGGTCGTAGGAATCCAATGGATGCGTGACGCACAGAACCGGTCGTTTTGGCGACGCTTGAGGGAGGCCTATGTCCCACACTGGACGTCTTTCGGCTGATATGATGATGATGATGATGATAGCCCTTTCCATTGCTCTTTAAGTGACTTTACGTGTTCTGATGAGGCCCATTGTGAGTAACCACGTTTTAGTACCACATGTCATCCACTAACTAAAACCTAACTTGATCTTGGAGAAGCTGTGGTATGCTAGAGAACCAAGGTACAAAGTTATATCATAAGGAAGCTTTGTTGGCGTGCCTATTGCCAACGTTTAGACAAACTAGGTACCTTCCATTTCATTTACTTACTTTCGAATTTATAAAGGACAGTTTTTCGTCATTCATTCCTTTTTAAAGAGAGATTATATGACTTTATTCTTGGACAGGAGTAAGTACAGCAATTTCACCTTACAAAACCAGAGCACGTATCAAGTCGGTCCTAACACCTGACATTAATACTTTCAAGAGAACAATAGAATGCTCTGAAACAATCCGACTGAGTATTGCATTATCATCAACCGTCTCCTAGCAGCAATTACATACCATCACATTATCCATTTGGAAACAAAATGCCAGAACATTAGGTTTCACAAAATTTTCTTATACCGTATTAACAGCGAGTACTAACAAGAACACACGAATTAATGCACAAGTGCTTAATATCTGGAATTCCTTGCTTCAAACCACCAGGCAAACTTGAACCTCTAACTTTGGAGTTGTTCCATCTCTCACCCTTAATTTTGGAAATGAAAGGAGGGGGAAGGAGATCAAGGTACGTTGGCAAGACTGTACGTACATCGGGGCTCCTAGTTACGATCCACGATAAACTTTGAGTTTCGTGAAGAGTGAGAGCGTTTAAATTGTCGACGCTCAACGCTGCTAACCGTACATTCTTCTATGGTTTGTAATGGCAGCAGAAAAGTCATAAGAATTTCCTTCATTCTGTTTAGTTTCTTGTTCAGCGTTTTATGGAGGTGTCTTTTAAATGTGGGTTTAATTGTCAGATTTTTATTTTAAATTTTAACTTAATGAAATTATTGTACCAGTATAAGAAAGTTTCTAATTAAATCATTAATGCAACATTGTAACACACAGTCCTACAACATACAATTCCATTTCTATTCGCCCTAACACCAATACACTATAAAACAACTGACAGGAACTGTTTCACTCACGCCAACACACGACAGCCTTAAAAACAATTTTACAAAATAAAAATCCCAGCGCCACAACCCGTAGCGACAGCAAAAAAACCACGACAGTCGCCATTTTTGCCGACAGTACAATAAAAGAAGTATTTTAATCAACAAAATAAATGTTGCAATTATGTAAGTGATTAAGGTGCACTATACCTATCATATATTACGTCGCAAGTGGTCGGGTGACTTCTAGGGAGGTTCCTCCCCCTATTTGGTACCCTCGTAGGGTAGATGGGGGACGAAATTAAACATTTTGGGGGCTCTAACGGGTTACGTGTGCGACGATCTTAACACTGTATGTAGATGTTAGACTTGCTGGAAGGTGCAACGACTGATAAGAGTGGTCTTACATTTATTTATTCTTGCGACATGTGTAAGAGTTCAAATATTAACGTTGAGATAAAAAGTGCAATCCTTGCGACTTGCACTGAAATGAACAGAAAATGGAATTGCAGAATTTTTACTGTCTAATGTTTTAATTAGGATGCCATAATTGGACTGTAAAACTGTTGGGAAGAGTTGTAGCAGCTCTGGCACGCAAAGGGCAAGTGGAGGATCACGGATGGGTTTAGTCAATAAAATTCTGACACTCTCTGAGTCACTTGATGATTTTCCATGTCAAAATAATTGACAATAGATGGCAAATTAGTCTTCTAAGTATAACCCTTAAATATCTAGCTTTAGCAACAAAGTTTATTGTAAACAATGTTTTTAATACACTTATGCGATAATGTTAATCTCGTTTTATTATTAGACTTTCAGAAAAATAAAACTGATTCTAGTTTCTAAAATATAAAATAATATAAAACCTACGAGAATGATGCCCTATAATAAAGTTTGGGTTATGCGTCCTACTTCAACTTCTTAGCCTATAAAGAAAATCAAGTTATTTGCTACACAATTTTCACAATTTTTACTTTAATAAGCCTCTAGTTTACGATAATTTGCGCATAAATGACTCATTCTTAGAACAAGCTTCCAAGAAATTAGTCGCTTTGTTCAATCGCTACTAATAACCATAACAATGGGTTATTATTCAATCGTGGACGTAAATACACACACATTATTCATAGATATAACTCGACAATTAGTAGGTAATTCTTGACCGTGATAATTATATGGTGATCTAATTCGTATTTCTATATTTAAATTACTCTATTTCAGTCAGCTATCCACAATGATGTCTGATTCTTACGTCAATTGTTAGTTTGAAACCAGTTCATTGACTTTAGTTATGACTGGCTTGATCCTACAACTACCGTTAAAGTGAAAATATTAAATTTTTTGGACAGATTTTGAATTTTCGTGACATTTAATTTTCTGGAAAAGTAAGTATACCTAGCTGTCAATTCGATGCTATTTAACGCCTTTTTTGTTGTTGTAAGTTTTTATTAGTAAATCATCTCTAGCACAGTGCCAATGTGGAGCCTCTCCACAGGACATGCGCCACCTACTATGCTGCCCATCCTGCATTACCACCTGCAGTTTTCAGGATCTATATGAGGGCAACAATAGAGCCGTACAGGTTGCCAAATATTGGGCAGAAAAAGTATAGTTTGAGAGCATCGACACGAAAAGAAGAAGAAGAAGAAGCCTTTTTAATGTTCCCACTGCTGGTACTCAGGCAAAAAAAGGCAATTAGTAAATAATATTTACTATTTTACTGTGCATATTGCATCAAACTTCTTTACTAAAAATGTTCTCTAAATTGACGAAAAAGTCGTCGATATCACGGCATCTTTCATATAATAAATGACTGATAACAATATTATTAATATTTTTACAAATTAATAAATAAATAACACCCATAACATGATAGGTATTTTGTAAGGAAAGGTGGAATTGGATTACTCTTTATATTACTTTTTAAACTGCAAAAGACACTTCTGATGAAGAAGCTATTTAACGAATTGATGAACAAGAAGAGGAAGACTTATTTCGAGGTAGAGGATTTCCACACGAGAAAAGGGTATTTCCAGTGGAAGATACAAGGTGTCGGAGATAGGTCTAGGACATTCATTACATCAATCTACATTTGACTATTCGCTTAGCGGTCACTATACTAATGAAGGGCCCACTTCCTAGATACACCTACATACCACATCTAGTAACAAAATATCCTTAAAAATTAATGTGTACGGTATATTTGCATGTTCATTTCGCTCCAGAGATGTTATTAGAAATTCAGATTTTAGGGTATGTATGAAAGCATCGCTTAGTTTTTACGGTCCTCGTGTAACCGTCATGGGTTACGTTTATGAAGCCATTATATGGTCTCTTGATTAAATATAACGCTCTCGCAGTCGTCCATATAAAATGCCAGGTAATGTTTCCTACAGTTTGTTTGAATTGTAGTGTGAAGGGACCGGCTATTAAACTCTAATTCCGGCTGAGTTAGTTATGTTGTTGACTGCTGCTTCAACCCTTATACCTCAGTTTAACACACCTTAACCTTAACAGTTATATAACGCTATAAATTATAGCTACTTTATCGTTTATTGTAACGTTAAAAATTACCAACTTCTGCTAGTGACTTTGCCTGTGACTCCACCTCTCTAGTCTTTATCCCAACTGTGTTACGCTCGACTTACAGTCTAACCGACTGTGTGTGTGAAAGTAAAGAAATATACCACAGCAACATGATGATTATTGCTTCAGGCGATGACATCCAGCCTACGCGTATTGCATCAATCGAATTCCCCAACCCTAACTAGGTCATTGGTCCACCTTGTGGAAGCTCTACCAACGCTGCGTCTCCTAATATGCTGTCGCCACTTCAGAGTCTTTCGGCGTTGTTCAGTTTGATTCATTTTTTGATTGATTGATTCCATAATATTAACACCATAGTCACCTTAGTGTTTATATGATGTAACAAAATAAAAAAAAAAGAGTTAATTCTTAAAATAGAAAATAATTGATGATGAATTGTGATATCTTCCTGAAAACTATACAGCTTTTACCCTTAGCAATCCATCAATGTTTTGACTCAACAAGTGTCAAAGACAATTTTAATATTTTTCAGTAGTTATTTACGAGCTAATACGATGATAAATATAATTTTCACAAACAACACCAATTCATCATACTATTTAAATTATACGTAACAGAAACTCATTACTAATATATTCTAACCAAATGAGATTGCCCAAAATTCATGTGCCCAACGTCTGGTTATTCGGGTGGACAAAAGCCGAGTTTAGCCGCTATAAAACTACCAAATACAATATCACACGAAGAGATAAGGATCAGTTTAAGCTCCCACCACCCAAACTTGTTCGGATAAACTGGGGTCTCAATACAATTTTCCGGGCGGATGCATTTTGAATTTATAACTAGCAAATTGGTTGAACCAATTTATACGTTGAATATCTTCGAATTAATTGGTCGGTGACCGTGACAGTTTCGCTAGGCCTTAACAGCGTACTAACTACACCGTTTATCACCCTATCACATTACTATTCTAAAGGCAAAAGTTTTTATGTCTGTGTGTGTTTGGTTGACTAAGTTTACAGGTAGTGGCAATGTCTACCGCGTCTACCAGTCACGGTAGACGCGGATTTGTGGACGTCGAGCAATGCTAGTTCACCGTCCGGCCGTCAAATGATCGGATAGATCAAGCCCAAGTCGTCGACGTCAGTGAGTCCTAGGGGCCCAGAGGCCGATGCCCGCTAGAGCCGTGGGGATATTCTGAAAAGGACAGCCGTAGTCTTCGTACGCAAAGGGTAACTGAACGACACAGGTGTGGCTTTAGTCAGTAAAAGTCTGACGCACCCTCCCGCTCTATTCAGAGTGGAAGAAGTTATTGGAAGATATCCCACGATAAAATTTTAAAAAATGATATGGTGTGATGAGAATGGATAAAGTAATGAGTGCAATAGAGGAATTTTGAAAGTGACGTCAGTAACTGAAAAGTTAAAGGGGAATCGTTTACCTTAGTATAGTCATATATGAAGAAACGCATGTTACTAAAAGAGTTAAGTATACATGTAGATGGATGGAGAGAGAGATATTATTAATTTACTCATATTAAGACAGGAATATTAGGGCATCGGGCTTGAAGGAACAGGGTGGGTTTTTAGTCAGTAAGAGTCTGACACTATTTCCCGCTCCACCCAAGCGCGGGCGTTGTCATTGGATGATTTTTGCCCACCAAAAAAAAGGTGAAATGGTGGTCAATCGCAAGCCTATCAATAATAAAAAAATATATAAAACTTTGTAATATTAAAGTATTCATGTTCCCTTATGATAATTTTCAGTTCCACGTGGATGAAGCCACAGAGTAAAACTAGTAGTTTAATAAAACTAGGGTCCATCGCTAGTATTTAGGGTTGACTCATAAATTCTGTGTGTTTTAAGTATTATTTGACTGTTTATGTGTCCTCATTGCTAGTTTACCCTCCTTTTCCACGTATTCATGTTTAGTACTGAGGTTTATTTCATAGAACACGAAATTAAACGCTATTTACAGTTTTATCAACAATAATAAAAATGAAAGAAGAAAGAAGAAAGAAAGAAAACATGTTTATTCCGCCTAAATAGACGCACAAATCATTACAGAAAAAAAAATGCCTGCCAGGCCATGTATACAGGGCTTAAATGTATTGAGTAACAAATTATTCTGTGATTGCACCTACACCATAGACAAAAGAGTTGTGCAGGTTATCTATTGCGACTACTCTTTGTTGTCTTAAAAAATGATAGCACATAGCCTAGCAAGTTTAATTGCGTATTGGTACCTACCCTTTTTTGAGGTAAAAAATTGTCCTATAACTTCTCTTACTCTATGTGGCCTAGTGGTTAAGTCACCCACCTATCACGCGGTTTCAAAACTGGACAACAACCAATGTGAATTTTTCAATTCATACGTACTTTTTTTAAGTTTTGTTAAGAATTTCTGACATCATGATACACGTGCCTCGGAGAGTACGGTAAGTCGTTGATCCTGATTGTCTTTCGTAGATCTTTGACAGTTGTTACAATCAGACGTCAGAAGCTGGACTGATCTAAGTCGTCGACAGCGCGTAGTTACTAGTGATGCACGTGCTAAGAGATGTCAGCATACAGTATTGACCCAGCAGGGCCGATGCCCGCTAGCTAGGACGCGGGTACCCGTAGTCCTAGAACACTAAGGGCAACTGATGGACACAGGTGCGGTTTTAGTCAGTACAATCTGACACCGCTCCCAGAGCGGGAGAAGTTATTGGATGATTTCCAAACAGGCTAGGGAGATGATGACTCTGTGTGGAGCGAGAGAAGTTGGACCTGTGCTCCTTCTCTAACTCTTTGGAACATTCCCGCAACCCATTATGTACACCCCTAACTGAAATGAATGGTTACGGTTGACTTGCTATCCCATCTGATGAGAATTCCAAAACTTCACGTACCTACATATTAAACAGTCTGTCTATGTATTTATTAGAATTCAAGGAATTAATCGAATTGATAATAGCAGACACTGGACAATTGACACGTGTAGACAGCAGTCCTAAATAACAAAATAGTGATAAGTGAGAAGCGGTGGTGGCCGAGTGGTAACAGTCACGATTTACTTGCTGTAGGTCACGGGTTCAAACCCTGCTAAGCGCATTATTTTGTGTAATTATGTGAAGGAAAACATCGTTAGGAAACCGGCATGTCCTAGAACCAAAAATTCGAAGACCTGTGACAATCACCAACCAGCACTGGGCCTGCGTGGTGGATAACGGTCCATTCCCTTTCCTAGGGAAAGGAGGCCTGAGTCCTAGTAACGGGAGCATTAAAAGGCTGATTGATGCTATTTTATGCTTATGATCATTACCGTAAAGAACATCCTAGCGGTTTGGTGTGCCAGTAAATAATCTAATGAAATCCACATTTGTTTTTTAAGTCGAAAAATCTTCAAATAACTTCTTCCGCTCAGGATGGAGCGAGAAGACGTCTCAAACTTTTACAAACTAAATCTCACTGGATTCCTTCAGAGATGTTGCAACTGCCGATCGCTTCCATGAGAAAAAATAATTTCTGAAATCATAATTTTCTTATACCACTGGCACACCATGAATGAATGGATTGCGAGATTGTTCAAGAGATATCACGGCCTTGGGACTCGAAAAGCAACTGAAGAAACACGGGTGGGTTTAAGTCAGTAATCAGCTTGCACGCCCTCTCGCACCAGCCAGAGCAGGAAAGGTTATTTAATGACAGGACACAAAAAAAATATTATGCGTCTATTATTCGTTTTTTTTTTTTGTAAACATAGAAAATTTATTAGTTAGAAAAAATAAAAAAACCCGACACTAAATACAACTAAAATCAAACTAAAATATGGCATCAAAAAACTCTTCCGCATCGCTCTGTCGACTGGTAATTTTCCCAAAAGACTGGCGGCATTGCAACTCCGTATGGCAATGCTTATTCTCTGTCCGAGGTAAAAGCCAGCCCTTGGGTCACGCGAAATATTAACTAGACGTTTCGTTTTCTTCTATTCAGATTCTAATCATAATTATCTACACACCAAATGTCTTTCAAATATGTAAAGCTATTTATATTTACGAGACATGACCAAAAAAATCAGTAATCCGGAAATACCAAGTGCACAGCTGCGTCCGCGAAACTGAGAAAAAAAAAGTACCCACAACATCCGTTGACGCAAATTTTAAATTGTTTATCTTGGTGAACAAGTTGCAAGGTCGGGGTCATATAATATCTTTAGAAGTCGGAGAAGATTGAGAGGAAAAGGAAGAAGCTTGTATAACATAAAGACCACGTGTTATTTGAAGCGATACACAGAAACTCTTCCTTGAAGAATGGGTAAGTAATGTCCCGCAGGCATACAGTCCTGCAAGGTTGTTAGTGTTTTACAAATAACCCTGTAAAACTCCAGTTCTATTAAAGTTGTATTAAAAGATACACGTTCAGTGATGAAAGAAAAGGACATTTAAACTCTGCCCAAAGCTGTTTTCTGATAGGACTATTATCCAATTTTATTATTCACAGTTTTTTCCCAAAACTACCGAACCCTAAGTAGGTACTTTGAACATAAAAAAAAACAAATCCCAGTAGCGAAACAGCGGGTAAAAAGGTCCTATAGACAAGAAGAAAAGAAATTATACCGGCTTGGAGCTTAAGGACAAACTTTATACGCAAGTGGAGCTCGACACACTATCTACCAGGATTAAGTTTGGAAACTTTTTTTTCTAGAATTTTTATAGTAGTTTGATGTGGGTGTTCATAATGTCCGTATATCCTAGGGCGTCTGCCCTATATATATAGTAGATGGTATTACTGTACAAATTTTGATAACGAAGTAACTCTCACACAGTACAGTTTTCCAAACTTTGGCTTTATGATAATCATTGTAGTGTTGTATGTTGTGTGTTGTGTTGTTGTTGTGTTGTGTATTGGTTGTTGGCTGGTGAACCCTTCACCAGCCAACAACCAATGTCGCCATATGGTCGGTGGTGGTTTTGGCTCTGAGGTCTCTCCTCTGAAAAAACTCCACAGTTAATTAGTCAAAAAAAAATAGACTTGTTCGTCAAATCGCTAACGGAATTCACGCGAGTCCACGCGAGTTAGCATCTACCGATTTCATCTACTTTTTCTGTCATCATCTCGCTTGAATGTAAAAACCTGACGTATTCATGTACAGTAAGCTACAAAAACTTCGTTTAGAATGTAAAATTATAGGTACTCACTATAAATAAGTATTAAAAATTGTATACGACCTATTTTAAAATAAAACAAATATCGACGAACAAGGCAAAAAATAAGGCAATCTAATCAATATACCTACAAAAAGAAACGTTTTACTTTCACAGACACACTTTACGCTAAATATTTAAGTTTCTGAACTACCTATAATAATGATTACTTCATTGTGTGTATCTGTTTGCCAAACAAACATGTTTTTTTTTCTTTCTTTCTCGCTTTAAGCATTTTATATTTTCACTGTTGCTTTTTTGTTACTGCTCCCTCCAAACCACCTGTTAATATTGACTCAAACAAGGATTAAAGAAAATTAGACCAAATGAAACGTAATTTCGTTCGATACAGTTATTAAACGATGAAGGGAGCGTCTAAAACGGCCGCAGTGTTTGCAGACGTCACCTACTGTGCAATTATTATAATACAAACAATAGGGCGTCCTAAGCCGACGTTCGGTCACATTTCCCTTATAAAATCACTTAGTTAAACCGATGCTGTCACTTCTGTCCCACCCAGAGACGATTAGGACAACAAAAACAATTTTCTGGACACACTACATTTCCTTACCAAGCTAAATTACACTTTAACTTGTCATCTTTAAAGTATTATTTCATTTGCTGAGACACAGTCATTTACAATGAATGAAAATGAGCTTTACGTAAATGTGTTAAGGTTTACAATTGATATTAAAATAAAAGGTGATGTAATATTGAAAATTTGGCGCCATTAAGAAGCGGAAAGTGACCACTGCTAATTTGCGAGGGTCTTTTGAGCCATAAACTATTGTTTTATACGTAGTTTTATTGTAGGCCTAGTGTCAGTTATTTCAATTGGAGAGCTCGTTGGCCCATCTAGGGTACCGTTATTTCGTTTGCTTTGATTAAAATTCAACTGGAACTGTTTAGTCACAGCATTACATTGGAACTTTGCCCGAAGAATGGCTCGGTTCGCTATCACGTTTGTCTGTAATATCGTTATTGGCGATTGGTGCTCGCAAGTATTTGACTATTTCGTGAAAAGCAATTCAAGCTATGAATAAAATTCAGCTTTTAGACTATGCAACAGCTATTTACTTTCACCTTTATCTTTGCTATGTTTCACAATTGTATGAATATTCAGACAAAAAGGCAGGTAAAATACATTTATCTTGAATAAGAGCTACCTTTTGTTAAACAATCATGAATGCTTTCATAGTTTCTACAGATTGGAGGAAGATCAAAAATATGATGTGGAATGTGAATCAACAATTTCAAGTGATCTCTAAAAGATATAGGCCTCTACCAGAAACGTGGTCTCCAATAACTCTTACTTACATATATGTATATGTAGCTACTAGGACATTGCTTTCAACTTCATTCGCGATTTTGGGGATAGTTTTGAAAAACTAATAATGACTTTATCATTTATTTTGGTTAGACTTTATGCCAAGTTTCAAATTTACTAACCCAGGTAATTTTGAAAATGAATAATTACAACCCTCTTTATTTATTTAGATTACTAGAATATAAATGCTAATTTTCAAGTATATTGGTGCACGAAATATAATTTTGCATACATAAGAAATTCCGCCTTTTCACCTTCTTAAGGGTTGAATTTCCAAAAAAAAAACACCTCTTAGTTCTTGCCTACATTATAAAAGGAGGCTATGTGTAAAATTTCGTGTTCCTAGTCTCAATAGCTTCAGCTGGGCGTTGATAGATTAGTCAGTTAGTTTCTCTTTTTAAATATGTAGGTATATAAAATAGACTAGCTTGTACCAGTGCTTTGCCCGCTCACGTGATAGTAGCTAGCTTCATACAAACCCCATCATAAAATGAAGCCTTGTGCGAAATTTCATGTTCTCAATCCCAGTAGTTAAGGCTGTGCGTAATATTATAAAGAGGTAATTTTTTTTTGCTGAATTTACTGGTCCTAAATTTTTTTCACTGGTAGAAGTTTTATTTTTTAATGACTAGGCTATATTTTATGTACGCGGGTGAAGCCCCAGGCAATAGCTAGTTTTATGTATATGTATAGATTTAGAATAATCTCATCTTCCCGTATTTAACTCATTAGAGCCAAATATAGTAATATTTAAGTATGTTTATTTTAAATATATGTATTCTTTTTTTTGCTCTTTCTTAAATAAATTTTTCTGTATATGCGCCTACCATAATGTCTCTGCACCACCCTAGGTTGACTGGCAGAGAATGCCTAAGGCATTAAGTCCGCCTATGTACTTTGTGTTGCATGAAGATTAAATAAATAAATAAATAAATAAATAGTAGCACAATCGCGGGATTGTATCCGGGTTACACGTTTGTAACGAGTTAAGGCTTATCATTGCACGCTTCAGTGTGGCGATAACGTAAGACACAATACGCCTGCGTGTGATCACGGTTCAGTGGTCTTCAGTAAAGCCATGCTGTTGAAACTGCGGGTCGGTTATGTGTGTCACTTGGTTTCGGTTATGTACATTAAGGGCAACTATATGAGTGTGTTACAACTAATTTTGTAACTGTGTCTTTCAACATGGGTAGCAGTAAAACTAGATGAGATATAGAATACAGAGTTTACAATGCTACCGGTTATTTATAGTGAGCAAAAATCATCTTATGATAACCCCCGCTCTTGGGTGGAGCGGGAGATAGTGTCAGACTCTTATCGACTAAAAACCCACCCTGTTCTTTCTAGCCTTCATACCGAGGCTCGAGCCCCCTTTCGGATTAACCTGGCCCCAGTAAGCTTCGACCCGGCTGGACTCCTGCTGTTGCTGACAACTCCTTGAGGCGCGCGGAAACAATGCTCGCTGTCGACGACTTGGACTCGGTCCGGACAGTTACCAGATGGTCGGACAGCGAGCTACCCGCGTCTACGGTGACCGGAAATCGGGATCAGAATCTCGGCGGCAGCGATGAGAGCGCCGTTGCCCGATGCGGACGGCCTCCTCTGTTGGTAGCATTAAAGAAGAAGGCGACCGCCTGCCACTCGTCCTCGCTTCGGACCACGGCCTGAATCAAGACCCGATGTGTTTATGCACTGCAAAATTGTATCATCCTGCGTGGTGAGTTGTGCCAAGGAATAACAGGCATTGCGCATGTCTTTCTTTTAAAAGACAAATCGCTCTGACCTATATTTTCCCACGGCTTGTCAAATCCACACCACAGCACAAGGCAAATTTTAAATTAGTATTTAGCAATCTTTAACCTGAAACCTGAAACATATGGTTTTGGACTGATATAGTCACCACAGTCCACAATATCCTGACAAGAGTCGCTGAAATTGCATTAGTCCAAGCTGTAAAGTAAAATATTCAAGTTAGGTACTTGATTGTTTAGGACATCACACAGATAAATCTACAGAATACTTGAGACGATCTACAAAAGGATCTTCTGGAGTTTATCCTCCTAAGGTAATTTCTCAGATATTTTTTACCCCTAAATGTTGTCGTTCAAACAAGCAATAACAGAACTATTCACCACAACATAGCACACACGTGTTGCCACAGACCACCCCCGGTGTCTCCGAAACTGACATTTTTTACTAATTTCTCCCTCTGACATGTGGTTGCAGATAAGCTGGTGCATTTTGAGTCGACGGGACGACTGCGTGACGGCTTTGATTTGAGAAGTAAAATAAAATCAAGAGTAATCAATGGAGCGTGTATACGTGACGACTTTCATCACGACAATATAATTAGAGGCCCTACCACGAGTTCTTAACGCGATCTATTTGACAACCTAAACTGAACTGTTAAAGGGATGGAGCTATATAAGTTATATAGCTCCATAACTTTTTCTCGCTGCATGCCTGATATTTTAACACGTCATGGTAAGGTTCCAGGTACATAATAATAATGAACTCTAGTAAAAATTTGTTTATAATATAAAGACCATCCAGTTACTATATACTGCGAAATTGTTAGTAATTAGTACTTTCTAATAAATTGCGAAGAGCCTATTACGGTAACTAAAGCAATTACACTGACATTATCTGGAGTTCTTACAAATTATACCGACAACGATGGGTATTAGATGTTTTTATCAAACGTGTCTTGTGAAAACAAACAAATATAGATACCTACTCAAGTTATATAAATGTAATATCGTTGATCTCACGTAAAAAAAACTCCGAGCAGTATAAAAAAGTCGTAAGCTCTAAAATTCGCATGTCTGCCGGAATCGAGTTTTAAGCAGGCCTGATTTATGAGTTCCAAGTTATGGTGTCGTGAGACAAGTGGCCCTACTCCAAAGGTTCCGTACGTCACGTTCGTATAGTCCCTAAACGTTTTTGAGAAATTCTCAAGTGTTTAAAATATCGCGAAATGTGAAACCGACGGGGACGAGGACGCTTATCTTGAGTTTTGGTAAGAATTGTACAGAAAAGAAGACCTCCTGGGTATAAATAGCAGAAAGTTTATGGGCTTTTGGTAAAAAATCTCTGCCTAGCGAAGTATGCAGTGCGCAAAAGGGAATGCTGAGTGATTGAGTGATTGGCGACGATAAAATGCGCACCGTATGCAGCCTATCAATTTTTGCAGTGCAAGTGTAAATTGGAGGAAAGGATTTCATTTCAGTATCGACTGTTCATTACCTCAACCAAATCTCGATACTGTTATTTAAAATTGTTACTCGTATTTACCTGCTAATACAGTTCAAAACAACAATTTTCTTACGACCTTTCAAAATGAGTACCCAGTCCAACAAACTTAAGAGTTTCTTATTTCTTGGTACAAACTCGACTGAGCTTTGTCAGGCTTTAAATATATCTTCGCCAGAATTTACAGGATCAACGAAAATAAGTCCAAAAGCGTATATAATTCCTGAATCAGCACGGCAATAAAATGTCTTCAAAGACAACATTAATGTCGCATTAACTTTCTTAATCCTATTAACTGTAACATCCATATAATATTGCTGAACTCGCAAATACATATATTCTGAGATAAACACGAAACAAAGTCAAACATCTGAACTGCAATAAAGGAAGTATACAATGATCATCATTCACTTAAATTACATATTACGCCATTCTCTGTTGGACTGATATAGTTTCTCGTTGATATAGATAGAAATAGACCTCTGTAGTAAGATTGGCTTATAATGGACCTAATATACGAATAAGTACGCCCATACGAAATGTGGAAACGAAACAGTAGTGTAATATGAAAGGGAATAATGACGTCATGAAAAATTACTTTTATGTTAATGGCAGCGTTTCTCGCTAAGTTATTCTACTTAATGGTTGCAAGTTACATAGCGATATAGTGTTTAGCCAACGGTACAGTTTTTGTTGTGGATGTGTTAAGGTAACTTTCTACGTCATTACATGCATTAGTAGAAACACCAAACTAGCTATATTGGGTACATATTATTGTGTTCAATATAGACTTTTTGACGTCATTGAATTAACAAAGCGTACGTAAACAGCAAAATAGACATCCTAAATCAAAGCGTTTCTCCATCGGAACATAACTGCCTCATACATACGTTCGTACTAGTGATAAATCTTTTCGTGCCATCCAATTGTCCACAACTAGGTCATCTGATTGTCCCCTACCTATTTACTGTCATGTCTTTTGTGTTTGAGTTTTTTCCTGTTTCAATTTTCTTTTGTGGTCCCCGTTGTATTAAGTTGTTTCGTACGATTTTGTGGACGACGAATAATGTATATGTTGGTTTTGTTATCTTTTGGTTCGAAGTATATCCTATCTATCTTTGTATCTATACTGTTTTTAGATGAGTTACGACAAAGCGCTTCTGTACTTTCATCTATCTATTCAGCTCACATTTTTCCAATTCTGAATTCTGTCTCTTCTGCTTTTTCATTTGCTTTGATCATACATTTCGGTCTAATTGTTTCTTTTAACTTGTTATGGCTAGCATTGTTGAGAATAATACAATAAAAACAAAATTAAATTCTATTCTGATATTAGATACAGCCGTGCAACTATGTATGTTTAGTAAATATAAAAACAAAGTATCTAGAATAGGTCTATGAGCGTAATCTAAAATACTGGACTTAATAAAACAAAAAAAAAAAAACAGATCAGAAATTATATTATACTATTTTTGATGAAATCGAAATTTTCACAAAATATATTTCATTTTCGATTGTATTACGTTTCTGAACGTGTATGGTTTTAATATAACTATTCTAAGAAGCCTTTGTACGTACTACAATGCAAAATACCGATGATATTACGTGCGGGAATAGATGCAAATACACCATCGTGGTCCTGCCAATCACTCACAATTGAATGGTGAACTGATACACAGAACAATTGATATTTTGAGGTGGATGTTAGCTAATCTACCTATTAGAACAGCCAGCAGATGTCAGATCATATTTCTATTTCGCAGTACTATGTTACCAATTATGTGCAAATAAGTTTCTGGCGAGATTAGCTATTGATTATTTTAAGGTATAACGAAGCATGTAGAAACCTCTTGGCGAGATTAGGAAGACTAACAAAAATTAAAAAGGGTCCATTTCATTTTCGGGCTTCCAGACGTATGGCGAAGCGCTGCCATTACAAGTAGTGGAGGCTGTTAATATTAGGCAGATTCTGATCACCTTCATAAAAAAAACTACGTAGTCTTTAAGGAGCACGAATAGTTTTGAAAACAAACTGTGCCACGATACGAGCACGACGGAAAAACAAATAACATTGTCATAAAATGACGAGGACCACCACGTCTGCGGTAGAATAGCAACACAAAAAACCCTGATCACCTTCATAACAAAACCTTTTAATCACATCCCACGGATGAGATGTCATTCATAGCTGTGACAATGGCAACTAAGGACAATCCTCCAAACAGAAATTCAAATGTAAACACAATTTGACAACGCTTGAGCCAAGTTTCGAGGACAGTAGTTTGTATAACTGTGATCCCAGTAACGAGGGCCAAATGAGGTAGGCATTTAGTAGTGTACCGGTACAAAATATAAACGACACGCCCGTTCAATCTGGGCAGGTTGGAGTTATGACTGCCGTGGGTCCATTTGATGTCCGAATGTGGGTTAAAGTGTAAGAGCTAGCGTTGTAATAAATGATGATGTTTTTGATAGTTGTGATGACGTTGTGCGATTTATTGTTCTTTTTGATGAGGCTGGTGTGTTAAAGAGGTAGACATATTATTATATTGACTATACTAACAAAAACTCTTTTAAAAGTTCAGAAACATCTTTAATAAAACGATATTGAACTTTTGATTTTAGTGAGGTAAGTAAATCTTTCAAACAATCCTGCAGGCCGAAGTTTTAACACCAAAGGCTGCGACAATATCAAAAGAGTCACTACGGTAGTTGAAAGAACAATTAACACGTATATGTTTAGTCAGTAAAAGTCTGACACTTCCTCTGGCTCCACCAAAAGCCAGAGAACTATTCGATTATTTTCTACCTCAAAAAACAGGACTCTCTCTAGTTCCACTCAAAGAAGGACGAGTTATTTGCTCTTTATACACTTAAAAAAAAAGGATTGAGACGTTCCAGAGAGAAAAACCAGCAGTATATCTACTGTTATTTTAATAGATCAAAGAAAGAACAGTACTTCTACCCGTTACATTTAAGAAACACATGCAAAACGTCACAATTATAAATAACCAATACGCACTAATCGTCCGGTTCTTACAACTTGACACGTTTACAACAATGAGCAATACGAGGGTCCAGTTTGGACCCATTTCATTCGGCATTAAGCTTGATGGCAAGGATTTCTTGCCTTGAAATTTTCTCGTCAACCATAATTAATAGGGTGGGCCGCCCATTAGTATGCCCCATTGAATGCGTGACCCTGATAGGACATCTGGATTCGCCATCTGTCTATTGAGGATTGGATGAAAGGTTAATCAGGGGTACCTTGCTATTGTTTTGGTATTTGTCAAACGAATTGATGCGGACATTCAGTGTGTAATCATGAGTAATGCATTCTACTTTCAGAGTGTGTGGTCGGCTTTATTTTAAAGAGAGTGAACTCGTTGCAGTGTCCACCGTACAAAAGCTTCTAATTAATTTGATTTTTGCCTTAATTATGTCGAGTGAAGTTCAGTGTAGTTTTGTATCGAATTGTCTAGATAACTATATAATTATTTTGCGAAATCACTGAATCACGCCTGATGTCAGTAAAATGGTGCTAAGAATTTTATTGTAATTTTGACTACGTCTAGAATGCTAACTGACTATTTATTTTAAAGGGTCAAGGATTAACCGTACCTAAGCTTCTAATTGGATTTATTTTTTAATTTTAGCCTTATTTTTGGTCGAGCAAAGTTAGGTGTATTTGGATTGAAAGTGTCTAGATACCTAAATAATATTTCAAACTAGCTTTGCCCGCGCGGCTTCGCTCCCGCTCTTCCCTACTCCACCCTACTATACCCAACTCTACTCTACTCTACCCTACTCTACCCTACTCTACCCTACTCTACCCTACTCTACCCTACTACCCTACCCTACTCTACCCTACTACCCTACCCTACTCTACCCTACTCTACCCTACTCTACCCTACTCTACCCTACTCTACCCTACTCTACCCTACTCTACCCTACTCTACCCTACTCTACCCTACTCTACCCTACTCTACCCTACTCTACCCTACTCTACCCTACTCTACCCTACTCTACCCTACTGTACCCTACTCTACCCTACACTACCCTAATTTTTTTTTCCATAAGAACCTTCTCCTCACAATAACAATCACAACAAAAAAAAAATCAGCCAAATCGGTCAAGCCGTTTTCATGCCAAGTCGTGACAACGGAAAACGGGGGTCATTTTTATATATATAGATCATTGAATCACGCCTAATACCAACATTGTTGATACCATCATTGAATGCTGAGAATTTTATTGTAATTTTGACTAGCTCTGGAATGTTAGCTGACTACAATAAAGTTGTAGAAAAAGCTGGCTTTTTTATTATTATTGATAAACTCGCATTTGACCGCTATCTCACCTGATGGTAAGTGATGATGTGGTCAATAATGGAGCACGCACCAGCGAGCTGAGTAACAAAATGATAATATCAATCTCTTTATTTGACAAAAAAAATTACAGCAATTTTTACATACATAACTGACTATATTACATAAAGAAAAGTAATGTCTGTAGCCAAACTAGGCAATGCTTATATTTTGGTTGATAAAGTGATTTAGACTAGATACTTTGGTTTCTAAACACTGCAAAAGCATTAGAAAATGGTACACCGATATTAAAATGGAAAAAGTGACTGTTCTTTATGTAGTAGAACTAAACGCTGAGTAAACTTGATTTAGTTTGTTCATTTTGCCAGCAAAAGAAAAGAAAACTTCAACATCAAACGTTTTATTTTTATTGCTAAATTGTTGAATTTATTTTGTTGTGAGTTTCCATTTAATTAATTGACGCAAAATGTCGTTATACAACTTATACATATACTAGCAGCCCGTTCCGGGCAATAAATATAGCCTATGTTACTTGGGGTGAATGTAGCTTTCTAATGGTGAAAGAATTTTTGAAATCGGCACAGTATTTTTGAGTTTATTGATTACAAACATACACACAAAAATACAAATTTTCTCTCTTTATAATATTAGTGTAGATGTAGATTAACATTTTTTTTTTTGCATTTCAAATTTTACGCTTCATATCTACATAGTCTTAATAATTTTACTATTTTAACGCTATCATTTGCATTTGCCCAAATTGCTTTATTTGCCATGATGTACATGAAACTAAAAAAACATTCAATTTCGCGTTCAAAAACTAGTAATAAACAAATCTTCTTGACCGTCACTTTTTCAGTTCCAACTTGTTCTGAACTATTTATTAGCATTCCCTTTCATTCGCTCGTTGCAAAGCTTTGAGATATTACAACATGCCCCTCGTTCGATTTCAAAGAGCCTTTAGTTACTATCGAGAAATAAGAGAAACTTTAGCGTAACCTAGTTAAATCGTGAACTATTAAAATACAATTTGAACTGGGAGATTTTAATGAGGTTGACTATATATTTTATTTCAGTATTGGAATGAAACCCAATGAGGCGAGAAAAAAGCATGCAACTTTATATCGTAGTCAGGCAAGATTTTCCTGCTGCGGTCTTCCCGTCCGATTATAATTTAGGTGACTTCAAGGCTAGAGTAGGTAGGCTCTTAATAAACTAGTGCGCCTCACCATCAACGATTGCATCACTGCTTACCATCAGGTGGGATCGCCGACAAGCACCAGAAATTTACTTAAATTTCTATACTGGCCATAATTTTTGTTATATTTAAAAAAAAAAATCTGGCCAAATTCAAAGGAGGAAGAAAATTCATTCTATTTCTGTGTAGTTTTGACGTATTTCTGGGTTGTTAAATAAGTAAAGAGTTAATATAAACTTAGAATTCTGTCTGAATATGTATTTATATCCCAATTCAAAGTATGCAATTTTATAAAACGAAAATATCATAGCTAAAGACTCTATGCAAAGCATCCAAAATAGGACAGACAATGATGATTCAAAAATTACGGCAAAACCTTCAAGTATTTTTTTTCTTATCACCCTAAAATTTTTGGGGATCCGCACGGCTACCTAAAATGGCAATACAGATCGTACGTGAGATGTTTGGGACGTAATCATCTAAGTTATGACTGAATTTTAAAGCAGACTCCCTACCCCATTGACCGCGATAGGATAGGTCAGAAAGGTTCCATAAAAAATATTTTATCGTATTTTTGGACCCAAAAAATTTGTAAAAGGCTGTGTTTGTTTCAGAACAAAATACATTTTTAATATCGTTCGAATATAAACGTACCCGCATCGCAGAGTAGCGTCATTTTACAAACCGGTTTTTTTTAACTCGCCATTGGTAGTGAATTATTTATAGCGAAAATTACGAAATTCTCGACAGGACACGCTATAAAATAACTCAATCTTGCAAAGCCCTTGTACAACATGACACGTCTCATCAAACGTGTCGCTACGCAGGACTATAATTAAATTTTGCTCACATTCGGTGATTCAATTAGGGTTTAATATTGACATTCGGTAGTGAGATCCGAAACTCGGGGATCAACACCAAAACATTAGCATAGTTGATTAAAAGGCCGCCGTAGAACTGTTAACTCGTAAATGTCATACATACAACATCATAAATCATCTTAAGATTATGCTTCACTTGCTAAATTTCATATAATTTTGGTGTGAATGTAACTTAGTTTGGGAACCTTCCGAATCCTCGCCTTATGTTTCACTGGTTATGGTTGAAAATCGCAAATTGTTGGTTGGTGATTTAGAACCTTTTGGTAATTTGGATGATTTTGCAAGTGTAGGAAAGCCAGCAAGTACTGAATCAGCACCTAGCTGGTTCTCATATAATGAAGTAGAACGGGAGCTATGATTTATAGTCCAATTATGAGCTCATCGATTATTTCTTATGAGTCTAAGTAGGTAATTGTTGGTTCTTCTGTTCTCATGTTATTGGAAATTTAGATTAATAGATGATATAAAGAACAAGGCGGTTAATTTTTTTGTGACTTGCTGAAAAGGCTGTGAGCTGATCTACACTGGACAGCAAATAAACCGAGCCACCCGCTACCTAGACACTCTAATTCGATTTTCTCAAAAACTAAAAAACCTACAATTATCAAAGTTGTACCTACAGAAAGTGCGTTTCATGGTGATTAAAATGAAAGGAAACTCATTGGGTTTAATCAATATTTCAGTGTTTATTAAGGATTTTACAAAGAAGAGTCGTTTTCCAGTCGTGAAAATCGTTAGTAATGATAAAGTGAAAAAAAAATTAAAGCCAAAAACAAAGATAAAATCAAAAAAAAGTTTTTGATCAATATTCCGTATTCCCTCCCCTTGCTCGGATAACTGCCAGCATCCTTGTATTCATCGACCTTACGAGCCTGACGATAAAATCTTGAGGAATTGTATTCCACTCCTCTTCAATTGCGATTCGCAGCTCTGGAAGCCTTGTTGGAGCAGGTACCCGGGCTCGAACCCGACGTTTCAGCTCATCCCATAAGTGTTCTATCGGATTCAAGTCCGGGCTTCGAGCTGGCCTGTCCATCGTACGAATGCTGACGTCGCGTAGATACTGGGTCACCACATGAGCAACATGAGGCCGTGCATTATCATGCATCAATTGCATATCCTGTCCGATATATCCTGCGTAAGGTACCACATGGTCTACGAGGATTTCAGTAATGTAGCGATGAGAAGTCAGTCCACGTGTAAGGCCCGTCGGTTCGATGAAAACTAACACTGTATGTGCTGTTAACGAGATGCCGCCCCAGACCATTACAGATCCTCCTCCATAAGCAACAGTTTCTTCGATACAACACTGAGAATAACGTTCTCCAGGGCGACGATATACTCTCTGACGTCGATCACTTCCATGTAGACTCACCCTGGTCTCATCAGTGAAGAGTACATTACTCCAATGCTCTAATGTCCAATCCCAATACTCTCGAGCAAATTCAAGTCGTGCTCGACGGTGTGCTACCGTTAGTGCTGAGCCTGTTGCAGCTCTTTTTGGGGTCAGGTTCCGTTCAGCAAGTCTCCTTCTGACGGTATCTGAACTTATGACCACTTGGCGTGCGTCACGCAGACTTTGTTGGACTTGAACTGCGTTGAGGTGGCGATTTCGCAGAACAGTGAGGTGGATATAACGATCATCTGCTGCTGATGTAGCCCTAGGTCTGCCCGTACCTGGACGGCGATCGAATGCTCCAGTCTCCAGGTATCGTCTGTAAACTCGTTGCACCGAAGATCTGCTGATTCGAAGCCTTCGAGCGACTTCACGTTGCGCAATGCCTGCTTGAAGTAATGCTACAGCTTGAGCTGCTTCCTGAGGTGTTGTATCCATTATTAATCGAAAAAAGTAGCAAAAACACACACGTCTGAGCAAACGATGGACAAAAACTAAAGAAATGATAAGAAATATCCGACAACCCTCATTGTAGAGAAAAAGAACGCTAATTTTAAACTCTGGTGAAAATAGAGCAAATCGTTAGCATTGTGTTTGTTGCTTGATTACAACGTGAGTTGATGGTACTTTCGAATTAATTTGTAGTCATTTTAATCACCATGAAACGCACTTTTTGTAGGTATAACTTTGATAGTTGTAAGTTTTATACTTTTTGAGAAAATCGAATCAGAGTTCCTAGGTAGCGGGTGGCTCGGTTTATTTGCTGACCAGTGTAGATCAGATTTTTGCTTTTTATTGAACGGTCGCTTGTCACTCCACCGATCTATCAGATTTATAAAAGGCGTTTATTTATTATAGCTTTCGCCCGCAGCTTTGCCCGCAAACATGAAATATAATATATGGCACTCAGCAATAAAGCGGCTTTCTATCGGTGAAAAATTTTTACCCATCAGACCAGTACTTTCAGAGATCATGTCTACCTTTATATTAGAGTATAAATTAGTATCTGCCACATGCTTCGCTAACGCAAGAGTCGAAAATAATTAATCTAAAGGGAACATAACCCCGGAATAAAAATGCTCCTATATGCTTCTCCAGAACATTCTCCATCATGTCATGTAAATCATATCTACTCATATGCAAAGTTTCAATCAAATCCATTTGCTTACATTATATCACACTAATACAATAAAGGCAAAAGTTTGTGAGTATATGTGTGTATTTGTATGCTTATGACACTTTCATGCTGATAATAAAAAATGATTTTGTATGAAATTTGGCATACGGGTAGACCATATTCTAGAAAAACCAATAGAATACTTTTTAACCCGAGAGTATGTTCCCTAGAGGTAGTTTTCTACATTCACGTGGGTGAAGCCGCTTGCAGAAGCTAGTTTATAATATTAGGACGATTTTATCCTAGTTGTCGTTTTTTTTTAATTAATTTTCCTCCCAAAATCCTCTTCTGGACGAAGACCTCCTTCAATGTCTAATATTAGTAGATTACCAAAACTTCTTAAAATCAGCAATTATGAAATCAATGATAAACCATTCTGACACTATTGTAATAGCAGACTTGAGACCCTGGTAATCTTTTCTCGAACCACCACTAATTTTAGTCTCATTAGTGGTTGTTCGTAAAATAAAATTTCTCAGTGACTGACGGCACAAGCAACAGTTGAAGGACTCTTCTATTCTTAACCAGAGACCACAAACACAAACAAACAGTGTAAAACTGGCCCAAACTTAATCCACTAAGCTCAACCGGCAAAACGTGGTTATAATTAATATTTCATACGAGGTCGTTCGGACGGTACATGTATGATGTATCGTACTGAACATCAGACTGAGACCGACTTGCATTGTGATATTGTGACCTGATTTTGTCAGGTGCTTTTACACCGTACGATTTTCGATTGGGTTCCGTTTTGTATTCGGAAAGATTTTATTACTTAGAAACAATCTTCTTCTTTTGCCTAGCTTCTCTTGTCGGCCTTTTTTTTACCCTTCGGCGACAATCACTTAGCTGGTAACCATCGTCGCCTGCAAGGCCAAGCTTTTGTATGTCCATGTGTTCCGGACATTAATGATATATGAGTATTTGTTTCTATTTCTATCTTCAATTTATCTAGTGCTCTACTTTGGATAGCTAGCAAGTAACATCACAATAATATAACTAGATAACGCATCGTCACCATTTCAGCCGAAAGCCTTCAACTGTTGGTCATAGACTTCCAAGTATCGCCACAACAAACCGTCCGGTGCATCTTGTAGCAATCGAATTCCTGTAACCCTCATCAGATCATCGATCCACTTTGTGGAAGTCGTTCCAACTAGGTAACTAGTTTAAGAAAAAAATGCGCTATATACCTTTACTGCAAAATATTTTCTGCCATGTCACGATCAGACCGTATCGTATGTTGTAAATGATATAATATGTTATGAACTGTGCCGTTCCAGTGGCCGTCAGTGTCATAGATAACGAATGCGCCCTTTGTGATAATATCTTGGTATTGTGAGTACTTGTCCTGTTCCGCCAGAGCCCATACGTAGGCATATTTTTTGAGGTGGCAGTATATTTAGGCTAGGCAAGGATTTTACGAGTAAAAAGATATAGTAATGTTTATAGGTTTATTTATCACGCCACGGGAGGTGTAATGCCTCATTTTTCTAGATGAAGACTAATAATTTTATAAATATAAAGACCATTTCTCAGGGTAGGTAACCTAGTTTTTTCTATCAGCTTAGTCATTGATTTGTTTTAACTTTAGCAGTCTCGCACAAGGATAAAATATTAGGTTCAACTTATATTTTACATCTGAGCAACAGACCTCCACTATTTTTAACCGACTTCTAAAAAAGGGGGAGGTTCTCAATTCGGATGTTTGTATGTTTTTTTTTAATGTTTGTTCGCGCATAACTTCGTCGCTTGCCAACCGATTTGAAAAAATCCTTTTTTGTTGGAAAGGGTATACATCCCAAATGGACCCATAGTCACCAAGTTGGGATCTGATGATGGAATCTTGGCAAAATCGTGAAAACTCCTCAAATTCAATTAAAATTTTTAGTGAAGTCGGTTATTTTTTTTTATCATCATCATTTCAGCTCACATCCACTGCTGGGCAGACTCCTCCCCAACTGTCTGATGTTAAAACATTTCATGACAGTACTTATGCCAAAATCAACTGTCGGTGTCATCTGTTAATCACTATTAATGTCTGCTTAGTACTTACTAATTAACTAACTACTTTCAGCGGCTTTTCCCAACATCGTAGAAAATTGTCCTAACAGAACATATTCCCGGGATAAAAAGTTTATTATGTGCTGTGCTAGGACATGGTGTACCCATGTGCCAAATTTCAGCTAAATCCTATAGATCTCGAATAAGTAATAAGCATGTCGGTACACACACACACGCACTTTCACAAATTTTCGTCTTTATACTATTAGCATTGCTATGCTAATAGTTTAAAGACGAAAGCTCGTGATCATGTGTTCAATCTAATAAACAATCTGAATCTTATTCACAAGTATAGGACCTGTAAACAGGTACAGTCCACTTCATTGTCCAATATATCCATGACATTTTGACTTGGCATTTAGTCTCTGCCAATTTCTAATCTTACCAAGCTACCATAACTTCAAACAGTGGTCTAAATGCCAGCACAAACCGTAGCCACGTGTGTTTGTTCGGGAGCACAGCGGGTATGTTCGGAACAGTCCTCTGCCGCTCGTATGAAATATAAATTCGATTATACCGTCCGAACGCGGCCGAAGATTTGCCTAATTAAACAACGTGGTTGCTTCGAATGATTCGATTTACGTTCTCGTATCGTTTTGTTTGGTGTCTATTAGGACACTTGAAGCTTTCGTCTATTTTACATTCTACTAAATAAAGATACTTCAGACCTCTTTGTTGTTTGTTTATATTTAGAAAGGTCAAGATATTTTTAGGTATAGATAATAATCTTCGTTTTGCGTTACCTATTTATTATTTTAATTTATTGATGCTATGATAATAACTAACTAGCTATAAGTAACTAGCTGCTACTTCGCGTGACCACGAAGTTAAATTGAAAATTGCCATAGAACGTGGCAATACCGCCAATCTTTTGGGCATACTCCTAATCGACAGCGATGCGAATGAATTGTCCGACGCCATATTTTAAGATATTTAGTTAGGATTGTTTGTTTTAAGTACTAAATAGTATATAGTTCGGATTCCTGCAATCAACCAGGTCATTGGTCCACCTTTTGGGAGGCTTTCCAATGCTGGCAACGCTGTCTTTTGGTACACGGGCACCACTGCAGAACCTCTCGACCCCATCGAACATCTCCCCACTGCCAGTTTATGAGATACGAGACGCACAGAACGGGTCGTTGTGACAACCAGCAGCGCATGTTTTTCGGCTAAAATTACACGATGATGATACGAGTAGTACAATTACTATACGGTAGGAGGAGTTCGCATTGGCGTCGGGTCGACGATGAAGTACCTGGGACTCGTTCTCGACAGCCGATGGAATTTCGGAGAACACTTCCGGCGTTTGGCTCCCAAACTCAACCGGGCCGGGGCTGCTCTCAAGCGGCTCCTGCCCAACCTTGGGGGTCCAGACGCCTCCTGCCGGAGGCTCTACGCGGGGATCGTTCGGTCCATGGCCCCCTACGGGGCGCCGGTGTGGGCGCCGTCGCTGGCAAAGCGACCGGCGTCCATACTGAACGCCTGCCAGAGGGTCATGGCAATACGGATGGTGCGGGGTTACCGCACAATCTCCCGCGAAGCGGCGAGCCTTCTGGCTGGCCTACCACCCTCTTTGAGGCGTGGCTGGAAAGACCTCACGGCGTCCTTACCTTCCGAATGACGCAGGTCCTCACCGGACATGGCAAGTTCGGGAGGTTCCTGCATCGGATTCGAGCGGAAGAGACGCCCGGGTGCCGCCACTGTGCGGAACGCCCGGAGGACACGGTGGAGCACACAGTTGAGATGTGCCCTGCTTGGGCGGAGCAACGCCGTGTCCTCGTGGGGGCGATCGGCGGCGGAGACCTCTCGTGCCGGGCCTTGGTTCAGGCCATGGTCCGGAGCGAGGAGGAGTGGCAGGCGGTCGCCTCCTTCTGCGAAGCAGCAATGCTAGCAAAGGAGGAGGCAGACCGCATCAGGTAACGGCGCCCCCGCCGCCGCCGCCGGGATTCCGATCCCGATTTCCGGCCACCGTAGACGCGGGCTCGCGGACGGCGAGCCATGGGTAGCTCGCTGTCCGATCGTCCGGTAACTGTCTGGACCGAGCCAAGGCGTCGACGGCGCGCACTGTTCCCGCGCGCCTCAAGGAGTTGTCAGCAACAGGAGGGGCCCATCTGGGTCGAAGCCTACCGGGGTCGGGGTTATCCGAAAGGAAACTAGAGCCCCGGTATGAAGGCTAGAAGGAACGGCGCGGGGTTTTTAGTCAGTAAGACTTTGACACTGTCTCCCGCTCCACCCAAGAGCGGGTTTTGTCAAAGATGATTTTCCCCGTCGACAGAAAAAAAAAAGTAGTACAATTACTAATTAACTAAGTTTTGTTTAATAATGTGTGAATATAATTACAAAGGCTTTTAATTAAAATAGTTTAGAGATTACTTCCAAAAATTACGATTATAAAAATAAAATAGGAATCGGTCGATTTTTCACAGATAGCTCTCCGTCAGCAAAATTTCACCCCTCGCCGCTTTCAATCTAGAAAGTTAAGTGCCCAACTAAAACTGTTTTTATTTTTCCCCGCCTTATTAGTTCTCCTCCCTCCCAATAGAATCCGAAGCAATAAAAAGACTGTCTAGATCTGTTCGTAAATAAACAATAGGAACTGATAATTATTCTCATACGTTAGGGTTGCCATTGTTTTAGCCTCCCCCTCGATTTCTCCCCTCTACTTAGACCATACTCGATACGATGGCCCTACAATGTAGGGTTATTACTTAATTGAGCGAACATTTTTTATTTTTGTTTTTAATTATTACGTTTTTGTTAGTCAATATGTTCTAAGTAGAAAAGGGTGCTTTTGAGCTTGGGGTCTTTCGATTTATGTTTTACGTGTTATTATATTTTTAAAAGACCTATAAAATGAATAGAACATAAAATAGCGAAACAGGGGCAATGGCATTGATCATGAAAAATTCTCGTAATTTCATTCAAGCTCAACAGATTTCTAAAATTTGAGCTTTCTGATAATACTGTGACTTCGAAAGAGATTGCATGCTGCTATTGCATGTTTAGGTATTAACTTGTAAACTTGTGAGATAATTATACTGCTTAAAAGGTTTATGCTTATTTATATCATAACTAATACGTCAAGACGAATCATACGAGCCCAAACTCGATGAGGTTGTGTCGTTTAACTACCGAGTTCCTAAGGCCACCTTCCGGTTCCATCATCAGACCAACTTCATGTCATAATAATTTTACATTGTCATCTGATTTATACGTGCATGCATAATTGCAGCTCAATCAGTATCCGGGAAGTGGATCAAATTCAATTTGCACGATTTGATTACAGACAAACATCGGGACAGGTGAAACTAAAATAAAAGCTTTTAAAAGAGATTGTTTTCATTTAGAAAACAATCTCTTCTACAAGCTTTGACAAGAGGTGAGGATGGCATTGAAGCTGATTGGCGATTAAATAATTTTATAAATAAACTATGTAACATAAAGTGCCCCTAACTAGTACGTAGGTGGTGATTAACGCACAAAAGTATTTCTTTATATTTCCGTTTTTTTAATTGATATAACACAAGTGCTGGGCTTGACTGTCATCCCACCTGATGGAAAGTAGTGACGCAATCAATGATATGACAATACTTAAGGAGTTTTATACTATTAAATAACTCAAACGATATAATTATTTTCACATTTTTATTGCAAATTAAAAGGTTCCATATAGAATGAGTCAAAAACCACTCAAATTCCAAGTAACCGAAAAACATTATTTACAAGATTAAGGTTTTTAAAAACCTTCATTCTCAAGCCCACCAACAATGTTGGACCAATAATAAATTAACGAAAAGCCTTCCCTTGGATCGTTACAATCGTAGCTTTGAAGCAAAATTCTCTGAAATAGCCCAACTAATGTCAAAATAAACGTTTTTACAGCCGAGTGTCTCATAAACATATTAAGTTTATTCGCAATTCAGTTTTAAGCGCGGTATAATGGTGTGAGAGAAAAATTATCGCATCCATATTGCGAATCTGGTTAACGATTATATTGTTTTTCTTAGAACTGATATGCGTCATAGAAGGAACAGATGGGATAGGCCGTTAAGTGGTCGTAAAAAATTAGTAGCTTTTAGTTGCTATGCGAGTTTTTCAAAGATGCGCGTTTTTTAAAAATAATTTAGGTGTTTTTAAGGCTAGAGTGAATAGGCTCTTAATAACTGGTGCACCTCACCATCAACTATTGCATCACTGCTTACCATCAGGTAGGATCGCATTCAAATACTAGTTTATATCAACTAAAAAAAAAAATGAAAATCAAATTTTTTATTTTTAATAACACTAATATTATAAAGGTAAAAGTATGTGTGTTTGTATGTTTATTACGTCATCGCGCTTGGACGGAGGAATGGATTTGGCGTTCGAGTAGACAATGTCCTGAAATAGCACATCTTATCCTGAGAGTACCCTCGTTCCTTTAATACAATTTTCTACATTCACGCGGACGAAGCCATTGGCAACAGGTAGTAGTTTTTACTACACATATATACGACACAACATAATTGACAAAACAGAATTTTTAATAGTGATGAAGACACAGATAGCATAGAAAAAAATACTCGTAATATATACCCCAAGAAAAAAATTAATAAACAAGCCACAAATTGCTATGGTGAAATATCTAGAACACAGTATTTATTATGTTTGTTCAGCTTCGGTGACCTAAAAAATCACCAGGCGTTATGGTCTACATTAGTTGCAAAATCTGCGTACTAAGACAGACTTAATGTCCCGGAGAAGCCCCGGGCGTCGGAAGTCGCTGGATAGTCTCTGGCCTCCTTAGGAGCAGGCTTGCGTGTGGTATGATGCCCCTTATTAGAGACGCCCAGGGTGTCGAAAATCGCTGGATAGTTTCCGGCCACCTAAGGAGCAGGCTTGCGGATGGTGAGCAATGAATAGCCCACCGTCCGTCAAGGACCCAGCCCGGGACGATGCTACGGCGTGTGGTATACCACGCGCGTCTAAAAGAAATATCATCATATCAGTAAAATGGATGAGGCTAGTTGGGGCTGCTGCCTTCCAGCTGCAGTTTGTCGAAGAAGTTACCGTAGCCCTCGTTAAAAGAGACTAAAATAACACTGTAGGTGTTAGCCAGTTAAACGTCTGACGATCTCTCCCGCTCAACCCAGAGCGCGATATGTTATTTGATGATTTCCTAAGTAAAAAAAAAACATATTCAACGTATTTTATGTCATTCCTATATTGAAATGCAAGCCTAAGGCCAATTGTTCACGGACGTGCAACTTCACGCACGCGTATTCGTCATTATACGCTTAGTGTACGCCGCTACGAATCTACGAAGCTACGCGTCCGTGGACAGCAGGCCTTATTCATCTAAATTTTTCTGACACTTATATTTTGTGCCAAAAATCGGAATTGTCAGCTTCTAAAAAAGTTGCCTATTAAGCTGACAAGTTACTAAGCTAAATAGGTTCAAGATTTCATCTCTTAGAAACATTGACGTCTGTTATTTGTGAGTCAGCTTAGAAATATGCTTGTGCCGATTTCGCGTTTTATTTTTTTCGCTATCTTTTGGGATAAGAATGTGGTCGTTAAATGGAAAATACGACTATGAAGATGGTTTAATATTATTTCGGATTTTGTTAATGGATGCATAAACACAATTTTTCAACATTGATTTTTGTTTATTTCTCGTAATAATATCCACCTCCTGAGCTGCACTATGTTAAGTCAATTTTACTAGGTGGGAACGGTAAGTAACATACTTTCTCTCAAAACGGTGAGAATTTCTTAGTATATTGAAAGTATAGTGATGTGACGTGACGTGGCCGCCGGTGGTACACCCTGCCGTGTCAGCAAATACTCCGTGATCCACCGGTCTAAACGTGTTAATGCCCACCTACGACATAAAAGGAAGCCTTGTGCAAAATTTTACACTCCTAGTTCCAGTAATTTCGGCTGTGCGTTGATATGTCATTCAGTTTTTCCTTTTATATATTATTTAGATAGAAGTAATTATAAACTCAAATAAACTTAACCAACTATAACTCATAATTAAACACTTCAAACAACGTTTTATAACTAAATATCTAAAAATAACTCTCCCCATGGCGTCAAAAAATCCTCCGCATCGCTGTCGACTGGAAGTATACTGAGAAGACTCGCTCGTCTTTTGGGCACATTTCCAGTATGACGTGGCTACAATAACGTGGCAATACAGCTGTAGATACTACCAGGTCTTGCACGGCGAGCGATGCTCACCATCTGACCGTCTGGTAACCGTCCGAACCGAGCCCAAGACAGCGAAAAACGGAAAATTTTGCCCCGGTACGAAAGGCAACGAAGAAACAGGAGTGGGTTTTAGTCCGATACTAGTCTACAGTCTGACACTATCTCCCGCGGAGGTGTCATTGGAAGATTGTCTTACTTACAAAAAAAAGAGGTACTGCCCCGTTGTACGGCAATGCTTTATCCCCTAATCTCTTACCGAGGTAAAAATTCTTGATTTGATTTTCATGTAATGGTTAAGTGTGTCTACTAGTCTAGTCAGCTTACGTCAGGGTTTCTTAGGAACCAACTTGGATTATTATTATAGAATTCGCAAATAGAGTTCTCTCAAAACGCCCACCCGGCTTGGTTCATATTCGAGGTTCGTATTTAAAGTGTGTTGCTTAGATCTGTTTTATTTAGATTTCACCTTATACTTCTTTGTCAACCAGAAGGGATATATCATTGATTGTGCGGAAAGCTGCACAATATCTTGCCCAGGTAGAAACTATTTATGGAATTGTTGAAAGTTGTGTTAGAAAGAACACAGGTGAGTTTTAGCCAGTAAAAGTCTGACATTCCCTGCCACTCCACCGAGAAGTTATTTGATGATTTCAGTCCCAAATAAAAAGGTAGAATCTACTGTAGTAATATTTTTAAAACTGCACAGTTGCGGATATAAAATCTATTTTTATCTGGGACCTCATTGTTTTTTCCTTTTGATACAGTTTTCCTTTCTTCTGTTTCTCACACTGAAACACTTTATGCGTTTACCGCTTTCGATTTTCCAGCACAATATAGTGAAGATTTACGTTACAGTGGGTAGCTTTAGGAATTTATTCGTAGTGGTGGGGGGTTTCATTGTTCGAATAAATGAGTGTTATTCTTTTATTGTCGAGACAAAGACGGCACTTGGCCTCAAAGCGAGGCGCCAATATTTATACAACCTTCGCCCGCGCCCTCCTTGAAACAACGCTGTAGGGGCTAAGAGATGGGTAACAGCGGGGCGATAGTTACCTGTGGAAGTAATTTGTTCATATCTTTGATACTTGACTGCTGTCTTTATCAATGTGCAGACATTGCTCCAGGTTTTATTAGAGTACCTACTAGCGGATCTAGCAAACGTTGCTCTGTCATGCAATTTTTTTTTTTTTTTTTTAATTGGGGCAGTTGGATAGAAGGGTAAGAAATAACCTATGACCTTTACACAAATCTACCAAAAAATTCATAAAGATCGATCAATTCTTAAAGATTCATAAAGATTGAAAAAAAAATCAGAGGAAAGATCCGATATCAATAAACACGCGTGTAATGACTACCACATTAAAGGGGTTGATTTCTTTAGTATATAGTTTTAATAGTATATAGTATAGTTTTAATTAGTTTAGTGTTTTTTTTTCTTGTTTTATCTAGATACCACATTAAAACATAAGATTTAAAATGTTATTATAAAAATACTTATTATGGGTTTTTAAGTTGACCAAGACAATATTAAAATGTTGAGACATTATTAGATTATGTTTGTAACGAATAAATTCAAAAACTTCTGGACTGATTTTTAAATATTTCAATGGATGAATGCTGCTTAAGTGGCATAGGCATATTTTCACATAAGCGAAACTTCTGGCAGAAGCTATTCAATAAATCATTAGAGAAATTTATCAGCCACTATAGGTATATAACAAGTGGGTGCTAGGGGAGGCAGCATCTTACTACCAAAATATGTCTTCAATTGTTCAAAGAAAGGGTAGGTAAAGAAAATCTTGTTAGTCACGCTGTACGTTACCGCCACCTCTCCCCAATATGTGATCCCCTTAACTTCAACATCTGAGAAGCGGCTCTTGATTATATAAGAAAACGTTCGATGCTCCTTTGTTGGATCAGGAACGTAAGTCGTTCCAAGTGTTAGCAGGTTATATTTTGCTTACAGCGTGTTTATATACGGCATATGGGGCGCATATGCAGTTTGATTTTATCGATGCTAGCAAAGTAGTAAGAAATGGGAACTTAATTTTGCGTGTAGGGGATGGGGGAGATGATTGAGTCATGATATCTCTGAAAAGGCTGTTGTGGTGTATGCAGGTATACTATTTTTTTAAGCGAATTCTCATTGTAACTCACAACTGCGATTACAAAATATATAAGTACAAAAGACAATCTCATGTATGTACTTCAATTTGTGTACCTACGTTCGGTGGACACACGCTAATGAGCGTTTGAGACGAAACTGCGTTAGCGAGCGTTTGAGCGGGCCGAGGCGCTCCGAGACATCGTGTCCGTGAGCTGTGTCTATGTGCGCGTTGCTCGAGCGCGCTTTGTATATAGATTAACTTCTGTTCCTATATATTTTGTGCTGTCACTGTGTGGTGGCCAAGTGGTAATGACCACGACTTATGAGTTGTACCTACTTGTAGGTCGCGAGTTCAAATCCTACAAGGCGCATTACTTTGTTTAATTTATTTCATCGCCACTTTTTTGAAAACGGTGAAGGAAAACATCGTAAGGAAACCGGCATGTCATAGAGCCAAAATTTCGACAGTATATGAATATGACACCCACCAATCCGCAATGGGCTCGCGTGGTGGATTACGATCCATTCCTTCTCCTGGAGGAAGCCTGTATCACAGCAGTGGGAACTGATTATGCTATGCTAGCTATAATACAGATATTTAAAAATAACACAAAGGTTTATCTTAATTTTATGTTTCTGGGGGCGAAAATGATAGGAACTGTTACAGAAAAAAAATAGATATCTTTTGTCAAAAAAAGCAAGAACAAAATATTAATAAACAACAAGATAAGCTTTCACATTAAAGTTCGTAACACTAATTAAGATAAGGCATTTATTTTCCTTCCGATCCCCAGATCAAAAGCCTCACCTTTTATAGGACCCTAACTAGACATTTCGTGTTAACAATAAAATTGTCACCTTTACAAATGTTTTAATGGCACGCCATTTATGTTTTGACATTTTAATCAAAGAAGGGTGGAATTAATAGATAGAACAAAGTGGGGATACAATTACTGTACTTCCCATGGGTTCACTACTGTTTTGAAATTATTGTGGTTAGGGCAACTTTTACCGGATCTAACGGGCGATGGCATTTGCCATACAAAGGTATTACGCTATACAAAGGATATTGTAGTAATAATTTTACGGGCAGGGCACGGGCACATTGCTCGCAGAATAGATGGCCGTCGGGTCCGAAAGGTTCTGAAGTGGCGCTCTCGTTCCGGAAGACGCAGCGTTGGAAAGCCTCCTACAAGGTGGACCGATGACCTGGAGAAGGTTACAGGAATCCGATAGATGCGGGCCTATGTCGAACAGTGTACGGCTATCGGCTGAAATGATGTATCTAGAGCATATTATCTTCTTCTTCTATATCTATCTTCTATATTATAAAAATGAAACCCGTTTTTCGTTGTCACGACATAGCATGAAAACGGCTTGACCGATTTGGCTGATTTTTTTTTTGTTGATATTGTTATTGTGAGGATAAGGTTCTTATGGAAAAAAAATAAAATTAGGGTTGTGTAGGGTAGAGTAGAGTAGGGTAGATTAGGGTAGAGTAGGGTAGAGTAGGGTAGAGTAGGGTAGAGTAGGGTAGAGTAGGGTAGAGTAGGGTAGAGTAGGGTAGAGTAGGGTAGAGTAGGGTAGAGTAGGGTAGAGTAGGGTAGAGTAGGGTAGAGTAGGGTAGAGTAGGGTAGAGTAGGGTAGAGTAGGGTAGAGTAGGGTAGAGTAGGGTAGAGTAGGGTAGAGTAGGGTAGAGTAGGGTAGAGTAGGGTAGAGTAGGGTAGAGTAGGGTAGAGTAGGGTAGAGTAGGGTAGAGTAGGGTAGAGTAGGGTAGAGTACGGTAGAGTAGGGCAGAGTAGTGTAAAGTAGGGTAGAGTTGTGTAGAGTAGGGTAGAGTAGGGTAGAGTAGGGTAGAGTAGGGTAGAGTAGTGTAAAGTAGGGTAGGGTAGAGTAGGGTAGGGTAGAATAGGGTAGAGTTGGGTATAGTAGGGTGGAGGAGGGAAGAGCGGGAGCGAAGCCGCGCGGGCAAAAGCTAGTTTACAATAATTGCACCCGATATCTGGTGGCTGAACTAGATTTTAATTATTCGAGTAATCGTAGCTACTTTGTTTTTGAATTGAGCAATATCTGTCTATATTTTTCTAAGACTTATTAAATTGCCTGGCCTGGCCTATTGGTCTAGTGGTTAGTGGCCTGACTGCTATGCTGAATGTCGTGGGTTTGATTCTCACCCAGGTAAAATATTTGTGTGATGAGCACGATCATTTATTTTGTGTCTGGGTGTAATTTATCAATATATGTATTTAGAAATAATTATATTTATCCGTTGTCTAGTACTCATAACACAAGCTCTGTTTAGCCAGGGACTAGAAGGCGTTCCCATAGTGTCCATGCCAATCCCATGAATTTTACGATTTTTAAATAGTATTTTTTTCTAACATAAATTACTATTCGAAGCATTTTATTCGATAAATTAGGTTACAATTAGCAATTTTTTAATATGGGGAAGAAAATTATAAAAAAAATACTACTGATTATAATAATATATAGCTACAGCAAAAAATAAAATAGAACTTAACTAATAAAATCAAACTATAATAACAAAAGCCCTTTGTTTTTTTGTTTGTAATCTTTGAAAGTACTGGTCTGATTGCTAAAACTTTTACACCGATAGAAAGCTGCTGTATTCCTGCTGTTTTGTCCACTAGTTCGTATTAACATACTACATTAAACCAACGCTCATGTGGCCACGCCTGATTTGTACGTAGAATGACGTCGCGTGGCATCGCGTAAAGTGGATCTAGTGTAGCTCTACAAGTCTAGTTTCCGCATAAAATGTATGGAGACCAACGCACCCAGATCGGCGCACGTGGCACTCGTGTGCGCAGTGTATTTCTAGCTTTATGCTTTTGTCTAGTAGAACTAGATCATCATCATCATCATCTTCCTACCCTTGTCCCGTGTTATTTGAGGTCGGTGCAACACGTTTTTTTCTTCCATTCTATCCTATCACCCGTCATGCTATCGCTAACTCCCTTTTCTTTCATATCACTCTTCACACAATCCATCCATCTTTTCTTTGGCCTCCCTCTCCCTATCCACCCATCTACATGTATATTCATAAATCTTTTATTAACATGCATTTCATCCTTCCCCTTTACATAACCATACCAAGACCAACCAGGAGGGGCCCAGCTAAGTCAAAGCCTACTGGGACCAGGAGTTATCCGAAAGGAAAGTCGAGCCCCGGTATCAAGAGGCTAGAATGAACCGGGGTGGGTTTTTAGTCAGTAAGAGTCTGACACTATCTCCCGCTCCCCAAGACCCCCGCTCTTGTCATAGGATGATTTATGGCCACCGTAAAAAAAAAAAAAAATACCAAGACTAACGATTCCCCTTCAACTTCAACCCTAGTAGAACTAGATCGTCATTTAAAAATCAGTACCACAAAAAAAACTAAATTAATACCCTAATAAGTAGTTAATAAAATATGATTTGCAAAATGACGTGTTGTCCAATTGTGTGTTAAATGGAAAATAAAACGGGGTAAAATCACCGATGGGAGGGGTTCAGAAGCCCTTCCGAGTGCACTGACCTTTAAGGGTGGCTACGCATTGGGGGCCTGATCAGCTGGACATAACAGATAGGCTCGTGTACGGGAAATTGGGAGTTTCCTACTGTAATAATCGCAGTTTTACTGATTTAAAATCAAATCTAATCTAATCATATTCTCGCTAATAAATGTTTTGATTTGATTTAGTTACCACAATCAATTCAGATTTCAATTAATTAATGAAGAAAATTCTAGAAGATGTAATTTAGTTCATCATCATCATCATATCTGCCGAAAGACATCCACTGTTGGCCACAATGAACGGTCCTGTGCGTCACGCATCCATCGGATTCCCGCGACCACCTTGTTGGAGGCCTTCCAATACTGCGTCTTCCGGTACGAGGTGCCACTCCAGAACCTCTCGTCCCCATCGACCATCTATTCTGCGTGCCAATGCAATTTAGTTGTATCAAACAAATTAAAATTATAAAAACATAATAAAATTCTAAAAAATATTACTGTTTTGTTGACTCCGCTGTCTACTTATTTTACCTATCTCATAATTCACTATTAAACACATTGTTGGATTTATAAAAAAATCTTTTTTTAAAGAAATGTCTTTATTCTCGCGTGGAGCGAGAACACGTGTTGAACATGTGTTTTACATGAAGCGGCTACCTATTAAACCTCCATTACCTAGTTACCAGGCAATACTATACTTCTTGAATAGACTGATGGTCAGACTTTCAGGCATCTGACTCCTTGTAACGACAGTCAAAAATAGAATCTACATCAAGAAACGGGACCAACAGCTTTACGTGCTATCCGAGGGATCGGTGTCAATAATGTCCTTTTGGAGGTAGGCGGAACAGAGTGTAAAGTCCCACAAACCTCCGTTGAAAAGGGAGGATCCTCCGACCAGACAGGTGTTATAGTCTGGTGGGCTACTGCCCGATAGTTGATGTCGGGCTGTCGTATATGTTCAAATCGCGCGGAGAACTTTGATTGCGCGATACAGGATTTCGTATTTTCTTCGTAGTTCTCAAAGAGAATAAAACCACGTCATTGGTAGTTCTTATGTGGCGTCATAGATGTCGCTACATCCTAAATACAATTCACATTGCTACTTGCCTAGTTTTGAAACCGCACTCTCATGCATAAGAGGCGAGTGCCTCACCCACTGGGCTACTACAACGTACCTACGTGGTATCATGCGACTTAAATAAGTAACATTAAAAGTTTATTGAAAAAATAATGTTTTAATAGCAAGCTTTTATAGCTCGGTATACCTTTATAATTAATTCTCGTCAAGACGAATCATACGAGCCCAAACTCGATGGGGTTGTGTCATTTAACTGCCAAGTTCCTAGCCACCTTCCGGTTCCATCATCAGATCAGCTTCATGCCATAATAATTTTGCAATCTGATTTAAACATGCATGCAAAATTTCAGCTCAATCGGTAACCGTGAAGTGCGTCAAACTTAATTTACAAGATTTGATGACAGACAAACATCGGGACAGGTGAAACTAAATAAACGCTTGTAAATTAATATACAGTTTTTCCGCGACAGGAAATAGGCCAATCTATCAATAGTTTGACATTTACATAGCAAAACGCATACTAAGCCGTCCAATATCCAGCAAAGCCAAAACTTACATTCAATATTATAAATGGAAACCCGCAATTCATGCTTGCAAAGTAAATCCTCCAACCTATAGACTATATAATATGTAGGTTAGTAGATCGTTCCAGTTATCAACCACTCCCGCTAACCATCTGGCCCATCTGAATTTTTCACTTTTACCTTTTCCATCCAAAAAAACGTTTTTCCCAAAAGTGGGTCGCGCAAAATGAATGCACAACGTGATTTATAGCCATAGACTGCTTTTTTAAATTTCATAAAATCTTATTTGGATGTGTCGCCCCTGTGATTACGTTATCTTCATTGAGTTAGAATTTTCCTGCTTCTTTTTAATTTATTTATTTACCGTGTCAAGTTTTTCACCTTAGCTTGGAATATTTTGTTACTTAGTAGATACTTGATTTTTGCTTTAAGGTGGGAAAAACAGACTTATTTAAATTAGCTTGAAATTTTCGTACTTTAAATGTGTAATAAAGTCTCTTATCACATTAAACACGATAGGATTCAAAACCTCCCGGTCTCCTCTGAAGACGCCGTGATCGTCAGGAGTTTCAGGGTGTCTCTCGGCTGCTATAGACGCGTGTTTGCGGACGGCGAGCAATAGCTAGATTGCCGTCCCATAAGGACCAAAGCCCGGGTCGATAGCACCTTGAGTTCCACCCAAGCTTCAAAAGAATGTCAACAATATTGTCGGAGCCCGTTATGGCAGATGCCTGTCAAGGCTGCGGCATTGTTCGAAAGAGTTACCGTGGCCCTGAAACGAAAAGGGCAACTGAAGGGACCAACACAATTGGTTTCCCACCTGAATAGGACGAGTCAAAAAATATAGGCATAGTTATATGTACATAGTACATTGGAATTGGAATCCTCAGACATTTTTTTTCTTTGTGGTCTAACCTAAACTAACCTATATTATTAAGGGTGAATGTAGCTTTCCAATGATGATTTTTTTTAAATCGGCAGAGTTTTATGGTTTATTCACTAGAAACATATACATAAAAATAAAAATAAACCCCTATTTTTAATATTAGTGTAGATTAAGTAGGTACTAGTATCATTTGAGTAGTCTAGCACTCATACCAAAAGCTCTGCTTAGTTTGGGTTTGTCGATTTTTGTAAGTTGTGGAATATTATTATTATTATTCTCTAAAAGCACAATACTACTCTAACCAAAACGATTGTATCATTACGTAAATGATGATCAACCCCCACTCCATAATTAGGTAGTCATCATAAGCTCAGTGGCTCAAAACCGCAATTTTCCCTTCAGCCAAACGATCCGAAAATTAATGATTTATTCAACATTCTCATTGTTATTCAACGATATTCGCATTCACGTATAAAGATGAAGTGTTGAGTAGAAAGCGATTTTATATTAAAATTTCATGGTTTAGCATTACATTACAAGCGAATGCAATATGGAGTGTGCCGCTGTCAATTGTTCTTCAGAATTATAAAGACAGTCACAGCCCCGCTCTGGACCCGCGTGGTGGATTACGGCCCATTCCCTCTCCTAGAGAAGAGGCCTGAGTCCCAGTAGTAGGAACAATAAAAAAGCTGATGATGACGATGATGGCCTCATAGGGTTCTGGACGAAGTAACGTGTGACGTAGGAATGAACTATCTGCTGGAGTGTGTTTCCTGATAGTTATTACCTAGGGCTCTTTAATTCAGGAAGCTACGCGGTGTCTTCTCGTCCATACCACAGTGTCTCAAGACGAAAGTTTATGACCAGTGCGTGTTGCCAGTGATGACTTATGGCTCCGAAGCGGGCTCACTTACAATGGGCCTCATAAGAAAACTTAAAAGAAATCTTTACTGTAACAAAAATCATATTGTTTATATAAAAGATTCGTATTAATCAAATAAAAAGCTAAAATATAAAAACAAAAAAAAAACATTTTACTGGAGACAAGATTTAATCAAATGTATGAAACGAAACCAGCGCGTATAGAAACTCCGATTAGTTAAACAAACGAACGTTGTTCACCCAATTTCTTTTATATTACGTAATTGCTTTAGACAGAATTACAGAGCAACAATCTCTTGCTTGTCGTTCGAAATTCTACTGAAATTGTTGACAATATAATCTTGCGTATTGTACACTTACTGATAAAGTTCCATTAAACTGGTGAAAGAATTTTTACAATTGGTTTAGTAGTTTTAGAGATTACCTCTTTAATACCTTTTTATAATGTTAGTATAGGTAACATAGAAGCCACCTTCTTTTTTGAGGTGGACAATAGTCAAATGACTTCTCTTACTCTAAGGCTGTGGACAGGTGGGCTTTACTGACTTAAACTCACCTGTGAAGAACTGAAGGACAGTTGCTCTCAGTGTTCTGAGGCCACAGTCAGGAATGTCACTTGTCAGTTTTGCTAACATCTCGTTGAAGCACGTGTGGAATACTACGTGCTGTCAACTCGGGTCTGGTCCTTGCCGGACGAGTGAACTTAAAAGCCACTTAAAAATGTATTTTCAATGATCGATAAATAAAAGACGCTTGTTTCATTGTGATAATTCTGAGAAATGAATAAGCTAATTATTTCCATTTGTTCCAATTAAACGTTTTCTATAGAGAAGAACCGGTGAGAACCTCAAGATATTTTTTTTTATTTAACTATTTGGTTAGAAAAGAGCTTGACAGATTAATTTATAAGTTTTAAATGGCCTAATTTATTTAATTTTAATGTATTATATATTCTGAAATGAAGTATTATTTTTCTCTGTTGGCTATTTGACTACTATACATGTAAGTACTATGAATTTTAGTTGAATTGAACGTTATTATTATTATTATAAAAAACTAAAATTAAAAATTTAAAAAAACCCCCGACGCAAAAAGAACTATAAAAAGTAAAAAAATAAGTTAGAAAATTACTCTTTCAACCTTTTAACGTCATTAAAGGAATCTATAAATATTTAAAAGATGAGTGTCACTAAGTCGGGGGACCGCAATATGAAAATTATTATTTTACTTAAACGAATTAAAAATGACAATTGCGGTCCCCCGACTTAGTGACACTCATCTTTTAAATATTTATAGATTCCTTTAATGACGTTAAAAGGTTGAAAGAGTAATTTTCTAACTTATTTTTTTACTTTTTATAGTTCTTTTTGCGTCGGGGGTTTTTTAAAATTTTTAATTTTAGTTTTATTTTAAATTTTTTAAATTAATCGAGGAATCCATTATTGTGATATTATCTTTTCTATATTGTAACAATCATGAAGGCCACACTAATACTACTAACTTGCAAACTGGCTAGATGTACTTTTTATTAAGGTTTATCTTTAAACAACTTTGGCATTCATATTCAAAACTTGATTGACAAGACAATTAGAAAATTAATTCCCTCTAAATAATAATAATTAATTAATTTCATTAAATTAAATTTCATTCCTATTTTATAATATTGATTCCAGAGTTCCATTAGCTATCTCCCAGTTATAGCATCAGGTCCTCGTCATCATGAAAAATGTATACGAGTATTTCAAACATTAGGTCACACATAAGTATTTATTAGTAAAGTATACATCCGTAAAGCGTTTAAGATCCCAGCCACAGCCAACAAATGTGCTGCTGACCTTGAACGCCTGATCAGATCTTCATGAATTGTATCTAAGAACCATCTCGGTAACGTCAGCTTTCTTATAAAAAAAGCCGCATCCAAATCGGTCCATTCGTTTAAGCGCTATGATGCCACAGACAGACACACAGACACACAGACACACAGACACACAGACACACAGACACACAGACACACAGACACACAGACACACAGACACCCTAAACTTATAACACCCCTCTTTTTTGTCGGGGGTTAATAAAGCAAAATAAATCTTTATCTTTATTTTAACGGCCAGTTGTTTTCAGGTTTCGTAAATGTTGCTTAGGTAATCTTACCTATAAACTTGTCAGGTCCTACTTAGCCAAGTTTATTAAACAAAATTTAAATGAACAAACTTAGTATGTCGTGCCTTGTTTATTTAAATAAATCCTTATGAATATGATCGTTCGGCAATCATTTGAAGTTTACCTCAACATACAGTTGGAGGGAATTCGCTTTGCATACATATAAGACTGATTGAAATTTTACGCTCGTAGGAATTTTTACGCATATTTTAGGCCCGTTTCGCAATTTCACACCCATTCTAATATAGTCGTCCGCGAACGAGTATTTCACGTATAAATTTTCACTTTTCCTTATTTTCTGTGTATTAAGAAATGTGTACGAAGAAACATACACAAGGGAATGAGAATTAGAAACACTGTTTGCCTTAGTTCGGATTAGATTTTGTCAAAATTTGTTTGCCTTCAATCTCGAGATTGAATATTTGATCTGTAGATTCGTAGATATGTTTGCAAATAAAGGATAGAATATTTTTATGAGTACGTATTAGCCCACATCAACAATTTTCGGTCTTTAATTTGGTTTTATTAGTCTACTAGCTTTTGCCAGCGGCTTCACCCGTGTGAAAGTAGGAAATTATTCCTACGGAACATTATCGTCGTATCGGAAAGAGGTCAATCGTCGAATCAGCGGGCAGCGTTTGCAATGCTGCGCGGTACTTTCTCGTTCGACATACTATAGTGTCTCAAGATGAAAGTGTAAGTTTGTGCGTGTTGCCTGTGATGACAATAGGTCTGTAATGTGGTCGCTCACAATGGCCCTCAAGTAAGGCTTGGAGTTTCCTTGCGTGATCGAATCAAGAGTGAAGAGATCCGCAAGAGAGTAAAGGTTATTGACATAGCCCGAAGAATCGTCAAACTTAAGTGATAGTGGGCAGGGCACATTGCTCACAGAACAGACTGTCGATGAGGCCGAAAGATTCTAGAGTGGCAACGTCGTACTAGAAGATGCAGCGTTGTAAGGCCTTCCATAAGGTGAACTGATGATTTTGGTGAGGATCACATTAATCTGATGAATGCGAGACGCACAGAGACGGTCATTGTGGCATCGCTTGGAGGAGGCCCGTGTCTAACAGTGAACGTCTTTTTGCTGCAAAAAATGATAATGAAGATATCGTGCGTAAAATACTGAGTGCGTAGTTTATGTAACCGAGGTTTATTTTCCTGCAACAAGAATGTTACACCGATCATATCCCTGGTATCCCTAATAATGTTTGTCCTGTTTTTTTTTTGTTTATGTGGTGTACAATAAAAAAAAATATAAAAGTACATTGGCTTACGTGAGATAAACATTTGGTCGCCACATAGGATCTAAAAATTCAAAATCCTGCATCGCTGTATCAGATCAGAGTTCATGATTAAACATGTAAAACAATCCAAAATCTGACAGAACCAGACCAAAACATCCATTTGGTAGCAGAATCTTCCCTATTCAACGAAGATTTGCGGGACTTTCCACTCCGTCCCGCATACCTCTTAAATATTCACTCTCTCTTTCACTAAACGGACTGATCTTTAAAGATAAAGAAACTAGATCTTCTAAGAAAAAACCGACTTTAGTAAGTAACGCTACGATGAAGAAGATTACTTATATAAACGGTACACTCCTCGCAGCTTTGTTCGCTCGGTGAGGTTAAAAGAGCATGAAGATCTTAAGAAGGCAAAGTGCAGTTCTTGCCAACAACAGACCTCGCTAAGCAATTCAACAAATGCATAGGTAAAAATACAAAATGCGAGTCAAATATTAACGTTTTCATTGTTTCGCCCCCAGGAACTTATATTAAACCGTTGAGGGACATTAGAACTTATAACACTTGAACGTAAACTTGCTACACAATTACAAACTTAAGTTTGCTGTTGCACAACAACAACGATGACTTTAGAGCTTAGAATTTAGTGATGGTTGTTGTGTTTTAGAGTAGTTCCGGAGCTGTAAAAACAATTTTGCGTTTTGTTGGAAGAAAGCATCCATTCATACAGGAGGGATGCGCCCTTATTTCTTTCTCCCCACATCGGTTGTCGACGTAATTTTTTTAATCATGTTTTATACTCGTATTAATTTACTTAACGACCGTCTTAGTCGGAGGTTTTTGAATGCGTCGCTACGTTTTCGATGAATAACGAATGAGCTTGCAGTATTATAATTAAGTTGGTGATTCTTGAAGATTGTTTGCTGAAGCACCGGTGCGGAGGATTCTGATCTTGATTTTCATATTAAACTGTCATAATAATTTTGCTTTGATTGGATGCTTAATTTACATATTAGCGGGAATGCTCTCGTAAAAGATACTGTTAATAAAATGAAGCTGATTCAGAAAATCTCTTTATCAAATTAAAATGATTCCAACTCAGAGAACTTTGAAATAATTAAATTCAAACGTTTTGTATTTCATAAAATGTACTAGTGACCTTTAGGAAAGTGAAGAAATAATGTTCAATAATTTTAAGTATCAGAAGGCATGAACTCACCACAAAGGGCAATGGAAAGGGTAAAGCTCGGAGTTTCCTTGCCTGATTGAATCAGTAATAAAGATATCCGCAAGAAAGGCAAAAATCCTGGCATAGCTTCAAGAATCGCTAAACTTAATTTTGTAGCAGTGGGCGGCCCATATGACTCGTAGAACTGATAGTGGATGAGACAGAAAAAATTAGGACTGGCGGCCGCGTGCTAGACTCAGCGTTGGTAGGCCTTCCACAAGATATACTCATAAATTGGTGAGGGTCGCGGGAATCTGATGGGTATTGGCCGTTGTAATACTAACAAAATATGGATTACTGTTGTCCAATTTTTTTTTATTGGTTGCGACACTTCGGGAACACCGTGGACAACTTTCAGATGAAATGATAATGATGATGAATTTTAGATCATGGAAGAAGGAAGCCAAAGAGATAATTGGTGGATTGTGTGAGGATCGATATTGAAGACAAGGGAGTTAGTGATAACGTGACGATTGACAGGATAGAATGGAAGAAAAAAATATGTATTGCGCTGACATACATGCAACAAGGGGACAAGAACAGCTAAATGATGATGAATTCTAAATTGTGTAAGTTACTGCTTCTAATATTTTAAAAGTCGCTTTTAGTTTTACTAAAGGCGGCTTTTACACGGCGTACCGACTGTTTTGCTAAGATTTGAAAAACAGTTAGATAAGAAAAGAATCAATGTAAACGGCGGTTCTTGATGCCACTACCATTGTAACAAGAATAATACTGTTACGATTGTTATTTCTAATGATCCACTTTATATTTCCCCATAAATCCATTAGGAAAACAAATGGAGGGGGATTCAGATATGATTTCAAAGAATTTCAGCATCCGAATCACAAAAGGCGATATAAAATTTACAAATTGTAGCCATAAAACGAGCGCGGGAAACTTAGTCTGTGAAATTATGTACGAGCTAAAGGTAATAGGTCTTTGAAACAATGTAACTTAACATTTATTGTTATTTGAGTCGTCCGGAGAAGATAGGGAGGCATCGGGGGCCGTAATGTGATTTTTATTCAATACAGACGTGCAACTGTGTTAATTCTAAGGAGCTTTACAATGTTTGGTCTAATTCATAAAAGAAAAACTGCTTGTCTTGATATAGTCATGTGAAGAAGAGGAATAAAACGCATGTAACTAATAATGTAATGAGTGTACCTATTATGAATAATATATGTGGACGAATGGAGTGGAGGAAGAACGTCAAAGAATGGAAGTATTAAATGAAAGAAAAGAGAATGATGGAGTGATGGTTAAGAAACATGTTCCACCAATCCTAAATAATATGGAACATGAAAGGAATATGATGATAATTGATAGACTCGCGTTTAACTACTAACATCTTACCTGATGGAAAGCGATAAAATTGACTCTTAACTTATAAATCTTTAGAATGAACTAAAATATAAAATTATCGTAGAACCTTGAAGATATAATTAGCAGTGAAAACTAAAAGCTTTGTTTGCATAGCATATACTCAATTCGCAACCGCTTTCTTCTAGACGTTTCTATTATAAAACTAGTTTGAAGGTCTTCGAAAAAAAATACATATCCTATTATGTGGAAACCTTTTCGGCCATCATTTACGTAATACTAACATAACGCTTAAAATTCACCTTTTAACCCGATAAAACATGTAAGATTGTCTTGCTAAAAACGCTCTTAGAACTTTTTAAAAATCGCTTCAACTCGTACATTACGCCATGTACTGGCCGAGAACACGGGAGGTAAAATTCTTGAGGTGTTGTTTGCCCTAAAGGCGATTTACTCCAAGTGTCTGTTAAGACGATAATTACGAAAGTTTTTTAATTAGTTTAATTTTGCCGTAAGCCGACGAGATTTTTGAAGCTTTTAAAGCATTATACACGATACGTTTACGAAGCGAAAAAATTACGAACTTTTCTTTGTGTGTGTTCGGTACTTTATTAGGTTTTTTTTTCTCTTTTTAGAGTTCGGTAAGCTGGAACAATTTGAATAGAAGTTTTTTTTATTGTTCTTTCGACCAACTGTTGAGTTAAGGTCCTTTATTAACCGACTACAAAATAAGGAGGTTCTTATCAAACTTATAAAATTTAATTTTTTATTATTATTGCCCCAAAACTCTGTCATTTTTGGGTAGATTTGGAAAATATTTTTTTTATTTGATTGGACAGATATATACTTTTAGTTATCAAAATTCTATTTGGATGATTAGATCCATGAAGAATTAATGAAGAAACTTCTAAAACATGTTACTATAATTTTCTTGTAAACTGTACTGTAAAAGGACAATATAGAATTATGATTTATGTAGGTATTAGAATATTCTTGTCGGAGGCTCAATTCTGTCAAATGTTGGACCCCTCGTTAACAGTTCGTTGAAAATGCGCGTTTCTGTTAGAAATATGGACATTATTCGTTCTCACAAACTATGTAGGTCACTTTAAATATATTTTCCACAATATCTAATTCTACAAGACTACATACCAAGTAGACACTAATCCCAATACCTCTTAGATTGCGATACTTACTGCTTTGCACAATGAAATTCTATCGCTATTCAACTCCTTAGCCTCAATTTTGCAAATAGGCCCTATTGAAGCTGAAGCTCTTATAAAGACACAATGATTGCAATGTTTCCTGATTTCAATGTTTCTTTCGAAAATGTTCTCTCTCTATAACTCAAAGTTTTACTGGGCGAAAACTCATTGCTAAGTTAAGCTCCCCATTTTTATTTTATTTTACAATTATCACACAACGCCATCTAGTCCTAAACTAAGCAGAGTTTGTGATATGAGTACTAGGTATATTATTACTTATGTATGTAGGGGGCGTAATTTATCCATAATATATATAAACATATTTTATGGATAAATTACACACCCCAGACACAGAACAAATGATCATGCTCATCATACAAACATTTGTCCTGGGTGGGAATCGAACCCCGACCTCCGGCATAGCAGTCAGGACCACTAACCACTAGACCAACAGGCCAGTCAAAAGGCAGGCCTTTGTACTTGAACTGTCTGTATCTCCATATGATTTGTTATTCATTATGTCTTTGTGTGCTATAAAGAATAAGAATAGTTTATAAGTTTGACTTAGTTTTTGTTAATCTTTTTTTAATTTTTTTTAGTCTGGTCGATGGCACTGAAAGGTGTTGAAGTGGTGACCTCGTAGCGGAACACGCAGCGTTGGAAAACTTACCATAATGTAGACTGATCACCTAGTTAAGTTAGATCTTAGGCCAACAGTCGACTTTTTCGACTGAAATGGTGATGATATGATAATTATACATACATAATTATACACCTAATTAAACACATCTATTAGATCCAAATTAATGTTCAATTCCGTGAATTTCTATTTAGCCCTTTTCCTCCCTTCTAATTTTGTAGTGTCCGACAGGGTCCACATTGATTCTTGACAATTTTTTATACCATAAACGTCCATATGAAATCCAATAAAATATTGAATATGCGGATCATGGAAGGACTTCTAGAGCAGCATAAAAAGCAACTGAAGGAACACAGGACAAAAAATGTATACTTATCCATCTTAGAGCGAGAGAAGTTATTTGATGATTTCCCACCTCAATAAGAAATAAAAATGAATACCATAAGGTCATCGCTAATATTATCTTTAACCAATCTAGACGATCCCCTTTGGTATTAAGAGCGTGATGCAGCTTGCAACCAACGGGGCAGAACAAGTTGCGACCAGCCCCGGAAGAGTAGCACGCGTAGTCAAGCACAGCATGACGTCACAGCCAAGTTTTAAATTTAATTAAAGACAACTTTGGGGCGAGGCATTGCGACTGTAAACAGATTATGTGTGGACAAACGGGCGTTTGTTTTGGATTCATAATTGTTTGAAGTGATAATAAATCAATTAGGGACATGTAAATCGTTTTGCAACTCCTATTTGGACGTCAAATAAGACTAATTGACGATGCCGTTGTTACTGATAGGGTTGCGGGATTGGTCGAAAGAGTTACCGTGGTTCTAGAATGAATAGGCCAACTGAAGGAAAACTGGTGGGTTGTAGTCAGTAAAAGGCTGACACTCATTCTCACTATTTCAACAAATTATAAGCTTTATAATAGAAAAGAAACTGTGACTTAGTTCACTCATACAAGGTCTTCAAAAAAACTTTTTACAAAAAAAATATAACCGACTTCAATGATAAAAAACACTGAAAAGTATCAAATAACTTTAATTTTGAAAGTCGGTGTTTCTATAATAGTGTAGTCTCTTCTTTATTTAACACCGACTTCCAAAATTAAAGTTATTTGATACTTTTCAGTGTTTTTTATCATTGAAGTCGGTTATATTTTTTTTGTAAAAAGTTTTTTTTATTTTACACTTTTTAGTTATGGTACCACCACTAAAAAGTACCCCTCAGTCAAACTTAAATACCTTATAGTCAGAGCGCATCTCATAACGGTTCTAATAATACCAAACACGGTTAGATTACATTAATTTACCTTTCGGCTTCATCATCAGATCAGTTCGTGTAATGCAACGTCTATAGAGAAACACTGAATAACCAATATAAATTTAATCAAATACTTTACATAAATACGTGTAACGGTATTCTAACCTCAAAACATAATCATAACATTATACTTATAAAATGTCAATTGAGGAGATGTTGCTCACACTGTATTCGCCCACCAAGTGAACGATCTCTAGTTTATTTAATGCCTAGGCTAGTGTCACCCCACCATTGCTCCGGAAGTTTTTCAACGGACCAATAGTAGCGCGACACCAGTGTTGCCAATCTAAATAAATATTGTATCTAAATTCAGACACAGGGCTTTTTAGCAAATAAATCGACTATTAACAAAATCATAATTCCACTAATGCTAAAATAATTATATCTATCTCTAAAAATGTACGTCCATCTTCGAAGCGACAACATCCGGCCGTCCTGCGTACGCATCCGTCCCCGGATAGCGTCCCAGTCTGGTGCAATTGCTGAGAACAAAGTATATACATGTATTAAGTCACATTTTATCAAGTGAAATTTGATTAACTAAAGTTATTTGAGTTGGGGATCTACTCCGCTATTCCATCAACGGCCAGCAGAAGAAAGACCCCAAATCAAAAGATTTGTTGACATGACATATATTGGTATTCCGATGTAATCTATAACTGTTCCATCAGCGGTCAGTTATTGAAATGTCTAGATTTTGCAGTTCACCCTAGGCGATGCCTTTGGCCAACCCTAGTTATTTTACTACAAAACCCAAACCCAATAGCAACAGATCTATTTTACAATACCAATACATGTTTGAAGCAAATGCACTAGACATCTCATCACAAGTTGTATAGTAGTAAAAGTTGATAATGTGGAGAAATAAATTCATTACTTAGATTAATAAATACCTGACAACATCTTAGGCCATTTCTATACCTTCAGGATCTAGGTCGGCCAATTTGATCCAAAGTTTCATATTTTCAGCACACGTGGTCCCCTCATAACACTTGGTTGTTCTTTCGGCTCCACGCATATCCTTTACTTTGTAGCGATCATGTCCTAGTACTTCAGTCACCTGGAAAGGTCCTTTAAACAGCGGTAATAATTTAGTACTCTGCCCGTCATTCGATTGACTGGGGATTTTTATAACTACCAAATCGTTAACATTATACTGATGTGCCTCTTTTCGTTTGGAATCGAAAGCCTGCTTTTGTTTGTCTGCATTGGCCTGAATGCGAGTGTTAACATTATTCCTTAATAAAGTGACATCAACAGACTGATCTTGTGTCAACATGTCAGCATCAGTTTGTAGTCGGTACCCAAAGAATACTTCACTGGGTATGGCTGAAGTAGTTTTATTAATGGTACTGTTTATCCCTTGTTGAATACTCGTAATATGCATATCCCATTTATCATAGCTAGTGTTAGCACCCATAGTTCTTAATGCGTCCAGTATGGTGCGATTAAAGCGCTCCACCTGACCGTTAGAGCGTGGGACAGCAGTAGCTATTACATGTTGTCGAATATTTTTGTCCTGGCAGTACTTGACAAATAATTTGGACGTGAAAGAACTTCCGGCATCGCATATCAGACGCTTCGGATTACCAAAAACTTTAAATATTTTATCCAATTCACTAATAACAGCTTTACTTTTAGTGTTACGAACAGGTGATATAAATACAAATTTGGTAAATGAATCGACAGTCACCAATAGGTAAGTGTTTTTACGTGTAGTCTTTACAAATGGACCTAGATGGTCAATGTGCAATGTGTGAAAAGGCTTGGCATACTTAGGTATAGGATACAGTTTTCCTTCCTTTTTGCCGTGGATATTTTTATAGTAAATACAGTTAATGCAATTTTTTATATATTTGGACACAACTTTCTTCATCTTGGGAAACCAATAACACGACTTTATTCTCTCAATTGTTTTGTCCACGGCAAAATGGCCAAGATCATCATGATTGGCTTTAACAATCTGCCAAATACATTGTTTAGGGACTAGCCATCGTCTACCATAGTCCGTCCGGCGGTAGACCTTATTACCTAACAGCTCATAGTCGTTATACACTTTCTTATTAAGCTCGGCCTGACCTGACTCTAATATTTCTCTAATTGCACAAATACTTGGGTCTTGTAACTGAACTGATAACAACCAATCTGCTTCAGTAATAACCAACACACTTTCATTGCATATGGGGGTAGAGTCTGAACCAACCGAATTCCGGCTCAAAGCATCAACATGTTGCATTTGAGCTCCTGGTTTGTGCATTATCTCAAACGTAAATTCCTGGGTAAGTAACACCCACCTACCAATTCTAGAATTAATTTCTTGTTTATTAATCGTATATTTAACAGCATTACAATCTGTATAAATTTTGAATATAGATCCTAATAAATAGTGCCGGAATTTTTGAAGCGCAACAACTATAGCTAAAAATTCTAATTCAAAGGAATGATACTTTTTTTCTTCATTAGAAGTCTGTCGACTATAAAAATGAATCGGTTTTTCACCTTTATCAGTCAACTGAACCAGAATGCATCCTACGCCATCACGACTAGCGTCTGTGTACAGAATAGTAGGTAATTTGGGATCGTAAATGTTTAACATGGCGTTCTGTAACAACTCTCCCTTTAATTTATCTACGGCTAAGACTTGTTCAGATCCCCATTCCCATGTGATGTCTTTCTTTAAGAGCTTTGTCAACGGTTTTGCTATAAGAGCGTAATTCTTTATGAATTTTCTAAAATAATTAATGAGGCCTAGAAATTGTCTCACTTGGTGCACATTTTTAGGTTCAGGATAATTCTCTACTGCCTTTAATTTCTTTTTGCCTGGACGTATACCGTCTTCAGATATGTCATATCCGAGAAAGTTAACAGAGCTCTGGAAGAAATGACATTTCTCTAAATTTATTGTCAAACCATTATTTTGCAAAATTTCTAATACTTCGTCTAATTGTTTAATATTCTCATCAACTGATTCTGTAGCTATTAAGAGGTCATCCATATAACAAATAACTTTATCAAAGCGCAGTTTACCCAAGACCGTGTTCATCAATCTTTGAAATATAGATGGTGCATTGCACAACCCAAACGGCATCCTTTTAAATTCGAAATGACCGTCAGGGGTAATAAATGCAGTTTTAGAAATGGAATTTTCATTTACATTAATTTGATAGTAGCCACTTTTTAAATCAATTGATGTGTAGCATTTACATCCTCGAAGTTTGTCTATAAGATCTTCCACGATGGGCATTGGATACTTCTCTTTTATAGTTATTTTGTTTAGAGCCCTGTAATCAATGCACATACGTTTTTCACCTGAAGGTTTATCGACTAATAAAACCGGACTGGCATAAGCGGAGTTACTCTCCCGAATAATGCCATTTTTCAATAATTCGTCAATAATTTCCCTAGTTGCTGCCTTCTCGGATTCAGACATACGGTAAGGTCTCTGGTACACGGGTTTGTTAGTTGTTACTTCAATTTCTAATTCGACACAAGATGTCTGTCCTAATGATTGTAAATCTTTTGAAACAACTCGAGGATATTTAGCAAAGATATCATTTAACAATGAGATGTGTTCAGCTGAATCAGAGTTAAACATAGATGGCTCGATTAAGGCCACGTGTTCATTGCTTATAGGGCAAAAAGAAAGGTTATTTCCTACACGTGCATACATAATTCTTTTGTCCTCCGTAAAGTTTCTACCAACTAAAATAGGACAGCCAGCTAATTCATCACAAATATATAAGACCACATTAAGCTCAGCTGTGTCGACCATAATGTCAACCTGTACCCCATGAGTGACATTGGAGCAGGAATCCGTTTTAAATCCAGTTAGTAAAACAGACTTATTTAACTGAAATATAGCAAGGTTTAACTCGCATGCCAAAGAAGACGTTATTAGAGAGCAACTACTACCCATATCAATGAATGCTTGTCGTTTGTATCCATTAATAACAACATCCTTATAAAATTTATCCTTTGAAGTAGGCTCAGCAATAAGCTTAACTTCACTTTCCTTTTCAGGTTTTACTCTAGGTTTAGATCTACAAGCAAGCTCCAAATGACCAAATCGATTGCACGAATTACATTTGACATTGTCTTTTTGACTACAGGTGGTCTTTTTATGCCCAGGTTCACCACAACGAAAACATGTAATATTTATGCCCGCACTAGAAACAGAACTATGTATTGGTACTCCATTAAAGCTTGAAGAGCTTTCTGCCTTTTTATCTACAATAGAATGCCCTGAGCGAACTAAATTTTTATTATTTAAGCTGCTGTGCTTCTGAGCGCACTTTTGTTCAGAGTCAGCATGAATTTTCCCGTGCAAGAATGAGGCCAGTTCATCACAGTATTTAAAATTACCAGCATCTGCCGCAGTGCTTATATTTTTATCGCCAATTGATCCTACAATAACCGAAATAATATCCTGTTCAGAAAACGACAACCTCATTTTGTCAATTTTGCCTTTTTGTACAAAATAGAACTCATATAATGATTGACCGTCCACAGGTTTGGTTTGGATCAAGTCTTTTAACAAACTATACATATTGCGTTTTATTTGAAAGGTATCTAACAGTGTATTTCGCCAATCCCTCCATTTCCAGGTCGTCCACTGTGTTTGGTTTTTTTGAAGAGAGTCGTACCAGGTTTTAGCAGTATTGCGTAATTTTTGCAACGCTTGATATTGTAAAACACGATCAGACCAACGGAAAGCACGAGCGTTGGCTTCCACTACATTAATCCACATTTCAATATCGTCCACTAATGGGTCAAACTCGGGGATCACAGATGATAAAATAACATTCTGACTTACTGCGGGAGACGCACGCCTGGTGCGTCTCCTTTTCTTACGCCTGTGTCCATCAGAGCTGCTCGACGAGGGTGAGCTAGATCTCGAAGACGAGCTATTCGTGCCACTCGTACTTGATACTTTTTTTCCTCGAGTGCGCTTACGGCGTCGCGGCATGTTTGGGCGCGTTTTCGTAACACTTCTGATGTAATGCAACGTCTATAGAGAAACACTGAATAACCAATATAAATTTAATCAAATACTTTACATAAATACGTGTAACGGTATTCTAACCTCAAAACATAATCATAACATTATACTTATAAAATGTCAATTGAGGAGATGTTGCTCACACTGTATTCGCCCACCAAGTGAACGATCTCTAGTTTATTTAATGCCTAGGCTAGTGTCACCCCACCATTGCTCCGGAAGTTTTTCAACGGACCAATAGTAGCGCGACACCAGTGTTGCCAATCTAAATAAATATTGTATCTAAATTCAGACACAGGGCTTTTTAGCAAATAAATCGACTATTAACAAAATCATAATTCCACTAATGCTAAAATAATTATATCTATCTCTAAAAATGTACGTCCATCTTCGAAGCGACAACATTCGATATATCCTCTCCCCCTCTTCTTTCAAACAGTCATTAGACTAGATGCTGGAGAGGGAAAGGATATATCGAACTGATCTGATGATGAAGCCGAAAGGTAAATCTTTCAATCAGTCATTAGACTAGATGCTGATAATCCCGGCTGTAGCATCAGGCCAGATTTATGTCAACATTGCAATGAACTTAAAATTTAGTCCTGTTTAAAATGAGCCCAAACACGACTACGGTGCTGTAATTTCAAGGTTTGTACTTTTCCTGATGCTCCTGGCTTCAGCATCAGGTCTATGTACTTCGGTGTTCTTTATTAGCAGTACGTTTATCCACACATCGAGCCGTTTTCAATGAGCCTAAACTCGATATATCTGCTGTTTGTTGTCGAGGACTTAGGTACTCTGCAGACTATCCTGACTGCAGCATCAGGTCATGACTTGATGATCATGAGACCAAATGTGGCAAATGCCCTATCAAACATCAAAACAATTTACTAAAACAGTCCTTGCCTGTTCGAGTAACTTCTTACTGTTAAGGAGTTGTACCTTCCATCATCAGTCCAGCTACCTGAGATGGTGACGACCATACGCAAATACACAAGATACTTCATAAAATATGCGAAAATCAATAAGTGAGCCTATAAAATTTGAAGGTTGCCCTCGATTTCTCCAAGATCCCATCATCAGATCCTAATTTGGTGATAATGGGACCACCTCAGAACTATCTACTTTCGAACAAAAAAAGAATTTTGAAAATCCGTCCACATTTGGGGGAGTATTCGACGAACAAACATACAAAAAAAAAAAAAAAAAACATACAAACAGCCGAACGTAGTACCTCCTCCTTTTTGGGAAGTCGGTAAAAATTAGAGTGAACAAGCATCTTTTCGATATGTTTATTTTATAGTAAAATCATCAAAAAAGGTCAATATAAAAAAAAATACATATTTCTGGTCAGCGAAAAAAAAAATGAGTACCACTCTTCTTCTTTTTTGTCCAAACCTCTTCCCAGTTTAGCTGGGGTGAGGTCTCCTTGTACGTTTGCGCCAGAGAGCTTTGTTCTAGCTTGTCTGTGCACTCAGACTCGCTTGCTGGACTTCTTTCACCACCACCCACAAATTAATATCTAGTAGCTTCAATAATGTCAAATAAGAAAATTGCCTGAGGGAACATACCGTCGTGACAACAAGTATACTCTGTGCTGTTCCAGGATACGGTCGGTTTACTCGTGAATTTCTTTAACGTTCAACGTGAAGAACTAAGAAACAAACAAACACACTTTTGCCTATATAACATCAGTGTAATAAGCTAACGCAAGCGTTTTATAACCGCCAATCGCAGCGTTTCAGCTGCTCGTCTGCACAAAAGCACAGTCGCCATGTGTCGCCACGTTACAGATGCACAAAGTATTGCAACGCGACATCCACGCACTTTTGCATAAAGACAACATGGCCGCCTCCCTAGTATGGGGCTTTGTTATTATAACTGTTTTTTTGTGACTGAGGATGTTATTAAGTGTTTGGATGATACTGTAAGTTTTTTGGTGTATTGATTATAGTAGTTTTGAGGGATAACAGCCGCACGAGTTTACAAGCAAGGTTAAGCAATACTGGCCGAGGTTAGTTTGTGGATGAGTGTCCATCTTATCATATTAGTACTCTTACTGCCGCACTCAGAGGCGTCATTTTACTTTAATGTCAATTATAGCAAAACCTAAGGTACTTAACATCATAAAGATATAGACTATTATTCAATGACAAAATTAGTAAATCAGAGATTAGCGTTAATGGGCGTCTCTGAGTGCGGCAGTTAGTTACCTTTGTAGTATGTATGTTCAGAAAGTAATTGTAGCACATCACTAGTCTTAGTATGGATGGATGGACAACACTAGTTGGCAAAGACTGGCACAATGGCATTTGAAATCCAGTACAGTAGTGATCTTTACTTGGTACTGGCCAAATAAAAACACGTAATGCAAAATTATTTGTTTTGTTGTGATTACTGACTGACTCTTCCTCCGTGCCTCATAAATAACGCTAAACCGTTGTTGTTATTTATAGATCTCTGATAATAGTGGTTACGGATAGTGATACGCCAGTATATCTGGCACCAAACTTAACAAGAGGTAGGAATAAATTAATAAGCGTAATCTACCTTATAATGGTCTAACTGCTTGGACTCAGATATTCTCTCTGGGAGAGGCAATGAACTCTAATCCATCACGCGAGCCTAGTGATGGATATTACATCTCTTTGAATTTTAGGTTCTGGACATCAGCCCCCCTAGCCAGGCTACAACAGTTTCACTTGCGTCGAACGCTTCGAGTTGACCGTGCCACCAACTCTTTTGTTCTGACCACGTGACTAAGCGTAAAAACGACATTATTCCCGTACATTTGAAGCTTTCAAGCGTTACCTAATGCAGATTAGCAACTTGGTTATCATTTTGAAACCAGTGGTAACAACATAAATTACATAAAGTAATGCGCCTGCCTGAGTTTGAAACCACTCGTAAGTCGGGGCCGTTACAACTGGGTATTGCTTTAAAAAAAAAACTGATAGATGATCCAAGCCTAGTAAAATTTTAAATTTGATTGACGTTAATGATAAGATCTTGTTTACATAATTTTAGCTTAGCCAAATGATTACGAGAACGAAACTGACAGGGGACACTTCTGAATGTGACAGGTGTCATCATGGACAGCATTTATTTTGCAGAAATGAAAGATGTCTCATTTAGCTCGTGTTTAGTAACGAGCATATTCTAAAGACAAACAGTTACTGGATTCAATAACGAGCCATCTTAAAAAACATACAGTATATACTATAGAATCTGCAGGATTATCCAAAAGAGTTACCGTAACTCTGAAATGCAAAGGGCAACTGAAGGAACACAAGTGGGTTTTAGGTAGCGTAAAACTCTGACACTCACTCTCGCTCCACCCAGGGCAGAAGTTAAAAAAAAAACACAAAATTACTATGACTGACTTGGGGAGGCCTAGTATGTCCAATATTGGACGTCTTTTGGATGAAATGATGATTATGAACTAGTGACCAATCCCAACTCCGTATAGGTGTTAGGAATCTTTGAATTTCTCGCCTTTTCTCTACTATAATATGCATGTATTATAGTACATCTAAACCTAAACCTTCCTCATTAATCACTCTATCTCAATCTCAATAGAAGCTATTGAATGGATTTTCATGTATCAACGTTTGGTCAGTTGTTTTTTATAGTGAACAGACAGAAAGACGCGTGTTTTACTATAGTACTTGCTGACTCGGTGAAAGAAAATAGGGGGGTGGAGGTAAGAGGGCAAAAAATAACCTACGACCTACTCTCAGACCTACCAAAATATACACGAAAGTACTCGTATGCATAAAAACGATTGCCCCGAACGATGTCAAACTATTGCGGAGGAATTCGGTAACAAACACTGTGATACGAGAATGTTATATATCAGACTAGCTTTTGCCCGCAGCTTCGCTCGCGTACATAAAATATAGCCTTTGTCACTCAGGAATAAAGCAGCTTACTATTGGTGAAATAATTTTAAGAATCGACTCTGTACTTCTAGAGATTACCTCCTACAAACAAAATACTAAGATGACAAATGATAACAATTAGAAGACAGTGTAGATTAGATAGATTCCCTACCTCAGAAAAAAGAAACTACAGAAAAAGTCATCAAAAAACTTGCAGGTGAGGTTTCCATCTCTGAAGGTTCACATGGAAAGCTTGAGCATACACAGCAAACCCGCTTTAATGCGGTAGTTCACGTTAATTTAAAAAGGGCCTCGCCTATTACAGTTTACGCGAAGGCATAAAACTCACGACCCAATTTGGTAAAAAGAAAATTTCTCACAAAATTACCTATTTGGAGCCAAGGCACGTGTTTTTGAAGTTTAAAAAAATAAAAAAGGAATGTTGGTGCCGCCGAAGCCAGAGTCTAAAATGTAAAGAATTATTGGAACATAACAAAATATGACCGGACGGGTTTACCTCTATAAATCGTTTTACATCTGCTATAATGTAATGAGATTTAACCCTCCTATTCTCGTTTACGATATGCCCGTACCGTCTAAATAGATCATTTTTTTTTTTCTATAGCAAGTTCTTTTTCGTAAATACACGTGCTAATATTGAAAACGTGATCGCTAAATTGACTGCTATTTGCTGATAGATCTGGATGAATGATAAGAATACTGAGACCATTTTCACGTTTTTATAAGCTAGATAGGCAATGTGTATTCGCTATCTTCTCTATATTCGCATAGAAATATACCAATACATGTTTATTATGTCATGTAGAGTTAGTTTTTTTTTTTGAGTCAAGATATTTTTATTACTCTCTACCTCGCCGGTGTACCTACCTATTGGAGGCGACTGCTACTCCATCTAAGGTCCCGGATTTCTAATTCATATGAGATTTCTTGCAATGCAATGGGTAGTTCGCTGTCCGACCGTCCCAAGTCGTCGATGGCCCGCACTGTTCCCGCGCGCCTCAAAGAGTTGTCAGCAACGGCAGGGGCCCACCTGGGTCGAAGTCTACGGGGGCCAGGGTTAGCTCCGAAAGGTAGTTCAGCCCCGGTATGAAAGGCAACTAAGGAACAGGAGTGGGTTTTCAGTCAGTAAAAGTCTGACACTATCTCCCGCTCCGCCCAAGAGTGAAGGATGTCATTAGATGAGAACATTAAAAGGCTGATTTTATACTATATGCTAATCCGATTTAGTATACCTACTGGTTCTGCATATGTTCATTCTATCAATAAATTGCTTGTAACTATAACAGTAGAACCATGTCGGGAATCGCAGAGGGATCTCCGACCACGGTATATAGGCGCGGGTTTGCGAACAACGAACGAGCGACCGAGCTCGAGTCGTTGACGGGGCATAGTCTTCCACGCGAGTCTCAAAGAGATGGACAGCAAACCTCAGGCCTGTGGAAAAACGTATTAAAGAGATACTCCTGATCCTAGAACGCAAAACGCAACTGATTTTTTTTAGGTGTGGTTTTAGTACGTTAAATTCTGACACGCTATACGCTCTACCCTGAGAGCGAAAGTCATTAGATGATTTTCTGCTACGATGACTCTTTCGAACCATTCCTCAGCTCGCGTCCAACATCCTGACCCGTATATTTCCACTTCTTATCTTTTTAGTACAATCCCACAAAAGTTGATTGACGTATTCGAGGAGGGAATTCCTTTCCGAGAATTTGTTTAGACCTCTCAATGGCCGAGGGAAATATTAAGAAATGCCTCCCGTCCTATTAATGCCCGATTTTTATTTGCCGTCATCACAAGATTAATTCCAATATGGCTATGTATTTAGATACGGCATTAAGGGTCCTTTAGAATGTTGGCTAATATTCATTATTGAATATTTGCGAAGTGGATTAACTGCCGTTAAAAAACATTTAACGTTGGCCAATTACATTAGGATTTTGTTATTAATGTCTCCCTTTTTCAACCTTTGTGTTGAATAGTGTTTTGTTGTACTAAGAAGTTTGTTTTGAATGGGAATACGACATTACAGAATTGTTTTGTGATTACATTATGCTCTTCTCCAAGTTTTTTTGGTTAGATCTTTTTCTTAATCTTTTTGTAGATTTGTTTGACCTTTTATATAATTAATAAGTGACCTGGCTAATGTTTTTCTGCTCTAAAAATGGTCAGAGAAATCAAAACCTACATCTGCCAGCACCTAGTATACCCACCCATACACAAAATGTTTTGGAGCCCCATTCATTGTGCGTTTTACAGCCAAGGAGTAGAATTCTCCGCCTCTGTCTGTAAGTACCTGATGGCTACTAGGTTGTAGAGGTCTCGTCAACCACATCGCCGCTTACCATCAGGTGAGAGAGTGGGCATCACGAGGCTATAAATAATAATTTAAAAAAAATGATTCAGCTTTGTTAGCCTTTTTTGGTTTAAGTTTTGTGCCTATAATACTGAACTTAAGCAAAGCCGAGCTTACATTGGTATTTTATGTAGGTATAGACTTCCAGAAAGAGTCACCATAGGCCTAGAATACAAAGGGTAAAACGAGTTCGTTTTAGTTAGTAAAAGTCTGACACTCCTCCCTCCACCCAAAGCGGAAAAAGTTATTTGATGGTTAAAAAATTCAGCTCAAAAGAAAGAACACCTCTGTTTAGTTTTTGGCGGATTATTTAATTATTTATTGGCCTATCAACAATTTATTTTTACACATTGTATCTACCTATTCAAAATATAGTAGCCCGTATACAAACCAAGTGTTCAATATATTACGATAGACATAACATGCATAAACAATATTTAAAAAAAACCGAAGATTTTACAAATTATAATACATAGTGCAGAACACTGAGTTCATCATCATCATCATTTTCATTTCAGCCTATATACGTCCACTGTTGGACATAGGCCTCCCCCAAGCGTCGCCAGAACGAACGTTCCTGTGCGTCTCGCATCTATCGGTTTCCCGCAAGCTTCACCAGATCATAAGTCCACCTTGTTGGAGGCCTTCCAATGCTGCGTCTTTCGGTACGCGTTCCGGAACACAGTACTGAGTAAACGTTGTTACAAATGTAGCTTAGTAGTTATTCATTTTAGGTTGACTTGGCACCTGAATTTTTGAATAGATGTGCAACAAAAGTATCTAAATTAATCTGACAATTATTATTAAGAAGCCTACAAAGTCTTAGGATTGGAGAGTTAAGATAAGAATATAGGTATGATGTAAAGATATTATAATGCTATGTTATTTTGTAGGTGAAGAACCGTAAAATATAGAGCAGCAAAAGTGGGGGTTTAAAAGTTATCCCTGGTTAACTCGGTCAGGCTTGCCCGCACATGCTCTCGTACATACAATTTATAAAGAATATAACACAAATATGTAGCGCATAAATCGACAGGTTTTTGGCTCCCTCCCAACTAACATCATGGTAACCTATTTCCTTCTCCTCGTAGTACAATTTCCGCGGGATGGTAAACAGCTGATTGCTTTATGTTTTTCCTTTAGTTAATCATTCGGCTTTTACTTTATGAAATGAGAAGAAGAAACGGTAAAGGCAGAGCTGTTGGCACCCATTTGGCAATTGGATGTAGTAAATAAGCGAAATTTCGTGATTGATGGCGTATTCTGTTTGATCCGCTTCGTAAATCCGCAATTGGTAAGTCAAGTTTTAAAAGACTAAAACATGTCCATATTCAGATAATGTAGAAAAGAATATAATAAACTTCATCAAAATAATAATAATTTTACAGACACTTAATTCTGTGGGTACAATGGCGGTTTCATTGCTGACATCGATACTAGCTAAGGAGAGACTGTAAGAACTTAAACTGCGATGTAACCGCGTCCATTTTTCTACATACGCAACCGACCATCTAGCCTTACTATTCTTGAAAACTATCATTTTTGCTGAATATGGACCTTCACCTGGAGCCACCATAGTGTTACTATCAAGATCTTCAAGATAAATGACTTGTCCCACATGTGGAAGAAGAAAAACACTGTACTAGTTAGAATAACGACTCAATCAAAGTACACAACACGAAGCAAGTTCATAAAGTCTGATAAATCTTTATGAGCAATCCAATATTCGAGAGTGATAAAATCGATACCTGAAGTTCTTGACCTTAAGAACAAAAGCTACGTTAAGCTTTAATCGTAACTCAATAATTTATATCGAGCACAACACATCACTCGAGCCTTTACATAATGCACGAGGGTAGCTAAAACTGCGCTTCTGAGCTCTCGGATGGATTGGTACTGTTGGTGGAGTAGTGTGGGTACCAATCCTTAGAGGTTAAGTTCCTTATGAATATTGTTGTGGGATCTGCGGTTTCCAGAAGGTAATTTACTTGCATTAAGATAAATGTGTTGGCATAACTAAATCATCTTCTTCTTTGTCATGAAGTGATTAGATATTTAACCTATCACGATCTTGCGATAAATTAAACTAATTTCACCATAACTGGAAGGACGTAGCGTTGGCTCTTGAAAGATCGAAGGAGTGGAAGGAAAACTCTAACCTAGCTAAAAAAGAAAAAAGATCTTTAGAAACAGAAAAAAAAGAGAGCTTTTTACTTCAAGTGTACTCAAGTATGTTGTACATTTGTTAGCGTGGAAATCTTCATATCCTTCACCAAGCGAGCTTAGAAACATATCTGACTATATCAGTATCTGACAAAATACAAAATTTCTCGCTTTAAGTACTAAGAAGTTATCCAATTCAAAGTTTTGAGTCCGATTTTTGTCTAGACATGGATAATGGTTTTAGTTAAATGCACAACTTATTCTCCACACACATGTCAGTAAGCGCCATTTTAGCAGCCCAGTGCGCGGGCGCCTCCTATTATTTCTATCTGAATCTCTTTTATTGCATCGTAAATAAGTATAGTGACAGTTTTTATTGCGCCAAACTGAGTTCCGGAGTTAGTTGGGGTGAGATTAACATCTCCGAACGAGTGCAGAATAAGTATACGGATTGCCGGTTTTAGAATTACTCCCGTCTTTGTTCTGTGTTCCTGGTAATTGCTATAATATTTTCTCGAAATGTTTTAATGATTAGCTGGTAATTGTTTGGAGGATTTGAGTTGAGCTTGGAGTCCTGTCGCGGATTTGTATTTCGTTTACCTTTCAATTATGTTTTGAGGGTAATTTTATTTAGTAATACGATTGAGGTTCGAGTTTTTAACTTGTGGTTCCTTTTATCATTTTGAATAATTATAGTATGATATAATCCACTCATCTGTTTATGACACTGGCTTTCCCCTTGATATTGATGCGATTTTGGTGCGGAATCACTGGTCCTACAACCTTAACCTGTTCAATAGAAAAATTCCTTAATGCACTTATAAACTAAGGTACCTACATAGTGCTAGTTTTTTTAACGTTAACGTGATCGACACCTTACTGACGTTCCACGCTCTGATTGGCTCACTTCAAGCTCTTAACTAAACAAACAGCCTAATGCGGTAAACTTTTCGATCATCACCATAATCATTGTCATCATTTGAACCGAAAGACCACTGTTGGTCACGGCCTCACCCAAGCGTCGTCACAACGACCGATCCTGTACGTCTCGCATCCAACGCATTCCCTCGACTCTTACCAGGTCGTCAGTCCATCTAGTAAGAGGCATTCCAACGCTGCGTTTTCCCTTGCGCAGTCGCCAATTCAGAACCTTTTGGCTCCTTCGACCATCAGTTCTACGAGCAGTGTACCCTGCCAACTGCCACTTTAGTTAGGCTTTCGATCACGTTAACGTAAAAACAACTCGTATTCAACGCACATATCCCAAACCCACAATTCCATTCGTATTGAATTTATAGATTAACAAAAAAATCCCTTCAAAAATCCGTCTCAGTCCCGCACCAATTTCTTACTATACTTTATGTAACTTAAGGGCACGCAGAACCCCCAAAACAGAGACATTCACGCTCGAATTATCACTATTTGTTGCGAGTGCAAACTTTCCTCCCCATGCAGGTACAGAAAAAAACGCGAATCCATGAAAACTTTTACGTAAATAGTAAGGTATGTTTAAAGTTTGAGCCGAGGGTGTACTGATTGCGTTGCAGGGTTTGTTTCTCTTATAGATACTTGTATTTGAGTATCAGAAACGTTTTTAGAATTTTTATTTTTTTAACCGATTCTCAAAAAAGGAGAAAGTTCTCAAGTTGACAATTTTGTTTTTTTTTTTTGTTTAGTTTAGCGATATCTTCGTCAAATGTTAAGAGATTTTGATTATTCTTTTTAAAATTTAAAAATATTTTACCCATGTGGGGATGCGACAAGACATTTCTTTACTATCGCGCATGAAAAACCGCTGGCCACAACTAGTACAAAATAACTGTATTAATCGACCAACTGCTGTGTATTCAAGACCGGAACATAAATATATTATTACATACTGCATTCTTGACGGTGTCAAAATATTTTTATAAAGTAGATCATTTGGGCCGTGAGAACAGTGATCTTATTGTCGGTGGATTGAATTACTCTCTTGTGCAAGTGATTTAGTTTTTAGTTAAGGGGATGCTGCTATGTTTTATTTTTACAAGCTTTTATTTAGTTTCACTTTTCCCGATGTTCGTCGGAGGAATCTTGCAAATTAAATTTAATTCACTTCCCGGTTACCGATTGAGCTGACATTTTGCATGCATGTATAAATCAGATGACAATGCTAAATTGTAATGACATGGAGCTGATCTGATGATGGAACCGGAAGGTTGCAATAGGAGCTTGGTAGTTAAATGACACAACCGCCCGGATCAAATTTGATGGAAGGGTAGACTATCCTTGAATGGCAAACAGGACATTTTTAATCTGGACTTTGAGTATGTCTTTTTAAGATTTTTATTATTGAAAAAAAAAATGGAAGAAAAAAACATGTTGCGCCGACTCCAAATAAAACGGGATAAGGGCAGGAAGATGATGATTATTGATGGGATTGCGATAGACCATCTCACCTTAAAAGAAAAGATCATAAACGATAAATGACCTTAAAGATCATTTATCGTTTATGATTTATTTATCACTATTGATTTAAAGGTTACTCCTAGGTTTTACCTATCAGGAAGCACAGACTCAGGAGGAATTCCCACTCCCTAGTTCTTCGCGTAATGAATGTATTCACACTCATTACGCGAAGAACTAGAGAGTAATACGCTTTATCATACAAAACTATCAAATAACTTCCCTTTAAGTGCTGATCACAGTACCAAGACAAATCAAAACGACAGTTGCATGGAACACGTTGCGGTTATTAAAGCATATCCCCTCTTATTGTTGTTTAAGATTCGTGTTTGAGATAAAACTACATGGATTTATAAACTTAACTTGATTTCATGGTCAGACCTTTTTGATCGGAATTGATACTTAATTAATGGTTTACGTGGTCATTATCAGTTATTTATCGTTAATGTTCTTAATTTTCGCACTTATTATTTATCATGGTCTACTTCATTTTCTGGTCAAGTGTTTTCCAAAGAAGTCAAAAATATAAATGAAAAACAGTGAACTTTAATACATTGCTTCGTGACGTCATTAAAATGATTGTTATTTTTTAACCGCTCGAGCGCCGATTGAACATACGTCTGTACAACTTGAATGACCTTGAAAAGCACTTAATTGTTTTTGTAAACACGTTTGTACGAATTTTATTTAGCCGAAAATTTAATTTTCTTTATCTTGGTTTTTCCTGGAAAAATCCAGAAAAAAATTAAAATATTTTTTAATTTATTTTTGGTAATTTACGTAAAAACGCGCAATTACGAAGTAATAATACCCCAGGGCTCCCGTGGAGTCTTTACATTTCATTAATTAGTCTTTGATTTCAGCTCACCTATCACTTAGATAAACCACTTCAACATTTAAAAATACTACCTCATTAATCGCACACCACAGACAGACATTACAAAATCCAAATGAAAAATAATGCCCCTTATCTCACCGATTCAAACGCACTTAGTATGGAAATGAAGTCATCAAGCTAAAGCCTCCCATTCACTAGGCGAGTCGATCGCTGGGGTGACAGTGGTGACGCTCGTCATTCCTACAAATCATGTTTACTGGTTGTCCGAACAAGGCGGGGGCAGACTGTCAATAATCGTGTATTGCACCCTTCTGTCTGTGGTGCGTTTGGTCTGTTGGATACAGTTGGTCATTCAATGTGAGGTTTTATAAAAAAAGACGTTGGACAGAGGTTTTTTTACTTTCAGCGTTTTTTAATTACTTAGTTTAGTTTAATTACTTAGGATTTTTTATCTAGTCTATTACAATATAAATACCTTTATTTTTAATTTTAGGAAAATTTAGTAATCTAAGACTTTTTCTTGAGGGGCTTTTAATTTGAAGACGAATAAGGTTGTAAAAATATTATTTTTCCACGGTATATAGGATTATAATAGTTTGATTTAAAATAAAATCTTGTGTAGAGTAAAATTGTCAGCAGAAAGTTGCCCTAAGCCAAGTCAGTAGAAAATCTTGAAAAATGTCCTTGCCATGACAATCCATCTGGAATATACTCATCTTCTTAGGTACTTAAGTAGGTACTGTCCACTTCTTGCTAGGTGACTATAGTCTAGACAAAACGCAAACCAGGTAAAATCAAGCTCTACCAGTGACACACAAGCAAACAAAAAAACGAACGAACATTGACACCGAACATGACACAATATTATCTACTTGATTGCCCATGCACCCAACTGAAAGGGTCACGAATCGTCTGGAATAACCTGTTAGTGAATTTGAATAACTTATAAATTCAGATGAATCAAGAAAACGTTGGACTAGCTGCTGGTTGACCTAACCATGCCCAAATACAAAAAACGCAAAAAAAAATCATAAAAAAAACTTAACACAAAAATCCCGGACATGATCAGCTCTCTTCCACTTGACTTGCCTATACAACTAACTGAACGGGTCACTAATAGACAGGAATCACCTGCTCGTGAATTTGGAATTACTTGTAAATTGTGATGTATCAAGAATACATACTAAGTAACCTACTAACTACTAGGTAACCTAACCATGACCCAATTCACGGAAAAGTAAAAACATCAAAAAAATTCGAAATAAAAAAAAATCAGACATATCTTGACACAAGAATCCCGGACATGACAAGCTCTCTTCCACTTGACTCGCCCATGCACCCAACTGAACGGGTCACGAATCGACTCACCTGTTAGTGAATCTCGATGACTCGGCGGAAAGCGCTCGCGTGCTATACAAGTCATTCTATTTGTTCGGAACTGGTTTATACCGGTTACAGGATTACTATGAGTTTTTGTTGTTCTCTGTTATGAATACAACAGGTAGTAATCGGTTGTGTTTGAGCCTTTTAGTTATGAGTTATTGAACATTTATGACGGTGTCATATAAACTGCGGCTCCTAACTACGTACATATGGACAGGTGCAAAGTAAAGAGAATTATCTGCAATTTTGTAATTATTGCAGTAACTTATTAGATTTTATATTCTAAGACATGGCAAATCTTCATTCAAGTGTCAAAAATGCAAAAATAAGAGTTTTAATTTCTTTTTTTCAATAATATTTATTAAATGATTGTTTATTATTACTAATTATTGTCAGAAAATTGCAAAATTGCAGATTTTTTTTCTTATTGCACTCGTTGATACCAACAGCACTTTGCTGTCACTGTCGACACTGGTCGGTAGCAGTATTTGACGCGACAGTGGTTACTGTCCATCATGTCTTTACACAGCAAACGCCGAAATGGCGACAGAGCAATACCGCATGTACACTGTCAAGTATGTCGGTCGGCGTTTGTTGTCGACAGCAAACAATAATACTGTCGTTGTTACTCTACATTATGGTAGCCATATACTCTATGATATAACTGACAGGTTTGCCTGTACAGTTGAGTTATACAGGTAAGCCGGAGCGTGAATGTTGCACAACTGTGCAGGTTTCCAAACAAGCTTACCTGACAGGTTTGCCTGTACAGTTATACCTGTCAGGTATGCCCTAGCGTATACGGTAATGACCGAGTGACTACAGTGTATTTGTTATTCAAACGTATCCTTAAGTTATGTATATTTACCAGTCCTGCAGGTTAAAAATCAAAGCTCAGCCATACCTGAAACAAAAAATATTTGGTTTAAATAAATTAGCTAACGAGTTGATCAAATATTTCGAAGACACTTCCTTCATCATCTATTAGAACTATTTATTATCATCATCATCATCATCATTTCAGCCGACAGACGTCCACTGTTGGACATAGGCCTCCCCTAAGTGTCGCCACAACGATCGATGCTGTGCGTCTCGCATCCATCGGATTCCCGCAACCTTCACCAGGTCATCGGTCCACCTTGTAAGAGGCCTTCCGACGCTGCGTCTTCCAGTACGAGCTGCCACTCCAGAACCTTTCGGCCCCTACGGCTATCTGTTCTCTTACATTTTCATAATCATCACCCTATTGTTAAAAGTAGCCATGACTTCTGACACCAGAGGGCTTGGTCAAGTCGATAATAATAATTTACAATTGTTAACGCTAGCAGAAAACTTCAAATGTATGGAAATGACGTCATCTCAACGATAAGTCACGTGGTCAAAACATAGAAGTCGGTGGCGCTACTAACTGTAGAAAGAGATTCGACACCAAACGGTCGTAACTTGGCTAGGCCTGCAGTTCTGTTTTGACCTCTGCATACCATATTTAGCCTTATAATATTCTCACTAATGGAGCTCAGGCCTCTTTTCTATGAGAGGAAATAGGTCGTAATCCACCACGCGAGCCTAGAGCGAGTTGATGGAGGTCATATGTCTTTTAATATTGGTTCCAGAGCGTCCTAGTTTCCTCACGATGCTTTCCGTCACCACGATCTCTTTTGACGGTCTAAACTGAACTGTTAAAGGGATGGAGCTATGTAGGGTGTATAACTCCAACCCTCTTTCTTGGTCGCATGCTTGAGATTTTAACACGTTATGCACGGCTCCAGTTGTAATGAAATAAGCAACACAAAGTTAAACGCCTGCCTGGTTGTGAACCCACGACATTCTACTCGTAAGTAGGGTCGGTTGCCAGTGGGCCATCACTGCTCCCCTCTAAGCGTATAGACGCTATCGTCCGGTAATGGACCGAACCAAAGACGTCGACGGCGCGCACTGTTCCTGCGCGCCTCAAGGAGTTTTCAGCAGCAGGAGGGGGACCAGTTGGGTCGAAGCCTACTGGGGACAGGGTTGTCCGAAAGGGAGCTCGTGCCCCGTTATGAAGGCTAGAAGGAACGGGATGGGGTTTTTAGTCAGTAAGAGTCTGACACTATCTCCCGCTCCACCTAAGAGCGGGTTTTGTCATAAGATGATTTTCCCCATCGAAAAAAAAGGGGTATAGACGCTAGGGTATGCCTGACAGGTTTACCTGCATAAGTTTGTACAGAAATCTGCCCAGATGTGCAAAATATGCGCTCCACTTTGCCTGACAGTTATGACTGTACAGGCAAACCTGTCAGGTATAGCATAGCGTATAAGCTACCTCAAGGTTGGTAGACTCAACTCCCTGTATACAATTGCCGATTCACAGACCGCCCACAGCAAACCCATGATGACCTAGACAGCATGAAACTATCTTCCGTTGACACAAAACAAACAACATACAGACTCAATATTTTTCTTCCAAACCCAGATGACGGTAATAAAATATAAACAAAGAAACCGAACTGAATCAGTGAAACTAAACTAGCAAGTGACGAACTACGTCTCAACAAAGACAAACAGTAGCTTTATTCGCAACAATAAATAAAGCAAGCAAACACATGAGAAATACTGGGTATACCCTTAGGAGCCCTCATTATTTTAATAGTGTAAACCACATTATCCAAACTAAAATTAACTTTATTTGCTAAACATACAACCTAAATTTGTTTAGCACTTTAGTTGAGGTATTCAAACGTTGTACATCACTTGTTGCCAGCTGAAATTAAACCTAACCTGCTAGATTTTAGGGTTTATTTTGATGCTTCAGTGTTCTTTAGCTTCGTGGTTGACCGGTAGGGACCGCACACAGTGTCTTGACGCCTACACTAGAATCGAATACGCCTTCGGATCAAGGGGAGACGAATAATTAACGTGTATCAAAGTTTCCAAACTTGGGATGCTAATGAAATATTTGCATGCAAAACTTTTATAAGACTTGGATCCATTGAATATAGTATGGCGTAGTTTGAGACTTTATTCTTGGAAGATTTATGTGCCCCACACTCTTGAGTAATTATGATTTTTGATGGAGTAAGGGAATAAAATCTAAGTTAAAAACATTTATAAAAATATCAATACATAGGCATTTACGTGTGCTGGTAAGATACTGAAGTAATTTCTGCCTGTTTGTTTCCTGATAGCTACAAGTCTTAAGACATAATTACCAAACTTAAGTGCCAGTGGGCAAGGTACACTGCTCGCAGAACATACGGTTGATGAGGTTGAAAGATTCTGGAGTAGCTATCACGTACCGGAATATGTAGCGTTGGAAGGCCTGCTACGAGGTGGACTGACAACTTAGTGAGAGTCGAAGGAATCAGATAGATGCGAAATGCACAGGACCATAATTCTTCTTCAAATATACAGATAATTCTCATCTTCAAATATACAGATAATTCTCACACAATACATCTTTTGGCTGGATTCATGGTTAGTATTATCCTTTGAAATAATTACCAACTAACACACCGGCAAAGTCGTTAGCAGAATTTAGGTTCTAATAAGCCACAATTATCCACGTCAAGTCTCATTCACAGGTTATAAGAGAGGTTAATTTCTTATCAATAACACTCCAAGTACCATATCACTCTCCCTCCTAAAACACAAACATATATAAAATCACTAATAACGATATCAAAATGATACATAAAAAGGTTATGGGTACATTAAGACCACCCATCTCTTCCGTCTATTTTATTTCTTCGACTAAGTAGTGGTGGCCACCGGTAACGTAATTATTCGGTTTTTATCGTAAACAGCCGGTTTGTTTGTATGTATAGTGTCGGATTAAACCGTCAAAACACAGTTGAAACGTAATTAGATTTAATGATGTTGAATTTGGAGCTGTATCGGGGTAGTCGGATTTAGATTTCAGCCATTTATAGGTTGATTACGGTTTTCGATGACAGTAATTTGATATTCGATCGACACGTGTTTTTGTGTGTTTCAAGGATTTATTTGCTTTTATTTGACATTCGATTTCAAGTGTGGTTGTCTTCACAATAATAAGGACTTTTAAACGAAGAAATTGATACTTATTTCCTTGTAAGAAGGTATTATGTTTCTTTGTGTATCTTTTTATTAGTATTCTGGTAATTTAATTCGATTCTTTTTTGTTATACTGTTTATTTATCAAACAGTGCAACTTTCTTATAACTAAAACTAAAAAATAAAATAGGTAATTTTGTAAGCTGAAAATTCTAATAAATTCATAAATGTACCTACCTCCTTTGAGCAGTTTCAAAAACGTAAGCCATTGGTTATTGCGGTGTACCACCAGCCTTATTCGCAGTGTGTTATTAGCAAAACAATAAACAGTAAAATATATCAAACTAGCTTCTATCAGCGGCTTCGCCAACGTGAAAGTAGAAATTTATAACCTATATCACTCAGTGATACAGTAGCATTCTAATAGATTTTTTTTAAGCAGTCCAGTTGTTTTTGAGTTTATTCATGACAAATAAAAATATAAAATGCCAATCTATCTCTTTGTAATATCAGTATAGGCTAAAAGTATAAGATAAAAACAAATGAGACCATAAGTGAGGTAAGAAAGTGGCCCCACTAACTGAAATTTAGAAACTGCTCGTAAAATATAAAACAGAACTGATACCCAGATTTCACAATTTTTAGACATACTAAAAAAAAATTAGTTGTTAATAATGTACCTATCAATATCACTGGATTTGATAGGTACATTATTACCAATTAACTATAAATAATGGTCTCTTAATTTGTTATACTGATACCAAATTAAGATACCATTATTTATAGTTACATTGTATTCCTCTCAAACGGATTTCAATCATACTGGCCAGAAATAACCAGGTAAGTAGGAAATATCAGAGTGTTCAAGTGAGTGCACAAATACTGGTGTACATCCTGATCCTTAACTGTTAAAGCTACATGGACCACAGAAAGGCGTCTTGTAGGTACTGGACCAACTCTTTTACAAGCTTTTCGAAGCATGGAGGCATCACACCACCAATTTCTAACTCCGGGCAGCATAGAGAACTAAAACTCAATAGCACTTTTTGCTTGACTTGCAAACCTAGACCATGATGCCTATGAGGCTGTTCAAAGTGTTGCATTTAATCTTTGAAACTGATGATAGTAGTTATAATTTAGGCGTCTTCAAGGCTAGAGTGAATAGGCTCTTAATACACTAGTGCGCCTCAACATCAACGATTGCATCTCTACTTAGGATCGCAGTCAAGCACTAGTTTATTTTAATTAAAAAAGAAAGTAAAATATACCAGGATATAACAGTTTCATCGACATATTTTTTTAAGCCCCGGATTATCCTCTGCTGCGTAAGGGCTGTCCTTGATTCTATTTTTACCCTTCCCCTTTTAATTTTTTTCCTGTTCCCTTAGCCTCTCATCCAGATTTTTACTGTGCAGAAGACCAGTACCTTTGCAGCACCATATCTTGAGTAATTTTAGAACATTAAGCCATCACAGGACAAGAAGAAGAAGCTCAAAAGAATATTTTTCTGCTGTCACTACTGAAGTAGCTCACGTCGCGACGTCAAGGAGTAGCCGCCGATTAAGGTTATCGGTTCCGTATATGGCCTCTTGAACATTGTCAGCACTTTGTAGATTATGTAGAGGTACACTTCTAAAGGACTACGGAGGGAAAATTTACGCATTTTTATTAAGTTGTTGAGATTTTTAGAGGTATCAAACCCCTCTTGGGTTATTTGAAACTTTGGCGCTCTAATTTCTCATCAGCAAGGCGTAAACAGGAGCAAGATGTAAGCAAGTACAATAATTATTTATTATTTTATGTTAACATGTTACCACCTCTACGGTCCGTACTAAGCGCCGCCGATTCTCGAGCTAATGGCAAGCTTGCTGAGGTTGCTCTGTAGTTGGGGGGACCATTTTAACATACCTACCGAGATTCTACTACGACATGTTAAGCCGTTGGTCCCAAAAACGCTGAGCTAGACGCAGTGTCGGTATTTACAAAATGGCAAATTGGCGATACAGTGCGTCTACTGCATTCGGATTTTGCATAGGCAATTTCCGATCCAGTGCACGCTGGTAGCACAAATCAATACAAAGCAACGAATCCGTCTGCTCCGTAGTCTCTTATCCCGACGCCGTGGACTATTAGCTTTACAATAAATAACTTAACAATCTAATGCAATTTTTTTAATTATCCTTATTGCCTATAAGGAGAGAGCAGTGGTGGCCGAGTGGTAACGGCCCCGACTTACGAGTTGTAGGTCGCCCGGCGCATTTCTTTGTGTAATTTATTTCATCACTACTGCTCTCAAAACGGTGAAGGAAAACATCGTGAGGAAACCGGCATGTCCTAGAACCAAAAATTCGAAGACATGTGACATCCACCAACTCGCACTGGGCCCACGTGGTGGATTATGGCCCATTCCCTCACCTAGAGAGGAGGCCTGAGTCCCAACAGTGGTAACATTAAAAAGGCTGATGATGATGATGATGGCCTATAAAACCATATCAGAATCTCTTTCCAATCAGCAATTCAACAATGTATGTGGCTGTACCGCATCAGAGTTCTTAAAAACATGTAAGTGAGACAAATCAAATAAACATAACACTTTCTCATACCGCGTTGTATAATTAAACAAAATCGATTTCTATTATATTATTAGTATTGACGCATCGACTCCATCCTTCCATTGTTAACATTAGTAATCGTACAACATCCTCACGAGGTGAGAGTTAGGGTTACTACTCTTTGCTAGAAAATTTCAGGACACAGGACTTTTAATAAAGACATACACAAAGAACAAATAGGATTTTGTTTTTATAGTCCCAAACTAAACATAGCTTTCAGTATGAGTGCTAGATAACTGATAAACATACTTATATGTTTCTAAATATATCATGTTATAGATAAATTACACCCAGACGCAGAATAAATGTTCGTGCTGGGAATCAAAACCACAACCTCCACAATCAGGACCACTAACCACTAGATCATCAGACTAGTCAATAAGAGTGTTCTAAAATAACGATCAATAGGGTGGCACTGATGCGTCAGGTCCAGGTACCTGTCAAAACTTAGACATGAACGTCGACGTCAAACGTTAGACGCCAACGTCATACAGGTATACATATTCAAAGGACAGCAAATTGGTGCCAAATGGGGGTGTGAATTTTCCTGTGCACCCTTATTGGGAAGGCTAGGGAGATAAAGATCGATATTGCAACAATAAAAAAACAAAACACTCTCTCCGAGTCCCATAACATTCCGATCGCATGCCAACCCTACTAACCGTGACTTGCCACCTTCCGCACGATAATTCCCGCTTCCTGCGGTCACTGCAAGTCATCGTAGGGGTGAAATGATTAGAAATTAGTGCCTATTAGTAACCTTTTCTGATATTAATGCAGTTAGATTTATTTCAGTGAGGGTTACTTTAATTGCTGGGCAACGAACTGGGTCTTAAGGAACTTGGGTGAGGTTTTCTTTTCATGGAAAGAAAAGCTTGAAGATGTTAAAATAATGTATATTTTAGTGTCATACAAGACTTTTTTAGATTTTCAGGCTTTATGAACCCTTCTTGGGAATCAATTTTCAAAAAATTCTTAATTTGTTGTATTTTGTTATAAGTAGCGTAAGTGTCCCCACACATGGGCTTCGAAAAAACGCCGCTTCAAGCTTCTTTTTGAGGCGGCCTTTTTTTGTGGCTCGTGTGCGGCGGTTCCGCCACAAAAAAAACGCTTGAAGCCGCTTCAAGCTTCTTGTTGGTCAGTGCACGGTGTCGCAAGGCACGATACGCCGGGTGAAAAAAAAAAATACGCGTTGCCCTACAAAATTCCTGAAATATCGAGAATTTCTATTTACATTTCTCCGTATTGGTCAAAAGGTTATATTACTGTTTCAGCAGAATTCAAAATGAACGGAGAGAAAACTTTTCATTTCAGATAGACTCTTGCAGGTACTTATGAACATCATGAATTTGATATCAAGACAGAGAGATATTAGGAGAGTGACCCGACTTTCAAACAGGTCGTTGAAAGGACAAGGTTAAAAACTATATTACTATGTTAATTTAGTAGATTTTTAAGCCTTAATAAATGGTACTTATAAACCAAATTTAATCTATACAAATATAAATAAAGAGGTAATGTTTGTTTTTTGTTTGTTTGTAGGAGGTAATCTCTGGAAATACTGGTCCAATTACTAAAATTTTTTCATCGAGTGACATAGGCTATATTGTATGTACGCTCACCGAGACATGACCACGACCACGCTGTTCTGTCAAGAGTGCACGACTAAGAAAGAACTTGAACTTTTCAACCTAGTCATTGTTCAAACATGCAATCAACAATTTTCCTTCAAATCCAACATTACTAACGACGATCAGTGACCACAACTAATTGCCTAACTAATCACCCGCCGTATCTCGCCTTGCGACACCGTGCACTGATCAATTAGACAGAATGCGAGCCCCGCTCGACTTACAATCCGATTACGTTCGTCCCAGCCGCGTTTTAGAAAGTAATTTGAGTAGACTTTCGCCACTACCTAACCCTGTTAGGGGTTGATTTCGGAATTTGAATTTTGTAGTGCATTTTAGTATTTACTTATTTATTTATTTAAACTTCATGTGCAATAGTGCTACATAGGCGAACTTAATGCCACAAGGCATTCTCTACCAGTCAACCTTTGGGTTAAAAAGACAACACTGTGAAAGGTTTGCACAATAAACTTATAACAGATACTTGAAACAGAAAAAATAAAATAAGTTATTTATTATAATAATAAAATACATAATTAACCTTTCAGATACCGTCAATTAGAGACACAATAGTAAGACAATAGATGCGCGGCCACCGGTGGTCGCTTGGGGATTCATGAATTAAAGTCATAGTCGCAGTAATTTCACTTATTCTTACAAGTCATATACAGAATTTTCAAATTACATTATAGTTAACAAAAGATTACATTAAAATGTCAAATAATATAAAATGTCAATGAAATAAAAGAAAATACAAGAAAACAAATAAATAGAAGTGAAATCACCAATTAAAATAATAAAAAAAATAATCACATCCCCACTCTTGGGCGAAGCCCTAGAGTCACACTTTTGCTGACTATAAACCCGTTCCTTTGTCATTGTTTCAGTGCCCCGGGAATATCTTTTTATTATCCATGACCCCAGTAGGCTTCGACTATGCTGAGCCACTACGGTGGCAGACAACACCTTGAGGCGCGTTGACGAGACTAAAACTCACCTTAGTCCTAAAAGAAGTTACTTGGATGTTTGTCTACCCTCAAAAAAACAAGGCAGTTTTGTTTATAAAGCAATTACATTAAACCTTTTGAATGAAAGGATGGTTTTCACATCATTGTTCGTTTATTTTTCTCGAAAACGAATGGTTTTATCTTGCTCCGAAAAAACTACTCCGAAATCAATCACAGCAAAAACTACCATTGCCATCACAAAAAGTATTGGTTGTTCCATGAAATTTTCGTTCTTTGCTTACAGGACGCAGATCCAATTTCCGACTGCGGGGTTTTAAGTAAGGCTTTTATTTCCGGGTACTTATAAAAAAATAACCTAAACTAGTCCGTGTCGGGGTGCCCTAAAACCTAAACCGTCCGTGTCTAAAATTACGTTACCTCTTTACCTTCTCTCGTTTTTTACACACATTATAGGAGGTGCATTCGGTATTGTATAGAATAGCGTATTAAACAGTTTGCCGGTAACATATTAAATAAATCAATCTACACTAATATACTACTACGAGAGTAGTTTTTTTTTTGTTGTTATGTTTGTAAGAGGTAATCTCTGAAAGTACTGTACCCCTAGCCAGGTTTGCCAATCTGCAATTAAATAAATAAATAAATAAATAAAATAAAAATGCCCTTTATTCCACTACTTACAATTACAGAAACTCGTTTAGTTATGAAAACTATTTAAAAATATATATATACAAATCTCTTGTTCTCAATCCATTTAAACTCGTTCCTTCATCTGTTTCTTCTACTTTGGATTGTCATCGCTATTCATAGCGGTCGCCTCTGCGGCGTAGGCCTCCCCTAAATCACTCCACGCTTTCCTATCGCGCGCTTTCTGCATCCAGTTTGGTCCACAACGTTGGGTAAATATATCACGCCATCTCTTTCTTTGTCTCCCTTGTTTTCTTTATCCGTCTGATGGAATCCATTCTGTTACCCGCTTTGTCCACCTCGTACACTCCAATCTACACAGATGTCCTGCCCAGTTCCATTTCAGTAATCTAATTCTTTGCTTTACATCCGTTAGTTTGGTTTTTCTCCGTATTATTTCATTTTTTATTTTGTCTGCTTGTTTTATGCACAACATGCTTCTTTCCATTTTCCTCTGGCATATGGCAATTACTTCCTCATCTTCTTTTCTCAATGACCACGTTTGACATCCGTAAATTAAACAAGATAGTATGGCTGTTTCATACACTTTCTTTTTTATGCATAAGCTAATTTCTCTACTTTTCATTATGTCTTTTAGGCCCCAGTACTTCTTCCATGCTAAAGCTATTCTTCTTTGTATCTCTTTTTCAGTACAGTTTTCGAACGACACCAATTGCCCTAGGTAGACATATTCATTTACATACTCTATCTTTGAGTTCTCTATTATAACCGCTATCACCAAAACTATTTTCGGCGGTACTGGAGTCAGTTTTTAGGGGCCAATCTGCAATTAGAAAACTTCATATGTACGAGAATGACGTCACCTCAACGCTCAGTCACATGGTCAGAACAAAAGAATTAGCGGCAAAGTCAACTCGAAGCGTTCGATGCAAGCAAAACGGTTGTAACTTGGCTAGGGGGCTGGTCCGATTGCTGAAAATTTTTCACCGATAAAATGCTGTTTTATTTCTGAGTGATATTCTATGTATCTATAGTTTATGTACGCAGGCGAAGCTGTGGGCAAAAGCTAGTTCATTATATGCACACCGAAATCAATACAGAAAACAGTATAACAACAAAAATCAAGAGTTCTTTCAGGATTTCGTAGAACATTTCCGACGTCTGGCTCCCAAGCTTCTCCGGGCTGGGGCTGCTCTCAAGCGGCTCCTGCCCAACCTTGGGGGTCCAGACGCCTCCTGCCGGAGGCTCTACGCGGGGATCGTTCGGTCCATGGCCCTCTACGGGGCGCCGGTGTGGGCGCCGTCGCTGGCAAAGCGACCGGCGTCCATACTGAACGCCTGCCAGAGGGTCATGGCAATACGGATGGTGCGGGGTGACCCGCACGATCTCCCGCGAAGCGGCGAGCCTTCTGGCTGGCCTACCACCGTGGGATCTGGAGGCAACAGTCCTTGCACACATGCACGACATGCGCGTGGAGATGCAACGCCGGGGTGAAAGTCCACTGCCGCAACACGTCAAGGCATGGCGGACAGAGCTCCGGCGGGATCTCATGGTGAAATGGCGTCAACGGCTATCGCAACCCAGTGCTGGGCACGCCACGATTATGGCGGTAAGTCCCCTCTTTGAGGCGTGGCTGGAAAGACCTCACGGCGTCCTTACCTTTCGCATGACGCAGATCCTCACCGGACATGGCAAGTTCGGGAGGTTCCTGCTTCGGATTCAAGCGGAAGAGACGCCCGGGTGTCGCCACTGTGCGCAATGCCCGGAGGACACGGTGGAGCACACCGTCGAGGTGTGCCCTGCCTGGGCGGAGCATCGCCGTGCCCTCGTGGGGGCGATCGGCGGCGGAGACCTCTCGCGCCGTGCCCTGGTCGAGGCCATGGTCCGGAGCGAGGAGGAATGGCAGGCGGTCGCCTCCTTCTGCGAAGCAGTAATGCTTGCAAAGGAAGAGGCCGACCGCATCAGGCAACGGCGCCCTCGCCGCCGTCACCGGGATTCCGATCCCGATTTTCGGCCACCGTAGACGCGGGCTCGCGGACGGCGAGCCATGGGTAGCTCGCTGTCCGATCGTCCGGTAATGGACCGAGTCCAAGACGTCGACGGCGCGCACTGTTCCCGCGCGCCTCAAGGAGTTGTCAGCAGCAGGAGGGGCCCAGCTGGGTCGAAGCCTACTGGGGACAGGGTTGTCCGAAAGGGAGCTCGTGCCCCGGTATGAAGGCTAGAAGGAACGGCGCGGGGTTTTTAGTCAGTAAGAGTCTGACACTATCTCCCGCTCCACCCAAGAGCGGGTTTTGTCAAAGATGATTTTCCCCGTCGACAAAAAAAAAAAGAGTTCTTTCAGGAAAAGGGATTAAAAATCATTTTTTTTGCTTTATCATACTTCGTTTCGTAACAGTTGCGGAAATTTAGTCACAGCAGCACGTACCCCGTGCGTAGTCTCCCACTATAATTTACATTTCTCTTCAAGAAACACAAACAAACAAGATAACGGAATAAAAACAAAAATAGCACACAAAGAGGAATGGAGGGACGAATTTATCGAGCCATTACGACCACGACTGGTGGCATTCATGTGTCATAGTAGGAAATAACAATACAGATGCAAGCTCGAAATAGTAACAAAAGTCTATGGACGCCATCTGATTAGCCACTTAGCTGGTCTATATACTCTGTGTTAAATTTATCACTTTCAAAAGTTTGTAGGTTTTAGTCGTGATGGTCCAGTGGGTAAGGCACTCTCATGCATGAGGTTGTGGGTTCAAAACGGTGCAAATATCTAGACTCTAGGACGTTACTGACTACCTGTGTCTCAGCTTAAAGCTTTCTACCTCTTATGGTTTATAAGATACAGTTCGCTAACAGATGGACGGACGGACAGTAGAGGCTTGGTAATAAGGTCCTGCTGGTATCATCAGATACAGAACCCTAAATAGAAAAAAGAAAATAAGAAAACATTATAAAAGGAAAGGCACGACATTTAATTTTCTCGTACCTCACCATCACTGCTTATGGAAAATCATGACCTTTATACCGCAGCCAAATGTAGCCGCGACCCTTCCTTGTTGACATCGATTTACTGCTCACTCTGTTAAGGCAATCAGCCTTTAAGATAAGTAGATAAATAACCGCCAAGTACCCGTTAATGCCTCCCAGATAAAAGGCGGCTTCGAGAACCACATTCTCTTAGAAGTTGTTTCCAAACACAAGCCTGCTCCTGCAGAATAACCAATTTAATTCACATTTCTCCATATTTGGCCGCATTATAGCCGACCAGTCGACAATACTGCATTGTACCAGTAACTTAATCCGATAGGAACAACCCAACCAATTCAGGACCTTCAACCAATAAAAATAAAGACCATAGTTAACTGCAGGGGAGAAACGGCGGCGCCTACGCAGGATTGTCGTATGAGTATTTTTAGCGTCGCCCAAGAAGTTTTATTTGATTGCAACACAACACATAGTTGTTGGGATTTGTGTTTCAAATAAGTCATGTTTAAAAATAACAATGCAATGAATTCCTGAATGGGAAAAGCTGAATAAATGTAGGAATCCATAAATTATGGAATCACGGACTGAACGCGCTAGAAATGATACCACATTTCGCCTTACCAGGCGACATCTAGAAGCGTAATCCAATAGTAATTGTTCAGTTACCTACCTCAATCCCACCCATAATCGCATACTGTATCGATTAATTTATCGATTCTGACACTTAAATCTCTTAGGCTTTATCTCGATTTCGCCTCTAAGCTGCGATTATACTTATCTTTAGGCTACTTGTACACTTAGCACTAATGTATTGTCATAAATATGGTGATCGTGGAATATAATTTGAATTGATTTGTTGCAATCTAGACACGCTTTTAGTATTCGTTTGTATTCGACACATAAATTGTTGTCTATAGTTTTGTCAGTGTAAGTAGTGCTATTTAAATAATTTTGTTTGTTTTTAGGTAGATACCTAGGGACACAAGTCAAGGAACTAGGCCCAGTATAATTTTTTAAAGTAATCTTGGTGACTGATACCTATGACTTGGTGAGGATCGTGGAAATCTGATGGAAGCAGCACGTACAAGATCAGCAGACATTGGCCTCCCCAAAAGTCGCCACAGTTCTGGCGACTTTTGGGGAGGCCAATGTGTAATAGTCACACACTAGACTGTGCACAACTCACACGTCTTTCGGTTGATATGATGATGATTTTGTTGATGTTATATACATTCAAATTAAATTGGTTTTTCAGTATTGGTGAGACCAATGATCGAACTGTACAAGTTGCTAAATTAATAATTTAGTGCTTTCTGATACATATTCAGAAAAAACTAGTTCAGTTTTATCCGCCAAAAACCTTAGCAAGATTATCCAAATCCATTTTGTCTTCCCAAAATCCGTACGTCACATATTATTCCATGGGAAATAATCTCCACCTGGGCCGGTCACATCCGGCAACGGGATTTTCCATTTCCACCCGGTGTGTGCCACTTCCGGGAGTCCGGGGGGAAGGGGGGACCACGTCCTTACAAGTCCTCCTATTCTTGTGATTCTATGCTCGCGTTAGCAATCAGTCGTCATTGTTCGGCCACGTTCGATAATTTTCGTCGCATGCATTTCTGGATGAGCATTCGTTTTTGTGTTTGTAGGTGGGAATGGTCTTTGGCAATGTAGCAATATGATTAGGGTTTGTGATGTATTTCGAGTTCATTAGCGGTAGGATCTTATGTAACAATACTTGTTTTTTTCATTGTAGAATAATATTACATCGCGTGCCGCGGGGTAAAATAAAAAAAAAGCTTTTCCGGTTTTTTCCAGGATAAAACGTACCCGTGTATACAATACGACAGTTAAGTGTTTCCGGGATAAATAATATCGTATGTATTGTTCCAGGATACAGGCAGTTCATACCCATGTGCTTTTGATCCCAACCCATACAGCCATTTAAGTGTGAAGGACTAACAAACATACACAAATACAATCACAAACTTCCGTCTTTATAGTATTGTTGTATAATAGTCTAATAACATATTCCTCAGGTATTTTAATTAAATTAAACACAAATTTTTAAAGCAAAATGATTAAAAATAATATTAAAACATGTTAACTATTTTGTAAAACGAGTGGGTAATTTCAAGCTTAAGTTTTGCTGAGAACTCTATAGAATTAAATAAAATGATAACGTTATTAGTTGCTTGTAGTGTTTCCGCTAAATACAAAGGACTTTCTCGGAACTTGAATCTAAAAACGACTGCATATTATGAACTCCAGTTGCTAACACAGGAATTCCCACTGTTGAGCTATTCTCGTAACGTAATAAAAGAAAGAATCCTCTGCCAAGTGTTCCGAAACATATTTTCTTTAGAAAAAAAAAGGAACGAACGTAAAAAAGACGAGAGAGAACTAGCAAATAAGCCGTCTGGCTTCCGGAGACGTAAATATAAAAATAAATGAAAAATATATTATATAAACATTTTCGGGGGCGTTAAATTTGCATTTTAATGGAGATCCACGCGTAGGTAACAAGTTTAACTAATAGCCGTGAAATGAGGGGAGGCGGAATGGGCGGCCGGGGCACAGCGGTGCCTTTGTTCAGCGACCGGGCCAAAAATGTCATAAATTCAAAACGGTTTACTGTCTTTGTCTTATGAGTTCACTGTTTATGAGTTTAAAGAAAACCTGTGTGGACATTCTTTATTGTTTACTAGCTGACCCGCGAATAATTCGTACAGCCTCAGAATTAATAGGTAAAGGTAAACTTATTAGCAGAATTCAAGTCTGTTAATCCTTACTAATTAAAAAAGTGAAAATGAGTTTGTTTGTTACGTCTTCACGCCTAAATGGTAAAACCAATTTTGATGAAACTTGGTACACGGATAGACCATATCTTGAAATAGGACATAGGATACTTTTATCCCAGGAGTATGTTCCCTTCGGATATTTTTTTGCTATCACGCGGGCGAAGCCGCTGGGAGCAGCTAGTATTAAGATAAAATGAATACCACAAATAAATTAAGTAACAATAAATACACAAACATCAAGCCAGTTTTCCTTCTGTCATAATTCGGAGATGACGCTGTATACAAAATTTAGAGTATTTATTTTAGCTTATAAACAAATTAAGTAAACGTCTATTTTTTAGGTTTATTATTCACTAGCTTCTACCAGCGACTTCGTACGCGGATCCTGTTGCTTATGCCAGCGACATTCAGTGTTATAAACGTAAGAGTAGACAAAAATAAACAGAAAGCTCAGAACTGCTAAGCTATCGGGAGTTACACGTGTTATTGTGAGTCAACCGTAAAAGATAGACGTATGCTGTCGTGGGACATTTTTTATATAATTTTGAGGAGAACATTTCCGTGATACATGTTTTCTGTGTAGCTTTAACCATTAAGGCTGCAAACGCGACGGAAGCTTAAAAAATGGAGTAACTTCTCCCGTTTTCCCAACATTTCCCTTCACTGCTCTGCTCCTATTGATCGTAGCGTGATGAAAAGTATACTATAACCTGCCCAGGAGTATGAAGAATGATTGTACCAAGTTTCGTTAAAATCCATCGAGTAGTTTTTGTTTCTATAAAGAACATACAGACAGACAGACAGACAGACAGACAGACAGACAGACAGACAGACAGACAGACAGACAAAAATTTTACTGTTTGCATTTTTAGCATCAGTATCGATCACTAATCACCCCCTGATAGTTATTTTGGAAATATATTTCATGTACAGAATTGACCTCTCTACAGATTTATTATAAGTATAGATTATTATTATTAAAACCTAACTACAACACAATAAACAATTCAAAAAACAAAACGCAGTTCCAAAAAGTGAATAGGTAGCCTAATCCTACAGCCACAACAACGCAGCGGGTCAAGTTTCGTTTCAACGTAATTTTCCTTCATATCCTACGAAATACAAAACATTGTTGGGGTACAGTTGGTATAGAGGACAGTTGGTACACCAGTAATCCTGGCTGAACAATCGGCCAGCGCTCGCTCCGCGGAATATGGTACTAAATAAGAAGAGAGAGCGCTCTCTTCGTGTGTCAAAGATTAAGCCGGTTGCCAAAAAAATGTAGGCTCATTTTTATGCCTATTATCATTATTATTTCTACTTATCTAATCTTTTTTACACCGTGTACCGTGGATCCAGTGAAAATGACGGCTGAGTCCACATATTACATTTCGACAAACTCATGTGCTAAGTCAAAATTTTTGATTTTCTTCCCTTTCTCAGCTTTTTCGAGTTTCTATGGGATGTTAATGTTCATTATTATTATTGTACGGAGCGCTAATCTGTCTATCACCACCATTGGCTACATTATAGCCCTGTCAGTGATAATAGACCAATCCTAGTACAACGTGATAATTATGATCATTTTTGAGAAATTAGTCTGAATTCAGGCAGGTGCTTTAAAATACTAACTGGTGTATTTCAAATCAAATTCCTTGTGCTTATTATTATTTATTTAGTACGTATTGTAGTAAACAATAAGAAAGAGTAATAAGATTCAAACCATAGTAAAGACTATTACATATAACACTAATGTTAATACAAAAGATTTTTTTTTTTTTTTTGAGACATTGTTATATTTTTACTAATGACATCATTTTTTTTTTGTTTTGTTACATATTTTTATATACTTATTAATGACATCAAATTGTATTTTTTTTTTTTATTTTTAGCAAATTATTTATTTTAATATTGAATGCGAACAATCTGACATATAAAACTATAGAATCTACTCATAATAATAATAAGTAATTAGTTGAAATGAATTAAACAACATAATAGATGGTGAGAGATATTCAGATAAGAAAAATTAAATAGTTACGTATATTAGCGCTATTCCACTCTCCTACCATTATAATGTTGCTGTACCCGACAGGGTCCATAATTGTTTCAATTTTTTATTATTTGTGACCTCTTATGTACATTATGGATTGCAATAAAGATTTGAGATTTAATTACGCCACGAGCTTAACAATATATTTGACGAATACTGTAATCTAATAAGTTACATATTCTTATGGAGTAACTGCTATTTGTATTAAACTTTTAATATCAGCACCACAACAATCATGTCTTGTTAAATATTTCGAAATATTACATAGCCAAGCCTATTATATTTCAGAGTGACGACGTTTTACGAGTCAGCACTCACGCCGTCATTAATTCAAGCCCATCCATCAAAGCACTGTCATCTCTGTTCCAATAATCTACGGCTCGTCGCCACATAAAGCTGTCTCGGTGTTATCTTGGCATATTGCACACCGTGCGGACGCATATGATAAGTGCATAACCCGAACGTTTGTTGGAAAAACACACTTTCATCGCGGAAAGCGCCTCAAGACGATCTTGTTTTTCAAGTAGATGTTTGTTGTTTACATTGCTTGGGTGAATTTGTTCAAGGGAGGGAAGCAGGATGTAATGTGGGGAATATTCTATTGGATATAGATTTTTTTTTGTGGTTTGGGTTGTAGCGCTGAGAGATATAGGGACGTTAAGAATTTATGACGAGTACTATTACTGAGGAACTGACTTTATCCAATTGCTGAAATAAACAACTTGATGATGGCATTTGCACTTTAGTAGGACAATATACTAGAGAACCTACTAGTAAAACGATCTAATGCCTTGATCACACGTACCGAGTAAAAGGGTGAGACAGTAAAATGATGCTCGGCCGAGACAGTGATGTAAGCGAGTTGTAGAGATAAGCGCTCGGCCGAGCACTCAGTGCTTTGTTTATACGTCTCGCCCGTTTAATCAAGGCACAACAGCTTGAATGACAACCACCCCGTGCTTCGAAAAGTACGTAAAGCCGTGGTCCCGGCAGTCATTCTTAGATTTTTGACAGTCAATACAGGTAGTCAGATGATGGAAAGTTTGACTATCGTTCTATTCAAGGAGTATTGTGTTACCCAGTAAAAGGACTGTGGAGGTCTGATAGGCAATCGCTCTATTCAAAACACGGGTATTCAGTCGCATTCGGTTAGATTGGAAGCCGACACCAAACTAGATGGAAAAAAGTAAGATGATAATGATGATTATAACATCCTAACAGGATTTGAACTGGGAACTTTTGCCCAACACTGGGACAGTACATGCTATATAAATGGGTATAACAATAATCAGAACATTCTTACTGACAAACAGATAATTTCATAACCAGACAAGTTCGTATGTTCTGGTGTGTTCTCAATCTATGCAATTGAGTGTTTCAAAATATAATAATCTTTACCTATGAACATGCCTTGTGTTATATCTTTCGGTTAGTAGTTACAAGTACTACAATAATACAAAAAATACGAAATACAAAGAAACCAATTAATACCTAATTTCGAAAAAAGAATAACGTACTTTATTAAAAAAGTTTATTTTAACTTATAATTCCAAGTAGAGTATTAATAAGTTAAACCTTTTCACTAAAACAAACCAAAGCAGAGATCAACAGTCGATAATAAAAATTAATTCAAGCTTACACTTTACAATACTTTACATAATCATCAAGGCAGCGATAAATTCTCTTAATCTTAAACACGACTCATAAATATCTACCTAGGCGCAAGTCGTGACTCATGTGACCTCGCTGCAAAAGCTAATTGTATGTGTACGTTTAAGAAATTCGCAAATAAATAAGTGTCCCACCCACACGAAGTCCGTGTGGTCAGAGTGAAACACTCTCTGTGCTTTATTGAAGTTATTGTGGTCCAGTGATGAAGCTATAAGATTTTTTTTTTGTCAATTTGTTTCATGTCATCATCATTATAATTTCAGTCGAAAGCAGTCCATTGTTGGACATAAGCCACCCTCAAACGTCGCCTCAACGAATGGTCCTGTGCGTCTCACATCCATCGGATTGCTGCGATCATCACCAGATTATCGGTCCACCTTTTGGGAAACCTTCCAACGTGGGGTCTTCGTCTTACGGTCTCCAAACCCTTTCGGCTCCATCGACCACCTGTTCTGCAAGCAATTACCTTGTAGTCTTAAATTTTATATCCTGTCTCCTTAAAAACTAAAAGCGATGGAAATTCCATCAATGTTGTTTATTGCTGAATTATTATGCTATGCCAGGGTTGCAAGTTCGAAAAAGTTACCGTGGCCTTGGGATAGAAAGGACAACAAATCCACATGTTTTTTTTTACGATACTTGTGTGCGAAGTCGCCACTTTAGCCTTCATTTGTATATATAAAACAAGTCACTGTACCAAAAGCATCAAACTAAACATACGCGGCCGCTTCGCTTCGCTCTTTGCCGCATCGCACCCACGTGCGGTTGGTTACGAAAGCCCGTAATGAAGAATCTTTTTTTTTATTATGCATAGACTTGCGTTGGACCACTATCTCACCTGATGGTAAGTAGTAATGTGGCCAACGATGGAGGACGCCTGCCTAAAAGCAACCTATTTACTCTTGACTTGAAGTTCCTTATGTTATAGCTATCAGGAAACACAGTATAAATTGTAATCAAAAGACATTGCGGTATTTGTTAATATCGCGACCCAACAATGAAATGCATTTGAGACTGAGATGAAAGATGAGGATCTTTTAGCGATCCCCTTTAATAGGGTAGTTTCCAGGGTCAAAATAACTACATTTTATTTAGTCCATATTTTAGATTATAAAAAAATATTGGACACGATTTTTTTCTTTTTTCGATTAAACAAAAAATAACAAAAATATAGCCCATTAAAGTTACATGTGACGTCACCCTGTGCGAAAAAATGCGCCACGGCGACGTGACGTTACACGTTACTTTAATGGGCTATATCTTTGTCATTTTTGGTTTAATTTACAAATAAAAAAATACGTGTCCCTCATTTTTGAATAATCTAAAAGACGGACTAATTTAATTTTTACAGCAACTTTATTATGTAAAATATTATATGTAAATTGTATGTATTGTATGTATGTATGTATAATATTGTAGGTAAAAACCTTTGTGAAAACACAGCATGTTGAAAAAATTACCGCATTATTAATTGATAATATGAATGTACTGAGTATTTATTTTCCACGTTAATATTTTTAGTAATATAAATCGTAAAACTGTATTTCATTTTAAAAGCATTAATTTTTTTTGTTGTTAAATATGACTTCCTGGTTATAAAAGTTTTACAACATCCAGCGAAGTCATGCCAATGCGTGTCTGCATACATTAAAGGCAAATAATAGTTATTTTACTATTGCACTAAGTTCAAATCGGAACTGTAGAATAAGTTTGTCGTTAAAACTATGTTTTTAATTACGAAAATGTTTTATTACAAGCTTTTATTTAGTTTCACCTGTCCCGATGTTTGTCGGTCATCAAATCTTGCAAGTTTTTGATCCACTTGCCGGTTACCGATTGAGCTCAAATTTTGCATACATGTGTGAATCAGATGACATTGTAAAATTATTATGATTTGCAGCTGATCTGACAATGGAACCGGAAGGTGGTTATAGGAGTTTGTTAGTTAAACGACACAACCCCATCGAGTTTGGGCTCGTATGATTCGTCTTGACGAGTATTAATTATATAATTAAGTATTAAACCGTGCCGTATATTTGTGTTCAAAACAGTTCTATGGTTTTACGTGTAAGTATAGTTGTTTGCAATAAAGCAAAAAAATGGATATTGAAACTTTCAGGTTTCATCATTAGATTAGTTCTATGTTATAACAATTTTGCATCGTCATCTGATTTACACATGCATGCAAATTTCAGCTCAAATGGTAACCGGGAAGTAGATAAAAAAATTGCAAGATTTGATTACAGACAATCATCGAAACAGGTGAAACTAAATAAAAGCTTGTAAAATATGAAGAAGTATCATGGCTCTTTATAGTTTCGCTTATACTGCACTACCACACTTTTAAGCACTGACAATTTACTGCGCACGCAATTACAACATGGCGGACAAAAATTGCGGCGCGCATGCGCGACAAAAGCCTGTCAACCGGCGCCCGCGCTCCGGTGACATATTTACGATTTTCTTGTTTTATTTAATTAGATATGCCCTGTCTGTTAAAGTGGAGTTTTCTTTGATTTGCAGCTGTGTTGATGTTTTTAATTTAGCTCGTTATATTAGTTAAAGTGACTTAACCCTTCAGATACCGTCAATTAGAGACACAATAGTAAGACAATAGATGCGCGGCCACCGGTGGTCGCTTGGGGATTCATGAATTAATAATGATTTTTTTTATTATTGATAGGCACGCGTTTGACCACCATTTCACCTGATAAAAAAACAGCTATTTCCTGGAGCAAGTTTTGTGAAATATTCGAGTAAATCTCGGAATTACCGAATACTAACAGAGTTTTCAGGTGTTATCTCTCTTTTTTTGCGTTGCCTTTTCATCAAACATTGCGTTGAATTGCGTTAGATGAAGTAACAAGCTTTTAGACTATTTTCTATGTTGACGATAGGCGAGTGAAAAAGGACCCTCTTAAAGTATGTACAGTTGGCTCTCATTAATTTAAACCTGCGATAGTACGAACCTCTCTATAATTCAAAGTTATCACGGGTTCCCTAGAAAATCTCTTTATATTTCGAACTAAATCAATAAATTTTTGTGCACTTGGTAAATCGAACGAAAAAATCGTCGTTACGTAACAAAACGACGCGTTAATTCGAACTCATCGTCATCAAACTCTGAATGAACTTGCAGAGAGAAAGATTGCAGAACTTGCAGAGGTATGTAAGTTAATTTTGAGACAAGTTCAAACTTGTATCATCGTACACGAGCCTTTATTTTTGTAATGCTTAGTTTGGCACACACTTCCGCATGAATTGGTTGGTTTAGTTAAGTTTTAATTCGAATCATTATTTTACAAACCATTTGATATTTCGAACACTCGATAATTCGTAATATTTTAAGAGTTCCTCGGGTTTCGAATTAACGAGAGTCGACTGTATGTGATAAAAAATATCATAGGTTAATTTTTATTTTATGCCCTTTTGGAAAATAGGTTTATAGCTATTCGAATAAATTTAAAAAAAAAAACTGTTTTAAAAACAAGCTTTTAATTAAATGCCCTAAAAAGAATAAAATAAAATTTTCCTTTAGAACTTTCACTATTAACTTATAACGTCATTACCCAATTTATATGATATAAAAGCTTGTCAGCTTGGGTTGGGTCCGGACAGTTACCGGACGGTCGGGCAGCGAGCTACCCATTGCTCGCCGTCCACAAGCCCGCGCCTACGGTGGTCGGAAATCGGGATCGGAATCCCGGTCGTACTCCGGGTGTTCTGCACAGTGGCGATACCCGGGCGTTACTTCCGCACGATTCCTGTGCAGGATCTTCCCGAACTTGTCATGTCCGGTGAAAACCTGCGTCATGCCGAAGTCTAGCTCGATCATCAGACCCTGGTTACCATATAGGATCTAAGTACTCGGCAAGACACATCAAACGATCCTAAACTCGATGGGATTGTGTAGTTTTATTACCCAGTTCCTATGGCAAACTTCTAACTCCAACTTCAGACCGAGGTAGCCATAAAGGATGAAAGTACTCGTCAGTACGAATCAAATGAGCCCAAACTCGATGGAGTTGTGTCATTTTATTGTGGAGTTCCTATGGCCACCTTCTAGCTCCATCATCAGACCTTTTTACCATAGAAAATCAAAGTACTCATGGAAGCGAATCAAACGAGCTTAAACTTTTATTTTTATTGCGGGATTCCTATGGCCACCTTCCAGCTCCATCATCAGACCCTGGTTACCACATAAAATTAAAGTACTCGTCAATACGCATCAAACGAGCCCCAACACGATGGGGTTGTGTTGTTTTATTGCGGGATTCCTATGGCCACTTTCCAACTCCAACTTCAGACCCTGGTAACCATATAGGATCAAAGTACTCGTCAATACGAATCAAACGAGTCCAAACTCGATGGCATTGCTTCGTTCTATTGCGGAGTTCCTATGACCACCTTCCAGATCCATCATCAATCCCTGGTAACCATACAGAATCAAAGTACTCGTCAGTACGAATCAAAAAAGTTTAAACTCGTTGGGTTTGGTTGTGTCGTTCTATTTCGGCATTCCTATGGGCACCTTCCAACTCCAACTCCAGACCCTGGTCACCATATAGGACCAAAGTACTTATCAATACGAATCAAACGAGCCCAAACTCGATGGTGTTGTGTAGTTATATAGCAGAGTTCCTATGACCATCTTCCAGCTGCATCATCAGATCAGCTTCATGTCAACATAATATTGTATTGTCACGCGATTGACATATGCATACAAAATTTCAGCTCAATCGGTTGAAGATATCTGCTTCAAAATTGAGTTGCAAGATTTGAGCCGAACATACATAGTTACATACATACATAATACATACAATGCAAGTTAATAAAAAGCTTGTAAAAAGCGCTCGCGACAAAAGACCAATACAACAGTTCCTTCAAGGTATATTACCAGTAATACACATAAACTGTGTATTGGTAGTTATCTGCGCAAGAGTCACGATACAAGACAGATTGTTGGTAGGAGATGATCTAGCGCAGTTCGACGGGAACAATGTTGCTAGCTCGATATCTCTAAGATTTATAAACTGCGATTCTCCGCAATATTCAAATAGGAGTTTATGGTTTTCTATAGTTATTTCAGTGTTGACATTTTATCCAGTGTTGCCATAGATAATAAATGTATCTGAAGTGTACCTGCTTTATTAGAATAAAATCGAAAAGTCAATGTCTATCAACTTATTCTACACAAAATATAGAATGACATGAAAGAATAAGCAATAAACTATTGACGCTAGTCATATCAAATATTGTTGTGATAACCTAACTGAATGCGGGACGCACAGGATCGATCATTGTGGCGTCTGTCGGCTGAAATGATGATGATGAACCTAACTGAATTGTAAGTGCATACACTAATGGCAATGTGCTGTTTTACAAATCTAATCCTGCCGCAGGCGTAGATATAAATAATAAAAAAAGTTCAGCAGTACTTATACAATTTTTTTCAATAAATCTGAAAGTAAAATAACATGTTCAGTATTGACCAGTCACAACAATAAAAAAGTTAAAACAGTTTATTTATAATGTAATACAAAGCATTCTATATCCCCCTCAAAGTTTACGACGCCACTTGACGTAGAACAGATGCTTCCAACAAATATGTATGGCATTGAGTGGCAAAACAGACGTTAAGTCAGAGCGGATACATTGATGCACACGTCAATCTGGCATTTTGGAGATTTTTTTTATTAAAAAATGAATTCAATCTAAGTACGTGGGTACTTCTGCATAGTGAGCCGTATTGGAAATTTTTAAATACTAACTGGTGCAACCGGTTTTGCCTATATCCATTGTTAGATATCGTGATATTACAGATCGGTCATTGTGGCGAAATTTGGGATGCAATCCCCAACAACAATGACCGATCTTGTGCATCAAGCATCCATCCGATTCCCACGGCTATCATCAGGTCGCTGGTACATATTGTTGTCTTCCGACGCTGCGTTTTCCGATTCCTGGTTGCCACTCCGGAATCTTTCGGAGCCAGTGAATACCTGTTCTGCGAGTAATATGCCTTGCCTACAGTCACTTAAGTTTAATGCATTTTTGCGCTATATCCTTAGTCCTTTTGCGGATATTTTTATTTCTGTTCTGATAATGCAAGGATGAGAGGAGGCTTTGGTGGATATGCTCAGTTAGAGCATATCCACCAAGCTTGTGACTTAGAAAAAAGAAACTCAACCTCAAAACCAAAGGCATGATTAAAAACTAGATCTAAATAAAAATAACTCAATCCCTCTCGCCGAAAGCCGTCTCAAAGCCTAAAAGCCTAAAAATAGACGAGAGAAATCATAAATTTTATTAACCTACTCCTTTTTACGGCCATACCACATCACCGCACACTCATACACTTATGTGATCCCTATATAAATCATAGTCAACCTAATATTTTGGTAGTCGCGGTACAAAGCAACCACAAGTTGGTCAATCCGTAGTAGAACTAGGTTCGTTTATTTACTAAAGAACCGTTTGGAAACCACATGTTGTGTTGTTTAAGAGTCAGACAACTTTGTTTAATACGGACGGATTTGCGATTGCGATGTCGAGTTTGTTGAGTTTTGGCTTTAAAAATTATAGTTGGATAAGAGTTTTGTAAAAGTCGATAGTGAACTAGGAAAAAATGTCACGGAAGTAAATTCAGACTCGCGGTTGCTCCAAACTTTAGGACGAGGACCACATGAGTTAATTGCGAATTTTATAATGAGCAAAAGTATATGATCTACTCTAGTGTACAAAATCAAAAAAAAATTATGTTATTCTTCAGGTTAATTGGGGGTCTTTAAGTCAAGACTGAATAGGTTACTTCTAGGCAAGCATGCTCCATCGTCGACCACATCATCAATTACCATCAGGTGAGATGGTGGTCAAACGTGAGCCTATTAATAATAAAAAATAAAATAAAAAATGCTTCATAGGTTGAGTGTTCAAAATTCAATCTTTTTTTTTCACATAGGCACTTTTAAAACGTGAAAAGTTAGTCATAATTATGATTTAAAAATTACTTTCATCGACTAAAAACCGGATTAATATACACACAATCATTCTGATTGTTTGTCAGATTATTCTACCAACAACGTTTTCTGTTGTGGTGTTTTAATTTTATAATCAAATCTAGTAAATCGCTAAAATGCTTCATATTTGCAAGCATCATGTCTTTCTTTGTGCATCTCTTTCTTTTATATGCAGTCCGAGAGTGATCGCGGTTTAGGTCGAGTATTATTTTTAAGAGCATCCTTTTCGAGGTACATTTTCATACAATCGCTCTTACGTGATTATGATGTTATTACACATCTTTCAATAAATATTTTAGATACACAGCTATCTTGTTGATATTAGGATTTAGGTTTCTATAGAAATCAAATCATTCATTTGTTTTCAGATTAGTTTTACGCAAATTTTCAGATTCGCAGACTCGGTCTTTACTGGATACCTCGTCTTAACGAGTATTAATTATTTAGGTATATACCGAGCTATAAAAGCTTGCTTTAAAAAATGTTTTTCATTAAAAGCTTGTTTTTATTGGCTCTTTCTTTCGGCATTTCTACTCAACCAAATATTTCAGTAACCATCGTTACATAAAATGAATTCATATTAATAAAACAATTTCTGATCCATTTTAAAATATTTAATGATAAATAACTATATTTCGCTATAAATTAAATGCAGTCCACAACAAATAAAACAAATTGTTTACAAAACTATTTTTGATATTTGAATCCAATTTAATCAACCGCACAGCATTAACGCAAGCGTATATTAATTTGGTCGATATAATGTATTGTTTTTAAAGATCAAATAAATTAACGTTTTTAACGGGTCTGTAATTCTGAATAAGTACTACATTAGTTTGAGTGTATGCGAAACCCGTAACAGGTCTCTTGTATTTGCATGTATAAATACAGAATCCATGTACGAAATTCCATAACTGTATTATGAAAAATCACAAAGTTATAAGCTTGTTATGTCAGCAATATAGTCACTAAGCCAACCCAGCCAAACAGCTACTCCAGGAGTCACCTGGAGTAGCTGTTTAGCGGGGTTGTTTTGTACTTGCACCCAGCTTTTTGCTGGCACATAAAGCCTGCCATGACCTGTGCTGTACTTAGTGTCGGTGGTGTCCAACTTATGACCTTATTATTATTAAAAAAAAAAAATATAACATAATTTAAAAACTGTAGGAATCCATGCAGTTACTGATTCTGAACAAACCATATTCAGATTTCACAATAAATAAAAATAATGTATAATAAAAATATTTTGTTCGAAAGCTCCTATACTATAAACTCGTTTCCCTACTGACTTACGTCATGTCAAGGTCGGTGCTGCGATTGATGAGAAGCAGATTCAACTCCCATAGTTTCACTTACGTAGTTACCATAACAATTATAGACCTCATTTCTTATAAGGTAAGGTCTATTTTTGGAGAAACGATCACCTGCTAAATTCGTTGGGAATCGGGAAACCATGTTATAAGCAGCTGTTCCATAGACATTTTTGACAGAATGAGAGCAACATTACATATTTCGCACACTCATAAAGTTTTGCAAATATCGCCAACTTAATTCTGAGTGTAGAGATGGTTTATGAGTTCATTGACATACCACCCAAGGATCATAATATTTACATTACGAACTAGACTCCGATAATTGAAACGTTTTATGGTCGATCGATCTCCATAGCACCGTTTATAGTTGGAATTCGAAAGTCTGGTCACAGCTTGAACTGTTATAAAGTTTTTAGTTTTAATCCAACTATGTCATTAATATCAGCTGCTACGTATGCTAAATAAACCGATTCAATAGTACCTGCTTTATAGTTTGACCATCTCCATTCTATGCTCGGAGTTTTTCAGCCGAAAGGGAGCTCGAGCCCCGGTATGAAGGCTAGAAGGAACGGGGTGGATTTTTAGTCAGTAAGAGTCTGACACTATCTTCCGCTTCGCCCAAGAGTGGGGGTTGTCATTGGATAAATTTCACCACCATAAAAAAAAAACCACTGTTGGATATGCAAGCCACACGAGGGCCTATAACAAAGCAGCATATGTGAGTTCACAACTACCATGAGGAGCCAAGTGGCCGTGATTGACTAGCTGACATCATCATCATCTGCCTCTACTTTTCTTTGAAACCAATCGGTCAATCATGGTGGTAGGGATAAGTACATGCCCACCGGAGACGTCTCGGGCGATGGGAGTCACAAGACGATTTTCACCGTAGCTGCGGGATTGCAGGCGCGAGCAATGGGCAGCTCACCGTCCGGCCGCTCGGTAGAGCATTGAGTTCTACGCAACTTACAAAGCGATGTCGACACCTGCCTGAGCTGCAGATAGTTTGAAGGAGTTATTGTAGTCCTAGCAGAAAGGGCAACTGAAGGAACGCTGGGTTTAATTCACTAAACGTCTGCTATTTCTTCTGGTTCCATCCAGATCGAGACAAAATATTTGATGATTATCCACGTAAAAAATAGTTTGGCTGCAATATTGTGCGATAGAATGACCGCGTCACTGGAACGTAAACTGCAATTGAAGTATCACAGATGGAATTTAGTTAGTAAAAGTCTGACAGCTCCTCTCGTTTCACTCAGACCAGGTGAAGTTGACATAAGATTTGATGATTTCCTAACCTAAAAACACAAAATGGTTTTTTTTTTTTTTTTTTTTTTTTCTCTCGACGGGGAAAATCATCAATGACGAAACCCACTCTTGGGTGGAGCGGGAGACAGTGTCAGAGTCTTACTGACTAAAAACCCCGCGCCGTTCCTTCTAGCCTTCATACCGGGGCTCTAGTTTCCTTTCGGATAACCCCGACCCCGGTAGGCTTCGACCCAGATGGGCCCCTCCTGTTGCTGACAACTCCTTGAGGCGCGCGGGAACAGTGCGCGCCGTCGACGAGCTGGTTAGGAACCATCATGATCAAACAAACTAGGTACCTACCTACAGACAAAGTACACATTAGCGGTTTCCATTAAAGCCAGAGCGAAACATACTAGGGGTCAGTTACAAAGTAGTCGTCAAATAATTGACTTGCTTACTCAGACCTAACTTCTGTCTAGGACCCAACGAATGTAACTTTGTAAAGTTCAGCACTTGAATCTAAACAGCCTTTTTTACATCTAACTTTTGCCCTTAGAGCCGAAAACCCAAAAAATATTAAAAAACTTGGACCTTATTCCGTTCCGCTCGTTACAATTCTACACCCGTAAGAAACATGTAACTGATATTCGTCAAATCGTGGCTGCTAGAGCGAGACACAGATATCTTGTTCTATTACCGTCTTCCCAAATTGTAATATGATATAGATGCTTTGTTTCTCTCTAGTTTGGGTCATACATAGTTGGATTATGTACGCTATACATCGCTAGTTTTGAGAATTCACAATGGCGAGCAAAAGCGTACACAAAAGGTTGGACTTGGTACAGAAAGAAAAACTTTAAAGTTCTTCAATGAACAGAAGACTAAGAGAAAATGTCAAAATATAACGGCTTATTTTTTTCCAAAGCGAAATCTGCCGTGGTCTACTTTGAAGTTGCTGACTGTTAGTCACAGTACGCAGATGTAACGCCAATTTGGTAGTAGTGATACCTCGGAAACTGGTTAAAGATTATTTGGGTGGAATTGCTTCGCAGACTTTCACCCACTTGTTAATCCTCTATAACCCCAAGCCAGCCCTTAAAAAAAAATATTTAAAAAAAAGAGAAAAAAGAGTTTATCTTCTATCTAACTAATGCACTGCCTAAAAATATAACTGGACTAAAAATAAAACGAAGAAACCATAAGTCTGTGAAAAGTCTAAAAAGCTTGATGAGGAAAATAATTTCATGAATAAAATATGGTCATAATCCAAATAACTTTATTATTGAAGAGCAATGTATTGTGAACATCGAAAAAACTATCGCGTCTGAACACAAAGGGATCGGTTTCGATATAATTGTATTTTCGAACGAAAAAATTGGGTTGACATGCGTCAGCGATTTAGTATACCAATGTTATGCTGTCCGTCCGCTGTTGTATAAAATTTATATTGACATTGTTTGTGGTTGCACTAGTTTGTTTACCCGACTGTACATCGATGCATGGGCTTGTAGATTTTTAATTTGGAATACTGATAAAATTTACCTGTTTTTCTCCAAGACTGTCTCGAACAGTCTCGATGGTCATTGCTTATTATGGCATCTCATTCAATTTTTCTGATAGCTACAACTTGTGGATTTAGGTAAGTCAAGAGTGAATACTTCTAGATTAGATAGGTTCTTCGTAAGAAAATGGTCAAGTGCAATATATATCATATCAACAAAAAAAAAGCCCGCATGGAACCACAGTCATAACCCTAACTTGAAGCAACGACGAATTTAGGATGCATTTACACAGTCGCAAAAAAGTCATTAACGCAACAATCAAATTAAATAACCATAGAAACAGGCATAAAAACCTCCAAAAGCCCAGCATTTAAACCATTTATTGGTCAGCAAAAACATGAACTGAGTTCCCAGGGGTCATAAATAAACGGTCGGGCCCGGCGTTACCGCGTCTCATTTTGCCACATTTCAAAATTAGCGCGCGATACCAAGCCAATAAAACATGGCGGACCATCGCATCGGTCCAACATAAAACAGTCCTGGATTTATGTATGGTGTAAAATTTTATATTATTTCGCTCCATCTATGAATTGGTAGATACTTTGTTCTGATTGCCTGGTACTGAAAATATTTGTATTACGGAGCTGATATGAAAATGCAGATGTAGTTTAAGAATCTTTGAGAGTTTGACAGGATATCAAATTTAGAGATTTGTACATACTGTCTTCAACAATCCTTATATTGTGACAGTATGACTGCATCACCGACTTCCTAGCTTTTTCAACAATAGATTGGGGTCGGCTTCAAGTCTAACCGAGAGCGATTGAAAATCTGTGTTTTACATAGAGCTACTGGCTATCAGACCTCCACAACCCAGTTTCTGGTCCAGCACAGTACTTTTTGGTTAGACTGATGGTCAGACACAGGACCAACAGCTTTACGTGCTTTCCGAGGCACTGGGTGTCACTACTGTTCAAGATAAAAAATAAAATAAATAAATTGCCCGGCTTCCAACCTTAACCACTGGATCATCACAACAACAGGTAGTTTGAGTGCAAACTAACAAATAAATAGATATAGGTACCTAACGTTAACAGCTCCATCCAACAACAACCCATTTCAGTCAGTTTGTCCTCAACCGATTCCAAATTTAATTGCGCCAATTCCAACGACAAACGCAGCTCAAAATACTACTCTTTCACTTTCGCTCGCACAAATACGTAAATTAAACGTAACTACATGCAGAAGTTGACCATTTAGTAGCAGGTGGGTGCAAGTTTGTGACTGTGCACTATTGTAAATCCGTATCCGCATTGCAGCCTCGGTGAATACTTCTGGAACAGGACCGTCTGCTCACCGCAGTCGAATAATTTCCGAACTTGCTTTCACTGGCGCCGAATGTTGAGCGTTTGTTGTAGATTTGTGGTTGTGCTGCATAAATATTAGACAAGTAGATCGTTACGACTGTTCGCTGGTAGGTGAGGATTTTGGATAGGTTAAGCCAGGAATTGCTTTGTAGTTGTAAATACTGCAATAGGAAACCAAGCGTAAACTAAGTAAGATTATCAAAATGAGTTCGATTTTGATAGTCCATTATTTTTTTCATCAATTGCAATCCTGTTTTGTGTTCAGACAATCACTGTTCTTTGCAAGTGGCCTGGAAGAAATCTCGAAATGTGATAAGGCATTGTAAATTGTAAGTCTTTTAGTTGACTGGCCTGTTGGTCTAGTGGTTAGTGACCCTGACTGCTATGCCGGAGGTGGGTTCGATTCCCACCCAGGACAAATGTTTGTGTGATGAGCATAATCATTTGTTCTGTGTCTGGGTGTAATTTATCTATAATATGTATGTATTTAGAAATATATAAGTATGTTTATCAGTTGTCTAGTACCCATAACACAAGCTCTGCTTAGCTTGGGACTAGACGGCGTTGTGTGAATGGTTGTGGAATATTATTATTATATTATAGTTTAAGCCCATAATTATCTTTAGTTACAACTTAGGGGTCTTTAAGTCAAGAGTGAATACGTACTTCTAGGCGAACGTGTTCCATCGTCGACCGCATCATCGCTTACCATCAAGTGAGATGGTGGTCAAACGCAAGCCTATTAATAATAATAAAAAAACTAAATACTTATACAATTATTTTGTACTTGTGTTTGTCTCCTAACTCCTCATCTCGACAAATTTTGAGTGTATATTTGAGTGGTTCTCTGGATGGTTTTAAAATACAATTGGATTGGGTAGGTGGCGTTGCAATCGGGTTCTTAATTTTGTTTCTGACAAAATGCCAGTTTTCGGGCAGGAAAACGTTTGACAGGACCGCTAGTAAGTATTTTTTTTTTATTAATGCTACGTAAATTGAGATTCTAGCAAAATTGTTTTGATTTTCACAATAAAGCTAGAACTACATTAGACCGACACACACGTGTAACATGCCTGATTTGTACGTACAACGACGTCGCGTAGTGTGGCGTGGCATGGATTAAGTGTAGCTCTACAAATCTGGTTTCCATATAAAATGTATGGAGACCGACGCTCCCAGATCGGCGTGTGTGGCATACGTGTAAGCAATGTGTGAGTACCTTTAGTCTTCTTTTGCGCCTACTAAAAATTTGTCACAAAGAGCTGTGTTCACACTCCATAAATAAACAAAACTTTTGTCTTTAACATTTTACATCGAAAACTTATCTCACAAAATATAATGTAAGCGGCAACCTCCTGGTTGCAGACTAAAACTTAGCTAAGATATTTTTTCATACTTTTTAGTTATGATTTGCAATCGTTGAAGGTGAGGCGCACTAGTATATTAAGAGCGTATTCAATTCACTCTAGCCTTGAAGACACCCAAATTATAATCGGTCGGAAAGACCGCAGCAGGCAAATTGTTCCGTCCTTCGATGTACGAGGTATAAATGACGAGGCAAAACGCTTTATCCGGACCGTAGAGGTTTCAACAACGTAAAGGTGGATATACTCGTGGTACGTTGGATTGTCCGATGGTAGAAATGAGATGGCAGAATCAAGTCATGCAATTCCCGCGCACACTCTTCAAAACGTAACCTGTAAAACACCGAAAGGCTGCCTACCGTACCCTTTTTAGCCAATAAAAGTCTGACACGCTCTCCCGCTGCGGTCTAGAGTGAGAAAAGTCATTAGATAATTACCCACATCAAAATAAAGCTCCTAAATCGGCTACACATCATATTGTTACTAATTTTCAGGTGCTAATAAAAATCTAGTAAACTGAGCAAAGAAATAAAACTTCAAGTGGCGCCGCAGGAGGTAAGTTATAGTGTCAAATAGAAGCATTATGTGTGCCCAACCCGAGTGCGGATGTCGTTAAGTGTAATGCAGTTTAAAGTACAATATTACTGTTTTGTAAGTCGGGTAAACTTTGCACTTGTTTCAAAGTAAACTTGCCGTTATAAATAACGTGTAGCCACAAAAGTTTTGTATGGAAAACCGTATATTTTTTATAAGAATCAAGAAGTCAGGAAGAATGATTCATGGTCTACATATAATTATGAGGATTTAATGATCTTATTATTTCCTAATTTCATTAACATTGTATGTGGATAAAATAGGTAAATACGTGGCTATTTTCAAATAACCATTTAAATAACCTACATTTTTTATATCGCGTACATCGAGGATTGAAACGATTTAGGCAAGTTATTCCAATCCTGCAGTGGTCTTTTGTCGGATTATAATTCAGATAACTTCAAGGCTAGTGTAAATAGGCTCTTAATAAACGATTCACCATCATTGGTTGCATCACTGCTCAACATCAGGTGGGTACGCAGTCAAGCACCTGTTTATATAATAAAAAAAAAGAAATAAGTCACGGATAGTGCAGTAGTTGAAGGATTAACTGCTGCGCTTTATGTTGCGGGTTCGATTGCTGTACGGAACAATTTTTTTTATTTTTTACAGATAGATGTAGATGTCCGGGTTTGGGTGTCTAGTGTATGTGAATTTGTGACATGTTTGTGAACGCACCGACGATACAGGTGTAACTCCCAGTGTAGAAAAAAGTAATATATATATAATTTAAAAATTTTGCATGCCGATTGGTAAAATGTGGCTGAGCTAAATGTAATTGTAAGAACTATATGTTTTACCCATATTTGCAAAATAAAATTCTATTCTATTCTAATAAGTATAAAAAATGTTATGAAGATGAAACTAATTCTGCAGTGTGTGATGTTTTTTATTTATTTATTTTTTTATTGCTTTAGAAATTCGCACTCCCCAAAACTGGTTTGATTTATCAGTTTAACCTAATCGCTATTGAATCATTGTAATCCTTAGTCATAGGCATGTAATTTGAGTATGGAGCAGCGTTTTTTAAAGAAAAAGAGAGATATACTCGTAAAGTCTATTTTATTTTTAACATTAAAACAACACAATGTAGCCATTAACTACCAAATTAGTAGAACATTTGAAATATATACGAAAACTATTTCTGGGGGATTCCGTGGAAACTATTGACGACATTAAAAAAGCAATTTCTCCTCATTTATTTGACATTAAATGTAAAAATAAAATAGGCATTATATTACTCGGTTCTTAAACCGAAAGTGATGCCAAAAAAGGAAGCCATTAATTTTAAAGTGGTTCTGTCTCTTTCTATTTCCAATGCTAGAAAAGGATAGAAGAAAAGAAAACGAATACGACGTCATAGCTAATTAGCGTCAGTTAGTTTTAAGGGGAAGGACTTAGTTTCGTTAAACAAATATAGGTACTTACGTATGTGGGACGATGATCATATATATCACATAATTATTATGTATCACTTTATGGAAAAAATATAATATTATGAGTACCTATTAAAAACAAAATTAAAATTATTTAATTTATATGAGTTAAATGTTATTAACATTTCTTTAGTTTTTCTTTAAAATCTTTAATTTAATGAAAAATAATGCAATAATATAGGTAAATAAAAAAGTTTACACTAAATGGATGTGCAACACGACCCTGTTGGGACGCAGCAAATCGACTTATGACTTAATAATTAATTCATCAGTCGATTAATAATTATTATAACACAAACATACATCACAATAATAACATTTAAAACTTTCTATGTAAATGAAAGTATTATATAAATAATAATAATAAGCTATTATATCAATATTAAACTTAAACTATAGGCATTTATGTTACTAGTAATACTCTATTAGTTTAGTAAGACCACCCATTGTGACACTATTAATTTTAAGTTCCTTGTGTAATTTTTTATTTTTGGTGTACAGTAAAGAATTTATCTATCTATCTATCTATTGTCACTACCGAAAATTTATAACATTTAAGTAATCAGATAAGTGGCAACTTACCCTTAAATAAAGGCCACTTCACACGACAAGGAGACAGGGGGGACACGCATCGTTAGTCATGATCTTAACTTTTTTTCTTCGTTTAAATTGCCTTTTTAATTGAGCCCACATGTTTTCAATATCTGATAAATCAGAGATTTTCAGATTGGTTTACACACGCACGCGGTTTTTTGTTAATGCTCAGTGAAAAGGTCGACAGGAAAAAAGCTTAATGAGGTGAGTAAATAAAGGATCAACAATACACTGATAGTGATCTTCATGTGGTTCTTTCCTCAAAAGACCATCTCGGACACTAATCTGCATGGTTCTCGTATGATTTGAACATTACATGCATGTTTGCTGTATGGACTTTAAAAAAGACTTCGACCCCTAAGTTTGTTTCAGTGTTTCTTTTCAGAGTACTTAGTCAGTTATGAAACACCGACCTTATTTAGTTTAAATTGACCAAAAATTTACATGTAAAACATTGTGGCTGATTAACGGCAAATACGGCACTGTTTTACACAAGTTTTCATGTTTTCTACAACGTATAAATTGTCTACAGCAGTTTCACCCGCGTCTTTAGACAATGCTCCGTTTCTATTGGCGGTATCATGAATCATGATGTTATTTATATAGCCTATAGCCTTCCTAGATTATTTGAAAATCCAAAATTAACAGAAAGTTTCAAAATCTAAACAAGAGTTCCAGATATTAGTGCGTAGGTATTCAACCAAACAAACTCGTCAACTTTCTAATATTAGTATAGATAGACTACATAATGAATTTAGAGTCAAACTAATACTTTATTTCTTTTAAAATTTCTCAATCTTGTAAATTAGTTTATAAAATCACAATTAAACGTAAAAAATAAATTCGAAATTCCACAACACTAACAAACCAATTTCCCAAACAATTAACACGCTTTATATCAAACCCTTAAATGTGACGAAACATCCATATTCCACGGTTTTTATCATTTTTATCACAATTACCTTAATTTGACAGTATAGTCGTGTAATAAAATACCTCGGACGCGACACGCGCCCAATAATTACCAACAAACCAATAAAAAAATGGTTCAAAGAAAGATTTTATCACTAACCCACAACGATAACACCACAATTATAAAACCAAAATCAAGGAAAAATCAACCTTATTGCTTTGAAATAAGGACAGGGTAACTAAGCACAGGTGGCAAAGTATTTTTGTAGATAGCCCACACACCAATTTACGAGAATCACCGAGTCACGATAATTAGATAGCAAAAAGAATAAAAAAAGTGTTAATTTATTTAGGCTTCAAATAAGTTTTTGGGGGGGAAGAAAAATCTCTCACTCCTTCTTATCATGCTGGAGCGCGAGGGAGTGTCAGACTTTTGTTGACTAAAACCCTCCTGTGATCTTTCTGTTTCCATTTGTGTTCTAGAGCTGGTTCATTTTACCCCTAAAGCCGCGTACAGACATCGCGAATGGTTCGCCTCGCGTAATATATATGTAGAACGTGTAACGTTAAATGCGCAAAACCTCAGACACCCCAAATGAGTTTTAATTCAATTGACCTAATTATGTGAGAAAAAAAGAACGTAATAAAAATAATTAAAGGTTTTATGTGCAGTTTTAGTTTATTTAAAATTCATATCTTTATTGAAATAAGATCTATTATTATCCCGTGTATGAGAAAATTTGATTGGACTACAACTGTTTGTGTTTGTTTACCTATTTGAGCGGGTTTGCGCACGTGATGGCTTGACACATTCTTAAATAGACAGGTCGTCGTTTTTAATGAAGATTTTTTTGAAAAATGTAACCTGTATTAAAAAGTGGTTTAATAGATTCTGCTCGTTATTCTTATCAAACTAATTTCAGGTTTTGCGTTTTAACGTTGAAAGTTGTATAAATATAATTATATGTAAATAATAATAATAATTTATTTCAATAATATCATTACATTACTATAATAAAATACCAGCTTGAGTGAAGCTCAGTTATTTTGATAAAGCTGATAATACTCTTACTTCAATATTATACATAAGTAAGTAAATAGGTATATACCAATGCATTGAAAGCCGGAAAGGCATTGTTTCGATCCGATACGAATCCGGACAAACATTGAATGTGTCGTTATTTGATATTCAATTATCGGAATGACCCAACATACGAGCTAATGGGATTTTAAATTAGTATTAATGTTTTAATATTAATACCTGTCTTTATGTCCATGTCTGTGGGGTTGGTGGAAGTGAAAATGGGTTTATGACCAAAGGTTCGACAAGCTATTAAAAGGTAGTTAACAAAAACATTATGTTAAAAACGTTATGTTTTTTTTTGTCTCAGAACTTTTAGATATATTTTTTTTTAATTATAAGGAGTTTCAAGCAGAATAAGTTCCATTAGTACATATTAAGCTGACAGTTGAAATGGTAGCTACAGCCTAAGGGTCTTTCAATTCAAGAGTAAATAGATTACTTCTAGGCAAGCGTGCTCCATCGTCAACTACATCATCGCTTACCATTAGATGAAATAATGGTCAAATGTGAGCCTATCAATAATTTCAGGCCTTGGTTCAGGCCATGGTCCGGAGCGAGGAGGAGTGGCAGGCGGTCGCCTCCTTCTGCGAATCAGTAATGCTAGCAAAGGAAGAGGCCGACGGCATCAGGCAACGGCGCTCCTGCCGCCGCCAGGATTCCGATCCCGATTTCCGGCCACCGTAGGCGCGAGCTTGCGGATGGCGAGCAATGGGTAGCTCGCTGTCCGACCGTCCGGTAACTCTCCGGACCGAGTCCAAGTCGTCAACGGCGCGCACTGTTCCCGCACGCCTCAAGGAGTTGTCAGCAACAGCAGGGCCCCAACTAGGTCGAAACCTACTGGGGCCAAGGTTTGTTTCGAGAGGTAGGTCAGCCCCGGTATGAAGGCACGAAGGAACGGGGTGGGTTTTTAGTCAATAAAAGTCTGACACTAAAAAATGGTTTCATTACTCACGCAAACCTAACTTCAATTTAAGAAAAACAATCTTCTGTAGCCAAATAAAAACAAAATCGACACTTATATTATTCTCGTATCACTAAACCGTACAAATTCGAACAATTTTCTGAAAACATCAGACACTATTTAGGGAACATCAAAACAACAATCCATTTGGTACATTTAATCCAGTTTCAATCTCGCGCGGGATGAAACGGCCTAAAATAATTGTAGAAGTATTTCTATTGCCGAAAAAAGAACTAGTGGAATTTTAAGCTTTGAAAGCGGGAGATGTTGTAACTGGGTCCTAAACGGTATGCCATTAGGTATATACGACCGACATTAGTCTTCAAACGTTCGGGAAATAAGGCGAGACGTGACCCGAGAATAGGCCCCTTCGTTCCAAGTCGGTATAAGCGAAAGAATTTGAGATGCCATCTATCCATGACGCTGGATAAGTCTTGGGAAGTGGTATGATTTTTGGAAACATGAAAGCTAATTTTGTTCAAAAATTTTTAGCTAGAAAATCATTCAATGACTTTTTCTGCTCTTGGGTGGACACAGATGTGGATTAAGTCAGTAAAAGTCTGACAATCCATCTCACTCTACCAAAAAAATATGTATATTGCGGTATTATTTCTATTCATCATCATCATCATTTCAGCCGATAGACGTCCTCTGTTGGACATAGGCCTCCCCCAAGTGTCACAACAATGATCGATCCTGTGCGTCCCGCATCCATTGGATAACTATTTCTATTCGTGATGAGTTTAATATTTTACTATTTTAATAATAATCTTACAAATACAGAAAATCTGGCGAATAATTTATAGACTCGCTTCACTGATCCGAATAAAAGACAAATGATATCTGAACAACTCCAACTAATTAAAACAAAAAAATAAAATCAAAACTCCAATTTAAGTACCAAAGATTCTAGATTAACTCAGTTATACGAGCGTGTAATACACGTAAATTAATTGATGACAGACGAAAAAGATAAAATTAAATAAAACTGTAAATTTTAAACTTACAGATACAGATGTACAACCACGTAATAAAAGTCAGAAATTAATTTGTCCCGTGCTAACAAATACATTTTAACGTCCAAACCTTAATTTGATTAATCTGTGGTAAGCACAAAATAAATCTTGGGCTAACTGTAAGGGTACATATACGTACCAAAGTGTTAAAAATCGATCTAATATTTAAATAAAATTTACCGCCTCATGACAAAACCAATTCTCGTAGTACGCATCTAAATCTTCTCACCACCTCTTATTGTGTCGACTTCAACGACCGTTTCCATCTGCAGAAACCTCAACGGCCGCTAGACACTGGTTCAAGATAGCGCTGGAGAAAAATGTCAGGAAGAACTCAGGGGAGGCCGTTGTCCATCAGTGGGGCTGTGTCGCGGGTTTGATTCCCGTACGGAACAAATATTTGTATGACTTATAATAGAATAGACTAGGATACACTTTATTCTACACCAAAGAAGTAACATAGCTTATACATAAACACATAACATAACATTTTATTTCATAACATTTTATGTTTAAGTTGTGTTACTTATTGATATACAATAAAGTTTATTCTATTCTATTCTATAAACTTAAATCTATGTTATGTTATGTATGTTATCGCTAACAGCGATATCTACCAGACAACCTTAGGATGGATTGAAATTACTAAAACAAAACTTATCGCTCTGTAAATGATTTATCTATACTAAAAGAGGTAAAATTTGTAAGTTTGTATGTAGGGGGTAATCTCTGGAAGTACTACTGGTCCGATTGCTAAAATTTTTTCACCGATAGAAAGCTGCTTTATTCGTGAGTGACATAGGCTATATTTTATGTACGCGGGCGAAGCCGCTGGCAAAAGCTAGTTTCAAATAAAATGCTTCGAATATTTAATCTTTGAGTCCATTTCCAAAATAGATTTGCCGGACTACAGAATCCTGTTCTCATATACCTTTAAAACACACCATAGTGCAGGAACTGACCTTCCTGAAGAAAATCACCAACACTTTTGTTATAGACTGTACAATTTTCAAGTTTACAACGTATTTAACTATGTAGTGGCTTAATACCAATCTCTGGTCGAAACTAATAAGGTGAGTCCTTTATTGTTCGCCATAAAACTAATTGATGTCCAACAGTCTCAGAATGGGTATGGTATGCCCGTTTTATGGGTTCTCACCCGTCTGAGATTGTCAGAATCAATTTATTGGTCAAGGTTTATCTAATTATTATGTATCGAGTAATGTTCGTGTTGTAAATAATTTTGAAAAGTTTGATAAGTATATTATTTATACCAGGGACGGATAAAGAAGAAGAAGAAGAGGAAAGTATACTATTTAGGCAGTAACCTTCAGTTTCTGAATTAAGAAGTAGTTTTTAGCCAGTAAAAGTCTGCCCACTCCGCCTAAGGGCGGAAAACGTCATTGGAGGGTTTCCCATCTAAAAAAAAATGTAAGAAAAAAATAACTCTTTTATTTTCTACTCCCTGTTTCCAAAACAGAGACAAAAACAACCCCGGAACCGGAACAACTACTCAAGGAGTGTAGCTATGAGAAAATGTTACCTAATCTGTTGTAAACAAGCTTTTAATGAAAATCACTTTTTCATAGCAAGCTTTTACAGCTCGGTATACCTATATAATTAATACTCGTCAAGACGAATCATACGAGCCCAAACTCGATGGAGTTGTGTCGTTTAAATACCAAGTTCCAATAGCCACCTTTCGGTTCCATCATCAAATCAGCTTCTTGTCATAATAATTTTGCATTGTCATCTGATTTACACACGCATTCAAAATTTCAGCTCAATCGGTAACCGGGAAGTGGGTCAAATTTAATTTACAAGATTTTATTACAGACAGGTGAAACTAAATAAAAGCTTGTAAAAACGTAGGTAGCATTATTTACACAGCATTATTTACACAGGAAGACGTTCAAATCGGGTTGCAATATGTTTCATCTTAGTTAAGACCTATTACGAATCTTAAATGATGCTTTTCTTCCTATCCAAAATCTCTACTTGAAATAGACCCTAAAAATTGATATTTTTTTAACTCACTTTTTTCATTGCCAATCACTTTTCGTTAAGACAGCTCAATCACTCCTAGATAAAATTCGTGCCCCGGTATGAAGGCTAGAAGGAACGGCGCGGGGTTTTTAGTCAGTAAGAGTCTGACACTATCTCCCGCTCCACCCAAAAGCGGGTTTTGTCAAAGATGATTTTCCACGTCGACAAAAAAAAAAACCTTTATATCCTAACATCAAATTGATTGTAGCTAACAGCGCACCCTCATTAGACGAGGTCTATAGCTTTTTATGACAGACTAACTTTAGCCCTCGGCTTCGCCCCTGAAAATAAATTATAGCCTATGCCACTCAGGAATAAAGCAGCTTTCTATCTGTGAAAATGTTTTAGCAATCGGACCAGTACTTTCAGAGATCCTACAAATAAAAAACAAGAAACCAAACTTTACCTCTTTATAATAATAATAATGATTAATGATTTTTTGTTGTTTATTGAATATTTTAAAATGTCATTTTTTTATGTTACTAAATAAATGGAATTATAATATAGATAGTATAGATTAAAAACTTAATAACTACACTTTTATATCCTAACATCAAATTGATTGTAGCTAACAGCGCACCCTCATTAGACGTGGCCTATAGCTTTTTATGACAGATTCATTAAAGCAAGCTATTTGCCAGTTTTTTTTTCTGTTATATAAAGCGAAAAAATCTCTCCTCGGCCTTCCGCCGTAGAATGAGAAATATTTTTCGTTTCTGCATAATTAGTTTAAACTTGGTCCGCGGGTACTCAACTGAATTATGTTCGTTTGTTTGTTTGTATTACAAGGACCAAGTTTGATTGTTTGTTCAGGACGCCGCTTTTATATTTCTGCAGTGTCTTTATTTTGAACGTTGTTTGGAGTTTCTGGATTAAAGTTTACTTTTCTATTTTGATTCGATGGGCTTCTTGGTTTTTTTTTTTGCTTAATTGATATAAACTATGACTGTGGTTTCGATATAAACTAGTACTTTGAGTGATGATCCCCGGTATAAAATAGTGCATGTATTTATTATCGTTTCATTGATATAAACTAGTCCTTGAAATGTTTATCCCTGATATGAACTAGTGATGGAAGTGATGCAATCTTTGTATTTTTTTTTATTGCAGAGGGCTTCATCATCATCATCATCGTCATCATCCAGCTAAAAGAGCGTCTATAACTGAACCTTCAGGACCTCCCCCAAGCGTCACCACAACGAAAAGTGAAGGAAGACAGGAAGACACTGGCATGGGAGATGAGATATTTTCCCGAACTCTGCGTAGCCGAGTCTGATTCGACGGTTGACTTCTTTCTCGAAGTCAGAAGTAGGTAGTACTTCGACCGTTTGTTTCAGGTAATGTAACTATCTAAAACTTCAAATTTAGTCTCCGATCTCAGTACAGCTTACCGCTTGAGAGTTTACCGTAACTGAAATGGACCTTCTAGACCTCCCCCAAGCGCCGCCACAACGAAAGGTTAAAGAAAACGATCTGGTATGCGAGACGGGACATCACAGTTTCCTAAACGCTGCTTAAACGAGCCTGATTTGACGATTGATTCCTCATTTTTGAAGTTAGAACTATCCAATTAAACCGTTGGTTCCACGTAAATGTAATCATCTCCAACTTCGAGCGTAGTCTCCAATCTTGATAGGGCTTACCGCAACTGAGATCTCAAGTGGTCAATCCCTTTAATTTTGAACTTTTAATCTAACTGATATCTACTATCAGTTAGAATCTAAAAGTGAATTCGAAACATTGATACTCGCAATAGATTTTATCATAATATATTATTTAACGCGCCAAAAAATGTATTATGTATTATTTTTTTAAAACACTTTATGTAATTAATTATTATTTTTGATTTTTCTTTCAGTTTAGTTCCAAGTTACATTCTAGGGTCTTTCTCAAATGTCAAAACCTGCCTTTTATTTTTTAACGAGTTTTTAAGAATACATGGTGGTGTTTATCATATTATCTACCTTCGGTCATTCTCTTTTTTGGCTTTTAGTTTTGGATTCTTTTGCATATAGTGTCCAGTTCAGAAAGCATTAAGTTGTTGATACAGATCAGTCACTGTGTTTTCCATTAAAATGCAGATGTAACATATCCTAATGTTTTAGTAGTAGGTATTTGACAGCAAATAATTATATCGAGCCAGCCGTCTCATCAAAATTCTTAGCTCCAGTTTACTGAGATCATACCTGTTTAGATATCGTAATGTCTGCACAACTGGACAATTGTCCAGTATAATACTTATACAATTTTACATCGTAATATTCCAGTTTATTGGCGAATAATAGTAGTAATATAGAAATATCCCGCCAAAATAAATGTTATTGGTCAGTGAGTTCCTTTTTCAAATCATTTTATCCTTGTTTTTTTTACTCATATCATTTTTTTCTTGAGTGCCAGTTATCTTTACGATCTCGATCAATGTACCTAAATAATTGGTATTACATAGGAATCGAGATGCGTAATACGTAACTCGACTAGCTCAGTTTGGAAGCGAGTCATTGTTAGTCCGAACAAAGAGTGCGGCTGGAACGTCGGGCATCTGCCTTCAGTATCGCAGGCTTATTGTGAAATAGACAACTGTTTGGCGGCCAGTAAGGCAGCGAGTCCAGCTATTATAAAAGCCTGGTCTGCATAAGCCAGAGGATCTGATAACGGTATCCTGTCGATAGACGATGGTAACTGATTCTGAGAATGACAACTTTTATACCTTCAAACAGTTGGTGTTGTTATTAGCCTATTATGTCCTACTACTGGGCGAAGATCTCTCTCTCTCTCTCTTCTTCACACACTTATGTCCTCAGCCTATGCGGGTCAGTCTCTCCGGTAGTTGTCAAGCTCATCAATTCACTTTAGAGTAGCAGCTTTTCAAGTAACATCTTTTATCTGAGTTTTGTCGTCAATGCCAAACGTCAGACTAGATAATATATTTTACTAGAAAAGACCACTTGTTTTTTAGTGCCGTGTTATAGAGATTGCCTTTAACCATAAATCAGGTTAAAATCTGACTGCCTAATAGTAACTTAAGACCAGCACTTTGCCTAGTTATTGTTTGTCTTGGGGAGGGCAAAGCATCAAATTAGATTTTTACATTGGGCAAAAATCATCTAATGACAACCCCCACTCTTGGGTGGAGCGGGAGATAGTGTCAGACTCTTACTGACTAAAAAGCCACCCCGTTCCTTCTAGCCTTTTCATACCGGGGCTCGAGTTTCCTATCGGATAACCCTGGCCCCAGTAGGCTTCGACCCAGCTGGGCCTCTCCTGTTGCTGACAACTCATTGCGGCGCGCGGGAACAGTGCGCGCCGTCGACGTCATCAAATTAGACATCATTTGATGCCTTCCCCCCCCTCCCTAAGAGCTATAATCAGAAATTTAACTAACTAAAATCCAACCCTTTTTTTGAAAAATCTCGCAGTTCTAGCAGCAGGCAAGCAGCCCTAGTAACAGACAGAAAGCTCTAGCAGGCCCCGTCAATTAACCTGACTTTTCTTTAAGGACTGCGTGGAATACAATGCACTTTAGACTCGACCCTTGGTCTTTATCGAACGGCAAGCCACCCATTGCTCGCCGTTTGCTAGTCAGCGACTTCATTCATACCCCATACCGTAGTAGTAACTGAGAACTTAGCCCAGCCTAACAATCCTTAGATTGTGCCCACACTTTAGCAAAACTTCTTGTAAACCGTTGACAATTGGAAAATTAAGATAATTAGATATCCCACTCATACGTACAAAGCGTTTTGGGAACACATTTATTGTGCATAAAGCAAAGGAAGGAGTGAAATTCTCTGCCGGTGTCTATGTTTCCTGATAGCTACAACTCAGGGGTCTTTATGTCAAGAGTGAATAGGTTACTTTTAGGCAAACGTCGGCCACATCTTTACTTGCCATCAGGTGAGATGGTGGTCAAACGCGAGTCAGTAATAATAAAAAAATATTGAAATTTAAAAAGTACGAGTGGAATTTCCTGCCGGAGTCTGTGTTTCTTGATAAATACTCGTACAACTTGAGGGTCTTTAAGTCAAGAGTGAATAGGTCACTTCTCAAGCGTGCTCCATCATCCACCACATCATCGCTTACCATCAGGTGGGATGGTGGTCAAACACGAGCCTATCAACAATAAAAATAAAAAAACACTCACCAAAAACAATTCATCATTTTTGTTAATCAAATAACAAAACAAACCCTTTTCGTGGCCATACCCAGGATAACAGTGAATATCAGAGGGCCATCTTCTTATTCAGATCTGAATGGCAAATACCAAGAAAACCAGTAATCTTTGATAGAATATTTTTATCCTCCAATTACTTGACTGTCTAGCTCAAAGTATTTGCTCCTACATTATTCAAATACTGAATTTAATAGTGCCTAAGTAGATCCTTGCAGCAGCGGATTGTATTTTTGTATCACATTGTTCGCTGTTGGACATAGGCCTTCCCCATGTGTCACCACAATGATCCTGTGCGTCTCCATCGGATTCCCGCAACCTTCACCAGGTCATCGGTCCACCTTGTGAGAGGTCTTTCAACAATGCATCTTCTCGTACGCAATCGCCACTCCAGAACCTTTCATCTCCATTGACCATCTGTTCTGCGTCCCTGCCCTGGAGTACGATCCGGAGGGCACTCCGGTACCACCGGGTGCCCGAATACCTCTGTCTAGTGGTCGAGGCGTACCTGTCAGACAGGTACATTGTCTACCCCGGTCACCAGGGAGACTGGAAACGTCGAGAGATGTCGTGCGGTGTTCCGCAGGGGTCGGTTCTGGGCCCACCCTTGTGGAACATCGGATACGATTACGTGCTGCGCGGCGACTTCCCGGACGGGATCAGCGTGGTTTGCTACGCAGACGACACGTTGATCCTAGCGCAGGGAGAGTCGCACCAGGCGGCGGTCGCTCTAGCGACACGCGGGGCTGCGATAGCCGTTGGTAGGATCCAGGAGTTGGGACTCGAGGTGGCGCTGCATAAATCCGAGGCAATGTGCTTCCACGGCCCTCGGAACGCGCCACCATCGGACTCCCAGCTTACGGTAGGAGGAGTTCGCATCGGCGTCGGGTCGACGATGAAGTATCTGGGACTCGTCCTCGACAGCCGGTGGAATTTCGTAGAACATTTCCGACGTCTGGCTCCCAAGCTTCTCCGGGCTGGGGCTGCTCTAAAGCGGCTCCTGCCCAACCTTGGGGGTCCAGACGCCTCCTGCCGGAGGCTCTACGCGGGGATCGTTCGGTCCATGGCCCTCTACGGGGCGCCGGTGTGGGCGCCGTCGCTGGCAAAGCGACCGGCGTCCATACTGAACGCCTGCCAGAGGGTCATGGCAATACGGATGGTGCGGGGTTACCGCACGATCTCCTGCGAAGCGGCGAGCCTTCTGGCTGGCCTACCACCGTGGGATCTGGAGGCAACAGTCCTTGCACACATGCACGATATGCGCGTGGAGATGCAACGCCGGGGTGAAAGTCCACTGCCGCAACATGTCAAGGCATGGCGGTCAGAGCTCCGGCGGGATCTCATGGTGAAATGGCGTCAACGGCTATCGCAACCCAGTGCTGGGCACGCCACGATTATGGCGGTAAGCCCCCTCTTTGAGGCGTGGCTGGAAAGACCTCACGGCGTCCTTACGTTCCGCATGACGCAGGTCCTCACCGGACATGGCAAGTTCGGGAGGTTCCTGCATCGGATTCAAGCGGAAGAGACGCCCGGGTGTCGCCACTGTGCGCAACGCCCGGAGGACACGGTGGAGCACACCGTCGAGGTGTGCCCTGCCTGGGCGGAGCATCGCCGTGCCCTCGTGGGGGCGATCGGCGGCGGAGACCTCTCGCGCCGGGCCCTGGTCGAGGCCATGGTCCGGAGCGAGGAGGAATGGCAGGCGGTCGCTTCCTTCTGCGAAGCAGTAATGCTTGCAAAGGAGGAGGCCGACCGCATCAGGCAAAGGCGCCCTCGCCGCCGTCGCCGGGATTCCGATCCCGATTTCCGGCCACCGTAGACGCGGGCTCGCGGACGGCGAGCTATGGGTAGCTCGCTGTCCGATCGTCCGGTAATGGACCGAGTCCAAGACGTCGACGGCGCGCACTGTTCCCGCGCGCCTCAAGGAGTTGTCAGCACCAGGAGGGGCCCAGCTGGGTCGAAGCCTACTGGGGACAGGGTTGTCCGAAAGGGAGCTCGTGCCCCGGTATGAAGGCTAGAAGGAACGGCGCGGGGTTTTTAGTCAGTAAGAGTCTGACACTGTCTCCCGCTCCACCCAAGAGCGGGTTTCGTCAAAGATGATTTTCCCCGTCGACAAAAAAAAAAAAAAATCTGTTCTGCGTGCGATGTGCCCAGCCCACTGCTACTTAAGTTGATAATACTCCACGTCACCTAAACTCAAACTAAGTAGAGCTTGAGCTACGGGTATATACGTATTATAGATAAATTACACCCAGACACAGACTAAATGATCGTGCTCATCACACAAATATTTGTCTTGGGCGGGGATCGCACCCACAACACCCACAACCTTTGGCATAGCAGCCAGGGCCACTAACTACTAGACCATCAGGACAATTATATTTTGCCAGCTGCTTCGCCTGCGTGAAAGTAGAAAGTGATCCCAAGCCGTTGTTTCGCCGTTTCAGCCATTGAAGGAATGATTTATATATTATACACAAACGAAGTAACTGTTTAACACGTAATTCGGTTTTTGTTAATCTAAACTAGATTAGACTGTGTCTCCTAGCTGATTACATACATCAAAAGTAAAGAGGGTTTTTTGTTCCCACTTGATGATAAGCAGTGATGCACTAGTTCGACTTTATTTTCATTAACCTTGAAGACACCTAAATTGACCTTGAAGACTGCAATAGGCAAATTGTTCCTGTTTTTCGACATTTCCACCTGATCACGTAAAACAATTTTCGTCGCGCCAAACCAAACCCTTTGAAGTTTTCGTTTCGAGTGCAAGCAAAAATGTACTTGGCGGTGATCAGGCGGAAGTATCCTTGATGGTACACCGTATAAATGAAAAGGCACAACGCTTAGTCCGGACCGTAGAGATGTCAACAATAGATATAAAAGTAGACCTTTGGGATGGACACTCGCCGTACATCGGATTAGAGGTCAACATTTCTTTTTACTTTTAACAAATTAATGTAATAGCCAATTATGCTAATTATTCAACAGTAGCGAGGCTGGTTATAGTTACATACCATAACATTAGTACATACATATATATTATATACCACCAACTATTCGATCGTACGTCGCTCTTGATTTCTGGACACGCCGTCGGCTTTGTGATCGAAGACAGCTCATGTCATAACATGATGGATGATGTGCAAACGATTGATCCAATGATGAATATAATTACATTGCCTTATTGTAATATCTAGCTTGTAGAGTCATAGGGCAATGGCCGCGAATTTTTATCTTATGAATAGAGATATACCTACGAGTATATCTTACGCTCAGCCGCGTGCCGATCGCGTGGTGGGCCTTTAAAACACTAAACTGGTACCCTGAAATCGTACGACAGTTCCATCATCGGACCACCAGACGTACGTCGATGCGCCACAGGTACATGGTGGACATCCCCACCTACACGCACAAAACGTTTTGGGAACACATTCATTGTGCGTACAGATAAGGAGTGGAATTCCTTGCCGGAGTCTGTGTTTCCTGATGGCTACAACCCTTTAAGTCAAGGAGGAATTTTTAAGTCAAGAGTGAATAGGTTACTTCTAGGTAAGCGCGTTCCATCGTCAGCCGCATTAGCAAGCGTAATCCTATCAAAAAAACAACAGTGTTACGGTTGATCAAGAAGAAGATAGTGGGACAAGTTTGATTCCTTTCTTAGGAATAAGCAAGAAGTGGCTCGGAGTCAGGAATAATGGTAGAAATGGAGGGACGCCCCTGCCCAGCAATAGTGTCTCATAGACTTTATAGCAAAAAATGGTAGATATACTAATAATAAATATCTTACGTCACTTTTATTGACGTAAAAAAACGTGAATGGAAGAAAAAAACGTGTTGCGCCGACCCCAAGTAATATGGGATAAGGGCAGGAAGAAGAACTTTCGTCACATTTATTGAGTATTTTTTAAGATGGAATGTAGGTATGTAGTTTTTCATCTAAATCGTTGTAATTTTTTGTCAGAAAAAGCTTGTCCGGAGTAGTCCGGACTGAGTCTGAGTCGTCAATGTCACGTAGTGTTCCATACGTGCCTCAAAGAGATGTCAGCAAAATCGTAAGAACCCAGCAGGACTTATGCCCGCTAGAGTCAAGGGGAATTACTGAAAAGGAGACCCGTGGTTCTAAAACGCAAAAGAAAGCTGATAGACACAGATGTGATAAAATTTGATATGCCTTCCCACTTTACCCTAGCTGGAGAAGTCATTGGATGATTTACTACTAAAACAAAAGGTTTTCTGTTAGATATTGCTGTTAGCGATAAGACCGCTATTATAATTGTACTCTTAGATTTCAGTTTGTGTAAACGTTTTGTTACTATTTTGGTGTAGGTACAATAAAGTTTATTGTATTCTATTCTATTATTACAACATAATTACTTGTACTTAATTACTTCTAACGACCACGAAATTGTAATTTCACTCAAGGCTTTTATTATATTGTGTAGGTCTTGTGTAGGTACATGAATTAGACTAGAGGAGCGGTTCTCAAACTTTTTTCCAACGGAACCCTATTGAAAATATTTGACGGAGATCTTAAAAAAAATGGTTTACGGGCAATGTTTACTTTGAATGAGTTATTATTAAAATCATAAAAATCTAATGTGTCTGACATTGCTTTTTATTTTTTTAACAATTAAACAAAAATTTAAATACTACGGAAAAAAGTTTAAAGACTCATTAGGCCCTATCACGACCTCACAAGGCGATTCATTTGATGACTTAAACTGAAATATTATAGAGATGGAGGTATAATGGGTGTATAGCTTCATCTCTCTTTCTCACTCGCACGCTTGACATTTTAACACTTCTTATTTTATTTTTTTCGGCAAAAATCATCCAGATGTCATCCCCCGTCCTTGGGCGGAACAGGATATAGTGTCAGACTCTTACTGACTAAAAAACCCACCTCGTTCCTTTTGGAAACAGACCCTTGGCCCCAGTAAGCTTCGACCCTGCTGGGGCCTGCGGTTGCTGACAACTCCTTGAGGCGCGTGAGAACAGTGAGCGCCGTCGACGACTTGTTTAGAGGTTTTTCCGGACGGTTACCGGAAGGTCGGACAGTGAGCTACCCATACATTTTAACACGTCATGGCAAGGTCCCTAGTCTTTATACTTTCTTCCACATTATGACTAGTATTCGCAACGAGCCTGGAAAGAGGCTTTGCGGAGCCCTAGGGTTCCGCGCAGCACACTTTGAGTACGGCTGGCCTAGAGGATTGTTAGAAAATCTATTATGCTTTGTACTACATGAAACATGAAAAAGTTTGTGACGAAAAGGGCCTTGGCTCTATTGAAAGGTATATAATGTACTCTCTGTATATTGAAGGTACTAGGGATACTGAATACACGAGTTTTCAGGAAGGCTTGTCAGGTTAACCCAAAGGTCACGGGTAAGTCGAAAGTTTCAGAGCTTAATGTAATCTGGATTTAATTCTGTGTTCTATTTTTGAAAAGTAATTGGGTAACGCTGTTGTACCCCGAGGTTCGTCATTAAAATGTAATTGGTAGTTTTGATAGTTGGAAACCTTTAGATGGGACTGAAAAGAAAATGTATCATTCATATTTATTTATGGATTAAAAGTGAACAGATATAGATGTATGACTAATTTTTGTGTTTTTTTATTTATGTTTAAATTTATTTGTATTTAAGTTACCCAATGTTATTTATTCTTTTATTTGATTTTAACTTTGCTTTCGGACATCAAATTTAAAAAAAAAATTGGGTTGAAATAAATGAATTATTAATAATAAGTAGTTAACAATAGCGACACGGAGCAATATTTAAGGTTAAGCAACGCTTTCTGAGGTCGGTTCATAGATGGGTGATCATTTTAACATACGTAGATTAAAACTGGATGACCCGTGGCCCCGTCGAGTGCGGAAGCCTAAAAAAAATATAAAAACAATTCCAAACTGATACGAAAGCAAAAACCCTTATACACCCACAATAAACAATGATGATAGGATTATTACACCACAGCGCTGTAATAACCAAAATTTTGTGACCCAGAAACCACATCGGAACCAAAATACTCGTTAAGGGGGAAAAAATTAAGGGTCTCCCAATTAACAATAATGAATTGGAGCTTTAAAGTATTAGGCTTTCGACCTATTTGTCGTCTCGTCGCCGCCTCGTCCCAGGTTCGAATCCGCTGACATTTTGAAAGATGGTCCCACTAATATTTACAGGGCTTAATTTGTTTGAGAGGCTCTCCCCTTTGCGAATTTATTGCTGGATCTTGCCACTTTAAGATTTTTTTTGTTCTGTCATATTTTATATTAATACCTTATTGTTCAATTGCTGGGTCTTACCTGAAACAAAGAGAATATTTTTTCATTAGAAGGCGTATTTTACAGGGATTACTTACAGGCTTGATAATAATTTTTAATCAAAATATTTTTCATAAAGCTAAAGTCATGCGTGGGATTCCAATTTATAAACCTTTATTTTATAATAGCATAAAGACTGTAGACGGTTTTTATAAGATTTCAATTTTCTGTTGAATAGAATAGAATAGATCTTTATTTGCACAGAAAGTAGGTACAGGCTATTACAGGTCTTTGTAAAACCTTATTATTTATTACAGTATTTGGAATCCAAAACACTGTTACAATAACAACATGTTTAGGACTAAACCACTAACTAAAAACACACAAGTATTACGTTTTTTTAATTGCTATTATGGATAGGCTCACTTTTGATCACTATGTCACCTGATGGTAAGCGATGATGTGGTCGACGATGGAGCACGCTTGACTAGAAGTAACTTCGGACTATACCCGTGTTTTTGTCTTTTCTTTTTCTTAAGTATTTTACAGAATATTAACTGTAATTTATACAATGACTGTTTTTATTTAACAATTGATTCCTATTGGATACTCAAAGTCAAAGCCAAAGTCAAAAGTTTTTATTTTACATAGGCCTACATAGGCACTTATAAAACGTCAGAAGCTAGTGCACGGTTCCAAATTGGTCGTTTCCTATGGAGAATGATGTAGTTTTATGATACAATTGCGTAACTAGACTTCATGTAAAATCATCAAAATAAAATTGCATTATCTTGGTAAAATATGCAAAAAATTAACCTGTGCTTTGGTATTGGTATTGGTTTTTTTGCAATATCCTACCAAGCTTGCTAAGAAGGTTCACTGGAGCTATTTGCTACCAAATACTGTCACAACAATGCGCAAGAGAGGCACTTCGTTGGTACGTAGCCTGTGAGGGAGTGCTAATAGCATGCTTGCCGTACTTACGGAAAGGTTTGATTGCTGCATCATAATGCACTGTTCTATGCGATTTATTATAAAGTCCGTTTCGTCACAAGTCCGTTTCGTCACAAGCCTCTGACGTAACGGACCAACTTTTCATGGAATTGATATTATTTGTGATTATTCTGTTTTATTAATTTTTATAACGCATTGATACTTGAAATAAAAAAAATACAATTTATTTTTTATTAAAGACGTTACAAAGTGTTTCATACATATTGTAATGGAAAATAACTTGACTGTATTTTGTATAAAAAACATTAAATAGTTACAATACGTGTGAAGACAAAATAATTAAAAAATAGGTTTGGTATTTCTGTTAACATGAAAGGTACTTCTCTGGGATCAGATTTCAAAATAGTTCCACGTTTATATCGAGGTGTTAAGTTATGTATGTAGGCGTTACAAACAACTTCGCTCACAAATAAATTCACTGACCTATCACAATCGCCTGTCATGAATATTATTCTCCACCCTACACACCCGAGTCGCCGATACAATAAATATGTAACGCGCGCGTAAACGTTACTGATACGAAGTAAACGACAAGCTAGTGTGACGCTAACCCGGTCGTGTGACAGGTCAAGGTATGAAACGGGTTCGATGGACTCACAGTGATAGCGCCAATGCACTTCGTGTGTACAGATAGCAGATAAATAATTTGAATTTCTTTAACATAAGGTGTTTATGTAAAGAGGAAAAGTTTGTATTTTGTTTGTAATGAATAAACTCAAAAATGAACTGTACCAAACTAAAAAATTCTTTTGACTGTATAATCCATTTTTTACTTTCACGTGGGCGACGCCGCTGTCAGAAGCAAGTGTTTTATATTATAGAGTCTAAGGACTTAATTATTTTAAAAAATCTGTTGTATGGCAGCCATACTTAAATATTTATTTTAATAATCAGTTTCTAGTATTTGTTATTATAGCGGCAACAGACATTTATCATCTTTGAAAATTTCAACTGTCTAGTTATCACAGTTCATGAGATATAGTCTGGTGATAGGCAGACGGACAATGGAGTTTTAGTAAGAGGATCCCGGTTTTTTAATTTGTGTGCGGTACCCTAATAAATACCTAAGATTAATGGAGTTTTATTTCTTATTTTTGAATTTTGAATAGTTTTAGCTTTTTGTTATACTGGGTCCAAGGGTCTGCTTCTGAAAGCAAGACTCGGCCCTGGTATGATAGGCAACGTAGGAACAAGAGTGGGTTTTTTAGTCAGTAAAATTCTGACACACCCTCTCGCTCCGTTCAAGAGCAGGGCATGTCATCGGATGATTTTCCACAAAAAAAAGCTCTTTGTTTTACAATTTTAATTAAAATTGAATCCACAACTGCGGTGTTATTGCGAAAAATTGGAATTCTATATGTGTATTTTAAAATTTAAGCTAACAGCTCAGAATCTATTTCGACATTAATAAAGGAAATTGAAATTGTTAAAACTGTCGCACTAAAATATTTTTGCGGACGCTACAATAAATCGGCGCGCAGTGCGATGCTCTGTTGTTAGCGCTACAATATAGGACCCATTCACACGACTGATATTTGCACGAATCACTATATTTTGGCCGTTGGTAAAAGTTATTATACACAGCCAATTTGTGTACTGCGTAGAGTTCAGTAATTAAAAAATGTAGAATAACGCACTTTGTTGTTTGAGTTATTTTTGTGAATTAATAGAGATCGCTTTTCAAATGATGGGACATGGGACAAGCGCTGATGATTTATTGTTTTTTTTACCGATCGCTTTTTGAGAGCAGTGGTGGCCGAGTGAGAGCAGTGGTGGCCGAGTGGTAACAGCCCCGATTTACGAGTTGTAGGTCGTAAGTTCGAACCCAGCCAGGCGCATTACTTTGTGTAATTTATTTCATTACCACTGCTCTTGAAACGGTAAAGGAAAACATCGTGAGGAAACCGGCATGTCCTAGAACCAAAAATTCGAAGACATGTGACATCCGCCAACCTGCACTGGGCCTGCGTAGTGGATTACGGCCCATTCCCTCCTAGAGAGGAGGCCTGTATCCCAGCAGTGGAAACTTAAAAAAGGCTGATAATGATGATGATGATCGCTTTTCAAATAACAGGATCATTGATCTTTTTTTTTACCTTAGGTTATATATAGCATAGCATAATCGGCCTTATAATGTTCCCACTACTGGAACTCAGGTCTTCTCTCCAAGAGACCTTAAGTTTTTGTACTTAAAATAACTTTTCATAGCAATCAGTATTGCAGTCACCAGTTACCCAATTTTTTTTATTGTTTATTATTCAGCCTTTACTTTCCCGCAGCTGGGCAAAGGCTTTCCTAACTTTTTCCAGGTATTCTTTTTTCGAGTCATTTCGAACGAGCTATAAATGCTGTTTAAATTACATTATTAAATAGTATGTTTAAATTACATTAATAATTTGCACTATTAAATTACATTATCAAATTGCATTATTAATTCATGAATCCCCAAGCGACCACCGGTGGCCGCGCATCTATTGTCTTACTATTGTGTCTCTAATTGACGGTATCTGAAGGGTTAAGCTACATAAATAAATTGCATAGACTCATTTTACACTGTACAATAAATATCATAATGAGCAGTCAATGCAGCTATCTGTCTGTTGCAGTACAGTGTTAATATATTTATATAGTTGTAACAAAAAAAGAAAAACGTACACACATTGGGCTGTCATCAAGAAACTGCAGGCACAGGTTTTCTTTATCGCCACTCCAAGTACAAAGCTTAAAGTAAACACAAACAAAAACTAAATTACATAAAAGTTATTACGACAGCTATATATTCAAGCCATAAAAATTTCAAGCCCAACGTAAAGCATTACACAAAGAGCTATATTTCAAAACTTAACAGGGACTTCATTGCGAAAGAAAACTAGAGGAAATCGGGTGTCTTTTCCCCACCTTAGCAGTTATTCTAATCCCTGGAGGAATCCTCCATTTGTAGGATGCCCCCACTTGCAGGGAACCGGGGATACGTGACGTCTGCACCTTGCATTTTATTATTACTGGCCACCCCTTAATGCCGGGGTGTGGTAAGTGGCTGGTAATTGTGTAGGATAACTTAGATTGGGTTTTTAATTCGAAGAACTTACCTATAGGGTGGGGTAACTTAGTGTGCTTGGTGCAAGATATTCATACGTTTTACTCGGTTGTGGGAAGTGTAAATGGTGTGATTTTTTTCTTTGAAGAGTTGGTGCTAATTAGAGGTTAGGATTAGCATTAAGTAGCATAATTGACTTTATAATTTAGCTACAAAGACAGAATTAAGCATTAAGTCCGCCTATGTACCACTACTGTACATGAAGTTTAAATAAATAAATAAATAATAAAATGGGCATTAATTTAACACGCTGATCTAATGCAGCTTGTTGAGTGTCACATGTCTTTGAATTTTCAATCCTTTTTTTTAGATAGGAAATCATCTAATGATATCTCCCGGCCTTGGGCAGAGCGAGAGGGTATGTCAGACTTTTACTGACTAAAACCTATGTTCTAGGGCCCCGGAGTTCACTTTCGCAGAACCCATGGCTGCTGGGCCCCTACGGTTTGCTGATATCTCCTTGAAGCGCGCGTGGAACACTACGCACAGTCGACGACTTGGGCTCGATCCGGACGGTCGGACGGCGAGCTACCCGTTGCTTGTCGTCCGCAAATTTTTGTTCCTAGTTCATGCTTAACATATCGTTATTATATCACGGCATTATTATTGGCGCGTATTAAACATTTGTAGTTTGTTTTTTTTTTTTATATTCTAACAGTTAATACGTCAACGGCTATTAGTGCTGTTTTTGTACAACACGAAAAAAAAACGTACAGTTTGGTAGTTTTGTAAATCTTCTTCACCCTGGATCGAAAGGCAAATAAGAGACAGGTATTTTTTTTAAATGGCAAATCATCCAATGACATCTCCCGCTTTTGGGGGGTTTGGGAGGGGCTGTCAGACTTTTACTGACTCAAACCCTAGTAGGTTCTACCTGGTAGGGTCTGTTCCATCTTAGCCTTCATTCTAGGACTCCGGGGTCCACTTTCGTATCATCCATGGCCTCAGTATGCTTCTCCTGGTCTATGTGGAGCGACAGGAAATAAGACACTTTTACTGCCTATAACCCACCCGTGTTACTACAATTGCCCTTTGAGTTTCAAGGCGACGTAGACTCACGGATCGAAAACCAAAATTTGAAAGATAAATTCAACATTACTAACTCCAAAATTCTAACATTGCAAAAGCCTACTAAAATGTTAAAATAAATAGCATTTTCTTCATGCTTCGAGTAGCCTTACTAAATTCTTCACAGAATTCTAGAATTTATAGCTTGAACACCAGAATCGTTTTGTTAGAATTTATTCTAGGTATTAGTGAACTGTGGACTGGTAGAAATATTAAAGTTCCTTTTGGAAAAGGAATTATATCTTTCATCTCGGCTAAACGCGACAAGGTTAGGTTATAAATCTTTACACAAATCTTAAGAAAAATTTAATATTCTGGAAATTTTTCAATGTTTATTTTGTACGAGATGCCAACGACGTGTTTTAATAAAAAAAAAATTAAACCACCTTGTTCTGTTTCAGAATTATTGAGAAACAAGATAAAAAAACATATTATTATTATGAGCTTCCCTTGTAGGTTGTGGGTTCAAACCTAGCTAGCATTACTTTGTGTAATTTATTTCATCACCACTGCTCTCAAAACAGAGAAGGACCGTTAGGAAATTGGCATGTCCTAGAACCAAAAAATTCAAAGACATGTTACATTCACCAACACGCACTGGGCCCGCGTGGTGGATGACGGCACATTCCCTCCCCTAGAGAAGAGGCGTGAGTCCCAGCTGTGGGCACATTAAAAGGGTGATTATGTGAGCCTCCCTTCCATTCTTCCACTTTTCTCTGACTTTAGCTACTTGTGGCCAATCCTTTAGGTAGGAGTGCAACTCGTCACACATCTCCTTTTGGGCCTACCACGCTACAAGCTCCGTTCCTAAAAAAAAACGCTGACATACAGTTTTGTAATGTAAATTTCATTTCATACCTCACTTGGCCATATTATTTACATTTGCAAACATTCAGCTGTTCATTCCCACTTTCACCCCTCCTACCATACTTTGTGAATAGCCGAACCAATTTAAATTAAACATGTCTAACAACCATAGCTAGAAAACTTGGTTTCAAATGAAAAAATAACCGCTTACAAATCGGCTATTCCGTTTAAGAGTTTCTTTTGCGTCGAAGGTAAAAATACTATTTATGAAAGAATAGCTGTCCACCCGCGGCTTCGCCCGCGTGGACTACAGTTTATATCGCGTGGGCAGAGACCCGTGCTCAGCAGTGGAATTATAGGTAGCCTATGTGTTATTTCAGTGTCTCTTCTACCTACCTACCAAATTTGATCTAAATCCGTTCAGTAGTTTTTGCGTGAAAGCGTAACAGACAGACAGAGTTACTTTCGCATTTATAATATTACTAGGGATAGGGATTGCAATAAGTACGTAATACCAAATCGGTTTATTATCTCGATTCGAGATCTAATGTTCGAGTATTAAAAAATCGTTTAATATATTCATTTCTATCTCAAAGTAAATAAAACCGTTCTCTACTATATAATTATTCCATCCTATAAACACATCAGTCAACGATTATACCATCTCCGATCGTATGCTTTATTATGTGAAACAACTTTATTGAGTACTGACGTGTACAATTCTCTTGCTGTCACGATTTTATGGGCTCTTTGTAAATATCGCAACTTCATACCACTTTTCCTGGGTTAAAAAATAATTTTGTATCGCCTGTAGTATATTAATTTGAAATGCTATAAAAGATGAGGTTTGTGATTAGTTATTTTAAGACTTACAAGTATCATAATCTGAAGTTATATTATAAAGTAATATATATGGGGCGTGGGGAGATGCACGGCCATTTTCGGCCACCAAAGTCCTAAAAGTTTTGTTGCAGCCGAAAGCCCATCTCACAGTAACACCACCTCGGAGAGATACGACCTCAACTGAAGGAATATAGGTGCGGTTTCAGTCAGTAAAGGTCTGACACGCCCTCACGCTCTACCCTAGAGTGTGAGAAGTTAGATGATTTCCCGCTTAAAAAATTAAACCCAGCTTCGTACGGGTGTTAGAAATCTTTTAAATTTAGAAAAGTTCTCTATACTATATAAAAGGCAACATCTGAACCATGACCCGTTACTTTTAAAAATGTTTGAAAGATCTTGAAGCTATTAATATATAACCTATTTGAACAGTTTTTCGAAGGATCTTATTCATAGGATAAGATTTCAACAATGCTCATAAACATACTATTCTAAATGTCATTTATCTTATTGAGAATATTACGATTCAAAAAAAGACATTAGAAAAAATGTCTTTGATCAATTCAAACGTAATCCGATCAAAACTCCTAATCCTCAATCCAATGGCCGTTCAAGTGTCATCGAATCTTTAAAAATGTCAAGGGTTCTTAATGCAAAGGACATAATTTTATAAAAAGGAAGATTTTTTTCCAATCGCAAAGATTTACTTTTCTCTTTCAAATATTCGCAAAATACATCCGGAAGTTATTATTTAATCACACTGAAAATTTCTAAAATTATTTGAAATATCAAACGTGATACTTTTAACTTAGAGCGCTATCTATAGAGAAAGATATCTATCTTTGAGAGCGATTATCAAAACTGTTTGATTCTGACCATAATTATGACTTTGCACTAGAGCATATCAGTTTGACTATAAACTGTTTCATTGCCTCGTTGTCACAGCTTTCATTGTCACAATCAAAAGTGTTACATAGACCACCATTGTCATAATCAGAGTTGTCACTGTAGCCTTCGTTGGCACAATCACATTAGCTCTCTTTAGCACGATCAAAAATGTCACATTGACCTTCATTGTCACAATCAAAGTTGCCTCTCTGGCTTTCATTGACAAAATCAGAGGTATCGTATTTGCCCTCATAAGTATAATCGGGTGTTTCACATTAACCTACATTGGCACAATTAGAGGTGTTATTTTAGCACAATCTGAGGTCACATTTTTCTCAATGAATTCTGCCCACTTTACCAGTATAGTTTTAGTTGTTATATACATGTTCAGAAAGATTTAATACCTTAACTTACAAATTACCTTACCTAAAATAGGTACTTACCTACTCATTCATACTATATGTAAGTTAAATTCACAACTTACCTATTTACTGACATTTTTATTCCGGTTGACAAACACGGACCGTTGTTATGGTTCATTTTAGTAAAGGATAAAGGACGCAGTGGGGAACTAGGGAAAAAATGGTTGACAAAACGTTTTGACATGTTGAGATAGGGCTGCTACCTGCGTATACGGAAATGAAATATTGTTCGAATGATTTTTGAATTTTCCAAAAGAAGAAATACCTATGTTACTTTTGCCACCGTCTCCCCTTTACACTTACTTGAAGGTATGTAGTACGTCCATTGAAAAATATCTTTAGTGTTTTTAATTCTTTGACTGCCTGCATTTATGTAGTCGCAGAGAGTAAAATAACTAAATTCTGTTATTTTAAATTGAGTAAAGATACGAACTCTACGAGGTCTAAAATCGGATCATATTATTATGTCCACATATTATATTACCAATGTGAATACACATCATAGGACTTTGAGTTGTATTTGTACAACTTTTTTTTTTAGATCTTATCCTCCCACTGCTGGGCAAAGGCCTCCCCCAAGTCCTTCCAAACATTCTTTTCCTGCGCCGTGTCAAACCAGTCCTCGTGGTATCTACGCTTTCAGATCACCTCGCCACCTCGTTCTAGACCAGCATTCGCATTCCTCTGCAGGAAACCCACCGCTTTGTATTTGTGATGCTTGCTCAGCGGTTTCTGTGTATGCAGATGACGTGACCCACTTAATTCCATTTGAGCCTGGCTTTTCCAAAATGGGATGCTCATGAGGTTGCCCACGTCTATTATGGCCGTTTTGGACGCAGCGTGACATTCCGTATTCGGTATCCGACTTGACGAATACCCATGATCATGCCACTCCTAACCTACAGTGCTCAGATCAAGTCACAAACCGAACTACAAAAGTTTCAACTTAGGATTTGCCACGGAGATATGAAGCGCAGAATTAGGAAGGAGCTGGGAGTAAAAAGAACAACAGATACAAATAGAAGAACAGAACACACATAGAGAACAGTCCAAATAGTTAATGTATTAATTTAAAAACATAACCAACCCTAATTTAAAATCCGCTGTTCCCATAAAGCTAAGTACGCTGATCTTCTAAAATGATTTACAATTTGTATACATTTTACGCACTGGCAACTTTCAATCAATGTCACAGACCCTTCTAGAAAGAATCAAGTTTGCAACAAATGACTATAAACTTGAATGCTTGACTGAATTTAGTGAATTTCTTCACAAAGTTTTTGTCGTTAGTTTAATGAATTCAATGCTATGTATAAAAGGGAATGAGGGTGAATATTTTTTATTGAGTGACCAAGAAGAAACGAATTTGTTGATAAAGTTTTGTAACTACATTAATCCGTTTTGGTTTGTTGAGTAACAAGGAAAATACTGTATTAAATTGGGCTTGAAACATTTTATTTGGTCTCTTTTTGTTTTATTTGTTTCGCTAGTCATAATAAAACATTTTTTTATCATAATGAATTGGGCTGACAACGTCTGTCTCATTTCTAATTAGTTGAAGGCCAAAATAACCGATATGTTTGCCCTTGACACAGCCGAAAAGCAGATTACGTAAAAGAAGGTGACATAAGATAAGCTAATTATTTATTTGCTCAAACACGAGTACAATACATTCATCATAAATTATCATGTTTGCAAAATAATTGCATACCAATTGATTTGAAAACGAGATGAACTAAACAAATCAAACGACCAGTGGTCTTCACTAGACGTGAATCAAAAAAGCCGAAAGTTACGGGAAGACGCCTTGAAGTAATATTGCCAGCCAACCATAAATGAATAAACATTATCCACTTTCTCCATACATATAAGTAAACCAGGTCATTCCACCAAAAATACCAGAGCCCCTAAACTAAAGCAATCACCTTTCAATGCAAAATACCGCTCATATTTGAAACTCCTACAAAAACCGTGTAATTACTGTCACTGAACATGTAGCCCTCGGCTTTTGGCGAAAATTGTATGGAAAAAATATCGGTCGGGAAACAGCCAGTCACGATCCCGGTCACCTTACTGAACGCTCGTAAATTACGGTAAAAATTGGTAAAAAAATATCCCTGCAGCATTAATATGTGCCGGTATATGCTCCCGGCGGCGGCGTCGGAGTCAGTGTACTTGTTGCAAAATATTGCCGGGTTTTATTACTGTATGTGGGAAAACGCGAAATAAATTGATGAATTCGGTTTGGAATGCACTTTCCGATACCCTTTTTTACGAATGTTTTTGGTAGTGAATAAGGGATTTTAATTTTGGAAGTGCTTATAAAGAGTATTTTTAAAAGACCGTAATTTTGTTAATGTGACGTTGCGTCAATAAAGCGTAGGCTCAGTTTTTTCATTCATTTTGCTAACTTTTTCACATTCCAAGATTTTGGGCATAGGGTACATCGGTCGATCAGGACGAAATGTTTTAGAGTGGTGACTTCGTATCAGAAGATGTAGCGTTGGAAGGCCTCCCATAGGATGATGGCCTAGTGAGGTCTCAAAACCAGATGAATGCGAGACGCACAGGACCGGTCGTTATAGTGACTTGAGGGAGGTCGGCAAACAGTGGACGTCTTTCACCTTAAACGATGTTGACTCAGGAGAAAACAAATGTATATATGCATTGAAATGGTAAGTTGTCCCCGAAAATAACAGTTAATGCTAAGAACAAACTTCTCGGGTAGACTGATGCAAAAGCCAACCTATTCTATCGCTCAATTATTACAATAAGCTTCAAATTACTATGCCATTTACTATCAGCCCAGATGAAAGCAAACTTAACTTACAACGTGTCTATATTATACTTCTGAACCCTAGGCCACAGCATCACTCACAGATCGCTTAGGTACAGGTCAATCGACCACAATCGTTCGCCTTATAAGCCGATAAAACGTTTCCACCAAGCCTCATTGTTACCGGTAATGCTGATAAAGTACGGTAAATTACCGTAAGGTTACTGCTATACAGTTATTGTGTAGATGAACCTTGATTTTACGAGGTGCCCGTGGGGTCAGAAGTAAATGGGACACTGCAGGACGAAGTACGAAGCTTGGGATATGGTATGTGCTTGAGTCTTTAGCGTCATATTTCAGGGAGATGAATGATGAAATTTTGGCGTTTAATGAATGAGTAACTTTGGTATATTATTACACCGAAGTACTTTGGTTTTTATATACAAGGGAAAGGTATAATTTATTATTAATAGGTTTACGCCTAACCACTATCTCACCTGATTCTATTCCGTAGATGTACGCATCAAGACATATTATCCAGAAAACGTTTTGTGCGTTTGGGTGGGTTGTGCACCATTAGGTATCCTAGGTTTTATTACGTATCATAGGGAGGTCTCCTATGTAAAATAGTAAGGCCATAACTGTTAATCGATGAGTATAGATATTTTGTAAACTTGGCTTTTCCTAGACTATCACAAACCCGTGATAAACCGTAAGGTTTCTTAGCCTTACCTTGCGGTTTAAGCTAGAACTCGCCGATCTGTGCGCGTCGGTCTCCATACATTTTATCTAGAAACAAGACATGAAGAGCGACACTTGAACCACGCCACGCGACGTCGTTCTATGTACAAAACAGGCGTGTTACACGTGTGCGTCGGTCTAATGTAGCTTTTGTGTTGCTATTCAAAAACTTCATACAACAAAATAAAAAAAAATATGATCGACTATGATACTAATGGTCACTAATTGCAAAAATACTAAGCCCTAGTAAATTAGCAATTTTATTCTTGAAGCAAAATACAAGGAAATGATAATGGCTTATCCGTTTTTGCTGGCTCCAGTGAAATGTCAAGTGAAAGTTGACAGTGACGAGTGTACCAGCGAGAATGTCTACGCTCTCATCAAGGAACTAGACAGAACCGCAGTTTTTGTTACAATAGAAAGCTAGCTTTGAGAACTTTATTGCTGTTTGTTCAATGACCAGTAGTAACTCAAAGTTCATAGCTGAAGATGGACAGACCTTGATATTACTAATCTACATCTACACTAATATAATAAAGAGGAAAAGTTTGTTTTTTTATTTTATTTTTTGACAGGCTTCGCCCGCGTACATAAAAGCCTATGTCACTCGCTCAGGAATAAAGCATATTTCTCTCGGCGCAAAAATTTTAGCAATCGGACTAAGACTTTCGGAGATTACCTTCTAAAAACAAAAAAAAAAAAATTTTACATCTTTATAATATTAGGTTATGAATTTACTATCAACTGTCATTACTGATCCATCTGTCAAACGTGATGATTAAGGTGATGTGGTGCCCGTTTCTTTATTTTCTTAATTCATATAAACTAGTGCTTGACTGCCATCCCACCTGATATGGTAAGCAGTGATGCATTCGTTGATGATGATACGCATTTAAGAGCCTTGAAGATACAATTGTTCTAGTCGCACGCGTTATAAACGATGAAGTGAATCGCTTAGTCCGAACCTTTCCAACTGGAAAGAAGTACAACAGTAAGAGGAGAGAGGAGGAGAGGTACAGTATCCATACGTTATTGAACTCAACAACGTATGGATACTCAATTTTGAAAAGCAAATCATGTTTAAACTACGGTATTTTTATTCAGAATAATTTTATAGCAAAAGCCGGATCTCTTTTACAAATTATTTCATATAAAACAGTCGTTAAAATGGCAAATTGGCCACACAACCGACACTTTCATATCATTAGTTATATTAAAGGCTTCAACCGCAATATTAAAATGTTTTCTGGTTGCTTTACGGTGTTAAAATGTTTAACGTTTTGCTGTTTTTTTTGTAGAATTGTTATACACGACGTCTGTAATTATTATAAAAAGGTTAGGTACCTTTTTTATCTGAGAAAATCATCCAATAACATCTCCACGCCCTTGGGCAGGGCGGTAGATAATGTCAGACTTTTACTGACTAAAAACCTCCTCCTGTCCCTTCGTTTCTTTTCGTACCAGGGCCTAATCTTCCTTTCAGAAGCACGGACCCTTGACCCCAGTAGGCTTCAACCCTGCTGGGCCCCTATGGTTTGCTGCCAAACCGGTTGAGCCCCGGTATAATGACCGGCCCGGTATCCCGGTGGGATGTATTTACTCTATATATTATATGTTAGTCTGTAAGGTATATATCTATGGACTAAGGTGCCTGATAATAAATGATTTATTATTATTATTATAAAGGCACGAAGGAACGGGGTGGGTTTTTAGTCAGTAAGAGTCTGACACTATCTCCGGCTCCGCCCAAGAGCGGGGGTTGTCATTGGATGATTTTCACAACCTACAAACAAAACAAACAAACTATACCTCTTTATAATATTAGTGTAGAAGAACAAGGTCATGACCTCGGCCATAACCTCAGTCATGACCTTGCCACCCCAAAAATATTATTAAGGCAAACCGCACTGCGAATGGTTTAAAAGAGTCACGACGTCTCTGAAACGCGAAGGGCAACTGAAGGTACTCAGGCAGTAAAAGTCTAACACTCCCTCTAGTTCTACCAGGAACGGGAGCAATTACTTGATGGTTTGTCACCTCAAACAAAGCGCCTGTTTAAATGCAACAATGAATGTCTGTTACCTTAAATGAAGTTAGTAATGCTAGCAAAGAAGGCGGCCGCATGCGCGAGATTACGGCCCTCACGCCCCAGCCGCCGGGATCCCGATCTCGATTTCCGCGGACTTTAGCGATGAGTAGCATGTCATCCGGTAACCGTCCGGACCGACCCCAAGTCGTCGACAGTGCCTAGTGTTCCACGCGCGCCTCAAGGAGATGTCAGCAAATCGGTCAATGTCGGTCCAACTGTGTCGAAGCCTACAGGGGCCATGGGTTAAGTGAAAATGGACCCTCAAGACCCTGGAACGCAAAGCCAAGAAGGAATAAAAGAGTGGGTTTTAGCCAGTAAAAGACTGACATCCCACTCCGCCCAAGAGCGGGGGAAGTCGTTGGATGATTTCCTGCCTTAAAAAAAGCCTCAAATGTAGATGGTTAAAACATATTCCGAGCAACATACTTTCAGAATAACGATGGTCTGAGTCATTTATATTGTCTGAGGTCACTTTATATGAAAATACTTTCGAAATAATTTTCATAATATTAATGCATGGATTCTATACAATGGTGCTATATTCCAAGTGTTCGGATGTTTTATGTGATAACGCCCATGTCATAACGAACCGATGCGATGTGAGCGATGCCTTATAATCAGTGGGACGGTTAGCAAAAGCAGCTTCAATTACTAAATGTTTTAATTATTTTTTCTCATTGTTTCATTGACACTCATACTCTTTTTTTTTCATATACTACATGAGCACTTTAAAACGTTAGTAGATAGTTTTAAGATTACGTCTTTTTCGCATAAATAAACTGTTTTTCTTTCTTTCTTACACGGTTCCAATTGATCGTTTTCTATAGACAAAAACTGGCAAGAAACTCCTCATTGTTCAATCATTAAAAAAAATATATATATTACAATATTCTCACATTATAATATTATTAGGTATGAGAGAATTTTGATAATACCTATATTTCCATATTATAGCAGGCTCTATTATCTGTTCTAATATGTAGGTAGATAAAAATGAGACTTCTCATTAGACCTAGAACATTTTTTGGCAGAATTTTTATTTTTTCGTATTACGCCCACAAATATAAAAATATGTAATTAACTTGAAAAATTTAACTCGTGAATTAATTTAAAGTTTTTAATACTTAGCTAGTTTTTTGTTTACACCGTTTGTTATTTTGACCACGTTTTTCTTTTACGCAGTAAATTGATATTCATCCTTTGCAAACACGATGGATGAATTATGATTGAATTCATTAAAAATTAACATGCATTGAATAAAATGCTAAATTAAATTGGATACTTCGCCCATTAATATATTATATGTAATAGAGTACCTATTAATTTTATACCTGTTAATTGCTACGAGTATATAATTGGTACAGAACACTGCACATTAGTAGTAAAAAATCGTCGTTGACAGCGTCTTTACTTTATGTCGTTATTAGTCCATAAAAACAAAAAAAAAACAAGGGGTGTATTGTATGGGATAATTGTTTTCAATATAATATTTTTTATACAATTTCGTTATATAACTAAGTGGAGATGTGGGAAAATACCCTTATTAGGAAGATGCAAGTTATTTATTTTTAGTGAAGTTTATTCGTTCTGCGTCACATTTATCCTATGAATGTTATATTTAACTACAATACGATACGAATCATAAATCAAAAGTGTTGAAAAAAAAAAACAAAAAAAAAACTACAATATTGTTTATGAAAAACTTCCTCCTCTTTGTGTCTTGTTCCTCATTACTGAAGGTCATGAAGTCCATGTCAGATTAGCTGCTAGCTGATAGTGTCTCATCATCTGTGACGGTTCTTGGCATCATGCAATTGTGCGACGTGCAATTGCGTGGAGTGGACCTGATCTATCCATCTTTTTGGGTTGCAGCCTCATAGTCGTTTGCCATCAACCATGCTAGAAAAACCTGTCATTAGTATTTAATACACATTTAGTGACTTAAAAAATATTAATAACATTTTAAATATGTTTTTTTGCTGACCGTACCTTAGGTCGTCACTTGTCCGTGCAGCGATCCATTTTTTTTCCTTTTCGCCCATTAGTTTCTTAATTAATATCCCAAGCTTGGCATGTTGAGGGTCCCGGGTTCGAATCAATCATAATTATTTGTTATAAAATATTTATCATTATTTTACTAATAGATTTACCTCGGTTATTTTTGAATGGAAAACGTAGTGTGTATGACTACTATAGTGCTTGTCATGTTAAGTTTGCTACAAGTCAATAGATAAAAGGTGGATAAGGGTGAGATGAAAGTATTTCTGTTAATTGGGGCTCTAATTGGTGATGTAGCAATTAGTCTAGTTATTAAGCTAAATATAGAAAGAGTAATAGAAAATTATATGCGTAGTTTAATTTTTTCGAATATATTGAGGTGAATGTGTATCTTTTTTAATGGTTTAACTGAACTAATTGTGTGTAGTTAAATAAATACCAGCTGATGGAATGTTTACAAGAGTTCACAGGTGAGAGAACACAGGTGGGTTTTGGTCAGTAAACTTTTGATAGTCCCTTTCGCTCCATACGGAGCAGGAGAAGTTATGTATTGATTACCTATATTAAAAAAACTTATTATCGGATTTCTGTCATCAGGTGCTGGGTTGCGAATTAGTTATTGCTCTCAGTCCGGTAATGACCAAGCTCAGGTTGACGGCGCGTTGCGTTCCACACGCACTTCAAAGATATTGAATCCGTAATTCCGTGATCCGTAATCCGATTGACAGTACCAGTTAGGGTCAATACCTAGCGGATCGAAATAGTTACCGTGGCCAGTTCAAGATACAAGGAAAATTAAAGATTAATAATAACTTAACTCCGGATCAATCAAATTTTGCAAGAATTAAAAATGAATAATGAATTTCACCACTATGATTCACGTTACTTAGATTACCCATTACGAATAAGCTGTCAAGTGAAATCATTCATCAAAATACCGACAGCCGACAGTTCCCAGCATAACTAATAAAACTATGCACGATAATTAATACAGATCCATGTAAAAGCTTACGTCATGTTCTGAGAATCACTTGATGACTGGACGCGATCCAATCTGCTTTAATATCGCATTCATTTGCGTGTGTAAGATGTGAGTATAAAGCTCGCGAGCTGAATCTATCAATCAAGCTAATAATTGATTCTGGATTTAATGCAAGCATTGCATAGCAAAATCAGTCTTTCAATGTTTCTACTGCTGGAACTCACGCCTTCTCTCTAGCAAAGGGAATGGGACGTAATCCAACATAAGCCTTTTTATTTTTTCACAATTCTATGTTAATTAATATAAGTTTTAATTAACTGTAAATAAATCTTTAGTTTTTGGACATGCCGGTTTCCTCACAATATTTTCTTTCGTCGTTTTGAGAGCAAAGGTTGTTTGGTTTGGTGGTTTGAACCTACGACCTACAAACTCGTACGTTGAGTGGTTACCACAAAGCCACTGCAGGTCTCACACAAACCAATTTGCTTTAATATCAAATTCATTTGTGTGTGTAAGATGTGATTATGAAATTTTGCCAAACATGGATCTCAAGCGCAAGGCGACAGTGAGCAGTGAGCAGTCACAAAAAAACATAATCAACCTTATAATGTTTCCACTGCTGGGACTCAGGCGGGGAGGCCTGAGTCCTAAGATAATCTAGGATAGGGAATGGGCCGTAATCAACCACGCAGGCCCAGTGCGAGTTGGTGAGCAAAAGAGACAGTATGTTTTAGAATTTTGGTTTTAAATGCTGATTTACTCATGACAGTTTCTTTTATCGTTTTGAGAGCAGCGGCGATAAAACAAATTACACAAAGTAATGCGCCTGGATGGGTTTAAAACGGTGACCTACAACTCGTAAGTCAGGGTCGTTACCACTTGGCCACCACTGCTCTTACAGTGAATAGTCATTGAGAAGAAATTTTGCACCAAGGTTTGTTTTGACTAATTAGTGATCACGGAAACATGTCAGGAACTACCTTAGCATAATTTATAAAGACAGCTTATACTAAACCACTAGACAGAACCTAACATTAAGGTACTCGTTGATTTATTTGCCTTTGCGCATCACTCTCCGTCTGGACTCTAAATACAGCATAGACGATCGTAATCTTTGAATCACGATGCACATTATTCCAGCTAGATGCAGACTGATGCTGCTAATTGTGTTTTCACTCTATAGATACTTGTTCTAGATAGGTACTTTAGCACGAAACATGCACATACATTTGAATCTAAAGACGAGTGAACACTAGTTGATTTTCAAATCGACACAGCCTCTTCCGAAGTTTTTTTGTATTGTTTAGGCAAGATTTACTCAAGATAATTTTTTGCTATCAATTTTGTTACCGACCGCATGCAAAGCTACGGAGAACCCCGAAGTTTTTTCCTGGATGATAATTGAATCTATGACCTCCTACATAACAGTCAGGGCCACTAATTACTAGACCAACCAGTCAGTCAATTAAGTAAATAATAATAGTAATATTCCCCTACGTTTCAAATCATGGCCACACATCACATGGAATACGTAAGTTAGTTAGCTTTTAAAGTCAATCGACTCCTTGAAATCTGCTTACAAATCAAGTTAAGTGAAATCAGTCTAAATTGGATGACATAAGCTTGCGTGAGCACTAAGTGCATGCAGTCAAATGATTGAAGAGGTTTTTAGCACAGTCGATGACTTGTTACTTATCTTTATTAATCGCGATATTGTAACATGACGTGTTTATGTATCTTTATGGGGTTAATTGATTGGGTTGCGGGATTGTTTAATGACAATTTATTTATCGTTTATTTCAGGTATTAATCAAGTCATTGTAATATTTAAAATTAGATTACATTATTTTTAGAGCAGTAATAAATAATAATAATAATATAACAACGCCGTCTAGTCCCAAGCTAAGCAGAGCTTGTATTATGGGTACTAGGCAACGGATAAACATACTTCTATATATATTCTCTAAATACATACATATCATAGATAAATTACACCCAGACACAGAACAAATGATTATGCTCATCACACAAACATTTAATTTTGTCCTGGGTGGGAATCGAACCCACAACCTCCGGCATAGCAATCAGGGCCACTAACCACAAGACCAACAGGCCAGTCAAGTCAGGCAGTGGTTGGTGATGATGATGAATTTTTTTTAAATTAAATTGTTTTAGATAAATCGTTGAATAACATTCACACATTCATTACTGATAACGTATTAAAGTACATTAATAAAATTATTGATAAATTGTTGGCTAGCATTAGTAATTTAATAAAATTAACAACGTCTAAGCTGATACACACCATGGAACATTTCATCACAATCTTATTATTACACCAGGTCAGTCGAGTCAAGGAAAGGATGCCTTGAGTCTTTTCAAGAGCCCGTGAAAATCATTAAATAATAATTAGCAAATTTTTTTTTTATTTGTAATTTTTTGTTGTCAATTTAAACTAGATGAGGCCAGTGTTTCCTAGCTGACTACCCTGAGAATAAACACCAAAACAAACTTAGAGGTCAAACTTTCTTATTAAGTCCATAGGTACAGCTATCATGTAATGGTTAAATCATTAAAAAACGGTGCAGATTGAAAGAGTCCTCGCCACCTTAGAATCCACAGAGCAACTGAAGGAGCACTCACACACTACTTTCCATAATATACCCAGATCGAGAAGGAAATGAAGAATGATTTTAATTGTTTTGTAGACAAATTGTGTAAAATGTATGTTTTGGTGTAATACAAAATATTAAAATATCAATATCTGCCCTGCAGTGAGACACAACGGGCTCATAAAAAAATCTTATTTCCCACCTAAAAAAATTGTGTTTCTAGTATTCTTTTTACTAGCATTTCCTACTAAGAATCTTTTCTCATTTTTTTTTTTTTAATATGAAGACTTCTTCATATTATGACTGCTTTATATTAAGACTTATCAAGATGTTTTTCTATGGCCGAATTTGTATAAAAAATGAACTTTTCCTTGAATCACACCTACAACAAATTTACTATTGTCATTTTAACAATATAGCCTATCTCAATTCTTAAAAAGTCTGTTTTTTTCTTTTGGTCTTTGTAAAGCATACTTAAATGTATCTCCTTTTAAGCACTAAGTTAGCATATTTACCTGTACTATTCCACTGGCGAGAAGTAAAAACAACCCATAATTTTTTTATTTAGTGGTTTTACTTTCTTTATATTTGACTTGACTAGCTTTTGCCAGCGGCTTCACCCACCTACATATAATATAGCCAGTATCACTTAGGAATAAAGCAGCTTTCTGTCAGTAAAAAAATTATTGCAATCGGACCAGTACTTTCAGAGATTACCTCCTACAAACAAAAAAAAAACAAACTTTACGTCTTTATTATATTAGTGTAGATACATAGACTGGCGCTTGACTACTAGGTATCTCATTTGAAGGTAAGCGATGATGGGTGAAAAATTGAACACACTTGTCTATTTATTCTAACAAAAACAGCTATCTGCCAATTTGAATTAGCCTTTTTAGTGTTCCTACTCAGTAGTAGGAGTAGCAGTAGGTGACTCAGGTCAGGCCCAGTGGACTCAGGCCTCCTCTCTAGGAGAAGGAATGAGCAGTAATCGACTACGTGGGCCCAGTGCGGGTTAGTGAATGTTACATGTCTTCGAATTTTTGGTTCTAGGACATGCCGGTTTCCTCACGATGTTTTCCTTCACCATTTTGAGAGCAGTGGTGATGAAAAAGTATTGCGCCTGGCTGGGTTTGAATTCGCGATCTACAACCCGTAATTCGGAGCTATTACCACTTGGCCTGACTGTTTCCCGCCAATTCGAATATACATACATACATACATATTTTAATAAACTAAAAATTAAATCGTCTGATTACAGACTGAGCTTCCATGCGCTCCATTAACACTTTCCTCGTCTTTACCATAATAATGAATCCTTAACTGCAGTTAGGGTGTTTAGTAATAAATTTTAATGATAACCTAAAGTTATTCATTACCTAATCACGCCAGAGTGTGGCCACTATGATTGATGAACTTTTCCCTAAGCTTCTCGGTGAATGAAGGTAGCTGTGCGGAAATATTCGGTCAATCATTCCTGTTAGGTGTGTAATGATGGGTATAAATGTATTGTGGGAGTGGAAATGATATTCTTTTTGGTTTAGCTGTAGGTGTTACTTGTAATGGATAGTCAACTGTGAGGTAATTTATACGGTTTTTATTTACTTATTCTCGAAATTGTGAAGATAGGGAAGAAAAATGACGAAACAATTATATTTGATTCAGATAATGAGACACGATACGCAATAAAAAGGAGCCAAATTTGAAATTTTTTCTTAGAAGTTTTTTTTTTGACGTAGAAAATCAACTAATGACTTCTAACACTCTAAGGCGCAGCGTGAGGAGGCCTGTCCGATTTTTACATACTAAAATCACACTTATGTTTCTTTAGTTACCCTTTGCATTACAGGACCATGGGTGTCCCTTTAGGAAGTCAACCCATGGCCTCAGACTTTGTAGTAGATACACTTTTTTACATTACTTATTAATTCATGAATCCCCAAGCGACACCCGGTGGCCGCGCATCTATTGTCTTACTATTGTGTCTCTAATTGACGGTATCTGAAGGGTTAAAATATTTTCTCTGATTGAAGTTCTCTGATTACTTCAAAATATGCAAATCGGACTTACACACAAAGAGTTCCGTTTACAATATTAAAATCGAGCAAAAACGTTGAAAAATGCATTTCTTGTACTGAAAACTTTTATTTTATTATTTTTTAATGTGGCACAAAAAGAACTATACATTCTATGAAAATGTCAACCCGCTACTTCCGACGGTTTATAAGATACAGTCCGCTTTCAGACGAACAGACAGACAAACGGGTCCCTAAAAAAGACACCAGCCCAAACCAGAACAACATAATTTGTCAACGCAACGGTGTTCTGTAAGATTGAGATAGCACGTCGATATGCGTGGCCGCCACTGTAATTTGTGCTGGACACCGCCCTCACTGTATACTTATGTGTGTCCTCATTTGTAACTGAAACGTAATTACGATTTGATAAATATGTTATCGTTAAATAAATTACTTTGATTGGTAAAGTTTGTTGGCTGTTCATTAACCCTTCAGATACCGTCAATTAGAGACACAATAGTAAGACAATAGATGCGCGGCCACCGGTGGTCGCTTGGGGATTCATGAATTAAAGCTTAAAATATTGGTTTCATTAATGTCAATATTATTTATATTGACGGTAGGACATAAACAGGGTTATTTGTTAAACACTAACAAACTTGCAGGACTGTATTACTAACATACTGTGATCCTGATCTGATTGGTAAAATTTTGACACCGATAGAAAGCTACTTTATTCTTGAGTGTATTTTATGTATGCAAGAGAAGCCGCGGGCAAAAGCTAGTTTCAAATAAATAACAAAGGTATATGAAAAACAAAAAGGTTGCTTCACTCATCTAATTTAGGTCTGCGGCAGTTAAGACATGGCTGCAAAATAAAATAAAAAACATTTCGAGGCAACAGCTTAACCCTTCAGATACCGTCAATTAGAGACACAATAGTAAGATAATAGATGCGCGGCCACCGGTGGTCGCTTGGGGATTCATGAATTAATATCGTTACAAATAAACAACAAGAGACCTATTAAAAGAAAGTACACGACAAATAAAACTAACAACCCTTACCTCGTTAACGTATTTTGTAATAACATCCTATCATTACGTCTTCCGCCATATTGGGAGACATAAGACAGATGCGCGTGCGCCGTTACGGTGTTCACCTGTTTCTTTTAACCCCAGGGTAAAAGAAAGGGCTATTTTTAAAGCTTTTTATACACGTCTTCTTTCGATTTGGTATTGCGAATTAGCATTCGATATTTTGAGCGGAAAATTAGGGGCCATCAAAGACATTATGAGAGGTATTCGCCATTGGCTATAATTTTGCCACTGTTTTAAAGCGTGTCCAGAATGATTCCGAGAAGATTTGGTCTTTGTTGTCAGTCAATATGTCCAGTCTTTATATAACCCCACCAACATAACCTAGGAAGGTTATGTTGGAGAGTTTTGGCCGAAAGGAGTTGTGTATCGACGATTTCGTGGAAGGATACCGAACTCGCAGCGGAACACGACGCCGTCACTTCGTGTGCAATAGTTTAATTATAAGTAGATGTTATTTCATATGTATTAGTTTATTATTTTTTTGAATTATTTTATGTATAGTGGCTATGGGCCATAGTAGCCTGAAATAAAGAATTATTATTATTATAAAAGTATACTCTGAATTCAGTATTATACTTTTATACAAAGAGCAGAAATGAAGAGAACCAATTCCCCTCACAATTTGGCGCCTGGATATTCTATCCTGGGTTGGAGTTTTTGGTGGGATTTCATCGAGTGATGTCAGTGTCTGTTTTAATTATTCGCAAATTGTTGAGATGCTGTGTGATTGTTGTGATGTAAAATTGGTGTAGTTTTGTATTTCAAGTGTCAGCGCAACTAGACAATATGTGGAACCATTGAAACAGCCGCGATCTCTGTAAAATTGAGCTGAAAAATTTTTTTTTACATCATTTTAAACAACCCTATTCATTTTTGAAAGAGCTTTTTCAACTAACATACATGAACGTCACGACCACTCAGAATTTAACTGTCACTAATTTCTCACAATTTAATTTAAACAAAAGTATTAATCAAAATCACATTCCTGAAGAAAATACTTTCATATCAAAGTCTATGAATTAATTAAAAATGTATTATAAGCGTTAAAACGTGCTATCTCGTGTGTAGTTTATAATTGCATAGAAAATAATGTGCCAGGCTTTCATTATGTCTGCAGCCCCGCTTCGCAGGCCCCGCCTCGTTACGCCGAATAAAAAAACCGGTATCCTTTTTCATTTTATTTATCGGTTCGTTAAAATGTTCGTTTTTGTGTATAATTTACTTTTGCTCGGAGAAACAATTTAACGATTTGCAGCAACGTTTTGAAATGTGTTACGAATATTTTTTTTTATGATAAAGCTTCTTTACTGATTCTACTGACGGAGTTCTCATTGTTATTAAAGCATTTATTTCAAACGAGTTCAATATTTTGTTACAAACCATTTTGTAAAAACTAATATTAGTATTGGCAGCAAACAACTACATCCGGCCTAAATGCAGATTCACTCAGTATAGTGATGGGTTCAATGATAACAGTTACTACAGGACCCACAGATCATAATCGGTAGTAACGACTTTTAAATTTCTATTATAGTGTAGCATATAAACACCAATTTTATACTCTAAGTATTAAACTAAAGCAATAATATTATTTTATTATTGTGGAATTTATTATATTATTATTATTTAATATTTACAGAGAATGTACCATTTGATTATTATTATAAGAGCTGGTGAAGAACGCAAGGATCTTATAGATACAAGACGCACAGGATCAATGTGACTATACTTTGGGGAGGTCTATCAGTGAACGTCTGTCAGCAGAAAAATAAAAAAGTTGGATGGTCGTAGGGCCATTTTTTTATTGCCTCTAGGAGTATTCCTAGAGCCTCTAAAAGGACGCCTTTATCCAATGTTAAGAAACAAACGGTTGTTTTTTTAATGTACAATTCGTCATATAGAGTCTGTACTTGATTCGCGTGCCTTGCTCGCGTGTCGGCCTACCAACGTTGCTTTTATGCGTTTTCATACCGTAAGCCCTGGTACTCCTTCTTAACCTATATAGGGAACGAGTGGTAAGCGTTTAGCTAACGCAGGGTTTATAATAATGTCGTACTTACATGTATATTGTGTTTGAGAAGCCATTTGTTTGTTGTTAATGTGCATGTGGAAACAATGTTTTTTGCATGTTTAAGTGTTAAGATAGCATATTTTTAACCAGCTTTAATTGTGTTTGTAGGCCTGCCAAGGCTGTTAGATTGTTCAAAAGGGTAAGGCTCAATTCACACCGAGATAGCAGCAAAGCAGCGAGCAGTTTCAGTGTCATACAATTTCTAAACTTTATCGTCGTTACTAAAATATTTGTTGGTTGTCTTGGTATGGTCATGTGAAGAGGAGAGATGGAGCGCATATTATTAAAAGAGTTTTGAGTATACATGTAGATGGATGGAGAGGGAGAGGAACACCGAAGAAAAGATAGATGGATTGTGTGAGGAGTGATATGAAAGAAAAGGGAACAGGATGGAAGAAAAAAAAACGTGTTGCACCGACCCCAAGTAATATGGGATAAGGGCAGGAAGAAGAAGATCGTCATTACTAAAATACCTACTTAGTATCATTTGAGCCACGAAAGTAGTCGGGTCTCGCAACTTTTTCAAGTTTCATGCGATACTATGTATTATAGTAATGAAGATAAAGTTTAAATTATGCGATTGAGCCTCACAGCGGTCTAAGAACGTAAAGCGCAACTCACACAACAAGAAAAACGGATGGATTTTAGTCAGTAAAACTCCCTCTTGCTCCACTTAAAGCAGGAGGAGTAATTTGATCATTTTTCAAAGTAAAACCAAGTTAATATTGCTTTATTCTGGGTGCTGAACGCAAATTCAAACTAATGTACAATTGTTTGATATAAATTATGCTGCCAGTATTTACTTTAAATGTTCAAATTGTACGCTACTCTTTAGACAAGTAAGCCTAGGTTACTGTGTGCCCCGACCCTACCAATGCAGTTTACATTTCCATAACTCCACTAGCTTTAACATAGCCAGAGACAAGTTTACTTTAAAACTAGAGCACGTCAGTCTAACTACGTCACAACATATGATCGAACATACTCCGTCCAATTGAAACCGTTCCATTCAAATTCTTTTCAAATTCAAATTTCGAATTCGCAACGGACAACAGCCAACGACAACACTGGCCGTTTGTATAGTGACGGGAATCGGGCGCTTGAATCGATTATTCGAATGAGCTGTCTATCTGATTGTAGTCGGGAACGGGACCGTCTCATTCTGAACATATGTTGAACGAATGAATGATGTTTTGTTGTGAATGTTTTGGGAATACCCGTCGTTTTTTGTAAATGTTTATTTTTTCGCACTTTTTCCTTTTTCTGATTATTTCCCACCTATGCTGCGGTCCGCCTACCTATGTTATTTATTATCTATTTACAGTTTATCATTAAAACCTCGTAAGACGGGTACAAGATAAAAGATTTTGTTAACGAATTACTCTTAGCATCAATGACCCAAGCTAAATTGTCTTAAGTACATCTGATCCTTTATGTATTCCCATCATGCCATAAATTAGCATGAAATATGCACTCGTGCGGTCCTCAATGCAAGAAAGTGCAAGCTGATGCCTACAATTCTCGTAAGTGAGCGGAACGAACGAAGGAACAAAAGGACGCGAAGATAAATATCAGGTAGAACGCTGAATGATATAATCAAACTGGCCATTAATAATATCGGCAGAGCAATTTCATACAGATCATGAAAGTCAAATTAACAGAGATCAGATTTGTTCAAACACACGATTTTAAATGTTCAAATGTATCAGTGACTGTATTATCTCATCAAACGGCCGAGCGGTTAGAGATCCCATTAGGATAATGGTCGGCTGTAGTTGACTAATGGCCGTGTGTTCAGAGCTCTTTCATTCACTCGTTCGCATTCCATTCAACTCGTTCATACGGTCGCCGGTCGCTCGGCTATTTACAGCTTTATGAGTCCGCGCCGAAGATCAAATAAGTCTTGATTTATTTAAATATGTTTTGGAATTTTGTGCTATATTGAAATCGTTTTGATGGAAAGTGGATTTTTCTATTCTATTTCTATAACAACTTGAATAGAATTTATAGAATGAAATGCAAGAAGTGGTGAATGAATGGTTTGAATGTTTTGGAGTAGGAAATGCACTTTCAGAGAGTAGAAAGTCTACTATTACTGTAAACATTTAAGTTCTAACTTACTCATGTACAAATGATTAGAATAAAACTACACTACCTACACTATCTTGAAATTATTACGTGTACGTAATTTAACTGATACTATGCTACCACCATCGCTACTTATAACTTTCATCACAAAGTTATCATACAAAGCTAATGAACATATCCACAATAGTACCTACAATCTTAAAACAAACGCATAAAATCGATTACTGACTCGAATGGTATAATCGGTAAGTTTGAAGAGACACTCGGCTTTTGAAAATCGAATCGTTATGCCATCCACTACAAACTAGGATCTGAATACAAGTCGTTCACACATTTAAATATCTGTCCTAACTGTATTAAAATAGAGTTGGAAATAGAATAGAAGGAAAGGTTTTATTTTATTTTTTCCGATAATTTATTTTTGCAGTGTCTGAGTTGCCTACATTGAAAATAAAAGCGTGTATTTTGAGATTTAGCCTATTCGCTAGTTTTTGCTGAAGTCAGGTGATTAGTTAGAGAATTTATTGGTTGGTTAATTCCTGCTTCCTAACCTTCATTCACAAAATAACATACATCATTTGTTTTTGAATCCATATAATCGTCGAACGCGGCATAGCAGAAAATTATCCCGGAGTAAAAAGTAGATATTATTATAGATATGCCTTTCCAGTACCTACATGGTCTATCCACATACCTACCAAGTTTCATAGTATGGGTAGGATGACAGCAGGACGTAAATATGCATCTGTAAGATGAGAGAAAAGGATAAGTTAGGTTACATTGTAAAAATTCGACAGCTTTTACCTGCACAATCTTATAAATTATTTATACTTATTTTACAAATAGGTTTTATAAAACACTTTTTCACGCATTTTTTTAAATGTTTTTTAGTGTAGTTATTTGAATATTAAATATCTGGATTTAGGGCTCAAAATGCTGACCCTTCGTGGTTATAGCTACTATCAGCTAATTCAATCAACGTCAGAAATGTTTGGGGCTTATTAGGAACTGGCTTCATTAGTACAGAGGTTAATATAATTAAGACCAGTTCATAGTTTACCACAATTGATTTATGTTGATTAATAATTCACACATCGACTACAAATACCAACTAGGCGAAATAATTTTGAAGCAAGATTGGTTAAATCCTGAAACTTGGTTTAGTTTCCGACGTAAATATGTTTAGAGTTCTATTAATTATGATGATTATATTATTATGATATTTTTCATAGTATTTTTTTCGTCCTGCTGTTAAAAAAACCCATGCTATGTAAGATTTAAAGTTAAATTTAAAAAAAAAAAATGTTAAAATGACGAAATAGTCGAATTTAGATACAATTTCCAAAGATGAATGATTTGGCCAGTTTTACTTAGCCATATATCATGAATGATCAATTTATATTATCTGGCCACGACATACACACCAACACATACGTATATACAAACTTTTGCCTTTATAATATTAATATGATTAGTTTATCAGAAATAAGGGAAATATAAAATTACAGCTGAGGAAAACGATATCATTGACATAAACAACAATAACAGGCCCGTTATCAACATTAACTATCTAACCTGTGTACCAAACCTTATTATGTCGCAGTAATAAAATGAACAACTAACTTCTACAACTAAAAGACACCGACGACGATTAATATTATTTGATAAGACCACAAAATAATCCTTTTATAACAAGAAAAGTCACATTAAAAGTGTGGCCATAACAACGCGTTAACTTAAAACAGTGTGACTAGGGTTCATAAAGATCCCCTACTCCCATACCATATTAACCCATTCGAAATTACTTACAACGTATACATTGCTGTATTTTAAGACACCGGCGTAAACGGGGGTGGAAGGAAAGCGGTAATGAAACGCGTACGTTATAGGTATGGTCGTAAAAGGAAAGTTTTATGAGATTATGTCTTATACGAAGGAAGCGAGGGCAAGCGATAAGATATCACCAGAGACAAATGCTATGGACTTAATAAAGATATTTCCCTCGTAATAAAACGTATGTGCTGAGTTACGTTAAAATTATGGGAGTAATAATTTCTGTATGAGGAAAGAAAGGTGACATAATAATAATAAACAAATTTATGAGCGCTGTTGTATGAGAGGATGAACTGTTTGTACGAGGAAGTGGTGCTTTGAAGAAAAATACAAAATATTATAAGGTGTATAACAAAAAATATCTTTAAGAATTGTGATCGCAATTGCATGGTCTATAAATTCCGCCAAGCCCGTTTCATCATCGGACCACCAGACGTAAGGTACGGTCAACGGTACGTACATGGTGGAGATCCCACCCATATGCACAAAACGATTTGGTAACACATTTACTGATCGTCAGCTAAGGAGTGGAATTCCTTTTCCTGATAGCTACAACCTGAGGATCTTTGAGTCATGAGTGAATAGGTTACTTCTAGGCAAGCGTGCTCTATCGTAGACCTCATCGCCACTTTCCCATCTTCCAATCTTTTGGTTTAAAGTAGAAACAAGAAAATACAACACAATTCAGTTAATTAACGAAATCCGTACTAAAACGTAGCGGATGAATTTGAGCAACATTAAGTTAAAAAAAAAAATTGCAATTTTATGCTACAAGCTAGCTGACCCAATGGGCATTGTTTTGTCGAACTGAATTACATTGAATCAATACAAAGATCCCATAGACTAAAGACTTTTCTAAAAAAACTATATGTAGATATGAAATCTATATTTTATTTATTCCGTGAAACATTACTCTTAAAAAAAAATACGTTGGAGTTTTACCAACATTAAAAAAATACTGGCCGCTTTCAAAAAGATGCACTAAACAATGACAAGCTTAAAGTTTTTGGTGCAATTTTTTCGAGTGAAGTTCAGTGGTTTTTTTTAATTATTCGGAAATTGAATCCTAATTGGCTTGTTTGATGTATTCGTGTTTGCATCTCAGTAACAACTGGCTAAATATGAGAAATCATCGAAACAGGTGCGATCTCGGTAAAATGGAGTTGAAATTTTTGTATTGACTTGATATATTTTCTACCAAATACTGTAAAAACATTATTCAGTGCTATATCTGCATTCTAATCAAAAAAGTGACTGTGTTTTTTTCATTGTTTTTATATATAATTTTGTCTCTATATTTTCTGAACTTAAAACTGTTTTAATTGGCTAAATATTTTTGAACTAACAAAAAAAAAACATAATAAAGATAAATATTTTATTTTCATAAGATAATATATATATTTAAATAAAAACTAACATAATGTGGACCAAAAGTTGCCTTTAAATAAATATTTTTAAAATAAAATAGGAATAAATAATTTCTGTATCTTATTGTAAAAATATCGTGTCACGATGTTTGTTATCAAACTCCTTGAAAACGGTTTGACTGATTTTTAAACGGTATTATTCAATTTGTTATTCAGTAAATTCGGTAGGCTAAGAACATATCGTAAGCTTTTTTTACCCTACTAGCTCCATTCTCCATTTTTTTTTTGATAATTTACATGGCAGAAAAACGTTTGCCATGCTAGTTATTTAAAAAAAAAAACATATCACAAAGTCGAATAACGTTATTTCATACCAGAACCAGCCGAGCAATCTGCACTGCGCTAGACAATAACAACAATGGGCGCGATGGATCAACCGAGGCGAAGGGTCGCGCATGCGTTGCTGTAAATTATAATCCTGTGCTGTGAACTCGCTATCTGACGAAGTACGAATGAGCTGAGAAGTGTCGGAGGTACGAAGCAAGGGCTTAGGGATTGATATTGTTTTAAAAATCTTTTAACGTACGTGCGTACGTACGTCGAAGGAATCGAACAATTTGCCTGCTGTGGTCTTCCCGTCCGATAATAATTTGGGTATCTTCAAGGCTAGAGTGAATAGGCTTTTATTAAATTAGTGCGCCACACCATCAGAGATTGCATCACTGCTTACCATCAGGTGGGATCGCAGTCAAGCACTAGTTTATACAAATTAAAAAAAAAATAACACGCTTAGACCAGCAACGTCTTATAACTGATGACAGGCCTGTTGGTCTATTGGTTAGTGACCCTGACTGCTAAACCGGAGGTCGACGACCAATGTTTGTGTGATGAACACCATCAGACGTAGACATCTGCTAAGTACGGATTTCACGAAACTCCACCCCTAAAGGAATGAAGATGAAACGGGGTCCAAAGTTGGTATGAAAAAACCTCCTTTAAGCGGGCAAAGCTGCTGACAGAAGCTAGTATCTAGTAACAAATATACATGGGCTAAAATTCATCATTCTTTGTAATATTAGTGTGATTGATAAACTATTAAAAAAAACCTTAGTTTTCCAATTTCAATACAAACCTTTCCTTAAGAAAAGTAATGCCTAACTTCAGCAATACCAATGCCACTATACCCTCTCCTACTTTCCTATTTAATAATTTGAAACCTGCAGAGAAACAAAGCTGAACTATGTGGCTCCAAGTCGAACGCATAAATCTGTACTAGGCGCTATGCCCCGGGCGAGTCGCGGCCCGGCCATCGAACCGAAACACCTTTGAATTAAATCCAATGTATTACTGTTTAACTATTATTTCCTGATGTCGGTGAGAGGAAATTTGTCTATGGGATGCATTGTCATCGGGTTCTGTGAGTAGACTTAATGAAATAATTGGTTATGGTAGGGCTTCTAAAACATGTTCATTACACAAGAACATAAAACAAGCTTTTAATGAAAATAAATTTTTCTTAGCAATATTTTATAGCTCGATATACCTATATAATTAATACTCGGCAAGACGAATCATACGAGCCCAAACTCGATGGGATTGTGTCGTTTAATTACCAAGTTCCTATAGCCACCTTGCGGTTCCATCATCAGATCAGTTCTTTGTCATAATAATTTTGCATTGTCATCTAATTGACACGTGTATGCAAAATTTCAGCTTGTAATTTTTTTTTATATAAAGTGGGATTGCATGGGTCACATCAACCGCATGCACTCTAACTGTTGGGCAAGTCTTCACTACGTGGTTACCTGAGGATGGACAACGCCACCGAGATCGACCTGAGAATAGGTGGCGAGATGACCTTGACGCCTACCGCAAGGGCTGGGGGTCTACTCGCTTTCTCTGAAACGAAACTTTCGTAAACGAACGATATTCATTTGACGTTAAAATTGCAAACAATTCTCTGTCATAATTATATTTTTTTTTCGAATCATAACTAATTAGAGTAGGTTTAGAGATTCGGTACGTCAAACAATTTCCGCATGTGCGAAATTTCGGGAACAAAAGGAACCGTGGTAGGAAACACGCGAAATTTCAATCGAAACTTCGTTTTGCGGAGAAAGCGAGTAGACCCCCTGGTTTCAAGTGGCTCGAGAAAAGAATACCTGGAGGATGTTGGGGGACGGCCCTTGCCCAGCAGGGGCAAAGTATAGGCTAAATTAAAAAAAAAAAATTCCAGGTTAAGCTCACCTTTGCGCATCAATTACTATGCTATTGTGTTTTGTACGTATCTCTATTGTGTGCAATAAAGAATAAGAGCGATTGGTAAATTATCCCGCTAACCTAGGATCACACTAATATTATCATACAAATAATACAAATACGTGTTGTGTTGGTTACTCGTTCATGATTTTATGGCTGATCGGATTAAGTTAGAGAGAAAATTGGAACACGTATAGACTATGTCCAGAAATAGGACATAAAATGCTTTTTCTTTAATATATTTGGACTTTCACTCAAAAAAAAACTACTGGTATAAGCTAGTATTTTTTTTTAAAGTTGACGAAGATGACATTCTTCAATCTTCTCAGAACAATAAGTGTGACAACAAATATTGATGTTGACTAAGAAAACGAAAAGCTCGTGCACTGTGGTCACAAATAAAACATATCATATTCCTTCTTGCTAAAGCTTCTGCCAATAATTAATTATATAACCTTGTTAACCCAACACGTATCCACAAACGTGATATAACTTTATACAGCCATTTAAACAACCAGAATTTAGTTTTATATTCTTAACGAAACAGGGGAAAGCAACCCCAGCAAGTTAATATGAATCAGGTGGACGCAAGACCCCTATTTCCAAAACCCACGAGCCCTATTCGGACCCCTTAAAAATTTATCAAATGCACCGCAACGGAAATGTCTAGTATTCTTATACGTATAGGTTCAAGTGAAAGTTGTGAAGGAGAGTTTGGGGATCGCTGGAGATTTACAGCGTTTCAACTGAAGGCCCTAATAGACGTAAATTACGTTGCGGTCCGATTTATAGACTATATTTCTTTTGTTTTTCTTTTTTTATCGATTTATTGCCAGGTGTGGTGGTTAGTGTTTGGATATTTAATACGGCTGGCAGTTGGAACTGTATGATATTTTTTTTTTTGTGGTGGGCAAAAATCATTTAATGACAACCCCAGCTCTTGGTTGGAGCGGGAGATAGTGTCAGTCTCTTACTCACTAAAAACCCACCCAGTTCCTTCTAGCCTTCATACCGGAGCTCGAGCTCCCTTTCGGATAACCCTGGCCTCAGTAGGCTACGACCCAGCTGGGCCCCTGCTGTTGCTGACAACTCCTTGAGGCGCGCGGGAACAGTGCGCGCCGTCGACGTCTTGAGCTCGGTCCGGACAGTTACCGGTCGGTCGGACAACGAGCCACCCAATGCTAAAGCCCTAATAGACGTAAATTACGTTGCGGTCCGATTTATAGATTATATTTCTTTCTTTTTTTATCGATTTATCGCCAGGTGAGGCGGTTTCAGTGTTTGGATATTTAATACGACTGTCAGTTGGAACTGTATGATGATCGTATCGCTTTGTTTATCCAGTATCCAGTGTTCTGTTGGCATCACTGCTGATTGGTACCTCAATGTTGGCACGTGCTCACCTTTTTTCCCTTAATTGGGGCACTTGAAATTCTACGATAGATTGTTTTGTTGTATTATTATAAAGTCGAGTACACTTGAGCTTGTTTATAGCGTAGCGTAATTGTATTAGTAGTGCTTCAGATTATTTTGAAAGTAAACAATTGTGCTGTTGTTACACTCATATATTTATTTATTTACCAATTTAATTATACATAATAATAAAAGAACAGATTAAGGAAACAGAAGAATAGTACAAAGATGATACTTATTTCTAAAGAAATCTCTTCCAGCAAAAAAATCTCTTTCATTTTTATGATCGACTAGCTTCTGATAGTGGTTTTGCTCAAATGTAAGTAGAACATTTTCCCAAAGGAACATACACTTAGGATAAAAAAGTATGGCCTATTTTAAGATCTGGCCTACTTGTGTGCCAAATTTCACCTGAATCCATTTAGCCGTTTAAACGTGCAGGAATAAAAAATACACACACTTAAGCATTTCTAATATAGTGCGATAGTTATAAATTGTGCGATAATTTCAAATATCAAAATTAGTCAAAAACTATATTGTCAAATAAATACAATAATAAAATCAAAGTAGTTTTTTAAATTAAACATTATTCTCAGTATATCAAAATTAAAATATTTTGATATAGAAGATTGATGTCAAAATTTCAAGATTAATACAATAATGTAAATTACAGGATAATTTACAAGATTTATAATGTTAAATATATCTGTTACAAAATTGCATAGATTATAGCTTGAAGCCAATCCACCGCATGCAGACTACTAAATGACCACAGCTTATATGGTAAAGTCAGTGAAATATCAAAGGGAATATGAACGACAATGACCTGTACTTATCCGTTTTCCACAGTTGACATTTGCAACTTTCTTAGACAATAATAGTACAGAGCAGATATAAAGTATATTTTTCAGTCGATTGCTCTTTCATTACAGATGTCAAGTGTGTAATGAGGAATGATGTTATGTCGGTCTGAAAACATACCAGATTTGTTTCCATACCTAATTTTATGGTATTTTCTTTATTCTATCCTGATTCTACTGTTTTTTTATTTAAATGTATGTGTGAGGTACAAATAAACGTTTTTCTTTCTAGATAATATCGAAAGCAATAAAACATGAACAGTTTTTTTTTTTAACTTTGGCATTAATTAAGGATTTAGCAACAATCGATTTTGGCAAAAATAGAGATCCATATTTTATTTATTCGACGTTTTTAATGGTGTCTTTCATTACCGTAGAAATAAAATATACATTTGAATGCGTCATATCATTAACCCTTCAGATACAGTCAATTAGAGACACAATAGTAAGACTATAGATGCGCGGCCACCGGTGGTCGCTTGGGGATTCATGAATTAAATGACTTTCCTAGCTAAAAATAAATAAAAAATCGTTTTTCGGTACAGTGCACCTCTGTAAGTGACGAATTCACTATGCCTAAAACTTTTTATGTCTTCTGTTAGTGTATGTCTTAGTGAGTAAGTCGTTGAGGTCTACTAAATAAATAAAAATTAAATTAACATCACCAAAGATTGTTTTGGTTATCATACTTTTGGGATATGATGCCAAAATAAAAAGGAATTATTCAACTAGACGATTCAAATGACACCCGTTTGAAATTTGTTGTTGGATGGGAACAGTTTTACGCAATGTGCTTTGGTTGTTTATTAATTTCAATAAAATTCAGGCCGTGCAACAAAGCATATATTATATTAAAATTTTCATAAAACTCTTCTAGAGTAGAAAATAAAAAAATTATAGTCGAAAAGCTGTTATTTTTAATATAAATCTCATCGCGTAGTTTAAAGAGAGTTTTGTTTTCATTAAAAACTGATTTGGATAAAGTTTACAACAAGACTTAAGAAGGAATTGTCTTGACATTTGTCTGTCGGAGACATCTGTGTGTAACTACAATTTTACTGTAAGTAAAGGATCGCAATCTATTACAAATAAAAATATACATCACTAGCTTTTGCCCGTGGCTTCGCCCGTAAACATAAAGTATAGCCTATGTCTCTCAGGAATAAAGCAGCGTTCTATCGGTGTAAATAATATCTCAATCGGACCAGTACTTTCAGAGATTACCTCCTACAAACAAAAAACAAACTTTACCTCTTTACAATATTAGTGTAGATTAGTCACCATTTTCATGGATTTGTTTTTGAAAGGATCATTTGGCCCCGGTGCGAAAGGCAACGAAGGAACAAGAGTGGGTTTTTAGTCAGTAAAAGTCTGACACTATCTCCCGCTCCGCCCAAATAAGGGGGAGCTCATAGGATGCTGTTTCCACCTGAAAAAAAAACACATGCATTGAACATTCCACCTCATCATCTTCTTCCTGCCCTTGTCCCGTTTTATTTGGGGTCGGCGCAACACGTTTTTTTATTCCATTCTGTCCTGTCACTCGTCACGCTATCACTAACTCTCTTTTCTTTCATATCACTTCTCAAACAATCCATCCATCTTTTCTTTGGCCTCCCTCTCCTCTCCCCCTCCATCCACATGTAAACTCATAACTTTTTTAGCAACATGCGTTCCACCACCAACATAAAACATTCCACCTATACAGGATTAATGTAAATTCTATTTTATTTTTTTATTTTTATTTCACAAAAAAATAAAAACTGTGAAATATATACTATTTGATGTGTAAACTAATTTACTCACATCATACTAGATTATCCCAATTTTTATAATAGAACATTTTTTATTAAAAACATCGCCAAACACAGTATAAATAAGCCCAATCTTATCTACGTATTAACTTTTTCTAAGCTAAAGTGAGTTGCCAGTGATGAAAATTTAAAATGTCATCATGACCTTTTAAGGGGCGCAGATGTTGCCAAACTTTTTCTTTATAAGAATACAAAATTAACTTTCTGGAAAGTTAATATTCAAATACTTATACTGACATCATAATACGTAAGTTTATGTCTTAAAATATAATATGAGTATGAAACTTACATTGGGCTCCAGAAAAAGGAAAAAATAACAATGAACAGTGATTTAGATTGTTATTTTTTTCTTTTGGTTTGGGTTTTGAACGATTTGTGTATTTACCTAGTGTCTTTTCGTTTTTATAATCTGTGACTTAGGCTTTTCTTTTTGTTCTGTTCTTATTTCTCCAGTAACCTTGTTTATTTCAGCATCCTGATCTTCAGAGAAATCTTGTTTCATGCTTTTTCAGCGTCGCTTTTTTTGTCGTAGTCGGATTTTAGTTATTTTTTTTTACTTTTTGGGACCTTTAACATAACTATGATAATATTTCTTAGATACAAGTAGAAAATAAAACCAAGTATATCATCATGTTTTACACAAACGTTAGAGCTATCTAGATGACAGCATACAAGGTCAGAATTTGAGCCAGATCAACATGAAAGAAAAATACTCCTAAAAAATATTTCTTTATAAAATTTTCGCTTCTCTGATAAATGATTTTGAATTAAATCAATCCTAAAACAAAACATAGCGAATGTATCTAATGTTATACATAAAACGCGTGAACTGTAAAAGCCAATTGTGAGAAAGTTATTATCGTTCATGTAGCCGATAGCTATAACTCGTAATATTTATGTTTTATTACGATCTATAAACTCAGCATGCCATTGCTCACGGTCTTAGGAAAACCGAAATATTTTGTGTTTTTATTGCACGACTTTAGTTAAGTGGTTTTGTTTCACCAGATTAAATGGTAAGATGGTTTGTATATACGTACTAGACTAGCTTCTGCCATCGGCTTCGGTCATGAAATTGTTGGTTTGTCCATTCAAATTCTTGGATCTCTGTATCATAATTTTTTTTTTATGTGAGAAATCATCTAATTATATTTCCCGCCCTTTTGTATCTGATTTTTACTGACTAAAACCCAGTCCTGTTCCTTCTTTGGCTTCGTTTCTGGGCCCCGGGGTGTCCTTCTGTGCAAACCCTCTCAGTTCGTCGTAAGGTTGGCTGAACCTAGAGTAACATCGTTCGCTAATTATCGCTAATCTATTCTAGCTATCGCTAATTATATTTTATTGAATATACCGGTTTATTTGTAAAACACTAGCAAACTCTCAGAACTATGTTATTAACATCATAAACAACAACTTTTGTTCTATGACTTTTAAAAATTTATTATATTTTAGTTCATCAGATTTTCATATGAAAATTAAAATACATATTTAAATTGAACGTTCTAAATATAACGATATCTATGCGAAGCAAGCGATAGTACAATAGTAGAGAAGAGCGAGGATTGTGCGCGGGAGACGTAGATGGGTGCAGCAAAATAGAACAACGAAATCTTGAAGGTTTGTTTTCGGTAAATGTTTTGTAAAAAGTCATAGAACAAAAGTTGTTGTTTGTGGTGTTAGTAATACCGTCCTGCAAGGTTGTGTTAGCTATAGCTAGCTGTAGAACCTGACACTGCCGTGCAAATGTAAATAAAAAACTTTCGAAAATTTGAATTTTGCGGCGTACCCTGTAACATTTACCTTAAGTAGATACTAATCTATGCCAAATCTCATTTTTAATATCGACAAGTTTTCAATTTACTTTCCCTTTTAGGATTACGAAATATTTTAATGAAAACGTAAACGATTTCGGTGAAAACGGCAGACACTGTAAACTTGATAATATCAAAGACATATTTTTTAATTCCAAGACCACTTTCTGGGGACCCAAGACTCGTTACGAAAAATCTACAGTAATCTCCTGCTAGTATTAAATTTTGTAAATTATATTATGAAAACGGTCTAAATAAAGGTGGTTTCGTAAGTAAAAGCTATCGTATACATTGCTATCAAGCCTGGCCACGTACCGAACGTCGTTTACTAAAGATTTACGCAACAGATAGATCTTACTCGAACCCTTTTCAGTCGTTTTATACCCCTAATTCTACCTACGCAACGTCAAAACGTAACATGTCTTTTAGAAGCCCAAACCGAATAAGTTTTTACCGAATTGATTCGGGATTTTTATTCTGCAACATTAACACAGACCTAAACAAATATTCTTAACACCTTATGCTGTACAACATAAGGTTCCAATTTAAGTGGCCACGTTCAAACATAAGTGTATTGTGTAAAGTTGTGGGATGCGTTCAAAAGTTAGGCGTTCGTTTTGTCCATTTTTCTTCTCCCCTACGACGGCCATAGAATGCTATTTTTAAAACATTCAGCGAGCTATCTCAGTTGTGTTATGGGAATTTGGTTTCAGAATGAATACTTGTTGATTTTTCAGGTTTGAGGTAGTTTTAGGAAAGCGCAGTGTCGGAATGTTCAATATTAATAGGATTTGAGTTGATTTTCATTAAATTGAGACACGCATGGTGGAAACTTATTTATTTATTTATTTAAGGATCACCAACGAGTGTTACAAAATAAAAAAAACTTAAACTTAAAAATAAAAAAAAATGGTACACGTAGCCTGGTCCTATAATGAACACTCAACCTGGTCCTATAATGAACGCTCAACCTGGTCCTATAATGAACACTCAACCTGGTCCTATAATGAACACTCAATCACTCAATCACTCAACTTAGTGAATTGTGCTAGTAAATTACTAGCAAAAGGTCGATTATCTTTCTTGATATTTCTACTTCGTCTCCTCTCTAGGAGTAGGAACTATCAAGATTTCTAGAGCAATAGTGGCCCAGTGATAACGGCCTAAATTTATAATTTCATCACCACTACTCTCAAAACGATGAAAGAAAACATCGTGAGTAAATTACTACAATAAACTGAATTTGAGATCGTCAATACGTTAAGCTATGTTATAAATAGATTACTTTGTTATTTTTTTCGTACATTCCAAAATCATCTTTGAAAAATTTGTCTCTTTGGAATATCAGGCGACAGTTTTCCTTAAGGTAGCCATAGACGCTAGGGTGTACCTGACAGGTTTGCCTGTACACTGTTTTACAGGTAAACCAGAGCGTATATGTTGCACAGCTGTGCAGGTTTCCACGCAAGTTTATTTGACAGGTATAACTGTGCAGGCAAATCTGACAGGTACATTCTAACGTGTATGACTGCCTTTATTGTACTAGCAAAAATAAACAAGGCCTCCATTGACTTAAACAATAGCATAAAAAAACTAAATATTGAAAATGCCAATAAAAAAAACAGTATTCAGGCAACAAACCAAACGATCACAATCACCAATTGAATGAAATTGAACGACTACATGGCCCGTTCGTTTCCGTAATGAAATTAATCGCCGTCACCAATTGAGCGAACGCGAGTGACCGCCTGACGGGACACCGAAATGATTGCCACCCAAACTTTAATGTTACTAGCCATTTTATATTTTGTAATTATAGTCACGTTAATAATGTTTGCGTACACCAATTTAATGATAAACTTTGATTGCACGGTTTTTTCGGTTCGTTGGGCAACGGGAATTTATTTATATTTCGACGCTAGCAACCCTTTGGGACTATGTTCAGTTGGTCATTTGTGCTCATTATGTTTGGTATCGGTTTTCAGTATTTTATTTATTGCCCTTATTAAATGAAATGTACTTTTTATGGATTTTTCATATTCAGAATAAGTTTTGAAATTAACCTTGTTTTATTATGAAGTATATGGCTACGGCTAAGTTCTTTTAGTATCTGACTGTAAAATGTAGTGTATCATCTGATTGGATTAAATAATGTTGCATAAAATTTTAAAATATGGCCATTTAAGGGCTTCTTCACACGTACCACAAACACACCTCAACCACACTACGTAGTCGAGCGTATTTATCCTTACTAATATTATAAAAGCGAAAATGAGTTTGTTTGTTTGTTACGTCTTCACGTCTAAATGGCAAAACCGATTTTGATGAAACTTGGTACACGGATAGACCATGTCCTGGAATGGGACATAGGGCACTTTTTATCTCAGAAGTATGTTCCCTTGGGATAATTTTCTGCTATCACGCGGGCGAAGCCGCTGGGAGCAGCTAGTATCTCAAACAAATATCTCTTTTTTTTAAATCCCGCACCCAAAAAGTAAAAATGGGACTCTATACTATACTTTGCTGTATGTCACCAGGCTGTACCTCAAGAAACGCGATAGCTAGACAGGTGAAATTTTCACAAATTATGTATTTCTATTGCCTCTAAAACAACAAATACTGAAAAATAAATATTTAAGGGGGGCTCCCATACAAAAAACGCGTTTTTTTTGCCAAATTCCCTAAAGATGGTACGGAACCCTTCGGCGCTAGTCCAACTCGTACTTGACCAGTTTTTTTTCCTTTTAGCTTCGTATGGTTTGTGTATTTAATCAATAGCAAGTTTAAAACATATGTAGTTTTTTTTAATAACCTATATACAAAATAAGGTCACTTTACTATCCACTAGTTAAAATTATCCCTAGGGAACATACTCCAGGGATAAAAAGCATCAGGACATGATCTATCATCCGTGTACCAAGTTGCCGAAACTACGGAGCGTGAAGTAACAAACATACACACACACGCTGGCAAACTTCGCCATGTACGCCAATGCGGATGTAACTACATTCCAATGTTTTTAAAGTATTTGAGAGCAAATGTATCGTATCACAGCAGTTTCGGTAAGCTTGGCTCTAAAGTAGTCAATATTAGGTACTATATAATTATCAGCTTCATTTTACTGTAATTAAGTTACTAAGTTATTATTGTGTTATTGTGCAGATACTTGAGATATAATATAATATTCTACATCTATCACACAATGCCATCTAATCTTAAACAAAACAGAGCTTGTTTTATGAGGTAGACAACTGATAAACATACTTAATTATATATTTATAAATACATTCATAAGTAATATAGATAAATTACACCCAGACACGCGCAGGAACGTTCGTTGTGGCGACGCTTGGGGGAGGCCTATGTCCAGCAGTGGACGTGTATCGGCTGAAATGATGATGATGACACCCAGACACAGAACAAATGGTCATGCTCATCACACAAACATTGGTCCTGGGTGAAAATCGAACCCACGACCTCCAGCATAGCAGTCAGGACCACTAACCACTAGACCGACCCGCCAGTCGAAACACATACATATTATAGACAAATTACACCCAGACACAGAAAAAATTATCATGCTCATCACACAAACATTTGTCATGGGTGGGAATCGAACCCACGACCTCCGGCATAGCAGTCAGGGCCACTAACCACTAGACCGACCCGCCAGTCGAAATACATACATATTATGGACATATTACACCCTGACACAGAAAAAATGATCATGCTCATCACACAAACATTTTGTCATGGGTGGGAATCGACCCTGGCATAGCAGTCAGGGCAAGTAACCACTAGAACAACTGGCCAATGAAGATACGATACAATGAGATACAAAACTATTTTATTTTAATTCTAATGTATCTAGAATAAATTTGAAAACAGTCATTGAACTTCAGTCGGAAAAATCCCGCCAAAAAACTCTTCATACCTCTTGTTAGCCTTCTGAAAACAGTCATTGAAGTCGGAAAAAGCCCGCCAAAAAACTCCTTATACCTCTTATTTCCCTCTAATTTTATCATTCCCTATCGCTAACCACTGACATAGGTTCCATCCTTCTTCGGGAGCAGCATCGATCTTGGTTCAGTAATTATTAGTGCCAGTCCCTTGTAATTGGCGCAATCGGTCATGGCTTGCCGTCGCTCTTCCATCATTGGCAGAAGCCATTTAGTTGAAGTGTTGTGATTGGCGGAGACAGCGTGTGATGGCTTTGGGCAGTCAGGTGTGGAGTGAACGTGTGTTGAAATTCTTCCTCTATAGATGGTAGGGTTAATGACTTCTGTTATGGTTTTGAAGTTTTTGTAGAGCTATATCATAAAGGCGATTTGTATGTTTGTTTGTTATTTCTTCACGCTCGAAGGGCTAAACGGATTTGGATGAATTTGGCAAATTTGAATTTGGTTACATAGGACTTTTTTCATCCCGGGATTACAATATTCTACTTTCACTCGGGAGAAGCCATAGGCAGCAGCTAGTAGTACATAAGGGATATTATATACTTTTTGCTGCGGGTTTGTTCAAAGAGCAACATACGGAACACAGTTGAATTTTATCCAGTACACATTCTTTCTTCTCTACCTGGAGCAGGAGAAGTAAAAAAAGGGATACTCATATAGAATAGAAGTAAGAAAGAATTACGGCATCATGCAATCTTCAAACTTGTAGAGACGAAGCATTCCGATTCCACAACTATTAATCAGAGGAAACAGTTGTGTAACGAATCGAGTCTAATTTCTCGATATACAAGGGAGACGTGACGCTAATTTGCAATAATTGAACCATGCCGATTGGATTTGCAATTGAGACGTCTAAACCCAAAGCTAGCTGAATTATTAATAACTGGAAAGACATAATTTAAAATAGTTTTTAATAGTAAACGATGCAAAGTCAAGCTAAAAAAACATCAAAATCAGGTCAGTCAAAAGAAGTCTACCACTGGACGTAGGCCTCCCTCAATTGTCGCCATAATGAACGGTCTTGTGCGTCTCGAATCCATCGCCTCGCACAACAGATGGCCGTTGAGGTCGAAAGGTGCTAGAGTTGCGACCACGTACTACAAGACGCAGCGTTGCAAGGCCTCTTACAAGGTAGACCGATGACCTGGTAAGGGTTGAGGGAATCCGATAAACTGTTTGGCCTAATGCAGAGGCCTTTTCTAAAGTGGACTTCTGGTCTTCACTTGACAGAAAAAGTAAAAAATACATTATTGTGTGTAGCTTTTTTTTTACTTTTCTTTTTTTTTGTATTTTCTTGCTTTCTTAACAGTCGGCCATATTATTTTCAGAAGTGGGATTTATTTTTTAAATTTAGAACCACACCTCCTGATAAAATCTTTTGGTCAAATGATGTCTAATTGAATCGCTTGTACAACTTTAGCCTTTGGGGATTGACTTTGTCTTCAACATTGCAACACAGTCACTATTTAATGTCATATTGTACGTAGATATACATTGGCTATGTGGTCTGAGGTTTCATGGGGTGGCCGCGTTAATCGGACAAATTGATTGCAATTTGGAAGCCAACCCCCATAATTACAAAACGTTATTTGCTATTGATGGCTATGCTGGCTTTCTTGTGGGGCACATGTATTGGAGAACTGTCTCTTTGATCGTTAATTAGAAGAAATTAAAGGGTGTGGTTTATATCTTTTTCAAGGTTGGATATCATCTAATGAGTTTTCCCGCTCTAGGGCGACGGCTTGTCAGACTTTTACTAATTAAAACTACACCTATATTCCTTTAGATGCCCTTTGTGTTCTAGGATCACGAGTAACCTTTTCAGAAGTCAACCCATGGCCCCAGTAGGCTTCGACCCTGTTGGGCCTCTAATCAGCCTTTTTAATTTTCCCATTGCTGTGACTCAGGCCTCCTCTCTAGAAGAAGGAATGGGCTGTATTCAACCGCCGGGCCCACCGGGTGCGGGTTGTTGAATATGAATTCCGACATGCCGGTTTCCTCACGATGTTTTCCTTCACCATTCTGAGAACAGTGGTGATGAAATACATTACACAAAGCACGCCTGGATGGGTTTAAACCCGCGACCTGCAACTCGTAAGTCGCTGTTACCAATTGGCCACCACTGCTCTCCCAGCCTGCGCGCATACGATGACCGGTAATCAACCTGCGCCTCAACGTAGATTTTGGTCTAATTAGGCGATGAAAAGCGAAAAATCAATATAAGAGTCCAAAACTGAAATAGTCTGAACCACAAAAGTCAGTACGTAGCCATGTAATTGATACATCCGATTATCATTGCAACACAAAACGCTTATTGAACACACCGCAATTTGATGGCCAGAAAACATTGACCCACAGAACCCTTGCTTGGCAAAACAGCCTCGAGGTGATATAATGACGTGGATGGGATCCAAATGAATTGGATAGCCTATCGGTCCCAATAGGATTGAATATTGATGCACCAGATGGCGGCACATTCGACACATAATTAATTTCTCAGTTGCCCACCGTGGATTTGGACATTGTTGTTCTATTTACATAAGAGTATTTGCTGCTGTTTGGTTTTACCACTAACTGTCCCTGCATACGGGCCTCAAAAAAACGCTGCCACAAATAATCGCCTCTACTAAGAAACGCTAGATGCGCCCACAAATAAATCCGTACACAGCTTGTGGCCATGCCTGCAGTATCATAATGGACTCTGACGAAGAAGAATTAAATGCGCAAATGGCAGGCGGCGGCGTCATTATTATAAAAAACACCGCCACAAAAAAGGCCGAACACCGCCACAAAGGGAAGCTTGTAGCCGCTTCAAGCGTTTTTTGTGGCGGCACCGCCGTACACGAGCCACAAAAAAGGCCGCCTCAAAATGAAGCTTGGAGCAGCGTTTTTTTGAAGCCCGTGTACTGGGACAGTAAGTCAAACCTGTGAGGGAAAAGAGGTCTAAGTCCAAAAATTTAACTTTACAGGAAATGAAAAATACACTCCTCAAACTCCAAATTGTGTGTAAAATCTCGTGTGAATAAAAATAAAAATAAAATATTTACTCCATTTAAAAAAAAAGAAAAATACTTGAAAACGACTTGTGTAGTTTTTGGTGTTAGTTGGACCCTTTTACACTTAGTTATTTCTTCATTTTTAGGGATAGATTAGACAGTTTTCAGCAAACGACAGAGCAATCTTTTCTGATCGCAAAATCGGTCTTACGACCTTTTTTACTAGAGCCTATACAATCATCATCATCATCATCATCATTTCAGCCGATACACGTCCGCTGTTGGACATAAGCCTCTCCCAAGCGTCGCCACAACGAGCCTATACAATGTGTAACATTAAATGCGCAAAACCTCAGACACCCCAAATGACTTTTAAATTAATCGATCTAATTCTATGAAAAAAAAAATCACTTTAAAATATTTAAAGGTTTTATGTGCAGTTTTAGTTTGTTTAAAGTTCGTATCTGCATTGAAATAAGAACTAATATTATCCCGCTTACTTGTTTGTTATTATGTTTGTTAACCTATTTGGGCGGGTTTGGGCACGTGATGCCTTGACCTATTAACAAATAGACAGGACCACATTTTTAATGAAGATTTTTTTGAAAAATGTTACCTATATTAAAAAGTGGTTCAATTGATTCTACTCGGTATTCTGATCAAACAATTTTCAGGTTTTGCGCAGTTAACGTTATTTAACTTTGGCGGATATTTACAAAGCATTTTGTAATTATGATGATTTTCAATATTTATTTTTACCGATAGGTACTCATTTAAACTATATATTATGATTGACTAGTGAATATTGCAATGAACTCATAGTCCTTACTTTGCACCTTTAGCACCTGTGTTGTCAAACTCCAAAGTGTTAGTTAGACAATTCTTCGAAAATCATTAACCGCACTACTTTCGACAAACCACAAGTAAGTGTAAACTGACTATTAGTAAGTGGCGGCTAATATGAGCAAGAACAATGACTAAGCTGTGAATGAGTAAACCGACCGTTACCACAAAATAGATAAATACAGAAGTCAATCTCACGTATGTACTTCACTTTTCATACTTACTCTCAGCAATCGCGGCGCCACTCTGTTCGAGTGCGAACGAGTGTGGCGATAAATATATTTAATATATAAATACCAAATATAAATTTGGAAAAAATTTCTTAGCCAGAAATTCGTACATACACTAAACTACCTACCTAACTTTTCTGCGTTATATAAAATCAAACTATCAAAGTACAAGCCTACCTATCTAATTACGTCTTAAAACTGGTAGCATAATAAACGATAATTCAGCAATAATTAATGTTGAATTAAAAAAAAAACGCGCACTAAACGGTTATAACTTGTTTTTTGCTCCATTATTTAAAAAAATAGATCACAGACGCGTGTCTCAAGCGGATGCATATGCACTCGACGAGATATCGTGTCCGTGAACGGTCTATAGTGTGCGTTGCTCAAGCGCGCTTTGTATATAGATTGACTTCTGTACCTATCTATTTTGTGCCGTTACTGACATGCGGTCAATTGTTTGACGATCTACGGACTGACGGCAGACCGAATGTTACATGAGTCAGGATTTGATTGACATGTATACGAGACGGCTGCTTGCGGTTTTTACTGGATTTAGTATTGTGAGAATTCTGAATGTATTGTAGATGTTTATGTTGGAAGGCCACCCACTAGGTAGACTGAGTTGAAGGTCAAGATTCCGAAGGAGCATTACTCTTGTCTCAATTTTGTATTTGACTAGCAGCTTTATAATGAGCCTTAGGAGTCTTTAAGTCAAGAGTGCTGTATCGTCGGCCATATCTCACCTAACACATATATCATCACTGACTATCAGGTGTGAGGTGAGATATCAAACGCGATCAATAATAATGACAATAAAAAGCTGCCAGTAGCTTAGTCCGCGTGATAGTAAGTAGAAATGTATCTCAAAGAAACATAATCCAGTGATAAAAGTATTCTATGGACAGGACAATATGATGATAAGCAGTGGTGGCCTAGTGATAACGGACCCAACTTCGAGTAGTAAGGTTTCGGATTCAGACTTAGGCAAGCGCGTTATTTTATGTAATTTATTTCATCACCACTGCTCGAAACGGTGAAGGAAAACAGAGAGGAAACAACAGCATGCCCTAGAACCAAAAATTCGAAGACATGTGAAATCCGCCAATCTGCACTGAGCCCGCGTAATAGATTACGGCCCCTCTACTAGAGAGAAAGCCTAAGTCCTCAATGGTCCACATACTTAGTATATCTATGTACCGAGGCGTCAAAATCCGTTCAGCAACTCGAGCGTGAAGAAGTAACGAACTATTTACATTTTAAAGTGTCCTCCATCGCCGACCAAATCATGAAAAAAGAATAATCCATATATATAAAAAAAAACAGTCATCGCCGCTAAAAATTTACTCTTTAGAACTTGTTTACTTTTCTTTAAAACATTCCGTTAACAATAGGTACAATTAGTTAATGGATATTAATAAACTTAATAGCAAAAACACAGGCGTCAATCCGTCTTCGTGAACAAAGGATTATTTTTTTATCAATAAAACTAACTAAATAATAAAATAAACTTTTACATCAGCAATATTCTTAGTCATACGCTTCTAAAGGTACATAGCTGGGTGAATACCCGCTGAACATATTAAACACTTAGGTCATTAACATAAAACAGTTGACAATACTTACAAGGAAAACGATGATAGGTGCAAATTTAAAAATTGTATCGTAAGTTCTATCAACAAAACCTAAAATAAAATAAACTTTATTTTACCAAAAAAATAACACACTTTTTAAACAAATTTAAATCTCTGTTTACAATGTTAAATATGTAAGTGCCTGAAACATCCACACAATACCTATTGCATCTTGAGCCATTCTTCATTTAATTTCATCTCACGAAAATTCAGAAAATGAGAACAGTGGTGGCCGAGTGGTAACGACCCCGACTTACGAGTTTTAAGGGATCAAACCCAGTCAGGCGTATTACTTTGTGTAATTTATTTCATCACCACAGCTCTCAAAACGATAAAGGATAACATCGTGAGGAAACCGGCAAGTCCTAGAACCAAAAAATTCGAAGACATGTGACATCCACCAACCCGCACTAGGCCCGCGTGGTGGATTACGGCCCATTCCCTTTCCTAGAAAGGAGGCCTGAGTCCCAACAGTGGGAACATTATAAGGCCGACTATACCATACTGTACACGCAAATACAGTGACAGGAAAAAAAAAAAACTCGTAGTCTCATTTTCAACGACAAAAATTAAGCCAAACTAATTTTTTCAAAGATACTCGTAGATAGAAAATTATACACATCCAAGATCAATATGAGCATTAAAAGTTATTCAAAACCAATATAAGTTAGTGACACCGACATAAAGTATGTCGCATTACATATGAATATATTTGTGTTAGTACATAATATGCAGACTCATGCATTATGCATCAGAGATCATCGCGGTAAACGTTTACATTAAAGGAGGCTTCACATCAGCCGGGTGCCGGAGGGCAACCGGACGGTGGAACCGGTGATTTTATTTTCTTGAATTATGTTTGGGTCTTCAACATACTGGCAACAGCTAAAGATAAAAAATCGTAAAAAAATTATAAACTTCGTAGCTTTTAATTTTACCTCGTTATTTTTGACATTTTAATAAAAATAGGTTCGCATCAAATCTTACACTAAATAAACAATAGAATGATTGAAAGGGCAGTCCGGTAAGGAAGGAACCCGAGTCGTCGACGGCACGCAGTGTTTCACGCACGTCTCAAAGAGATGTCAATAAAACCATAGGGCCCCAGTAAAGCCGAAGCCAGCTAAGGCCACAAGAATTGTCAAAAAAGATACTATGATCCTGGAAATCAGAGGTCAACTGAAAGATACAGGTGAGTTTTAGTCAGTAAAAGTCTGACACGTCGAATAGCTCGAATAGAATAGCAGCATAGCTCCTAATGAAAACTCTCCCTAACACATAGCATGCGTCGCTATGGAGAAACGCATCCGGTCATATTTCGACCGGTATTAAGAGTTATAGCCGCATTTTTATTCATAGAGCAATTTTAGAAATCCTTTCTTGGACACTCCTAGGATTTTTAGGGGTTTCAAATGCAACCAACCCTTATTTTGGGGGAGCAACTGACCTTTTATACCGGTCATAAAATGGGGTACGTAATGGCATTTTATATACATAACCGTATGACGCAAAATTTAAATAGCTGTGCGTTTATCACGCTTAATGTGGTGGCACTTTTATATGTGTTTAGGATTACGTATTTTCTATCCAGTAATTTAAATGTAAACATTTCTATTAACCAAATTAAAACGATTTACGGGATTCTACCAGTGTTCTGGTTACATTTCCGGATGACAGCGATGTGGAGGAGTACTTCAACGCCTGAGTAGGTATACTTTGTGTTTTTGTATTTTATTTATGTACGTTATGTATTAATAATAATAATATTCCACAACTATCACACAACGCCATCTAGTCCCATGCTAAGCAGAGCTTGTGTTACGGGTACTAGATAACTGATAAACATACTTATATATTTCTAAATACATACATTTTATAGATAAATTACACCCAGACACAGAACAAATGATAATGCTCATCACATAAACATTTGTCCTGGGTGGGGATAGAACCCACGACCTCCGGCATAGCAGTCAGGGCCACTAACCACTAGACCAACAGGCCAGTCTACTCTATAGTCAATTAATAGTTTAAGTTTTTATTATTTACCTACATATGTACATTTTATCTGATGTAAACAAATAAATATATTAACCCCTCGCACGACGGCTAATTTACTAGTATTTTCCTAAAAATATGGTTTAATATTTTCTTATAAATATAGTTCTAGAAATGGATTTTTCCTACACAAAGATTTGTTGAGTGCTGGGAAAACCACTGAAAGATTCTTTTCAATATATTATTATGATATCGAACTCTTGAATGAATAGTAAAATATTCTTCGTAAATGAAAATCCAAATCACAAGTAGTGTTTTGTTTAAGTGAGTTTAATCATCCAATGAATTCTACAGCTCCAGGGCTGAGCGGGAGGGCGTGTCAAACTTTTACTGACTAAACTCACTCCGATGTTCCTTTTTTGCCTTGCGTTCCAGGATCCCGGCGTTCCCTTTCCGAAATCACACTATAGCCACAGTAGGCTTAAGTCCTACTGGACCCCTACAGTTTTGCTGTCATATCTTTGAGGCTCGCGTAGAACAATGATTTAAGCCTCCTCTGTCCGTACGATTACCGGAGAGGTCCTGCGACTCCCAAGACTCGGTGCTTTTCAAATTACTAGTAGCTGCAGTACATAACTACAACTTCAGTAACGATTTTCGTCTATCATAATAACACATTTTCCTCCCCGAAGAAGTATTTTTATCCGTCTATAACTTACGCAAGGAGATAAACAATTAATAACTCTTTTGATCCTTTCTTAAACCACACTTGAACGTCAGACCAATATAAATTGAAACTCCAATAAATGTTGAAAGTGCTCTCAGAATTAATCAAAATAACCCTTCGAACGTTTCGAAAACTTAACAGAGCCATCGAGATCTTAAATCGTTTAGAAGGGGCCCCATATTGAGTTATCCGGCGGTTACACATAAGTAATAATGTATGGCAAGGGTATAGTAACATCGACGCTTTAGACCCCGATACCAGTTTGATAGAGACTGCCTCGATGAGAAAGGGTTCGTACCGATAGAATATTAGGTTGCTATTAATTTTGGAATGTCAATTATGCTAACAATGGATTTGACATGGAACTCGAAGAACAGTAAACCCACTGAAGTGTATTTCGTGACCGCGTATTGGCATAGTTTGTGGTTGACATGCCAAGTCGTGAATCATACACAATACGAGGTGACGAAGACAGCATGGCGCCTTCAAGGACGATAGATGAAATGCATAATAGGATCTCCATACATGAGGAAACAAACCTAAACTAGTTATTTCTCCTGGGTTCAAGCTCAGATAGGCACTAGGCCACTTTTCTCAAAACGGTAAAGGAAAACACAAACACACAAACACACCGTGAGGACACCAAAACAGGGCCCACGTAGTGGATTACGGCTCATTCCTTTTCCTAGAAAGGAGGATTGAGTCCTAGCAGTCCACATTATAACGCTGCTTATGCTATGTCCATGCTTATGCAGCTTTTTTTTTATTGATACAAACTAGAGTTGACTGTGATCCCACCTGATGGTAAAGTGATGCGCACTAGTTTAGAAGACACCTAAATGATAGGCAGATTGGTATGCTAAATGGCTTATATGTTTGTAATGAAATGACCTTTCATTAATTCAAATTTGCCGCGCTTCGCGCGTTGAAGTTGTCAATGGAATTTATGTTCTGTGGAACGGGGTGACGTGTGATTGAATGGCAGATGATGTTTAGATTTTTTTGCATATTTTATTGTTAAAAATTCTATTGTAAAGAGATGAAATGAAGGGATATAATTGAGGAGGCGATATTAGTAAACTTTAAATGTCGTTTCTTTGATTTTCAGGTAAGTTATAGGTGTAATGATCATAGTTAAACGTTGTAATATAGTAAGGACGTATTAAATAAACAAAACTTTGATTTTCAGAGAAACAATTTGTGGTTTATTTGGAAAATCCTCAATAACATATCTTATATGTTTTTTTGCTTTTTGACTACAACAATATACATGACAAAATAAAATGTGTCCAGCACGCCACGGTCACGACTTCATGACAGACTTAAATACTAATAAATTTCATAAGTTATGAAGTAGGTACCTATTGTTGTCTGATTTGTGTTTTTAAAAGATGGAATGACCTTTTTTGGTTTAGCATACATTTGCTTTTTTGACAAGACGGTCCAAAGGTAAATTACATTTAATTCGATTTTCTCTGTCGACGCTACTAACCCGACGAGCAAGTATCGTGTATGCTTAGACCGTAAGTTATCGAGATGCGTTAAAGGCCCGGCCTCACTAATTAATAATGATTGAAATACGATGCATATACGGAACACAGTTTAAGCATTAGTGGGCAGGGCACATTGGGTTCGGTAATGTATTCGTTGGACGATGGCTCTTGGCATGATTTAAATTGTAGGTGCAATTTATTTGGCTACTCTGGCCTCTTATAAGCTCTATTTTAGAGCTAATTATTAGGTGCAGAATATCACATTTTCACGAAATATGATAGGCCCAGTGGCATCACCACTGGGCCCAAATGAATTAGTCAAAGTAATGCACCTGGCTGGTTTTAAACCCCCAGCTTAAAACTCATAAATTATGGCTATTATCACTAGGTGACAGCTGCTCTCATCCTATGTATAATAAAATAATCACCTGTGTACATACTGTAAAAAAATGTTTTAAATAATATCTGAAAATTCTAAAATGTGTTATTCTACAAAAAACATAAAATCTCCCTTCTCTATTATTATTACCAGGTATTTATTATCTACGTAATTGAACTTATAATAAGTTTATGAGCGACCTCATTATCTACTTTAAGATCTTTTTGCTTTTACCAGATTTCACTTTGAATCAAAAACAAATTCAATTCAGAAACCAAACTCATAATTCATACTCGTATTAAAGTTCTGTGTAAAATTAATTTCAATTTTTCATAATTTTGATCTCGACTTCACATAAAAATTCTGTTTATAGGATTTATAAACTTCAAAAATATAAAATAAAACCATAATGTACATCCTCGGGCGTTACCAGAAACGACATGATTGTAGGGATCTCTGACCTTGGACACAAAAACGGAAGACTTCCTTGTTTGTGTCCATGGGAACAATCTGTTCAATTTACGCATGACAGGTAAAGTACAAATAGACGAGACAGTTCCAAGGGCAAACTTTATGACGTCATCATTAGGTGTAACAGCGTCTATATTATTACCAATCAAATACAATTTAATAAACAGACATGTTATACACTCACAAACCAACCGAAAAATGTGTTCCGCGCAGCAGCGGCAGCACTTATGGTATGAGATCCTGTGTTTTATTTAATTTCGTAGCAGCGGGCAGCGTTTGACTAGATCCGATGCGTGACGCCTAAAGGCAAGGATCTCAATTAAGATCCATTCCAGTCTTCACAAGTGCGCGCTCATAGCAAATCTGTTATTTAAATAACATTTTTCCCAATATTTTTTTATTATGGGAGGCTTGCGTTTGCCCACTATCTTTCCTGGTAGTAGGCGATGATGTGGTCCACGAAGGAACACGCTTGCGGTGGAATGACCTATTGACTTTTGACTTAAATACTCCTTGGTTGTAGCTATCAGGAACCACTGTACTTTAGATTCTACTTCCTATTGTTATCAAAATCCTCTAAACTAATACAAGGTGGAGCAATGGCCTGGTAAACTAGAGAGGAGGAACTAGAGAGACTAGAAAAACTAGAGAGGAACTTGGGAGGTCCGTAGCTACTACGTAAGTCTGTGCTGACAAGGATCCGGTCTAACTCCTTGTCATCAGTTATGTTGAAAGCGTATAAGCAATCATATATTGTCAAATATGTCAAGAAAACTGATAGAGTCCGATAGGTGCAAGACCCACAGGGCTGGTTATAGTTTCGACGCTTGGAGAAAGGTAGTGTTTAGTAGTAAACCACTTTCAGCTGAAATGTTGATGATGTTAAAAAAGCAATAGCACCATTTTAGTCCAAAATTGACTTGACTATTATATGGGTCAACAAAGTTAGGCATTACACTCCTAAGTTTGGTGACCCATAGGATCTTTCTATCTTTTTCTTCCATTCTGTTCTGTCACTCGTCACGCTATCACTAACTCCCTTTTCTTTCATATCACTTCTCACACAATCCATCCATCTTTTCCATCCATTCACATGTATTCATAGAGTAAGACCCATAGAGGTTTAAATCTATCGCCCGTATAACAATATCCCCCAATCTTAAAAACAGACCGATGGTTACATTTCTGCATCAATACCTCATCTATACTGGGTCGAAAATAATACCGCTTCTCCATATCTGGGGGTGAGGAGTCAGACATGCATCGCCGGTGGTCGCGCGTCGGATTGCGAACGATTTCGGCATTCGTCGCGTACGCCGCCGAACCGCCGACTTCGGGTGGACGCTATCTGCATTGTTTATCAATTGAGGATATATCGTATAAAAGCTTGTAATGTGTTTTATCAAAGGCAAAGTGACTCATTTGTATACGTACGTTCTATACGGGCTATATATTGTAGGTAATTGCAGTTTCAAGGTTTACCACAGAAATTTTTAACCTCTTATTTATGTCCATACAGTATTTCAGTATATGGAATGACTTTAGACTGGGTCTATTTTTAAATAGTTGAGTAGAGTTGATAGAGAGAGAGAGGCTGCTGAATGCTCTGAACCATGCATCATGGGAGAGAAAGCCTGCGAATGGATTTGGCATACGCCACGTACGTAGCCGATCCTCATGCGCATGCCAACCGCAGGTAAAACGTCGGAAATATGGTACGTTAAATTTTTAAACATACCAAAGCATGGACTTCGTATGTTTATCTAAAAAAAAATCCATATACAAGAGTCTGTCACACTAAACAGGTTGCACTACTTTTGGTTAGCAAACTGTACAGAATCCGAATTAATAACTTTTTGTATAGATAACAATGTAGATAGAACGATGGATATTATTACAAATCAGGAAGTTACAAAATTCTACTGCAGATCCGTGTTTATCAAAATCAGGTGACTGTAGTCATCCTCCAAGCAATGACGCACCAATACATTAGTTGTTCAAATAGACATTCGTGTGGTGAAGAGTTGGTTATGGAGAGTGTATTCAAGGAATCTCGATTTTCCTTAAACTGTCAATCAAAATTCACGCGAGGTATATTTCTGGCTGTAGATACTTAGTCATCAGGTGAGAGCTTGGTACTCAATGCGTACTGACTTACTGAGTCAACTTTATATCGGTATCGTGTGTTTGATGTTGAACGCGTTTGGAATGCATAATAATGTGGTGAATTTAGTTTTCTTTTCTTTGTTTATGCGTAAACGACCGGGGTGTCTAGGTAAAGTTATTATTTGGTTCGCAAACTTCACTTTTACAACAAAGTAGACTGTTTAGCATTGGTGTTCGAGTGTAACTGCTTTTTTGACTTCTAACGGCACCTAATAATAGATAACTTAAATCACTGCTACAAACATTGTCTTCATTACATATAACCTCACCCCGTGCTGCATTTTTTCACACGGGTTGACGTCACACGTATTTTTAATGGGCTATATCTTTGTTATTTTTTGTTTAATCGAAAAAAGAAAAAATACGTGTCCAATATTTTTTTATAATCTAAAATACGGACTAAATAAAATGTGGTTATCTTGACCCTGGAAACTACGCTATTAGGGAGTGCAGACTTGAGTATATGGTTTTAATTTCATCTCGATATATCCACGTGTTTCCGAGATTAAGGGTATTGACAGACAGACGGACAACAATGGGATCCTATAAAGCTTCCTCTTTTTGAGGTGCGGAATCCTAAAAAGAATTAAGTACCTCATTTCACCTTTGAATATTTTTTCTAGCACAAGTTTAAAGATTTCTATCTGTAATAAATTCTTAGAGGATCTCTCCTGGAGTTATCTCGTAATTTATTTTAAACAGATTCTTATTCCACTTTTTTCCGATACCTAACTCAATTTTATCACTATAACCTAGTTCTGAATATCCGTAAATAAGTAACGAGAGGTTGACGGCACGAGAACTGTTCACGGCACGGGTCCGGCGTGGGACCGGCACGGGTCCGGCGTGGGACCGGCACGGGTCCGGCGTGAGACCAGGACGCGGCCAGTGCGAGAGCGTGTTACGATAAATATGTTATGATCTTGTTACGGGCAGTGCTTGCAATATTAATGTGTTAATACAGTAGGAGGACATGATACTGGATGCATGATTTGTTAAGTATGTGTATGTTTGTCATGTAAGTACTGGTAGATAAATCATTTTTTTTTTTTCAGTTTAACTATTTTTTATACGGAGATTATAGCCCTATTGCCAAGACTCCACTGTCTGCCTGTCAGTCACCCATGCGCTAGCAACTAATGCCCGCTATATCCTGCCGTAACCTGTATTGTATTTAGTATGAGTGGTGTCCAGCTTGTGTTCTTTTTTTAATATTTTTGGGAAAAAAATATAACATGGTGTAGTGTTCAGTTACTGATTCTAAACAAACTATATACAGGTTTTGTCCTACTAGAAATAATGTTGTATATATACAGGAGAAACTAAAAGAACATCCCTAAATATAACAGGATTAAAAGATGGATAAACCATCCTTTATTACCAAAAACTGACTTACAAATTAATTATTTAGTCTCTCACTAACAAATCCGTTCGTTCAACTTTCCTGCCCCCGGCAACCCACGCGAGGGTTTGTCCAAACTAAAAGAATAAATAAAATATAAATTAGGTAAACAACAAAACTTAAATTTTAGATATAATTTTGAGGTATTTTTTTTTTCGGTGGGCTAAAATCATCAGAATGATATCCCCCGCCCTTGGGCGAGGCGGGAGATAGTGATAGACTTTTACTGACTAAAAGACCCACCTCGTTCTTTCTTGCCTTTTATACCTGCCTCCCTCCTTCTTGGAAATAGACCCTAGCCCCAGCAGGCTCCGACCCAGCTGGGCCCCTACGGTTGCTGACAACTCCTTTGGAGCACGGAAACAGTGCACGTCGTCGAATTTTCAACTTAGGTTAAAGTAAACGTGTTTTTTTTTTTCAAAATAAATATTCATAATACCTATACTCAAAAACTGGTCAAGTGCAAGTCGAACTCGGAGACCAAGGGTAATTCCGTACGTAAAACCGGCAAAAAAATCACTTTTGTGAAATAGGAGCCCCGCTTAAATTTAATTATTTTTATTCTCTTTTCAGTACTTGTTGTTATAGCGGCAACAGAAATACCTCATATACAAAAAAAATGCGACTGTCTATGGTTACGGTTCATAAGAGACAGCCTGGTGACAGAGATACCTACGGACAGTGGAGTTTTAGTATTAGGGTCACATTTTTACCTTTTGGGGACGTAACCCTAAAAATCTATATATTCTTTAAATGTAATAGTCAAGTTAAATATAGTTTTGAAAGTCCAATATGTCGGTACAATTATAAATTATCAATCACTAGCCACCCGCCCCGGCTTCGCTCGGGTGCAATATTATACATATAAACCTTCCTCTTGAATCACTCTATCTATTAAAAAAAAACTCGTCAAAATCCGCGTTGTTTTAAAGATTTAAGCGCACATAGGGATATAGGGACAGAAAAAGCGACTTTGTTTTATACTATGTAGTGATATAAAAGGAATTTGGAGAAAATTCTTCAGCGCATAAAAACAGAACTTTAAAAAAATATGATTTTCAACTCTCTGCAGAATATCGGAGCGTTTACCTAAGTGCCTTCGGCGACGCGTACGTGGAGGATTGGGTCAGACCGAAATATCAGTATTTATTTGTGACTTCATTTATTTATGGCTGAACCAAGTATGCTCAACGGATCACGGAAAAGTAAAAATGTGATAGCCGGCTTAATCTTTTATTTAAAAGGCAGAAAATTGGGAAAAAAGACTAGTGATATGAAAATACAAAATAATTACGTTGTATATTTAAGGACTGTGAATTATAACAGTTCACTGTCAAAAATATAAGCTTCAAAAGGATTCAAGACATATATTTTTATTTTTTATTAAAGCTAGTACTTGAAGAGGGAGAGGGAGGCCAAAGAAAAGATGGATGGATTGTGTGAGAAGTGATATGAAATAAAAAGGAGTTAGTGAAAGCTACGTTGTGGTCGATCATGGAGCCCGCTTGCCTAGAAGTATTCTATTCTCATCCCCTGGTTGTAGCTACCTATCATCCATCGCATTACCACAACCCTCACCAGTTCATCGGTCCACCTTGTTCTTGTGGTCTACGCTGCTTTATCTGGTAAGTGGACATCACTCCAAAACCTTTTAACCTCACCGACCATCTGTTCTGCAAGGCGCAAGTAATGTTCACTGCTACTTAAGATTTCCGATTTTTCGGGTTATATCAGTATCCTTGGTCCTCTTGCGAATATCGTCAGTTCTGGTACAATCACGCAACGAAAAACCAAGCATCGCCCTTGCAATGGCTCTCCCTGATGAGGCCCATTATGAGCGACCACGTTTAAGAGCCGTATGTTTGTCATCACTGGGAACACGCACTGAGGTTTTAATTACCACGTTGTGTTAAAATGTCAGGCGTGCAAGCATGAAAGTGGGACGGACTTTGTATAGCTCCATCCCTTTCATGTTCAGTTCAGGTCGTCAAAAGGGTCGCGTTAAGAGCTCGTGGTAGGGCCTCTGGCCTCTATTATTGTAAACTCGAAAGTTGATATGTATGGATGTACGATGGTATGTTACTCTTTAAGGCAAAACTACTAAATGGATTTCGATGAAATTTAGTACACAGGTAGACCACGTCCTAAAATAGCAAATAGAATTTTAACTTCTTACTCCGAGAGTATGCCCCTCTTAGGATAATTTTCTTCTAAAACGCGGGCGAAGCTTCATAATTTATATGCTTTTTTTAGTTTTTTTTTCCATGTTCGGTGGTTTTAATTTGAATAAATTAACCTATCACACAACAATATTTTTCGTCCACAGACCCAACACCTGCATGTTATTAAAAACAAACTATCTCTTCTTCAACTGCCGATTGCGACCCGACATTACCATTAATTAAGAGGGCACAGTTAAAAATCGTGAATGTTCGGGCGACTGTCGTAAAATATATCTTCCTTCTAAAACAAAACGATGTTTTGACGTATGCGCCCGCGCAACGGAGGCGACGCTGCCGAAATAGCCCGACTAATTACGATCGCAGTTCGTGTTGTTCTTATTATTTTTGAATTATGAATGGTGGGTGGTGCAGTGATTGGTGTCAGGATATGAGTGTGTAGTACATTTTAACGTTTGAGTATTTTTATCCTTTAATGATGGGATTACTTATGATCAGGAATGAAGGTTTTTCAGTTTAGGTAAATTAGCAGTGCATTCGAAAAATGGCAGAGTGTATAAGCATAAGTTTTTTATACTAATAACTCCAATTGGACTCTAGCACGGCCCCCGACTTACGAGTTGCAGGTCACGGGTTCAAACCCTGCCAGGCGCATCACTTTGTGTAATTTATTTCATCACCACTGCTCTCAAAACGGTGAAGGCAAACATCGTGAGAAAACCGGCATGTCCTAAATTGGGTTACCAAGAATATCTAATATACACCATGTCACAATGTTAGTTACCGTATTCCTCCGAAACGGCTTTACCGATTTTTACCAAATTTTATATGCGTATTAAGTAAGTCTGAGAATCGGCTACTATCTATTTTCCATACCCCTAAGTGATAAGGGTTGTTCACACTTAATTTTTTTTTTTTGATTAATTTTTTTGTTTTTTATTTTTTTATAAATTGGCATTAAAAAATACATACAACACTAAATTTTTACTTTTTTATCACCAACCTCTATTTTTTTTATAGCAAAAAAAATATATAAGGCAAAACAACGTTTGCCGGGTCAGCTAGTATTAGTATAATTATGTTCCCATAGCTCAATACTTGAAACTAAAAATGAAAGTAAAAACAAAAAAAAAACAAATCGACATCTCCCACACTAGTCCGTAAATCCTCACAAACTGAAATCCGTACGGCGAGCATAACAGTTTCAAGAGTGGAGTGGGCGCAAGCGAGCGCGGAGCGGCGCGGCTCCGGGCAATTAATAAGTTTAGACCGGCGTCGAGACGGCCCGGGCCGGACGTCCGGCACGCGGCTGTCACATTGTTGTGTGCTACCGTACGGACGGCAGAATAGATTATTATGGATATATTGTACGATTATAATTTTGGTGTCTTTTAGGCAAGAGTGAATAAGCTTTTAATAAACTATTGCGCCTCACCATCAACGATTGCATTACTGCTTACCATCAGGTAGGATCGCAGTCAAGCACTAGTTTATATCAATTAATTCATGAATCCCCAAGCGACCACTGGTGGCCGCGCATCTATTGTCTTACTATTGTGTCTCTAATTGACGGTATCTGAAGGGTTAATAAAAAAAAGACTACCAGTTTACGTGTAATGCGTAAAATGGTGGTAATTATAAGGTATTTCCGCTGCGCGGTCGCTACACTAGAACTTTTTAGCCCATCGACCATCCGTCCTACGAGCAATATATATCCTCATTGCCACTTTTGTTTGGCCATTCTTCGGGCTATGTCGGTGACTTTGGTTCTCCTGCGGATATCTTCATTCCTGATGCGGTCACGCAAGGAAACTCCGAGCATAGCCCTTTCCATTGCACTGACCATATTGCCAGATATTGCCGTGACCGTTTTAGAAAGTTTTCAATCGGTATTTGATTTTGATACTAAAACAGTGTTCCCGTTTTAATCGATCGAAGTCTATTGATCGTTTTTCATGAGAATCGATCACGTAAAGATTTAACTTGCCTGTTAGTCTAGTGATTAGTGGCCCTGACTGCTATACCAGTGATCGTGTGATCGATCCCCACCCAAGATAAATGTTTGTATGATGAGCACGATCATTTAATATGTATCTGGGTGTAATTTATCTAATATATATGTATTTTGACATATATGAGTATGTTTATCCAACCCGCACTGAGCCCACGTGGTGGATTACGGCCCTCGCCTAAAGAGGAGGCCTGAGTCCCAGCAGTGGGAATATTAAAAGGCTTATTATGCTTATACTTTTATGTTTATCAGTTGTCTAGTACTCATAGCACAAGCTCTTCTTAGTTTGGGACTAGATGGCGTTGTGTAATAATTGTGAAATATTAATCATGTAAGAAATATTGTAGGAGTCCGAACAACTAATGTTAGCTAGACAATATTAATTTGATACTGGGTGTTAGTTCATAGTGTTTCTTGCCGCGGCCTAAAGGCATTAGAAAGTTAGAGCTTATAATCAAAACTGTTAGTAGTACAGCAAAACTGTTCCTATTTACTAACCTACCTTTACCTACCTTTGTATAAACCAACATTGAATTTTAAGCTGTACAATTAACACAGCTATTACTATTATTATTCCCTTTATTCATAAAAAAAACATGTAAATTATATTTTTAAATATTTAAATAAAAAATAAAAGACATTTAAAAATATAAAAAATAGTGTCCCACCGGTATCGGGAACAGGGTCCAAGCTACCGGCGGTCAGGGCTCCAGAGAAAAAAACCTCCTGACTATACGAGCCGTGTCCAGGAGTACCGCTCTCTGAATCAAGCCCTTGATCCAGTTGCCTAACGAGAGCCTCCTAAGGTGTACTCCTATTATTATTATTTTATTTTTGGCGGCGCAATTATTTTTCGAATTGTAAAGCTTTAAGTTTGACTTTATCAAACAAAACTGATGAATATGATAGTTCAAAATCAAGTCATAGCCAATTTTTCAAAAGGCGAATAAGATTTGCTTGAGGATCAAAAAGTCATTTTTAGGTTTTGTATGCAAAATATATCATATTTATTTTCCTGAAATTGTCAGACTATCGAAGTGTTGCTGACGTTACTTACATGTCAAAAGAAGGCAATACTAGCGATCAACCGCAGCGCGCTAATTCAATAGACTAGAAGACTAGTCCTAAGTAGTAGTAGTATATTAAAAATATTGTTAAAACAATAATTCGTTTGGAATTGCCTGCTTTAAATAATTCTGTTGAGTAAAACAAAAGTATAAGACTAAAGGCTAGGCTAAAGCTATATAGTAACTATTTTTACAGGGAAAAATCTGCTTTCAGACACTAGTTTTTTTTTAATAGCCTATACTGTCCCACTGCTGGGCTAAGGCCTCCCCTATTCAACTTCTTCCAGGCATTCTTTTCCCGAACCACCTCGAACCAGTCTCCGCGGTAGACCTGGATAGGTCGTCTCGCCACCTCTTCCTTGGTCGACCTCGGCGGCGTGGTCCATCTTCTAGTATTTATTAAAAAAAGAAAATACTTTTGGTTCACTTTCGTTGCTATCGTTACATCGTAGTTACAAAAGAGCCAATGGCGTCACCCCGCGGGCTGCGGCCTGATTCCGGTTTGCGCCAAGTTCACAAGTTGAGACCAAAAGTAGTACATATTGGTCATCGCATAATAAGTTGGTCTATCAAATAATTTTTTAGTACAATGAGCCTTTTAACACGTTTTTATTTTTTTGTGGGAAATCATTCGATGAATTTTGTAGCTATATGGCGGAGCGGTCGAGACGGAGCGGGCTGTGAAAAAGATGGATGAAAAAAGATTACATGTAGCAGAGATGAGAATGTTAAGATGGATGTGTGGTGTGACAAGAATGGATAAAGTGAGAAATGAGTATATTAGGGGAAGTTTGAAAGTGGCGCCAGTGACTGAAAAGTTGAAAGGAAACCGTTTGTGTTGGTATGGTCATGTGAAAAGGAGGGACGAAACGCATGTTGCTAAAAAAGTTATGAGTTTACATGTGGATGGACGGCGGGGGAGAGGGAGGCCAAAGAAAAGATGGATGGATTGTGTGAGAAGTGATATGAAAGAAAAGGGAGTTATTGATAGCGTGACGAGTGACAGGACAGAATGGAAGAAAAAAACGTGTTGCGCCGACCCCAAATAAAACGGGACAAGGGCAGGAAGATGATGATGATGATGATGGCGGAGCGGTCGAGCGTGTCTGACTTTTACTGATTGAAACCCATTCCTGTGTTCCTTCTTTAGCTTTGTTCCAGGACCACGAGGATCTCTTTCGCATAACCTATGACCCTGCTGGGTCCCTACGGTCTTGCTGAGATCTCCTTGAGGTGCGCGTGGAACACTACGTGCTGCAGACGACTTGGTTTGGTCCGGACGTTTACCTGCTATTCCCTTCACTCCGGACTGCGACCTGTACCAGGGCCTGGCGCGAGAAGATTACAATGGGCCTGTAGAAACCTTGACCAGCATTAGAACCTTGGCGGTATAACGCCAATAAAAAAAAAAGTGTTTTATTAGCATAGCATAGTCGGCCTTATAATGTTCCCTGCTGGGACTTAGGCACCACGCGGGCCCAGTAGATGTCACATATCATGTCTTTGAATTTTTGGTTCTAGGACATACCGCTTTCCTCACGATGTTTTCCTTCACCGTTTTGAGAGCAGTGGTGATGAAATAAATTACATAAATTAATGCACCTGGCTGGGTTTGAATCCGTGATCTACAATCTCGTAAGTCGGGGGCTTTACCACTCGGCCACTCATATTGTCTTTTATTATATACTAGCTTTGCCCGCGCGGCTTCGCTCCCGCTCTTCCCTACTCTACCCTACTCCACCCTACTCTACCCTACTCTACCCTGCTCTACTCTACTCTACCCTACTCTACCCTACTCTACCCTACTCTACCCTACTCTACCCTACTCTACCCTACTCTACCCTACTCTACCTTATTCTACCCTACTCTACCCTACTATACCCTACGCTACCCTACCAAACTTCACATAAACCATCTACTAAATAGTCCGAACAAAGCCTAAAAATTTGGTTTGTATAGGTGAGCCCGTTCTTGAGTTATAAAATAACAACGAAAAGTGGCATTGATTTTTATATATATAGATTGTATTTTATCACTGAGTGTATAGTTCCTAGTCTCTAAGTGTAAGTGATTTTTACTATCACGAGGGCAAAACCGCAGACAGAAGCTAGTATAATATTCAATCTTGGTCACTCAGCGATGGTTATTATGCAGGTGAAGCCGGTGGAAGCAGCTAGTTATTCAAATAAATTGAAGGAATTGAAATAAAACTAATAAAACCTATATCATTTTTTTTTTTGTAGAGGAATAAAAAACAAGAAAAAAACGTAAATTGTGAACCTTTAAAATAGCTGTAAGCTTAAACGGTTGGCGATGTGTTCATTTATAATTCAATGGTCAGTTAGTCCCCACATTACTCAATTACCTAGTACCTACTAGTGTCAAACACGCAAACCGACATTTAACCTTTTTAGTCGTTACTAATAATATTTTAATGTCATTATTGTTATTTAATAGTAAACACGATTTTGCTGCGAGTTTCTGTGATACCGATAATTGGAATTATAGTCATTAAATTCAGTTAACTAATCATTTTTAACTAAATAAATATATATCTAGTATAGATTGAGTTATAGTATAAAGAGGTAAATTTTGTTTATTTCATTCTTTTGTTTGTTCCTACAACCAACAGAGATTACCTCCTGGTAATCTCTTTATTCCTGATTGACATAGACTATATTATATAAACGCAGGCGAAGATACGGAGAAAAGTTAGTGTTTTATAAGTTTTTTTTTTTGAGTTGGGATCATCAAACAGCTTTTCCCGCTCTGGGTGGAGCGGGTGTCAGACGTTAACTGACTAAAACCCCTAGGGTTCCTTCAATGGTACTTTGCCTTCCGAATGTTCGAAAGAGTTATCGCGGTCCTGGAACACAAAGGGCAATTGCCTTCTCGTTTTTCTAAAAGTGGAAGAAGTTATTTGATGATAAGAAAATAACTTGCTTGATCATAAAGGCGGCAAGCTTTTTTCTTATTTTATTTTTTATTGTTGATAGGCTCGCGTTTGACCACCATCTCACCTGATGGTAAGCAATGATGCGGTCGACGATGGAGCACGCGTACCTAAAAATAACCTATTCACTCTTGACTTGAAGACCCCAAGTTGTAGCTTCATATTGTTCGACGCCCACGGACGCCGACGGACGCCTTAATCGACCTGCAACTGTTATTGTTTCAAATATCACTTTTAAGCTTCTTGAACAATTTTAGTATCTAACCCCCAGAATAGACTCTCAAAGCGCTCAGTTTTGCGCATAAAATAATGCTACTGAAAATTTCAACAAAAGTGGAAAAAACAGCTAGAAACACGCACTAATAGTGTTAACCACAGTTCGCACTTATCTCCTACAATTCTATCATATTAGAAATGGAATAAAACCCAAAATCAAAGCGACAGACCAGACCATTTACCAAATAAGTCACGTCCAGATAACTAATAATACGGTCACAAAACTATCCCTGTATAACTCACAAACAAACTTCCCTTATAAATCTCAACCAGATATCGTATAAAACAAATTTTTCTAACTAAATACATAATTCATACAAAGACTGTATCGATAATCGGTTGCCTTGCTACCGGGTAGCGTTTCTTTGTGAACGCCTGAAGCTACGCAGATACGGCGCTCGGCAGAAATAATAGGACAACTTTTATCAGCAGCAGGGACAAGCAAAGCGAATGGCAGCTTATCAATAGAATAGTCTTTCAAATTACAGTGGTAGCATAAGTTTTTATCGACTTGCCCCCGGGTTTGGACCTCATAATCAATAAGTGGCTACTGCTATCTCAAGGTGTGATTGCAAGGGTAATGGTCTAAGTATGAAATTGTTGGGATTTGTGTTTATGGGTTTAGTTGGAATGGTTTAGTGTCCTTTTGGCTTGCTAGGTAAATATGGATAGGTATTGGAGTCTTGTAAAGTTTAAAAAGTAAAAGGTTTTGTTATCGAAAGCTGAACTTTAGTCTTTTTAATGTGGTAAAACTTTTCTTTGAGGTGGTATATCACTCAAATATTTCTCTTACTTTAAGGTGGACCGAGAAGGCGTGTTAGATTTTTACTAACTATAAACAACTTGGGTCTCTCAGTTACCTTGTTGTCTTTTGCGTACCAGAACCATAGTTTCCCATTCAGAAACTCCCCGTGGCTCTAGCGGGTCTACTGCATGGGCTCCTACGGTTATACTGACATCTCTTTGAGGTACGTGTAGGACACTACGCGCCGTCGATGACTCCAGTTCGGTGCTTACCAGACGGCCGGAAGGTGAGTTACCCGTTGCTTGTCGTCCACAAACCGCCGGAGTAGTAGCCGGGGACAACTTTATTACTTCCAACAGCCGGGGCATCTCCTGTTTTTATTTATTACTACAACCCAGGATAAAATATCCTGGCGCAGAATTGTTAGAAGACCTGATGAAGATTCTCAAGGATTTTTTTTTACAGTCCCAAATTGTTTGATGTCTCAGCCTAACCCAATCACAATTGGATGGTTCTAATCCCTGACCATAGCCAAGCGATCAGAGCCACACATAACACGTTATCTGCCAACCGTCATACACACAAAACATTTTCCGGCTAAAAGTGGGTTATCACAGTTCACAATGGGTCCGCTAGCCGCGACTCCATCTGATAGGCTTCTTGCCAGTTGCCTCAGACTTGGCTCACTAACAAATATGACTGGAAATACTCCGTAGGGTGACTATGGCTTATACTTGCTGCTGGAAACAGTTGTTGAGGAAAGTTTTACGCTATTGGATGGTTTGGGTTATGTAGAAGTTTATCTTAATATTATTTACTAGATTTTTTAAGCCGCGTACATAAAATAAGTTTTCTTTGTCGGAGGTTAATCTCTGGAAGTACTGGTCCGAATGAAAAATTTTTTTTCGATAGAAATCTGCTTTATTCCTGAGTGACCTATGCCTATGCTTTTATGTACTTACGCAGGCGATGCCGTGTGCAAAGCAAAAGCTAGTTCTATATAATATCATAACCTTTCTTTGGCTTTGCCATGGTCGGGTAAAAAAGAGAAACTGACTGACATATCAACACACACACACAGCCGAAACTATTGGGACAAGTTTCCTTTCATGACGAAATCGAGCACTAATCTCTTAGTGCTAAGGCATTCCCCAAAATTCACTCCCTAAGAATTTTGGCAAAATCTCTCTAAAGTTAGTATGGCGAAACCTACTTTCATATGAGTGAAGCCGCTGGCCGCAGTTTCTTCCGCGTAGGTACATAAAATATAGCCTATGCCACTCAGGAATAAAGCAGCTTTACATTGGTGAAAAAATGTTAGCGATCGGACCAGTACTTCCAGAGATTACCCCCCACATACAAATTTACAAGCTTACAAATTTTACCTCTTTATAATATTAGTATAGATGTTGTATGTTGGTTGAAATGTAGAGTACGTACAACTAATATTTCGGCGAAACTTTGTGAATTATTGAATGGTATTAAGTAAACAACGACGTGGGCGTTCTTTATGGTTGTTTACCTCATTTCATTGAAGTATTTAATCTTTTCAGCTTGATAAATGAACAATTAGCGAAATTAGTGGTTGACTTTATTTTAATAAATTGGGTAGTGAACAACTTCGGAACAGGATTTGGTATTGTACCTATTTAAAGAGTTTGTCGCTCATTTTCATCATCATCATTTCAGCCGAGAGACGTCCACTGCTGAACATAGGCCTCCTCCAAGCGTCGCCGTAACGACCGGTCTCGAGCATCTCATATCCATCGTATTCCTGCGACCCTCACCAAGTCAACGGTCCGCCTCATGGAAGGTCTTTCCAACACTGTTTCTTCCGGTACGTGGTCGCAACTCCAAAACTTTTCGTCCTAATTGACCATCTGTTCTACACACAATGTGCTTTGATCATTGCCACACAATCACAAAACTACAAAAAACCTTAAAAAACCGGCTAAGAGTGTGTCGGGCCACGCTCAGTGTAGGGTTCTGTAGTTTCCCGTTCGTCACAATAAGTGTCGTTAAAATTAACAGCGCGTAGTAGCCCAAAGTACAGCGCCATCTTTCGGGAAACTGGGTTACTAATTTATACAAACTAGATGGGTTATATATGTTGGGTTTTCGATGGTAATTATGGATTACGAGAACAAACTTAATTCGGAAATAGTTTTGTACAACTTTTAAAAAACTGTTCAACCCATCAAGTTAAAAATAATTTTCCTACAAAGTTTTTAAAAGTTCTACTTTTGAGTTTTTTTTTTTCATCTATACTAATATTATAAAGAGGTAAAATTTGTAAGTTTGTAAGTTTGTATGTAGGGGGTAATCTCTGGAACTAATAATCCAATTCTAAAATTTTTTTTACTGGCAGAAAGCTACATTATTCCTGAGTGCTATAGGCTATAAATTGTTTCTATAGCATGTATATTAACCGAGCTATCACAACTTTTGTCTAGCAAGTCGGAAAAAAATACCTCATAAAATAGAATTATTTGCGTGCGCTGCCTAAACAGTTGCTTAAAATTAAAAACAATGTATGGCTACCTGGTTCGTCTTAATTATTTCTACAAAAAAGTCCGCGGTACCATATCTCTATCTTTTATATTTTATTTTTTATACTTCTTTTATTGCATTAAAAATATATTTTTTCGGCATACTTACGTTTGGCTGATTATTTGAGCAACAAAATATTAATTCTTATGACATTAAATTATTTCAGTATCACAAGAACATCATATAGATAAGATTTGCCATTTACAGCATATCAATTGGTCATACAGTTTCGGAGATAATTTAAAATTACTAAAACGCAAAATGCATACTAAATAGCATAACTTTCATTGTGCAGACGTTTTACCTATTTTTTTTTTTATGCTGGGCAAAAATCATCTTATGACAACCCCCGCCCTTGGGTGGAGCGAGAGATAGTGTCAGACTCTTACTGACTAAAAACCCACCCCGTTCCTTCTAGCCTTCAAACCAGGGCACGAGTTCCCTTTCGGATAACCCTGGACCCGGTAGGCTTCGACCCAGCTGGGCCTCTGCTGTTGCTGACAACTTCTTGAGGCGCGCGGGAACAGTGCGCGCCGTTGACGTCTTGGGCTCGGTCCATTACCGGACGATCGGACAGCAAGCTACCCATGGCTCGCCGTCCGCGAGCCCGCGTCTACGGTGGCCGGAAATCGGGATCGGAATCCCGGCGGCGGCGGCGGGGGCGCCGTTGCCTGATGCGGTCTGCCTCCGCCTTTGCTAGCATTACTGCTTCGCAGAAGGAGGCGACCGCCTGCCATTCCTCCTCGCTAAGGACCATGGCCTCAACTAGAGCCTGCCGCGAGAGGTGTCCGCCGCCGATCGCCCCCACGTGGGCACGGCGATGCTCTGCCCAGGCAGGGCACACCTCGACTGTGTGCTCCACCGTGTCCTCCGGGCGTTCCGCACAGTGGCGACACTCGGGCGTCTCTTCCGCTTTAATTCGGTGCAGGAACCTCCCGAACTTGCCATGTTCGGTAAGGACGCCGTGAGGCCTTTCCAGCCACGCCTCAAAGAGGGGACTTACCGCCATAATTGTGGCGTGCCCAACGTTTCACCTTTTTGCCCATAGATGGCGTTCTGCAATTACGTAATTTTTCTGAATCGCGGTGTTAAGACTTTCTGTGGATTGATGACCCTCTCGAATTATTATGCCCACGTTGTTGTTAGTTGGAGTTCTTCTGTCAGTTGCTTATTGGTTTCGGTTGTTTCGTTCGTATGGTTGTTGTTGTTGATAGATACCTCATAATCGAAAATATCGTAATTTCGTTGTACGTTTTTGTATGTTCGTAGTTTCGTACTTCGTTCTATCGTAATAATCGATACGAGTTATTCGATATTACGATTGTTTGGTTTTGTAAAGGCGGACGGTGTTCGAGTCGCTCTCCTTTTGTTCATAATTGTTTTCAAGTCTGTGCGTAGTTTGTTGAGAGCATGTCTAAAAGGAAATCTCAACTGTCCCGGCAGACATCACAGACAAGAGCCGCTCGAGTACGCCGTACGGAAGAATCTGCCCCTGAAAATGAGCAGCGCCTCTCGAGAAATAGAGAATATATTTCGCAAGCACGCGCTAGAGAATCTAGCTCCGAGCGCTCACAGCGCCTCGCTAGCCAAAATGTGAGGACATCGCGGGCCCGTGCTCGAGGAACTAGCGCTGAACGTGCGCACCGTCTATCTGAGTTAAGGCAGCATGTCTCTGAGACAAGGGATAGGGAGACTAGCGCTAAACGCTCGCGGCGGCTTGGTAGGCAAAATGTCATAACATCGCAGGCCCGTGCTCGGGAATCTAGCGCTGAACGTGCGCAGCGTCTATCTCATTTAAGGCAGCATGTCTCTGAGACAAGGGATAGGGAGACTAGCGCTGAGGGCACGCAGCGGCTCGCTAGGCAAAATGTCATAACATCACAGGCCCGTGCTCAGGAATCTAGCGCTGAACGTGCGCATCGTCTAATCGAGTGTAATCTTATTTTAAAACAAGAAATTTTCCGCGGACGAAGTCGCGGGCAGAAGCTAGTATTTCCTAAACTTATGGTTCAAAAGAGGCAAAACACATTTTTAATGTCTTCGTATTTTTGGTTCTAGGACATGCCGGTCTCCTCACGATGTTTTCCTTTACCGGTTCTTAGAAGAGAAGAGCTCGTAGACCTGAGCAATATTTGTCACTTGGCGTTACAAAGGGAGTCGGCCGTCGCCCGTCCGGCCGGAAGTTATTAGCTATCAAAGCTGCAGTGCCCTGAGCCATAATTAATGGCAGGTTAATTTCCAATTTCCTACTACGCAAAAGCACTTCTCGGCACGCTTATGAACCATAATTGCTTTGGAGTCACTTCCAAGGTTGGTTGGTTGAAAAATATTGACGTCGTTACTCAAAAGGATGATTAGGTTAATAAAACAAACTGTAATATAACTGTTAAGGCTTCTTAAGTTTCTGCAAAACTAATTAAATCAAATCAAAAGCATTTATTTCAAATAGATCATTTACTTTTTTATTACTTTTGAATAGTCAAATGTCGGTCAGTCCAAAAAAAGTGAAGCTAAATTGCACGTTCCAAAGCGTAGATCTTTATGGAAAAGAACGTGCAAGAAACTCCATGGATACTCTTTTAAAATAAAATTAAAAATATACTGAGGAGGAGATGAACTATGAAAGGACTGGTAAAAAGATGGTATGACAAGAATTTGGGTGACTGCTGAGATGAGAATTAATGGAGAAGTATGAAGTATAGGAGAAGAAAAATAAATCGAGATACAGACAGACAGTAAAATGATAGAATATTAGGTTCATAAGAAAACTAGCCTGGGTCTTACTGTATTCTATCAAACAAAAATGCGAGCTTTTAAACAAGGTGACATCAAAAAACGGCACCTTGTGGTTGTAGAATTGGTTGCTGCCATTTGTGTTTTCCCGCACGTAACAAATATTTGTATGGCCTACACAGATAGTTGTTTTGGATTTGGTTATCTTGAGAACGTGACTTTACATATTTTCGAATGTTTCTACAGAAGTAATTCCAAGTGTTTTTTTAGGCGGCAAATTTTCTAATTACTTTTCTAGCTCTAGAACAAAAGAAGGAGTGGTGGGAGGCTTTTGCCTCAAACTGGGACAGAACAGGCTAACAAAAAAACCCACTCCTACGTTTCTTCTTTGTCTTACGTCTCAGGATCCCAGGATTCTCTTTCAGACAACCCATGGCGCCAGTAGGCGTCGGCTCTGCTGGGCTCCTGAGGAGAAAGTTTATAACAAAAAAAAAACTGTGATCCTATTAATTCTGAGTATCAACTAATGAACTAGGCAGCATTGAATATACTAGTAGCACTTACTCTAAACACTAAGACGGTTTTGTAATACATACTTAAGTACGAGAAACCAATTTATTAGCCAATAATTGTGACCACATCTGCGATTCGAAGACGCATATTCATTAGACATATTGACTAGTAATCTAAATAGCTTCATCAGACCTTCTGTCTGAATGTCTGTTACAACCGATTCCAATTATCATTAAAGCCGTAATAATATAGAAAGGCTACTGATTAGATGTACTTTATGTTTATTTGAGTTACTTTTTTTTCATTACCATTTTCTTTTCAGACCCAAATCTAGTGTTTATAAATTTCTATATTAAATTACTTTGATTAGAAATTTTCATTACCATTTTCTTTTAAGACCCTACTCTTTTAGCACACGGTTTTAAGTATTGCTTTATCGTTAATTCATCTAATATTTAAAAATTCTATTCTACTAATTCTATAGTAAATTACTTTGATTAGAATTTTTCATCAGCTATATAGCATAGGATTAGTAGTAGCACTGCAGTGTGCGTAGGCCTCTTCTCAGTAAAAAAGGTTGGACCCAAATCCACTACGCAGTTAGTGTGTTTATAGATGTAACGACTTTTAGTCCTTTGATATTTTGGTTATTTATCTAATGACATCCCCCGCTCTTGAGCGGAGCGGGCAGGCGTATCAGACGTTTTTCTGAGACGTAACGTTGGAAGGCCTCCTACAAGGTGGGCTGATGACCTGGCAAGAGTTGCGGGAATCCGATGGATGCAACACGCACAGGACCGTTCATTGTGGTGACACTTGGGGTAGGCCTATATTCAACAGTGGACGTCTTTCGCCTGAAATGATGATGATGATTCTTAATTTGTTGCTTGACAGTTTGGGTTCTTGAAAACGGTGTCAAACTCCTTGAATGAATTTGATTTCTTTTTAACACGCTTTTTTTATTAATCAAGACTCATTTATTAAATTCAGCAATTTCGACACGACCCAATGTAATTTCTTTCAACAATTTTAAACAGTTTCGCTAATATCCTCGAAGGCTTCATCATGGTGCCCCTACTGAAGTAGGAAGAGGGCGTCATACCAGCACACTCTTTTAATAGGTCCGGTTTTTGCTGAACTATTAAATACGCAGTAAGAAGGGGTTGCCAAATTGGTTTCTACTAGTTACTACAGCCGCCATTTGCAATCAAAAAGATTTGTACCGCTCTTAGATTTTATTTTTATTGATGCTGTGGGATTCCATTTAGGAGCTTTTCCTTTTATTAGAGTACCTAATAACCACTAGTGAACTGTAGTTAAATATAATATCATATAATTTTGAGCTACTTTGGCAGCACTTAACCCAGTACTTAGATGTTGCTTGAATTGTTTTCCCTAGTATAATTTTGCGGTTTTTGTGGTAGAAAGAAAGAAAAGAAAGAAAGAAAGAAAACTATTTATTTGGCATACACACTCGTAGATACACACAATGTAGTAACAACATGTAGACACTAATATTTTATGAAAGAAAGAGACAACATAATCATAATCATAATCGGTATCGGTAGCATAATCATACGCATAAATAATCAGCCACGTAATGTTCCCACAGCTGGGACGCAGGCTTCCTCTCTAGAAGAGAGAATGGGTCGTGATCCACCACGCGGGCACAGTGCGGATTGGTGGATACCACAAGTTAGCGAATCCTCGATACTAGGACATGCCGGTTTTCTTACGATGTTGGACGTTGTTCACGACTTCGATCAGGCGAGCGGCGCGGCAAGCGGGGTGGTATATTTTCTATCGGTATGCGGGCGCGCAGTGCTATGAGCGACGTCTTATGGCGTGCTTCAAACATTTTCATTCTTTTGATCTTAGGCGTCGCTCCGCGCTTAGCTACCGCACATGGCGCCAAGGTCGTGAACGGGCCGTTACTCTATTTCTAGTTCCTACCTATGTAGTAGGTTTACATAATTACCTTAAGCATATTGTTTATTTATGGATCTATGACCATCGAAACTACCTCTCAGTTTGTTTCACCCTATTGTATAACCATATTGGAAATTTCTCGCCGACTGATCAACACCTTGCGTGACCAGAGGGCTGGCTCGTTCTTCGCTCAAAGAAGTAGCATTGCCATTCAACGTGGCAATGCTGCCAGTCTTCTGGGCACATTTCCGGATGACAGCGATGTGGAGGAGTACTTCGACGCCTGAGTGTACTTTGTGTTTTTGTTTTTTTATGTACATATGTAAACTAAAATTAAAGCTAACCTTAAAAAAAATGTATATCTATATCATGAAAATGTCAACGTCCATGAGTTGACATTAATTGACATTTACGAGTTTGTTATAATTTTCAGGTCAGTAGATTAATACTGACTTGAAAAATATAAACAAACAAACACAATAACAACAAACTCTAGCACTCAGGAGTGGAACGCGCGGGCGTGTCAGACTTTTACTAACTAAAACCACACCTACGTTCTTTCAGTTACCTTTGCGGTCCAGAGCCATAAGTATATTCTGGAGCGCAAAACCAGAATCAGATCCTTGATCCTACGCACTTTCCCCTTAAACATTATATGTTTATGTTTTCACATAAAAAGGTGAAGTGTGTTTTTTTTGTTTTGTTTGGTAGACGTTCGAGATAATCTCTGTAAGTACAGGTCCGATTGCTAAAATTTTTTCACCGATAGAAAGCAGCTTTATTCCTGAGTGTCATAGGCTGTATTTTATGTATGCGGGCCAAGCCTCGAGCTTTTAATGTAGAGGTAAATATGAAAATATTGTTTATGAAATGCTTCAGTTACATATCGGCAAAGTTTCCGAGATGAGTATGGACATTGCATCACCAGGAGATGCAGGCAGCATTGGCAGAGTTGACATTTGCCAAACTTAATACCATGAAACTACACACATATTGGAAACTAGTAGCTTGTTTGCAAAGGTGAATATTCCAGCAGTCACCCTATTGGTACAGGCTACGTATCATATTATTATCTAACTAGCTTTTGCCCGTGGCTTCGCCCGTGTACATAAAATAAACCTAGCCTATGTCACTCAGAAATAAAGCAGCTATCCATGAAAAAAAAATTAGCAATCGAACCAGTACCTCCAAAGATTACCTCTTACAAACAAAAAAACATAAAGACAAACTTTACCTCTGTGTAATATACATATATTAGTCTAGATATGGTTCGTATTTGCTTATAGTGGAATAAGAAGTTTTTATTTCACATAGGCCTACACGGGCACTTATAAAACATCAGAAGCTAGTGCACGGTTCCAAATTGGTCGTTTCCTATGGAGAAGAACCGGCAAAAACTCCACGGTTACTCTTTTTAAAAAAAAAAGTAGTTGTTGTTACAATATTTCTCTCTGTCTAGTTGCCACGGTTTATAAAATAAAGCCTGGGAACAGGCAGACGGATAGCGGAGTGATAGCAATAGGATGCCATTTTTACCCATTGGATACGAAACCTTAAAAACTGATAAATTAGTCTTTATTGTAAAACTATTGTATCCTACTACCAACTAAAATTATAAATGCGAAAGTTTGTATGGATGGATGTATGGATGTTTGTTACTCTTTCACGCAAAAACTACTGAACGGATCTCGATGAAACTTGGTACACAAGTAGACCATATCCCAGAATAACACATAGGATACTTTTTATCCTAGTATTATGTACGCGGGTGAAGCCGCGGGCAAAAGCTAGTAAATAATAAAATGAATGAAATTTTATTAACCTTTCGAATACCGTAATTAGACCTAATAGGAAGACAATGAGAGAGCGAACGTTTGCTTGGAGTTTAATAAATTAAACGGTCCCATAAAATCATCTTGAGTGATGACGAAAGTCTATGTTTTTTGAACTAGGTTCAAAACGTAAGCCTTCAGAACGGTTGATAGCGAGTGTGTACAAACTTATTTATACGTCGCTCGGAACTACGGCGGAGTGTCTGGCGTTATGGGGTGCCGAGTGCTTGCTACTGTGCTGCCTTTACACCGCTCGCCTGTTCACTTGCTAGGGCAGATAATTTCTGATTCTTCTTCATTTCAACACAGTTTTAGCAATACAGGAAAGAGCTTAGCAGTTATTTGAATAATTTTTGTCCGACCATTAGCTTCTTTCGCACAAATACAGGTGTTGGTGTAGAAAAGTATTTGAAACAGCGAATCCTTACTAATATTATAAAAGCGAAAGTGAGTTTGTTTCTTTGTTACGTCTTCACGCCTAAATGGCAAAACCAATTTTGATGAATTTTGGTACCTACAGACATAGTTGGGACCCTGGAGACGGACATAGGCATTTTTTTTTAAATGAGAAAAGGGGGAGAAAGAGTAAAGTATATTAATAAACGCAGGCAAAGCCGCGAGCGAAAGCTAGTAATGTTAGTAAAAACCACTTTCTTCAGATGGTGCGTTAACTTTCCGACGGTCTGACATTATTCTCTAGATGTATTGATATAAAAAGTAATAGTGAAATTATATCAAATATTACAAGTAACGATAAATACGTAAATGTAATGCACCCTAGTTAATCTATCTCGGCAGCTAGCTACGCTATTACCTCTGTCACTTACTAAAACAATTTACTTCCAGTATAAAGTTTTTTTTTTTTAAGTTTCTGTTCTATTCCTTCATTTTTTCTGTAATTTTGAAAATAAAGTTAAGTAATTTGAATGTGCTCCTAACTGATCTCATTATATTTCGCAAGAAATTATAAAGACTTTTCAGATGAATATAATCTATCAACTGAGTTTTACTAGATAGGTACTATTTCAAATATCCAAGGCAAGCTACTAGCTCAAACCAACTGGCCAGTAACAACGCTCCACAGGGACGCGTGTCTCGTCACTCAGTGGTACTCAATAATGTATATGCAGACTGAATCGCGCGGCCTATACGATCCGCTTCCATCACACAAAAATGCCACTTTGACACACTGTCCGTGTAAACAAAAGCTTGATGAAATGGATTGATTAAGTGCCTGATGGTTTTAGGGTTATTGGTTGAGGAATAAGTCCTTTAAAAACCTGAAGGGGATGCGCTAAAAGAACTTACATCGATCTTTTTGGTGATGTTGTTCAGAAAGGCTGGGTATATAAATACCTACAACCGTAGCCCCGGTATGAAGAGGCTAGAAGGAACGGGTGAGTCAGTAAAGTCTGACACTATCTCCCGCTCCACCCAAGAGCGGGGGTTGTCATTGGATGATTTTTGCACACCGTAAGAAAAAAAACCTACAACCGTACGGTGTGTGTATATGACTAGATGTGTGAACGATATTGAAACTAAAGAAAGGTTTCCATAAGGATTATATGGAAGAAGTGCTTTTTAGTCAGTAAAAGTCTGACACGACAGCTCCTCTCTAAAGCTGACAACGAAAAAATGGTCGGCAACAGACGAATTTGCTATTAAGTACATTGACCTTTCCAAATATCTCTTTATATGTACCTACATGGACAAACAACAAACAGTTTTTCATTAATAGAAAAAGAAAAGGTTTGCGAAGAAACAGCTTTATATCTTTATTAGGTATATCAATAAATGTTGGGATCAAATACCTATTGCAAATTTATCTGGCGCCAAGATGGCGTTTTATAGTTTCTGCTGATTCTTCGTTGCCTTACGTACCGGAGCTGAGCTACCTTTAGAAGCTAACCCTGGCCCCAGTTGGCTTTGACTTGGCTGGGCCCCTGCTGTTGCTAACAACTCCTTAAGGTGCGTGGTAACAGTACGCACCATCGGTGACTTGGGCTCGGTCCTGACCTGTTATTTATATTTCTATGGTCCTGATTCCTGACGGTACAGTGTTAGTGTCCGAGTATTATCATAATCGGCATCATGAAATAATTTCACTACTGGACATACCTAGGCCTCCCTAAAGCAACAACACAATGATGCGATCATTGAGAGAATCCCTTTTTATCTTTAGGGTATGGCACCGAAAAAAAATCTTCATCTTATATTCTTTTCTATTTTTTTTTCCATTTCCCACACACTAATGAGTCATACAACACCTTCATAATCACACGCACTAAAATATAACCTTGAACCTGAATAAGGTACTTTTCGCACCCACTCGTGGGTACTACGGCTGTCTGAAGTAGTCTGGAGCGAGACACCAAGGGGCCCTAGAACTACTTGTACCAGGAGGTCGGAAAGATAGGACACGCAACGGTGTGAACGTTTTAAAGAATAATTTTAGTTGGGAAACGTGTTACTGTAGTTTGTAAGAAAGAAAATTATCTAAGTTAGTATAGCTACACTAATAATAAAGAGGTAAAGTTTGTTTTTTTTTGTTTGCAGGACGTATTTTCCTTTTTATTCCTGTGTGACATAGGTTATCACTACATAGCATAAAGCAAAGTCGCTTTTTCTGTCCCTATATCCCAATGTACGCTTAAATCTTTAAAACTACGCAACGGATTTTGATGCGTTTTTTTTTAGTAGATAGAGTGATTCAAGAGAAAGGTTTATATGTATCTTTAGGAGAAATACTGTTACCCGAGCGAAGCCGGGCGGGTCGCTAGTAAATTATATTTTAGAAACGCGGGAGAAGCTACAAGCAAACGCTAGTATTATAATATACCTACCACATGTAAAGTTATAAACAAATAGAAGGTAGTATGTTTAAAATCGGCTACTGAATCAATTTCAGCATTTTAAATAAAATAGTTAATTTATGGACAAGGAAAACATATTTTACACTCTGCTCTGTGAAACATTTTTTATTATTTACTTAGTTTATTAACACATAAAATAAGATAACTACTAACTACTACTTATCCTAAAATAAGTAAGAAATATTGTAGTAAAAAAAAATTGACTAACCTTGATAAATTTTTGATTACGTCACTGGCGTGTTTGAGTGTGCGTGCGTAAATATATCAATACCGTTGCAGTAACAGTGTACCTAGTGCAGCAATTCCCATATAATTAGTCTCCAATTAGCATTTCTTTAAAAACACTACCTAAGCGCATTTTTTTTATCGTGGGAAAAACTCATCTTATAACAACCCCCGCTCTTGGGTAGAGCGGGAGATAGTGTCAGACTCTTACTGACTAAAAACCCACCCCGTTCCTTCTAGCCTCTTCATACCGGGGCTCGAGCTTCTTTTCAGATAACCCTGGACCCAGTAGGCTTCCACCCAGCTGGGCCGCTCCTGTTGCTGACAACTTCTTGAGGCGCGCGGGAACATTGCGCGCCGTCGACGTCTTGGGCTCAGTCCGGACAGTTAACGGACGGTCGGACAGCGAGCTACCCATGGCTCGCCGTCCGCGAGCCCGACCTAAGTGCATTTAAATTCAACAGTACTTAAATTATGACTGTGATGTGCAATATTTCAGTTAAATATTATAAAGATAAATGCGAAAGTAGCTCTATCTGTCTTTTACTTTTTTTTAGAACCCGGGTTTGAGAAAATACCACTTATTGATAGTCATTAAGTATCTTCACTCTGTACCAAAATTTAAAAATGCTAATTTAAATTATATTAATTGGATTTAAATAATTATAAAATTAAATATGAAAATTAAATGTTGACACTCATGTATCCTTTTACACGCATGTTAATAATTATATAATTTAATTAACCTGTTCTTGTGTGTTCTCAAATGGAAAGCCTAGATCGGCAATTAATATTATATATTAATTAATTAGTATTGTAATTTATATGCGAGTCACAGCTTGTCTTCATTATCACGATAAGGATTATAGTCTAACAATTTCTAATATTATGATTTACAATAGTTTATTCGATAATTACCCTCTGCCTGCGACTTTGCTTGCTTAATTCATGAATCCCCAAGCGACCACCGGTGGCCGCGCATCTATTGTCTTACTATTGTGTCTCTAATTGACGGTATCTGAAGGGTTAAAAGTCGAAAATTACGCCAAGGAAACATACTCTCTGAATAAAAATTCTATGCTATTCCAGGACATGGTCTAATTGTGTGCCAAGTTTCATTCATCAGATTTCTTGTTAGAGTCATTGGAGCGTGAAGGTGTAACAAAAGTAAATATGTATATTTGTATGTACTTCTAAAACTTTCGCCTTAATAATATTAACGCGATTATTAAACAGGTTACAGTAATTAAATTAATCTTTCCTTTTGTTTATATTGTAATCCTGTAATAAAATCAAATCATTACAGCTGATAGATGTCCCTGATAGATGTCCCTGATGGCCTATTTTCAGCAGTGGCTGAAAATAGGCCTCCGCCAAGTGTCGCCACAATGAACATCCTGTGCGTCTCGCATCCATCGGTTTCCCGCAACCTTCACCAGTTCATCGGCCCACCTTGTAGGAGGCTTTACAACGCTGTGTCTGCCAATACGCGGATGCCACTCCAGAACCTTTTGGCCCCAACGGCCATCTGTTCTGCGAGCAACGTGCCCTGCCCATTCTTTGTGCCATGTCAGCAACCTTAGTGCTCCGTAGTTATCTGGTTCTTGTAATACAGGATATCCTAGTACAAGAGTCAGTGCTACACTGCGAATTGTGTCATGAAGTGTTATTAAAGAATATTATTATTATTAAAAAAGTGTAATAAATAATACATTAGCCTCAGCTAGACGTATAGCTTGCAATTCAGAACATTCGATGGACACCACTAAGTGATATTCAATTAGTGATTACTGTGAAACTTTCTCTGGAAAACTTGTTCTTTAGCACTTCAGAAATAGTTACATTTTGTAAAGGATTATCAACAATTACCAAGACTATAGAATGATCTTCTAAAAGGCTTCAAAAATGAACTATCAAAGAAACCTAATTGCTCAATACAAAATAAATTACAGAATAATTTTACGAAAACTGTTCCGTAATAAATTTAGGAAACTGAAACCATTTTACACGGCGTAATCTAGTCCAATATAGCTTAAAATTATATCCCTAGGTACCCTAAATAAAAGGACTTATTTCCGGCCGTTTACCCTTCGTTTAGGGGCTGTTTAGGACATGACTGCCTACCATTTGCACCCCCACCCTCACCTGGCAGACACCCCTTATTCAGTTTGCAGATTCTATTCATGATTTTAGGTCGGCTGTACACGTAGTTGGGTGAAATATTTTGGATTGGCAGCGATAAAGGTGAAGGGTGCGAGGGCTTCACACGCAAAGATATTCAGGGTAGGAGTGTGCTGTAGTATTAGAATTATTTACAGAGAGAACTATTGTAGTGGTTATCATGATTTCAGCCGATAGACGTCCACTATTAGACATAGGCCTGCCCCAAGTGTTGCTAAACAATTTTATGCGTCTCGCATCCATCGGATTCCCGTGACCCTCAGCAGGTCATCGGTTCACCTTATGGGAGGCCTTCTATCGCTGCGTTGTTCGGTATGTGGTCGCCACACTAGAACCTTTTGGCTTGATCGACCATCTGTTGTGCGAGCAATGTGCCCTGCCCACTACCACTAAAGCTATAATAGTAATAAAAGAGTTACACTCGCACAAATTTGGTATAAAGTTTTGGACCTTCGGACTCCAGATCCATAGTCTACCAAGATAGTCCGTACCAAGGTCGAGCATGACTCAGCGTAGGTTATTAGTATTAATACGCGACTCTTGCATTTGGTATGAAGGTCCAAATTTACAATTAGAATACGTAATGTTAGACAATTCCCTCTCCTAGAGAGGAAGCCTGAGTCCCAACAGTTGGAACATTATAAAGCCGACTATGCTATGCTATGCTAGACAGTAACCTCGCTAGGTTATACCCTTGTGAAGGTAGAAGAATTGTTATTCTTCTACCTTCACAAGGGTACTACAATATTTGAAATTTTCGGTTTTTCTTTGTCATGATATACATGTAAACATCATTTAAACCTTCAACTCTACCTATTGGTGAAAACTGCATGAAGACCCGTGGAATAGTTTTTGAGTTCATTGCGAACAGACAGAGTAACCGACGGTGACGGACTTCATATTCTGAGCATAAACTTATTATATTATTGAACAGCTCTCGCCTTCACGAAAAATGAAGATATACAAAATTAATAAATAAATGCCTGTAAAAAACAAAATTGGTACACAGTGAGTCGGAGCCGCTGCCGACCAGTGCAAAAACCAGAAAACTCATTCTGGTTCCTCAGTCTATATTTTTGATAATTCATTCTGATAGAATCTCTCTGTTGACAGAAAATATAATTTCTAGCAAACCTTACTTCTATCTTAGTATAGCGCATCTTTGACTACACTCAGAACTTTCTACCCCTTTAATTGTGACGACATATTGGCGTGAATTGTGTGAAATCAACCAAACCGCTCGTCTAGGCGGTTCCTAACTGGCGAAGCGTGATGGTATAGTTAACGGGGGATCACAAGTACTTGTGAACGTGTGTGTAACTTCTGTTAGGGGTAGGGAAGGGGTTGTATCAAGAGTTTTGATTTTAAAAATATATTATTGAAATAAATATAGTTTTCAAAAGATAAACAACTGCGGGACAAAACAGGCTTACTAAATTAGTTTAAATTGAATATTGAAAATCTTACCTTGGGTATACAGCATACTACGTCCACCAGGAATTTTCCATTCCCCTTTTCTTGTTTTAATCATTCATACACCACTCACCTGCAAATAAAGAAACATCTAATTAGACACATGATTGTTCGAGTGCTAATTAAACAAACTTCTTTTTAATAGCATTGTTTACATTTCGGGGAGTGTACACTGGAATTGCACAATCTAATTCCGCCAAGTCCGTTCTATCATCGGACCACAAGACGTACGGCGTTGCGACACCGGTACATGGTTGACATCCCACCCATACACACGAAGCGTTTTGGGAACACATGGATTGTGCGTACAGCCAAGGAGTGGAATTCTCTGCCGGAGTCTGCCAGCACTCAGCACTGGTTGACGGCGTTGTGTTCTACTCGCGCGATATTAGTAGACAAGGACAGTTAGGGCCGACGCCTACCAGGGCTGTGGACTATTCGTAACAGTAACCGCAGTTCTTGCAAAAAGGGCAACTAAAGGAGCGTGGGTTTTAGTCAATCAGTCCATTTTCCACAGAAAGATGAATTGAATTCACAGCGACGTTCACAATACAAATTACATCAAATTTCAACTCATTGAAAAGAGCACGTTCTAAACTCAAAAATAAGTTCTTAAACTGAATCATTTCAGTTATTCCAAGAATTAACTTCAGTAGGCTACTACACAAGTAGATATATAACAGTGCCAGTAAATTGGACAGGATTGTTACACAGTTTGCGTGAAACGAACCTCACTAAATTATTTAGTAGACTAGTCAAAATTCAACACAGATTGTATAAAGCAAATATTACAATGAATGTTGCTGTTAAATGCACGGAGGCAGCCGTAGGGATGGGAACAATTTTGTAATTACTGTCGATAAAATGTTTTGTCACTGATGAGGCCAATATTTTTTTTATCGATTTGGTTTTGATGCATTTTTTAATGTTGAATTGGCGTTATACGGTTGCAGATTATTGTATTTTTTCTAAGCAGTAAACTGTTAAATTTTTTTTTTAATTGTCAGAATTAAGAAGTAAGTACGGTGATTTGGCACGAATAAAAAATAAATGCAAAGATTGATACAATAATTTAATTAACTATAACATCTGCACTAAATATTGAATTGTAAGAATATCTCAAAGTAAAGTTGATTTAATTCAACAGTTGGCCAAAAATATGTAGTACTGATCGATAACTGGAAATGTCAACAACGTCAATTCAGTCGTCTTTTGGTAGCAAACAACAATCGACAAGACAAATTCCCGTGACTGTCCACACTGGCGTGCACACAAACAAACAGGTGTTCCCGAGCCAAGTGGAACGCATAAATATCGCAAAACACAAAGTTATCGATGCCACTAAGCCGCCTTTATTGACTACGTTTCCCTCCACTAGCGAAACGGCTGAACAACAGTTGTTGTCACGCCATTTTAGACTTCAACACTGGAGTATAGAGCTTAGTTTGTGTTGTGGATGTGATCAAGGATGTTCCGTTAGTGTTAGACAAACTTCGGTTTTGCAATAATGATAGCATGACAGCAACGGTGTGTATAAAGTGCGTTTCATATAGTAAATCGATACGGGGGCTTCGACGTCGCATACAAACTGGTGCTAAGTATTGGGATCGCTGATTTGCGGCGCGGAAAATCCTGATCCTAAATTCTGGAGGATGCGAACGGTCAAATTCGTAAACTGAATAAGCCGTTGATGGGCAAATTGATGAATCCCAGCAAGCTTAGTGACATATTTTTAAGTCAGTTCTATTTTCGATTCAAACTACGTCGTAACCATTTTAATACCTAAGTATCATATTCTTAAATTTTTCTTCATCCAAAATTCATGAAGAATCAAAAAAAAACCGGTCAAGTGAGTGTTCAATCCGCGCAAATCAAATTTGCGCACCGAAGATTTTGTACAAAATACAAACAAATATAGACATGCAGACAAAAGTAATTATTTTGTGATGTAACTATGGTTTTTGGATTAGTTTTATTTTTATGGCTTCTTGCCAAATTTTATGATGTTAGGTCAAAGGGAAGTTTTCCATAGGTTCTAATTTCCAAGCAAGCGTTCAAATATACGCCATAAGCTAATCATAAACGGCCATATCTTTAGATTGCATTGACTTAGAAGTTTGATTTTCTCTGCACCAAGAAATAGCTGACAGCAGTATATATATTAATACTTATTTCTGCATGATACCTCCACGTGTTACTGAGAAAAAGAGTCTCGATAGACAGACAGACAAAGGGACAGAAAGATAGTCACAGTCTTAAAAAATTGGTTATGAAAACAAATTCTTCTAAAAATTAAATTTACCAAAACAAGTTTTTTTTTACACTGGAAAATCATCCAATAACATCTCCAGCTCTTGAGCGGAGCGGGAAATAATGTCAGACTTTTACTGAATAAAACTCACTTCTGTTGCTTCGTTGCCTTTCGTACTTAGCCCCAATAGTCTTCGACCCTGCTGGACCCCTACGACCAAAAAAAGTTTGAAGATTTTCGTCATTAATTTTCAACATTTAATTCATGAAAACTCGAATGCCTTTTGTGCAGGTTTGTAGCACCAGACATGGTTGAAATAATCCGATTATAAATATAGACTGCTATCTCTCAGTCGCCGTAGTAAATAATTGCTTCTGGTATTACAAAATAACAGCTTGATCTTTTGTTTTCAAGTGGCTGATTGTTATTGACTCAGTTCAGTTTCTTTTGTTTTGTTGGTTTGGTTTAATTTATTGAGTTTTATTGTTGTTTTATTGATTGCTTTGTTTTATAAACACGATACAGCTGTTTAATGTTTCTAGTTTTTGATGGGTGTTCGGCTAAAGAAAATATCTTTTAGTTATGCTTGTTCCTTCGTTGATATCATCAAACGCTTTCCTCCAGCCTGGATCCTGATCAAGAATGGTTTCATAGGGAAATAAAAAAAAAATATTGTCATCAACTTTGCTAAAAAAATTTCACCGATAAAAAACAGCTTTATTCCTGAGTGATTTAGGCTATATTTTATGTGCGCCCGTGAAGCTGTGGGCAAAAGTTAGTAAAAGATATAGGTATTGCCGTGTTTGATTAACCTATTCAAATACCCCAAAACTTACTAGGTGGACCATATATACTGCACTCACGACAAAATAAGGCGAAGGCAGGCACAAACATCAACAGCAAATGATGTGAATGTGGTGTGTCTATGCGTATATGATGGGTGGTGTGTGGTATGTGATGTGTGTACCATAAAGATTTTTTATATGAGATAGCGTGACGAGCTGGTCACCTTCCTAAAGGCGCTTTGCAAACGGAGATACTTTTTGGTTCAGTGCCCGACACCAAACACTTTTTGATCATCATGTATAAGTGGAAGCAACTGCACACAAAAAATGATAACATATGCGCAGGGGGTGGGTGATTTCATACATGTACTCTAGAAATCATATTCATCGGTAGCTTGTATTGGACACAAGACACACGTTTGCGCCCTATTTAAAAGTACCCCCAGATATAGCTAAGAACACAAAACATAAAATAAAAAATACAAAAAAAAAACAGCAGAGTCAAATCCCAATTGTATGTATCCCATTAGGCCTTATACCACTGGAATACAACTAAACTTTGTAAAGAAAACGTACCTCAAATATCTACAAGATATTACCACAACATATTCATTAAGATAACAATCCCGGCGCCTCCGACGCCAATCTAAGTTTACTCTACTCTTCATAATGACGGCAACCTCAGGCAATTTGAAGGAACATTGTAGGACAGTAGAACTATACCTACCTACGTTCATCGTGCTGTAAGAGATACGAAATACGAATTAAAAACCTTCCTTGTGAAGTGGATTGAGGATGATATTAGATGTGTCGTGATTGTTCGAAAGAATTATCGCAGTCCACAACTTAAGAAAATCCAACGCTCCCTCTTCCTCCACCCTGAGTGGAAGAAAGAAATAAAGAAACACTTTTTATTTGACTTACAAGACGCACTCGTCTTGTCTTCTTAGAATGATTGCATAGGACTCACTTACAGATTATAAAATCTATTTATGAAAAATCTTAGCATAATGCCGTGACCACACGCAAAATGGGACGAGTCCACAGCACTGGTTTTCAGCGTGGGCGGATTAATGATTTCCCACCCTCAAAACATGTGGATGAAATTGGCTGGATGAAATAAAATAAACTGTTGCCTGAAGAAATAACATGAAATCACTTTGGTCATTTTGTATATTCTATACCAGGACATGATCTACCAGTGCGCCAAATTTCATGAAAATCCCTGCAGTTATTTGAGTGTAAAGGCAACAAACATAGACACACACGCCACGGAAAAAACTAAGCTTGTTCTGTTTTATGTTTTGATTTATTTAACCCCATTAAAAACATTAACAAAACTATTTGATATTAATTCAACTAAATCCAAATTCTACCCAAAAACCGGTTATCCGGTCCCGATACCCGTTCCAGCAGAACATATGCTATTCAAGCGATCAATCATTCTAATCACCCCGCGCGGAATACCTTAATCCTACATTTAATTTGTCTCTTTGTCTATTCACGTCACGTACTAATTAAATTATATTCGTACGTTCCTATTAGATTTTGAGGCGGTTTTGCTTGTATTTTGGTTTTGAATTGATTGAGTAACTAACTTCTGCTGCCCACGTCATAGTAGAAAATTATTTAAGTTTCATCAAAATCCGTTCAAGCGTGTAGAAGTAACAAACATACACGCACTCACACTCATAAACTTTCGTCTTTATAATATTAGCGTGACTAGCTACTGCTTGTGGCTTCGCCTACATGATAGCAGATAACCCACCTTTGGCTTTGCCGTAGTCAGGTTTTTTTTTTGTCGATGGGGAAAATCATCTTATGACAAAACCCGCTCTTGGGTGGAGCGGGAGATAGTGTCAGACTCTTACTGACTAAAAACCCCACGCCGTTCCTTCTAGCCGTAGTCGGGTAGAAAATAGGCTCGCATGTGACCACCAACTCACATGATGGTAAGCGATGATGTGGTCGACGGTGGAGCAAGTTTACCTAGAAGTAATCTATTCACTCCTGACTTTAGGTTGTAGTTATCAGGAAACACAGACTCCGGCAGGGAATTCCTCTCTTCAGCTGCACGTACAATAAATGGTTTGTAGTTGCTGACATAGCACGAAGAATCGCTAAACTTAAGTACCAATGGCACATTAGTCTCAGAACAGATGGCCGTTGGGGCCGAAAGGTGCTGGAGTGGCGACCGCGTACTGGAAGACGAAGCATCGGAAGGCCTCCAACAAGGTGGACCGATGACCTGGTGAAGGTTGCGGGAATCCGATGGATGCGGGACGCGCAGGATCGATCGTTGTGGCAACACTTGGGGGAGGCCTATGTCCAGCAGTGGACGTCTGTCGGCTGAAATGAAGGTGATGATGATGATCAACGTTTGGTATGTATGAGTGGGATGACCATCACGTGCCGGTAGCGCAATACCACCGTACATCTAACAGTCTTATGATGGAACGGGTTTGGTATAATTCCGATATATAATTCGCGAAATGGAAACGATGGAATACCGACATACTCCGGGGATAAAAAGGACCCCATGTAGGTACTATTTCAGAACGTGGTCTACTCGTGTGTCAAATGTGACTTAAACCCCTTGAGCCGTTTGAGCGAGAATGAGTATCAAACAATCAAATAATCTACATGCAAACAAACTTTTACCTTCATAGTTTTCATCATCATCATCATTTCAGCCAAAAGACGTCCACTGTTGGACATAAGCCCTAAGTGTTACCACAATGAACTATCCTGTACCTCTCACATCCATCGGTCACCCGGGACCCTCACCAGGTAATCGGTTCGGTCGCCACTCTGGAACCTTTCGACCTCAACGCCATCGTATTATAAGTGTGATGTACAACAAACTTTCCTTTTATTTTAGATATACAGATGTATTCAGACTATGAAAACTTAGTTTATTAGTCTCAGACCTTTGATTTTAGGTGTAATGATTTCACTCTGACCTTTTAGGCCCTAAGGGAAACATTGAAGTTCGTAGACAATGAGGTCTCATAACTTGTAGCCCTTAACGATGTCTAAAACCATACTAGCATTACGCTAGGTGGGCACTTTATCACCTTGGATGAACAAGACAAGACTATTATGACTTGTGACTATTTAAACATGTGAAAAAAAGTGCCTAGTATTCATTTGTAATGAAAACTAAAAAGCTATATGTAGTGCGATTTACTTATTCTATCATCATTATTATTTCAAGTAAGACATCCACTGCTGGACATAAACTTCCCCAAGCAACCTAATAATGATCGGTCTTGTGTGAGGCCTCCCCCAAGCGTCGTCATAATGATTGGTCTTGTGTGTCTTGTATCTATTGGATTCCTGTGATCGTCATCAGGTCGTCGGTCCACCTTGTTAGGAGGTATCTGCATCACAACAGAGGCAGCGTACTGACGTACTGACCACGTACGTACGTACGCAGTTTGTATCGTAAACACTACATTATTAACTAACTTTACCCCACAGCTTCATCCACGTACTTAAAACATAGTCAATGTCACTTAAGAATACAACAGCTTTCCATAGGTGAAAAAATTTTAACAATCAGACGGGACATGAAAACAAACTCTTCCCCTTTAAAATGTTAGTGTAGATAAATTAAATAAGCTATTAAAATCTAACTAAAGACAGAAGAGTATCAATCAACAACACACATAATTTCAACTCAAAATCATAATTATCCTAACACAAATTCACAAAAACGGACCATGAAAAACTAAACAATTTTTTTCTTCAGTCTCGATCGCATAATTTTCGCCTACGTCACTGAAACGTGTAAATACGCATCCAAATGCGACAATAGTAGTGTCGACAATTAGTCGTGTCGTCTAGCCGAAGCCTTTCAACAGTAAGCTGCAGCCAGACGCCGTTGTCGCCAGTTTTATTTCGACTATATCTATAGGTACACGGCTGAAGGGTACTGGAAGTGTCTGCGTATGAAGTTCAGGACAATATGGGGTGTTGAAAATTTTATCACTGGGAGGGAAGATAATCTGGGGATGTGATGTGGTACAGTACGAATGTTTTGGTAATTGGTAGCAGAAAATGATAAATTTTGATTACCCATTCTGCCAAGTATTGCAAAACCATTAGAATTTGCTACATCCGCATTCTACGGATGTATAGATATTTTATCTATTGTTCATCGTAAAAAAACTGTGAAGTGAGGTCTTGTCTTTGAAGGTACAGTTGTTGAGTGACGACAAATATTTGTGCATGTGAGTATGATGTAAAAGCACTCTTTTGATTAAACCAAAAAAAAGGATAGCATAATAAACAGTAACAAATAAAAGAACCAGAAACTACTCTCCAATTCTCTCTTTTAGTACTTATAATGTTAAGTTACGATAAAACATTAATTTTTTGTTACCAGTAGAGCAGGTTTTATTAATATTTACTAATAATACAGCAAAACGATAGTTTTATCTCTTAACAACACTTTTCTGTTGCGGCTTTTTTTTTAAGTGGACTACCATACATACCTAGTCTTCTTTCTCTTCTGGGTAGAATAAAAAGTGGTGTCTGATTTTTACTGACTTAAACCACATCTGTCCTTAAGTTGTCGTTTGCGGTCCAGGACTACAACTTCCCTTACGGAAATTCTCCATGGCCAGTAGAAATTCTCAGCGGCATAGACTTTAGGATAAAGATCTTAAGGGCTTTATCATACTAGCGGATTGCGAGCCTACTCAAAGCGGAGCGGGTGCGCGACGAATACGTTATGGGCGCGCAACGAACACGCCGCACATGCGTGGCGAATTCGTTGCGGACGCGCAACGAGATCCGGCAACAAGATGCGGGTCTCCGGAAGTAACAAAACCACAACAGCAGTGTCTCCTCGTCGGAATCCATTTTGTTACTGAGTATGTTCTACGTCGTTAACTTGCTACAAACACGAGTTGAAAATATTTTGATTTTCCAAACGTCCACGACGTGTACGCTGTGCAGCCGTGGCGTCTTCGCTGTGCAACCGCGGCGTCTTCGCTGTGCAGCCGCGGCGTGTTCGCGACGCATTCGCTGCGCGCCAGCTACCACCCCGCAACCGTTCGCCAACCGCAAGTGTGATATGTCCTTAATACGTTTTCCCCATTTCTTGGGTCTGTTGAAAGATATGACCACATCTTTCAATTTTCGGTTTCAAAATGGATAACGTTTCCAGTAAACATGTAATCTTCAGAAACAGGCGTAGGTTGGTGAATTCTTGGCATTACCCATGTCATGAGTTGCAGGGCTTCATCTAAACGCATTGTTCTTTATTTTCAACACTCCTTTTTATTTTAAACATTCGATTTATTGTGCTTATATTTTTTTTAACTTTATTTAAATTATTTAAATCCAAGTCGTTTGGGTACGAGCCTATCAAAGATTACTTATTTAAGTACTTATATCATAATTTCAATTAGTACCATCATTAGTTGAGGAAGACGTGGAGAGTAAATGAGAATAAAGAGCAACTGGACTCTGAGGGTCGAAAGGCTGGATTCTCGCCACGACACCAACTTCAAGTCGTTCGTGATACGAGTTCCAACCCACCATCTGGAAACCTTTTTGCGAGAAGACTTTTGGCCGAAAGGTATCGTGTATCGACGTTTCCGAGGACGGCGACACCACGCAGCGGAATACGACGCCAATGTTACGTGTATAATTTAAAATAAGTTTTATTGTTATGATATGTACTAGTTTATTATTTTATGTATTTTTTCTATGGGCCTCCGATGCCTGAAAATAAATGGTTATTATTATTAGTTTTTTTTTACGTTAGAAAGCCATCAATGAAATACTACACACATATGATAAATCTGCAGAAACTTTTAGTTGTGCGTGCATCAGGTAATGTACGTTTATTAAATATTTTGCACCCTAGTCACTTGCTTTCATAGTCGATCTCATGTCCCACACAAATTTAAGGCTCCATGCATACACCTCAAATTTTTTACTCCAAGATTTTTATTTCCCTTCAAAAAGCATCACATAATAAGTTGAAAAGATACAGGGATATTCGCTCGTAACTGAAGTTTACAAAACAAGCGCATCAGAGAGCTGCCGAAACAAATGTCGTCGGCAATTCTTTCTCACGGCGTTCCCAGAGTGTAACATCTCTGCCATCTTATGCATGGCGTGTGGGACAAGGCAGAGTTGCGAGCGGGGCTTATGTGTGTCAATAATAGGAAAGTGGTAAGCCTAGATACAGTCTAAAGTAGTTAGTTCTAGTAGGTACTCTACAATTTCCGTTGGTGGTGGTTCTTGGACAGCTCTAATCTTCAGTGTTTGGGTGGCATCTCATTTTGCTTCACTTACCTTATTACCTGTTCACGTAGGAATCTTACACAGACTCAGTGGACGACATTGCCGTGGCCGAATAAAAAAAAAATATTTGGAGAAAGGTTATTTTAGCCATTGGCAAGCTTAAAAGAATAGTAAGAACTTGCCGTTAGAAGTAATTTATTTTGCGACTTTCTTGTAGGTTAGTTTTGTATTAAATAATAATAAAAAAAAATAGCTGTTGATAAGATCTTTGTTTTTAGGGTTTGTCCTCCAATATGACAAAAGGCCCGCTCTGGGTAGAGCAAAAGTGAGTGTTAGAATTTTAGTGACTAAAACACACGTATGTTCCTTCAGTAAATTGTTCCTAGTATTTACCGGTAAGATGGTAGCAACCTCTAGTGGTATAAATGATGATGCTGGGTGACCCACATCTTTACCACTTTTTCTACCAAATTTCGTCTACAGGTCATTAAAAGCCAAGTGTCAAATTAACCATACCTGTGGACCCATTATATAAGAGTAACTAATTACTTCTTTAAATATCTTCTATTAATTCTATTGATTATATAACTCACAGGCCTATAGTTTTCCAAGAAAGTGTATAACACCTACAATATTCGGCAAATTAACAGTAACTGGGTACTGGGAATTTTGTCTAGTGTGTGGACCTTAGACCTTGGTCTTGAAACCATTTAATAGTCTTACTATTAAAATCAGAAAACATTGTTATCTTCAGTAAAATCTGGTTACTTTGGACCTGGAGTACAACTTTGGCCAATGCTCACTAACCAACTGCCAGCGGCTTTGCCTGCATGTAAATCGATTTCTATGGGTGTATTTAATATAGTGCAGTTTTGATTGTGCATGCGGGATTAGTGTTTTTAATATCATGTAGTTTAGGTACCATAAAACTTTGCTCTAGGTTAATGATATCATTAATCTGAGCATGGTTTAAAAGTTTGTTGGGTCATCCAATGCAATGTTTGATAAAGAAGCGTTTTTGTTTTTTAAACTTTAATGTTTTTGTAAAAAAATTATTTGTGCAAAGTTTTTATAGGTACATTTTCTTTTCTTTTTTTAATTTATAAGTACCTTCATTACAAAAGGCCAATACGCCAAATTACGGAATTTTAGAGGTCTATAAGTACTGGATTACTTTTACACATATTTTTATTACAATACAAACTTAGATAATATCCACAAAATGTCTGTGTTTCCAAAGTGTCTAGAGAAAGATTGCTTATCCGCTTTCAACGTATTTGGTGACAAGGAGTTAGATCGGTTCCTTGTCGGTACCAGCTTATGTAGTAGCTATGGACAAAGATGTGTAACAAGTGTGTAAGTCATAATCACGTAAGAGCGGTTGTATGGAAACGTCAGGAAGGACATTCCCAACGAGGTTGAGTCAGTTATAGCTCAGAGCCAAAGTATCAAGACTTTACGCTACAACAATTTACATCTGCACGACTATCCATTACACCATCCGCCCAACAACCCATCAAATTGTCAATTCGCTTCGTCTTTCCTCAAACACCACACAAAAAAGTACCTCAAGTAAAACTTGCTATTTTTCCCATCTTAAAGGCTTCTAATATCGCAGCTCCCCGCCTCAGGCCAGTTGTCATTTGTCTGCTGCTCTGTAGGCAAACTTCGCTTCAATGTTTGAAAGCACTACATTATATCCGTCCTTCTTTATCGTCTTCGTCTACTGGAATAGTGATGGGACAAGCGAAATTATTTACATGTCGATAATTTTGTCAATTTTTTTTGGAGGGCTGTAAAATTACCTACATAACACCTACCTACTTAACTTGTTGGAGGAAGTATTTTGTTAAGAGTTTTAGATATTGTATCCCTACGTTTATTTTTTTTTTTTTCTAAGCCCAGAAATATTCAAAATTTATATATAACATAACAAAACCATGTAAACGTAATCAAGTCATACTTCAGACATATTATTAACATCATTAGTGGCAAGCATGATAAGTTTGACAAAATAACACCATATTGTTTCACAAAATACGCAAAAATTTAAAAAGAACTGTTAATTGGATGTAAAAAGATAAAAATATACTTTGCTATAGAACTTACAAAGCCGAAAATGTTTAATTAATATTTACTGGCCATTGCCTTCACTTCAAAGGTGTCTACATTAAAATAATTAATTTTCTGTTATTAATGAGATCATTTTGGAAAAGCGGATGCTGATTAGAAACTTTGAGTTATGTATCTTATTTTAATCATCTATGTTTATTTTAACATGTTCTTTTGCGAACAAAATGTTTATTTTCTTGTTCTTTAATTCTTTGTTGTACACCAATACAAAAGAAAAGTTAAAGTAAGTTTATTTTTAGTTTTGTCTTTAAAATTAATAAGATATTTGAGTAATCACTAACTCCTTCGCACATTTCATCTTTATAAATCAATTGCTAATTCAACATATTTGTTCTTCTGTTCTCTTTATTTATTGTACATACAACAGGTTGTTCATACAAACAACAGGAAACTTAAGTTACGTTTATTATTTGTTTTTGTTTACCAAGAATTTAAAATGAATATTTCAGTAATCACTTACTCCTTCACATATGTCGCCTTTTTAAATACATTCCTAATTCATCGTCAGTTATATTTTATCGATAGTTACCTCTATCGATATCTTTACGTGACTAGAAGAGCTCAAGACTCGGCACTTCGTAACATAGCTTAGATTTTTTTTTAATACCACACATTTAAACTCTTTGTAGGAAGCACACATGTCGTTGGTTAAACTTTATATCAACTTCATCTATTGTACAAGTACTATATTGGAAGTTTATGAAGGAGAGCTTACACTAGCTGCTGAAATTTATTTGAACTAATTTTGTATGCTTTGGGGTTCTTTGGGTTAGTGTTATATTAACCCTTCAGATACCGTCAATTAGAGACACAATAGTAAGACAATAGATGCGCGGCCACCGGTGGTCGCTTGGGGATTCATGAATTAAAGAATTGGGGTGTTCGTGGATCATACGGTTAGTATCCAATTTTACGTTGTTATCACCTCTACGGTCCGGAACACACTGCTGGCCTTCCTTAAGGAGTTGGGGTGGGTCAAATGACTCATTTGACCCACCCCTACTCAACCCACACGTTCGCAAAATACGCGCTTTAGACGTGAAGTTGCAGACAACAGCTCGATATACCAATTCCAATACGGTCCGGACTAAGCGATTCGCCTCGTCGTTTATACTGCGTACATCGAAGGATTGAAACAATTTGCCTACTGAGGTCTTCGCTTCTGATTATAATTTGAATGTCTTCAAGGCTACAGTGGCAAGGCTCTTGATAAACTAGAACGATTCACCATCAACGATTGCATCACTGCTTAACATCAGATGGGATTGCAGTCACGCACTGGTATAAAAATATATCATTAAAAAAAATCGACCCAGAGTGGGAGAAATTATTTAACAATAATAATAATAAAATAATATTCACAACTTTCATACAACGCCATCTAGTCCCAAACTAAGCAGAGCTTATGATATAAGTACTAAACAACTGATAAACATACTTATGCATTTCTAAATACATACACATTATAGATAAATTTATTACCCTCAGAAACAGAATAAATGATCATGTTCATCGCGCAACCATTTGTCCTGGATGGGATTCGAAACCACGACTTCCGGCATAGCAATCAGGGCCACTGATTACTAGACTATTACAGGTCAATATTGATTTTCTAACCCAATAACATCTCCTGTATGTGTATTTTAGCGTTCTAAATATTTCCGTCACGTATGCACTATAAACCACATATTATGAAATAAGAGGGATAAGCCATATTAGCTACAAAAAACCTATCTTCAAAACCATTTTCCCCACCTCAAAATCCGCTTCGCTAACACCAGCAAGAAAATCAAATAAAATAGTGTGGATTTTAAAATCTTCCACAAAAAAAAACTGTCGCCAAGGGCGTTCACGAGGGTTCTGCCCGCAAAAACAATAAACTGTCATAAATCAGAAAGAAAGTTTAATATACCCTACTTCGTACAATTTCTACCACTTTTGTACTAGCCATGTAACATTCGCCAGTGCGGGTTTTGTTATTGCGCGGAATTTTAAACTTCCCCGTGATATATAACTGTGTAATGTAAATAAATGAGTGATTTTAAAGATTATTTATGAAAGACTTTGGTTAGGATACGGTGTCTGGTTGGTTTACTGAATTTTGCAGGCTTAGATGAGTTTTCTGAGTAAGATGAACGGGAAAAGTAAAAGATAAAAAACACGGGTTTATTTAGTAGAAGGTTATATAGAACTTATACTGCATGTACTTAATATGCTATTGGTGTGTGAATTCAGGAACAGCAATCATTACTCTCACAAGATAGGTAAGATTTGAATGAGAGTTTAATAAAATTAATCTACATAATGGATAGTGGCAACATTGTTTTTTTTTTTTTTAATAAAACGTTGGAGCGCACTAAGAATTACTCCTGTATCGTGGATGCGTTCACAAACATGTAAACTCAATGAACAAGATGCCCAGACCCGGAACAACAATTTGTATGGAAATCATATAAATATTTGTTCCAGACGGGAATCGAATCCGCGACACGCAGCTTAGGAGTCGATCCCTCAACCACTGCGCCGACCGCACCGTCTGCGTCGTCGATTAAATCTGTTCAGCAAAAATTGTCAAAGCCTACTAGAACTTAGACCGACAGAGCTGCAGGTATATCTGAGAGAGTCACCGTGACCCTAGACTGCATAAGGCAACTGAAGGATCATGGATAGGTTTAGTCAGTAAAAGTCTGATACTCAATCTCTATTCACCTAGAGCAGGAGATTAATCATTTTCCACTCCAAGAATTAATAAAAAGGGTCCAACGAAAACCTAGTTTCAGCAAAATCTTATCTAATTAACATCAGCAACAACTTGAGAAGAGAAAAACTAAACCATTTTTAGCTAAAATCCAAAAAAGAAATCAAAGTATTTCTCATGCAGTTTTAACAAGTACCTAGAAAATATGTTGCCTTAGTGAAAAAATAATAATTTAGCCCGAGTAGAATTTTTCAGAAGGCAAGAGGGAGGTTTCCTTACTCAACGACCCTCCTGTGGGAATGTCGCGCTAACAAGAACGTCTTAGCGCTTGCCACGACAAATTTAAGTAGGAAATTTTCTTTTCTGACGATTAAGGAAATGTGGAAACAAACATAAACATGTTATAAACTTCTTAAGTGTTTTAGCTCACAAACTTTCATGGTGAACTCCAAAGGAAATGTTCGTAATAACGTTTTGTGGGACTTTCGTAAGAAACTGCAGTAGTCATTATGTGTTTTTTTGTAATTTGTTTGAAGTTACGCTCTTTGGAAACATGTGGCGCTAATCGGTCAAAATACACGCCAATTTTTTTTTTACAATCACCAATCTATTCATAGAAGAAAAGCACAAGAGGGGAAGGGATCGGCACAAGGAAAAGTGTATTTAGTAACATATAGGTATATAGGCTCGCATTTGACCAGTATCTCACGTGATCCAAAGCAATGATGTGGTCGACGATGGAGCACGCTTGTCTAGTAGTAACTTATACACCCAAGACTTAAAGACCAGCAGACCAGCGCTATACTTGACTGCGATCCCACCTGATAGTAAGTAGTAATGCAATCGTTGATGGTGGAGCGCACTAGTTTATAAAGAGCCTATTCATTATAGCTTTTAAGACTCCTTAATTTGTTAAGAATACAACCTTAGGTTGTTTTTTGCCTAAGCCTAAGTGTGCTGTATTTCAGTGCCAGAGTTACAATTCTAGCATAATTTTCTGATTGAGGTACATAAGTGTGTGTACTTTTCTAGTTACCAGATACACTTAGGATTATACTTAGGCCTAGCCCAAGCGTCACCACAAAGACACGGTTATGCGTCTCGCATTCATCGAATTCTTGAAATGAGGGTCACGGTAATCAATCAGGTGGCCGGTCAGGTCTTTGGTCCACTTAGCTCGCTATCCGACCGTCCAGTAACTATCCAGACCGAGCCTAAGATGTCGACGGCGCGCACTGTTCCCGCGCTCCTCAAGGAGTTGTCAGCAACAGCAGGGGCCCAGCTGGGTCGAAGCCTACTGGAGCCAGGGTTACCTGAAAAGGAGCTCGAGTTCCGATATGAAGGCTAGCAGAAACGGGGTGGGTTTTTAATCAGTAAGAGTCTGACACTATCTCCTGCTCCGCCCAAAAGCGGCGGTTGTCATTGGATGATTTTCTCCACCATAAAAAAAGGTCTTTAGCCCATTTTGTGGGCGGCCTTCCAAAATCGCGTCTCCCAGTACTCATTGCTACTCCAGAACCTTAAAGACATGCAAAACAGAAGAGCAAGCAGACAGATCTTCATCGACCTTAGCTCACTAACCCCGTTTCGAACAAAATTCATCCAAATACAACCAGCTAATTCCACCATGTATATTGGCTGTTAAAACAAAAAAAAAAACACTAAGCCAAAGTGGCAACACCGTACCGTTCATACTCCACCGGCCATACAATATTCAGGAGGTCGCATTATGCATTGGGACATAACAAGCAAAATCAATATGGCTGTTGTACAGCGAAAGATTTCCTAAGCACCTCTGTCATAAATATTTAAAGACGCGTTGACATTTCGTATATTTCAGTGAGTTTTCTTTTTTTTCAGCTTACAGGATATGTGTGTTCCATATTAGATTGTGGGTGCTTTTTTATGGAAACATGTGTTTTGTTATTAGTTTGTTGTCTTGCTAGTATAATGTTTTTGAACCCAATAGACTAAAATGCAAAATTTGGCATTGGCCGGGTAATTAAAGGAACAATTAAAAAGCCATTGTGTCTTGCATAGTTTTTTTATTGTACTTTTGGGTACAAAGTTGACTGGTCTACATTGTCTTTTTATATCTATTAACATTGTAATATAGAAATATTGTAGAACCAATTTTTTTTTTTAAAGAGTAACCATGGAGTTTCTTGCCAGTTCTTATCCATAGAAAACGATCAATTGGAACCGTGTGTTACCTTCTGACATTTTGAAAGTGCCGCTGTAGGCCAATGTTGAAATGAAATAATTTTGAGTTTAAGTTTTGAGATCTGTATTTGTAGATCCAACACGGTAATAATTGTCTTGTTCTCTAGTTTCAAATTCAGTTGGTTTTGATTGTCGTGAAACGTTCTTTTTGGAGTTTAACTGCTAGTTTGATTGAAAAGTTAATAAGTTGATGCTTATTTATTTATTTTACTATTAAATTTATGTACACGCAAAAAAACAGAAAAAGACAATAAATAATAGACAAAAGTATAAAGCTTAAATAATATACTGCTTTTTTCCAAAGAAAGAAATGTACACAATAGTGGGCAGGAAGCAAGAGAAGAAGATTGTGTAAAAGAACTAAACAGTGACCGGGTAAAATACCGAAAATTTAAAAATACGATGCCAATTCTCAATTTTTAAGTAACAGTTCTGCAAATCTGTCGAACATAAACTCATTTGGATATAGGAACACAATTTTAAGAACAGACGAGTATTTCAACACATACATTTTCGCTTTTAACCCTTCATTTAACTTCGCTGTAGCTGAAAAACCCTCTCGATACTGTATTCAACGTGTGTGCTAGGCATCCAGATTCCCCGTACGATTCGATCCGCTCCCTTGACGGACTACCATAAATTCTCGTCGTAGGCTTGAGGCCGCCTCAAGACTTTGATTTCCCTTGTGACCTGAGACACAAGTTTTTTTTTTTTAAATTGGATTATTTTATTTTTACCTGACCTTGATCTTTTTGTGTATCGAGGTCAAGTTCTACGTTTCCATGTTTGAAATTTTGAATGGGTTTACTATCCGCTGCTTTTGATTGTTTTTTTAGGGTTCCATATCCAAAGGGTAAAATGAGGTCCTATTACTGAAACTACGCTGCCCATCAGTCTGTCTGTCCGTCTGTTACCAGCCTGTATCTCATTAACCGTAATAGTTAGACAGCTGAAATTTTCCCAGATCATGATTTCTGTTACCGTTATAACAACAAATAAAAAAAAAACAGAATAAAATAAATATTTAAGAGGTTTCATAAATATTTAAAATCTTAAAAAAAAATTTTGTTTACCATACCGTCCATTTTTGCTATGGACGGTATGGAACTCTTCCTGCACAAGTCCAACTCGCAAATATCCATTTTTTTTTGGACCAAACTAGATCATATTTTTTTTATTGAAATACTTCTTACTCAGTACTTTCAGGATAAGTACGTACTTATTCAGAGTGTCAAATAGATCTTGATAAAAGAGTTGGAAAATTAGAATAGCTTGTAGAAAATGCCTGTGGCGTTCGCTTTTTTACTAGACTAAACATGCTGGTTTTTTGCTTGCATCCTGTTCGCTACATTGAAAATCGACTGAAAAAGCATAGTGCTTTGCTGCGGCCTTTAGATCGCTCTCAGCACCTTTTGTCAAAGACAATTTTAAATAAACTATTGCTGGCTTACAGACTACCGTTCTGTGCTTTTCTCGACTCTTCGACTATTTGGAGTCCTACAGGGTAATGCTGGTCGGATTATTTCAACCAAGTAGGTTTTTAGATGTTTTTTTGACATGAAACTACATTTTGACACAAGTGAAGAAAGTTTGTCATTGTGAATTTGTCCTGAGCCGTTAGCGAGGGAATTATTGCTCTATCGTCGACCACATCATCGTTTACCATCTGGTCAAACGCAAGTTTATCTACACTAGGTAAAGTACTTGAACTCGATACCAAATAAAAGTACAACTGTCTCTCTGTCTGGCAGTTAGCACATGGGCCACAATAAACCCTGCTTCATACTTCTTTTTGAGGTGGGCTTTTTTTGTGGCTCGTGTGCGGCGGTACCGCTTCAAAAAAAACGCTTGAAGCGGCTTCAAGCTTCTCCGGACACAAGGTGTCGCACGCTTCAGCTGTTTTTTTGTGGTGGCTTCTAGCGTTTTTTTGAGGCCCGTGTGCGCGAACAGTTAAATAGGTATTTCTCTCTGACAGTTCAGAGAGACAGCCGTATTTTTTTTTGGGAAATCATTTAATTACTTCTTCCACTCTGGATGGTGCGAGAAGAGGATTCATTCCAGCATCGCGGTAACTCTTTCAAATAACCCCGCCACCCTAGATAATACTGAGTCAGGTCTCCACTCAGCCTTGGAACGATTTAGTGCCAAAGTCTCTTGACTAAATCAAAAGTTCACTCACTTATTCTCCAAATGTTATCCTTATTTATAGACCGGCTACATTTGACTAAGTGCAACCAGCTCAGCAGTTAATCAGCGCGTCTAAATGTTAACTCAGGACTTGTTGAACTTAATTAGAAAGTTGAAAACGTTTGTAAGATGGAGAGGGACTAACTTTTGGGGAGCGTGCGCCCGTTTTGCTGGAGCTACGCGATCATGTTATGTAAAAATTGAATGTTGGATGGTTTAAAAATAGTGGTTTAAGTTAGAGTATTTATGAAGATGGCTGTAAGAGACGGTAAGGGAAGATAGAAGATTTATAAAACCGCAAAAGTGCGAGTTGGATTCGCGCGTGAAATGTTTTGTACTGTCCGTAGCAAACAACGGCAAAAATATCATGTTTGTTGTAAGGGAACTCCGTTTAAATATTTATATTATTCTGTCTTTATTATTATAGTATCAACAGAAATACATCATCAGTGAAAATGCTATGACATACAAAGGCTATAATGACAAAAAAAGCTTAAAATCTCCGCTACTCTGATTTTGTGCAATCCTATTGGTTAATATTTCTTAGCTTAGCAGCCTCGTTTCGCTCCTGTGGACAGGTAGCCTTAAATCATCATCATCATCAGCCTTTTTAATGTTCCCACTGTTGGGACTCAGACCTACCTCTAAGAGATGGAATGAGCCGTAATCCACCACGTGGGCCCAGTGCATGTTGGTGAATGTAACATATCTTCGAATTTTTGGTTCTAGGATATGCCGGTTTCCTCACAATGTTTTCCTTCACCGTTTTGAGAGCTGTGGTAATGAACTAAATTACACAAAGTCATGAGCCTGGCAGGGTTTGAACCCGCGACCTACAACTCGTAAGTCGGAGCCTTTACCGCTCGGCCACCACTGCTCTCAGGCAATAGTATAAGACTATAAATTATAACGTGGGTTTAGGTTGTGGATTTCCCTTGTATTTCGGTTTTGAATTTATTGAGTATTTTTGACTAAATTATACTTAATGGACAATACTGCTACACTTTGATTTTTTCTTTATATACAGGCTGTAAGGGACAGCCCTCCGCAAACTTTAAGGGCTCGCTCAGTAGATGAAACTGAACAACCTTCCACAAAATTTTTGTTCAAGAAACGAAAAAAATATCGGCTTCTCCATACAAACTGTCCAATCAAGTTTGTCATTTTATATGGTTAGCCTGTTTTTTTTCGTCTCCTGAAAAAAATCTTGTGGAACCTGTCTAGTTTCTAACTATCACGATAAAAAGTATCTTTCATCCTATGCCAGAATGTCGTTTACCCATGCGCCAAAATCCATCCGACTCCGATCAGCCGTTCGTTATACTACATACATAAAACTTTCCCCTCTATAATACTAAAGTGATAGCAATAGAAGCTTTCCTTGTGTATCCGAAGGTAAGAAGTTTGCTTTAATACCATATCTAAGATAAAACTAAGCATGTAATAGTTGGTGTAAACATGTTTGTCCGCTAACTTAAGTAAAAACTCCTCGACGTTCATTGTACTTGAAAAGTCTGTACCAACTTGAGTTTTAGTAGAACGCTACATAGTTTCTGTTGACGTTACATGTTTATGTTTAAACAAGCTATTTAATTCGTTTACAACATGTGAAATTCATGTCTGAGTGAGTTTGGCAATTTAATAAATTTATAATTAGGTTAGATTACAGTGATATAAATTAAAATACAAATTAGGTATCAAAGTAGGTCGGTGTAATTAAATGACTACTGATTTATTAACGTAGTTATATTATTCATATTTGTTTCAGTGAGGATTCGCCATATTCGATGGGAATAAATGGTTCTGGATTAGCATAGCATCAGAAGACGCAGCTTTAGAAGGCGAACGGCGCGCACTGTTCCCGCGCGCCTCAAGGAGTTGCCAGCAACGGTAGGGGCACAGCCGGGTCGAAGCCTACTGGGGCCAGGGTTATCTGAAAGGGAGCTTGAGCCCCGGTATGAAGGCTAGAAGGAACGGGGTAGGTTTCTAGTCAGTAAGAGTCTGTCACTATCTTTCGCTCCACTCAAGAGCGGGGGTTGCCATTGGATGATTTTCCCCACCATAAAAAAGCGTTAGAAGGCGTCCCGCAAGTTGGACCGACGATGTTATGGTGAGGGTCGCGCGAATCCAATGTATTTGAGTCGCACAGGAGCAATCTTTGGGGTGACACTCGCAGGAGATCTATGTCAGCATCTAGTGGACGTCTTTCGTCTGAAATTAATGATGATGAGCTTTAACTAGGGCTTTCGTTATGAGCGTGTTTATAACAATTTATTTTTATAGGCAAAAATCTGATGTACCCACGGACAATGTTCGTTTAAATTCAACTAATTTTATTTAGCCATTAATATGTATTTATTATATACAAATTATTATTAAACCTAAAAATATTACAGGACAAATATTTATATAATATATTTATTAATTATTATTAGGCTCCCCAATAGGTAGGTGGTACCTTGCTAGCCGGTTGGCGTCTCATCTTCAAAAACGGCTGATGCTGAAAATCAGCGCTGTGGCTCTGTCCTGCACGAGCCTCAGCATTATGCTGAGCACTGGCCGTTTTGCGCTGATGTGACGTATCTAGCTGATAGTTTTAAGTTCGATATTGTTACTTGATACATTTATTTATTTTTAGGATATGGGTTATTCTGGACGCAAATAAACTCTTTTTCTTTCTTTCTTTCTTTCTAGGTAAACAATAATAGTGAAACTGTGAAGGCAACATAGATTCTTAGTTTGGAAGTTACTAAAAGACACCAATTGGTACCACCACATCGTACATATGTAAATTTTACCACACAGTAATTGCCGCAATATTCAACATACTATCCAAAAACGTATCGCACCTGTTTTTTGCTTCTAACCCCATCAGAACGGAAAAAAATAAATTTGTCACCAGCGTTTGACGTGTCACGTCGTCAATGTCAATTCGTCGCACGTCAGTTGTCAGTGAACAAGTAAAACAACAACATGGCTGATAGAAGCGCACCGACATCCGCTTCCGGCAACCACACAAGACGAAATGGGACAAAGATTAAAAAAGAGAATAACCTTGACTTTTGAACTGGATTTTGTACAGGTTTTACATACTCATATTATATAAACGAAAGTTTGTAAATGTATAAAATATATTATTCCTTTACACTTAAACAGCAGAATGAATTTGAATTTTCTAGAACCTAATAAAGTTTGTACGTCAGGGCTATAATTTTTAATGGGGAAGTACTATTTTTGGTACACTAATTTGAAATCAATTAAGATAAATACAAGCTACACATCGCGTTTAAAAATAGTGAACTCCGTACGAACCGTTTAATTTTTTTTTTTTTTTATTGATAGGCTCACACTTGACGACTATCTCACCTGATGGTAAGCGATGGCGTCGGAGCATGCTTGCCTAGAAGTAACCTATTCACTCTAGACTTAAAGACCCTTTGGTTATAGTTCACGATACACTGACTTCGGCACGAAATTCCACTCTTTAGCTGTAAGCACAACGTATCCATAACATTTAGTGCGTATGAGTGGGATATCCACAATGTACTGATGGCGCATAGCTGTAGGTCTGCCCTTCACCCTTTTCAAATGTTTTAATAGTAGATTAAAAGTAAGAATATAGTAATATCGTTTAATGAACTAATTTAGCTTCACTTTTCTTGGACTGACCGACGCTTGACTATTCAAAAGTGCCTGGAAATGGTCTATTTGAAATAAATGATTTTGATTTGATTTTTAAATGATAGTAAAAATGGACGGAATTTATTAAAAATATTAGACACGTGTTTCGGGTTTCGTATATACTAAAACTGATTTTGTATAGTGCTGTATAGCTCATAGAGAATTTTTTACCCAAGGTATACCAAATATATTTTCTCCTTCCGAATCCTACCCAACACAAACCTGTAGTACAAACCTGAACCATTTAAGTTTAATACGTATAATCCGTCAGGTGATCTAACATTGTAATTAATACGTCTTAATCGAATGTCAGCCTGCACGCGTCAATGCTAATGAATTCATTAATAACGCTTGCGTTTATCGAAAATGGCTGCGTGGAAACCTAAATATAATATATATGTCTTCTTGAGATGGTAGGTATGGCTTTTCAAATGTAGAAATGATATGGGTTAATCTCTTAAGTTCTTGCATAAGTTATCATTGAAGGTGTGAACACTCCCCGGAGTGATTATTCATATTCGTATATTTATTTGTGTACCGTAATGTCATTAGAGATGTTACGTTAATTAAAATAAAACAAGCTTTTAATGAAAATCATTTTTTTATAACAAGTTTAAACAGCTCGGTACACTTAAATAATTAATACTTGTCAAGACGAATCATACGAGCCCAAACTCGATGGGGTTGTGTGGATTAACTACAAAGTTCCTATAGCCACTTCCAGTTCAATCATCAGATCAGCTCCATGTCATAATATTTTTGCGTTGTCACCTGATTTACACATGCATGCAAAATTTAAGCTCAATCGGTAACCGGAAACGGGGTCAAATTTAATTTACAAGATTTGATCATAGACAAACATCGGGACAGGTGAAACTAAAAAATAATACCTTGTAGGACACAGCAAAAAATAAAATTAGAATTATAAAATATTTATGTACAGCAATGTTGCAGAAAATCAGTGGTTTGATTTTATTTTGTACCTAATGACTGTATATTGTATTTCTACACTAATATAATAAAGAGATAAAAATATCGCGTCACAGTGTTTATTATTAATCTCCTCCGAAAATCGTTTGATAGTCTTTTTTTGTATATTTGGTCTTCTGAAAATAGGTCGTAAGCTATTGTTTAGGTACTGTTCTACCCCTATTATTGTTTGATCATTTATATGGCAGAACAGTGTTTCCTAGAGGGCCTACCACGAGCTCTTAACGCGATCCATTTGACGACCTATACTGAACTCTATCTCACTCATACGCTATAAATTTTAACACGTCATTGTAAGGCTCCTGTACCCTTAATCAAGTTGATAATCTGCAATCGTTAACGCTTGTAGAAAACTTCAAATGTCAGTTTAGAACAAAAGAATCGGGGGCGTGGCCAACTCAAGGTATTGTAACTTGACTAGGGAGGCTGATCAGTGAGTATATCTCTATAAAACATCCAAAATAAACCAACAAAATTACAACCGCTACCCAAAAAATATTTAGTCAAAACAAGTAAACAGACTACACAAAAAGAGCACAGATTATTGAATCGAGTCGCCCCTCTGCATCGACTCGTGGTCACGTATGTCGCACGGTGTACGTTAATGTGTCGGACGTGTGCAGCCTGCCTAATGCCCGCTTATAAAACGTGAAGTCGTGTTGCAGTCGCGCGATTTTATTCTCCTTTTGATTGTGTCGACGTGCGTAGAGCGACACGTGTGCGGTCGGGTTTTCGTTACGTTTTCATTTATTTTGGCAGTAGTGAATAGTTGGGTTTAGGTGAAGGAAAGTCGGAGTTTCCTCTGTGAGGAAAATGTAAGCTAACTATAATGCCCCTACGTTTTCAGTTATTTATAATCCGAAGACGCGAGGTTATTGCTCCATACACAATGAAGACATTTACTTTAATTATCTCTTTAAAAAAACCCAACTTCCCAGAGACGGTGGGATGAGCCGCTCTGCAAAGTAGTTCATGAAAACCTAATCCTAACATCTGCTACTACTGCGGAGCGTGCGTGCCTGCTGGCTGTGGGAAATTGGGAGTCAGGTCTTTGGCTTCACGCACTACCGTCGTCGAATATTGGCACCTTGTTCGACGACACCACTTTCCGCTTAGCTGTTGCCCTACGTCTAGGTGCGCCTTGCTGTTCTCCTCATCGCTGCCACTGTGGCGAAGTTGTCAACAGCCTCGGTCACCACGGCCTGTCATGCAGTCGAAGTGCGGGGCGCATAGCGCGGCACGCGAACCTTAACGACATCATCCGGCTGTTCTGGAACCTCATGGCCTGGCACGCGACGATGGTAAGAGACCAGACGGTATGTCTTTATTTCCTTGGAAAATGGGTAGGCCTTTAGTGTGGGACGCTACCTGTGTCAATACTCTTGCGCAATCCCATCTTCCTAGCTCATCGTGCTGTGCTGGTGCTGCCGCGGCGGCTGCGGAGAACCTCAAGCGGCGGAAATATAACAGCCTCGTTGGCAGTTATATTTTTGAGCCGTTTGGGATTGAAACTCTTGGGCCGTGGGGTCCGAGTGCTCATATGCTTTTTAAAGATTTATCCAAACGCTTAGTTGACTCTTCGTGTAACCCAAGGGCTGGCTTCTACCTCGGTCAGAGATTAAGCATTGCCATACAACGAGGCAATACCGCCAGCCTTTTGGGCACACTTCCAGTCGACAGCGATGCGGAGGAGTTTTTTGACGTCATATTTAGTTAGGCCTTTAGTGTATATATTATTTTGAATTATTTAAGTTTATTTTATAATTTAATTAGTTCCAAATGTAAAATTTACCAAAATAAAAGTTATTCACCCTAATTATCTCTTTTCAACCAATTTTATTGCATTATTTATATCTAACACTAGCTGCCGCCAGCGGCTTTGCCCGCGTGATGGTAGAAAATTATCTTAAAACATAATATTACATTCAGGGTGTAAGGGACAGCCCTCCGCAAACTTTAAAGGCTTGCTCAGTAGAAGAAACTGAACAACCTTCCACAAATTTTTTTTTCGGGAAACGAAAAAAATATCAGCCTCGCCATATTTGTCCGATTAAGTTTATCATTTTGTATGATGGGGCTGATTTTTTTTTCGTTTCCATATTTATTTTGCAAATAGTTTTTATAAAACACTTTCAGTCGTAATTTTTTTTTTGGGTCAATCTAAACTAGATGTTGCTGGTATTTCCTAGCTGACTACCTTGAGAAAAAACACCGTAACAAAGTCAGGGGTCAAAGTCTTTTTTGCTTAGTATTATTGTCATGTCTCTCAAATTTTTAATCTTTGGCCCATACAAGTTTTAGTTGTAGGTACAGCAGACTTCGAGCGGTATCTATGCGTTTCGCCAGCGTGTTTGTTTCTATGTAATATATTGATTTGTTTACTATCAATGCAGCTTACTGAAAAAGGAAAGACAATAACTAGTGTGTATAACACTAATATTATTAAGGTGAAGGTTTGAATGTTTTGAAGACCACTTTTATTACTCAAATTACAAACAGTTACAATATAATATCTATAAAGCCACAGTAGTACGGGATCCCTAGTACATTTTTTCCACTTGATTACTATCAAGCTAATTACTTTCCGTGAGTAGCTTAATTTTGAGTAGATGTTTTGGTTTGTTACTCCTTCATGCAGGTGAACGGATTGAAATAAAACACAGGCAGACCGTGTCCTGGAATAACACAAACATATAATCATTATCATCATCATAAATCAGCCGAAAGGCTTCCACTGTTGGACATAGGCCTCCTCCAAGCGTCGCCACAACGACCGATCCTGTGCGCTACACATCCATAACAACACAACAACAACAATACCAACAACATATAATGTTCCAGCAGAATTTGATTTCTTTTTTTTTATAATTTCTTGCGGGCGAACTTCCAAGGAAGAAACTATTGTTATAGTTGTACTAATTATTTTTATTAATAATATATTAAGTAATAATAGTAATAATATTAAGCGACTGCACGTGTTGGTTTAAACTATAAGTGCAAAGACTACCTAATTGAAATAAATAAATTGTGGAGTTTCTAAATAGCATTACTACAGTTATAAAGTTACACTTACAGCAGAACTAGTAATTCAATAATTTCATAAAATCATTCTTCTGTCAAATGAAAACTTAACTATCTTATATTGCAGCCGATTCATGTTTTTTTTTTTTTATTGGGTGTCTGAAGTCGCAGAGTCATCTCGGCCACCGAAGGCACGGGCTTGCGGACGACAAGCAGTTGGTAGCTCGCCGTCCGGCCGTCTAGGCGAGCCCCAGTTGTTGCTGCATAGTGTTCTACGTGCCTTAAAGAAATGTCAGTTTTGCACCGTAGCGGCCTAATAGGACGGGAAAAGTCATTACATGATTTTCCATCTCCCAAAAGAAACCGTTTTTTTATTAATAGATAATAGGAAAAGAAAAAAAAATTAAATAATAAATATTATTTATTCTTTAATTTATTTTATTTTAATCAAAAACAAACAGTATTAACAACTTACCAATTAACAGCAAATAAAATTAAAGAAAACCTCCGACTCAAAGAGAGAAAAAAAAATGTAAATAAAAACAATAACGTCTGCTTTCAAATAAAAAAAAAAAACTGCATCCAAATCGGTTCATTCGTTTAGGAGCTACGACGCCAAGAACAGACACACACAGACACGTCGAAATGACATCCCTCTTTTCCATCAGGGGTTAATTACGCAACTTATAATAAGTAACCTATTACAAGTTTTCTCATTTAATATATTACAAAAAAAGTGAATATCTCAAACACTAATTTCATAATACTCCTAAAGCAAACTAAACGCAAATTGAGACATAACTCCTAAGAATAAAAATCTCGTATTTCCACCGACATGACAGCAGATGATTTATTATATGAACGATAAAGCCACCATCGAACCTCCATCTTGAATATTCGAGAATTTAAATATTGCTCCTCGGAGCCAGATTGACAGTAATATTTTTCCTCTTTAGTGCGCCATGTCACTATTTCAGGGAAAATATTGTGTGGTGACCTTGATTTAGATGGTTTCAAATATTTGCTATTTATCTTACGTGTTTTACGGCCTTTTCCGGACGAAGCTACCGTATAAACTTGGATAGATTTTGTTGGTTCAATGGACCATAAAGTTCCTTTGACATTTGCAAATAGAGCAAGCTTTAAGGGCTAATCACAAGTTACGACCAAGTTTTATGTATTATAGCTGCAGCCTGTGACTTCATCCGCTTTTGTTCTCATTTTTATGTGATTTAATTAAATTATTTTTCTAAAATAGAACTAGCTTCTTAAAATATCAGCTATCTACCACTAAAGGTCCGTTCAAAATCTATTTAATCTATAGATTATGTATATGCATAGAGTAGGCCGTTCCGATTGTTCTCCCAAGTCCTATCTCACAGAAACCACTTTTGTCCTGGATAGTCTTTTTGTCACTAAATTGTGCTGTAGTTTTTTCTCAATCACAGAATTTTTATAATCGCTTTAATAATCTAATGGAAGCGAGACCCACAGGGCTATTTGTTGAGGCAGTGTTCGAGAGACGGTATGGCATACGCTAGCCAAATGAGCCACAAAGGAGGGCCAAGGAGCCGCGTCGTGTTGTCTTCTACCAGTCACCATATTAATCAGAACCCTAGCTGGCGGCGCATACCGCGGCTACCACTGTGTTCTTAATTGTATATGGAAACTAGCTGCTCCCAGCGGCTTCGCCCGCGTAATAGCAGAAATTCATCCCAAGAGAACATACTTCCGGGATAAAAAGTATCCTATGTCCTATTCCAGGACATGGTCCATTCGTGTACCAAGTTTCATGAAAATCGGTTTTGCCATTTAGGCGTGAAGATGTAACAAACAAACAAACAAACTCACTTTCGCTTTTATAATATTAGTAAGGATTCATACTTCTCACCACTCTCAACAAACTATGAGACAAAGTCCTTGGATGGTGGACACTAGTTCGGGGCAGCAGAATTCACATACGCACCAGCAGCCTTTGACGCAATCGAACGAGGGAACACTGAGGTAGTGGTCGGTACGAGTGCGACAAGCACCTTGACTTGACCCCAGGTTGAAAGACATCCATGAGGATTTCTATGGCGAAAAATGGACTATATCAAGCAGTGGACGTCGAAAATCATAAAGTAAATTATGTAAAAAGTGAGTTATATAAAAAATAATCTGATTTTATCGACAGATAATATTGTTATTAAGGTAATTTAAGTTTAACCAAATGAAGATGATTTTATCAGTACGACTAGAAAATAAGGGTACTTACATATGCAAGCAAAAACAAAAGCGATATAAATATTCAAAGAATCAGTAACAGTAACTTTAAAAAAGGAACAGTAATAATAACCTTTTCAATAGACTTGCTCATAAAGTGGCTCTTATTGCACTGCACTTTGGTATATAATGGCACTTGTTACCAAACTGTGAAATTTTGATTACCATTACACACTAGTGCTATAATGTGGTTAAAACCTTATTGTTCAACCTCTCCACCGTCATAATTTTATGACATTTGTCGTATCAGGATGGGCGCAAGTTTTCCTCCACGAACAAAAGAAAAACAAAATGGGCGCACATATGAAAACAGTTTTTTACCGCCACAAAAGTTTACTAGTTTTACAGTTATTTTATTCACAAGTGTATTGAAAAACGTCTTATGATACACGTGAGTAATTAATGATTACCATTCTCGCCTTAAGACCCTCGCCATTGCTCGGGTCTAAATACCGCCTCAACGGTAATCACTAACATTACACACTTATATCATAATGTACTATTATTTACATAAGACGTTTTACGATTTCAACAGTCGATAGAAATAGAGAATCCACAAACACCTTTTATGAAGTGGGCTATAAAAACCTTTCATGTAAGTAACCCACATCACAACATCGAAGTACTCACTATAAAAGAAGTACATGACACCTGAATAGAGCCAAAAAACTAACAGGTAGCTTTTGAATATATAATAAATACATAGCTTTTCTCTAAAAAAAAATTACCATGCCGCAAACTATACCATAAACACACAAATGCTATTGAAACCTATCACATAAAAGTCCCTTTTCGTATATAAATAACGTTTGAAAGGAATTGATAGAAATGATTGATTGACGTCGAGTCCCCCTGCATCTGAGAGAGTAGTTGAGGGACCTAAACGTGCGGGTACCACGCTAATATTATGAAGACGAAAGATTGTGTGTATTACTCCTTCATGTTTAAACGGTAGATCGGATTTCGATGAAACATGTCGCATGAAAATACTAGTATAGGTCGTAGAATACTTTCTAAGGGGCCTATTATAGCACTCGATATTCAGACAGTCCATATCGCATAATGTAATAAAGATCAGACTGTCTTACTCAGAATGAAAAATAAGATCTGAATCTGAATATCGTGTGCTTAGTAACGCGTAGTGTATTAGGTCCTCAATTCGTACCGTATGTCACTTTGAGATGATTTTCCATTCATCAGAAGCTGGTATGACAATAAAGGACTAAGTCTAAAGCTGAGGAAGAGAAAAATTATCAAATGACTTTTTCCATTCTTGGTGGAGCGAGAGAGAGCGTCAGATTTTAAACGACTAAAACCCAGAGTTCCTTCAAGTACTCTTTCAATGGACCACGGTAACTTTTTCGAACAATCCGCTGCCCTAGCAGGCATCGGTCTTAACTAGCCCCGGTCAATATTGCTGACGTCAATCTTGCTAAAATCATGATGGTAGCTACAAAATAATCATCATCATCCTCATTTCAGTCGCAAGACGTCCACTGTTAGACATAGGGCTCCCCCAAGCGTCACCATGACGACTGGTCTTCTGCGTCTCGCATCCATCAGATACCCGTGACCCACACCAGAACATCGGTCTACCTTGTGGGAAACTATCCAACGCTGCATCTTCCAGTAGGAACGCGGTCGCCACTCCAGAACCTTCCTGTGCATTCAAATCTGCTTATGAGGCCCATTGTAAACGGCCACATTTCGGAGCCAGAGGTCATCACTGGCAACACGCACTGGTCATAGACTTTCGTCTTGAGAAATTAGTAGATTGGACGAGAAGATACCGTGCAGATTCCCTAACGATACACGCTGCTCAACCAAATCGGATTTGACGATTGACCTCAATGGAACAATAAGCTCTAGCATTACCTCACAGTAAAATATTGCGTCAGAATTGCCACCAATATTTTTATTTTTGCGGTAGCTTTAGTGTTGAGCCTAACAGACAAATTGTAAACATTTATACTTTAACGACTTTGTCGTATAACTAAAGTACCTGAAGCTTGAAAACAAACTGAATAAAAAATAATCTAAATGTAGAACAAACGTTTAAAGTAATTATACCTCTTTGTAATCGACCAAGAAAAGTACACGACCCACAGCCATCTATAACCTGACGGAAAATTCACAACAGGATATTTTTACAGCCTAAATTCTTCAAACTTAATCTACACGTTAAGTCGGATACACAGAATTGAAATTCGATTGAAATGGCAATGAAAGTTAAGTCGTTTAGAACGGTAAGCTGTCCTGCCAAGTGTCAAACGCTCACTATTATGACGCGATAGAGAAATATCGGTAAGTTAGACACGCTCGATCGGTTCTTTTTAACTTCAGATGCCTACAAATTTCGTTCAGTTCATTATTGGCTTAGTGAGCTTTTTACCGTCGACATAACGGCATTTTGGGGTTTCGTTTTAAATAGCTTGCTTTATTCGGTGATACGGGTCCTATTCATGCTATGTTTTCGTGGTCTTGTCATTCCAAAAAGGGTTCTATTTGGAACATAGTCTTGTTGGGCCAAGTGTGAAAAGCTCTTCAATGATTTATCATTCCAATATGTAAAGAGATCTTTGGAAAGGGTTGGAACATGTTTCTTATTTTTTTGTTCTTTGCTTACCTACTTTGGGCAAAAATATTTATTAAAAAGAGACGAGGAATGAAAGGTATCTTTTTTCTTGTCTGGTAAGTGGAGACCAATTATACTCATTGTCATAGACACGCCATCTATTGTTAGCTGTCCAAAGCAACATTCCGTAAAAAAAGAATGGAAGTTAATTCAAAAGTTTACAAATGATGTGAAAACAAGGAGAGAACAATTGCTAAAGAAATTGAGTTTTTGATTTTCTTTTTATGTCTGCTGTCTTTATGTAATGAATGAGTTACCTTGTTCGTTAATTTTCTAAGCTAAAGTTTTAGAAAACATTACATAAGATTGTTGTAGTCTAGGCTTACATACACCATTTCAAGTTACAAGAAAAAATATTTGTATTAGTCCCAAGAATTGTTCCCGGTCTGAGAACGCACACGTGATATAGATTAATTGCGAGTGTGAGGCAAAGATTAAAAAATAAAATAAGTCAAAATTATAGGCATATTGGATATTATAATGTAAAATTGCTATAGTTATAGGTCAACACACTCAACTGGAAAATATGTGGATTCATTGAAACAGGCGCGATCTCAGTCAAATGGCGCTAAGTTTATTGTAGTAGGTATTAAGTAAGTTAAGCAAGAAGTCAGTAAATCGTAGGTTCCCAGGGTTGAAGCCTACTGGGGCCAAGGGTCTGCTTTTGAAAGAGAGACTCGGCCCTGGTATGAAAGAGAGAGAGGGGGGGGAGAGTGGGGTTTTAGTCAGTAAAAGTCTGAAACGCGCTCACGCTCCACCCAAGGGTGGGGGATGTGGTTGATTTTCCCACCTTCAAATAAAAAAGTCGGTTGTAGTGTTTGATTAGATAATTGATTTATTGTAGTATCCTCAGCAAAGCTTGCTGAAAAGGCTGCCAATAAATCTAGTAGTTTTGTTTGTCAAATCTGTTAAACACAAAAAAATACATTAGAATATTCGCATGCTTATGGAAAACTAAGTGACTACAAACTGGAAAAAGTCAATAAAAATGCTTAGTACATTGTACTTCTAGGCAAACGTGCTCCATTGTCGGCCACATCATCGCTTCAAACGTGAGTCTAAACTAACTATTCACTAAGTACCTATATTTACGTCCTACTTGAAGTTCGAATTTCGAATCACTACTTGGAGCTTGCCCACTTTCAAAAATCTGACTTGTGATTCATTCGCATTTCTATTGTCATCAACACTTGAGCTTTAGCTATATTCTTGCTCATAAGTTTAAAAAAAATACAACAATTAGTTCCTACAACAACATCAAAATAATTATAAACACTGTTGTATTGAAAGCCGGCTTCAAAGTCAAGGCCAAGGCATAGGGGAGCACAAAATATTACATAATTATTTAACACTAATAATTCAATTATAAATTCCTTGTTTCCCATTCTTAGAATTGAATTAAGATTTGTCACAGTAAAATCAGGGGGCTTCAAGGATTTGCAGTTCTTAACCGGCATTCTGTTGACTAGCACTGATCTTTATTAGGTTTACGGAAAACGAGGGGTTGCCAGAATAAATTCGGCGCGACAGGGGTGGACTGTCAACAGGGGTACACTGTTCCATTCATTGTCCCCTTTGATGACGTTAGTTCATGTCCGATGCACAAAGTCACCGCTCGATGACGCATTGTCACTTTTAGCGAATTCAGTAAACAAGTCATGTTGTGTCCCTCCTTCATTCAGAGTTTTTGTATTTTTCTTTTGATTCCCATGTTTGCGTCTCGGGATTCTATAATGTTTTTATTTGATTTTCAATTTCAACTTTTGCGTTCGTTCGCTACGTTTGAGGAGTTCGTATTTTATTTTTGTTTCGTATTTATGTATAAACAAGATTAGTTGGCTTCAAGTATTTGGTTAACGCCATTGACTTTACTGAACTTTTCATGCGCGATGTTATTTATTCATATTTCTGATACATGTTTTTATTTGACTTGATTCTTTGAGTAATGTTTGATTTTCGTACAACGTTTTGTAGTTTCGAAATTCAAATTTAGCGACTAGACTTTTTGAGGTAGGTAGACGAACAACAGTAAATCCTTTATGTTATTTGGACTTCGGACATAACTTACTTAATCTTAATCCTTACAAAGTAATTCTCCCACTGAGACAGCTTCAGTTTTATATCCTTCCTGTTCCTCCCCTCTGTCCCATTGTCACTTGAATTTCTACAAAACAGAGTTCCACCAAAACTTCTAAAAGCCAATCTTAATATCTAAAAACGAACAAAATAAATTTTCATATATTAAATCCGGTCGTGTGTGTAGAGAACAATTGGAAACTCGGCAACTCGAAGCCAGATATAAATCATCTGCCGTTGCCATGGGAACGACAATTGGGGGACAAAATTAGAAATAAATTCCTTTCGATATGCCAAGGGTTGTCCTTAACCGTGTTATTGGTGTATTTGAACTCGAATGTAGAGCGTCAGGTGTGAAAAATGATTTTGGTTTACGCTTCATCAGTTTGTACGCTCATTTCGCTCGTGGGGTGAACCGAGAGCCCCTATCTCAGTATCTCGTGTGTTGCCTCTTATGCTGATAAGCGAATTATGTGAAACGTTGTGTTTGTTTGCTGTTTGTCTTCGCCCGAATTGGGTCAAATCGAAGAAATATATCTTTACAATATCTTAGGAAAAATATCTTCGTTTTTCTCCTTCGTAGCTGTCTTCATATAGAATAGAATGGAAAAATACTTTTATACCGACTTATATAATATATATATAAACCTAGGTAGACGCTTTACTTTGTGTAATTTAATTAATTACCACTACTCTCTAAACGTTGAAAGAATGTCGTGAGGACACCAGCATGTCCTAGAACCAGAATTCCGAAATCATGTGACATCCACCAACCATTACTATTTCTTCTTTTAGAGAAGAGGCCTGAGTCCCTAAATGAAAACATTATAAGGCCGATTACAACATACAAACACAAACGTAAATCTATAATAGCTACCACCTAGGGGTCATTAAATCAAAATTTAATAGGTTATTTCTAGGCAAGCGTGCTCCGTCATCAACCACATCATCGCTTACCATCAGGTGAGATAGTGGTCAAACGCGAGTCTATCTATACTTATAGATATAATAAAGAGGTCAAGATTGTATTTTTATTTTTTGGTTTGTAGGGGGTAATCTCTGAAAGTACTGGTCCGATTGCTAAAATTTTTTCACCGATAGTAAGCTGCTTTATTCCTGAGTGACATATGCTATATTTTATGTACGCGAGCGAAGCTGCGGGCAAAAATTAATCAATAATAAAAAACAATGACGGTCTTATCGCTGTCAGCAATGTAAGTTTCCTAACCTTTGCTGTTCAAATAAGTAACTTAAAACCCAAAACCGCCGCAAACCGAAATCAATCAACTTACGGTGAGTATTTACAAAAACAAAAAGCACCGTCTAAATGAAACTGGAAAAAGAAACACGTAAGGAATCCACAATTTTTGGTGCAAAAGTGGAAAAAAAAACTGGAGCTTGATGGATTGCCTCCTTCTTATTAGTGTGCGCTTAGACGCCTAGCAAACGTTTCGGTTTCGAGATGTTTCAAAGGGGATTTTTAAATCTTTTCGCATGGATTTTGGTGTTGTCTACTTTATTTTTTGCAGGGGGTTGTTATTAACTAAAGTTCAAAGTAATTCTGCTTAGCGTTGTGGTTTTTAAGTTATTGTTTGTAACAAACACACCGGTCAAGTGCGAGTCATAACGCGTACAAAGGGTTGCGTAGGGTCAGCAGCAAAATCACAAAAAAAATGTTGTATGGGAACCCTTAAATATTTCTTTTATTCTGATTTTTTGTATTTTTTATTATAGCGGCAACAGAAATACATCACCTGTGTACATTTCAACTGTCTAACTATCAAGGTTCATGAGATAAAGTCTAGTGATACACAAACGGACGGACAGCGGATTCTTAGTAATAGGATCCAGTTTTACTCTTTGGATACGAAACCCTAAAAAAGGTTTCCGAGATAAAGTATCTTAGCAGACAGACAGACGGATAACAAAGTGATCATATAAGGGTTTCGTTTTTTTAATTTTGTGGTATAAAACCCTACAAAATGGATATTATTTGACTATGCAAATGAAACGGTGATCAATATACCAATATCGTCAGTCACCATAAACAAGCAAGGAGAATTTTAAAAGTATGTAAACTCCACGTAAAGTAAGCAACATTCTGTAAGGATAAAACAAACAAGAATTTCTTATCACGTCAGTGCTGGTAATAAATGATGGCTGGCAACCCTTCGCGGGTGGTAAAGCTTTTCAAACCCTTGTTTTCGCAGCTTTTCTGGTTTTACCCTTAACGAAAACGTACTTTAGGTACCTATCTACCTAATATGCGGTTACTTGAAACTTGCGTAATTTATAAGAGTCACCGCGGCCCTTGAACGCAAGAACACCACGGTTGGTGCACTAGTTAAGCGATTAACTGCTGCGCTGCGTGTCGCGGGTTCGGTTTCCACACTTGATAAATAATTGGTTGGCCTACAAATTCCGAGTCCAGAAGTTGAACCTGGTGCACGGATAAGTTTCTTAAAAAAAAAGTGGTTTTGAAATGGTTCCTGAAACCTGATGAAATAATCTAATTGTCAAAAAGACGTCAAAAGTGAGAGACGTTGAACATAATTTAGAGTATATTCTTTACTTGTCAAAACTAATTTGGGAGTTTTTCACTTCAATAAGGTATCAAAATTATTGTTGGCTTAATTATGTTCAAGATATAAAATAAACACTTAGAAAGAAAAACATTTTAAGATAAACGCTAAACAAAAATGCAACAGAAAAATCCAACAAAATATCGAACAGGTGATTGGAAAAATAATGGTAAAAATGTCGTACGGTCGCGCGATTGCCTGTGGACTTGTCGCACTGTCGCTGTGACATGCGATACGATACGGCGTCGCCTTGTCGCGCGACGTCGCGCCCACGGCGACACAGCGATGCGACGCTTTTTTGCATGAACCAAATTTGGATTAGTGCGTATCGACAAAGCGATTCTTTTTTGTTTTGTTCCGGTTTGTTTTGACAGCTTTTTGTGGTACAACAGTTCTTGTGTATATTGTATCTGTTTTAAAACTATTTCAAAATGCTAAACTTTTGTCTAACGAATGTTTTAAATGGGTTTTCATCTAGATCCACCAGATCTACTGCTGATAAGGAGTCTATTTTTATTTTAATAATGTGAAATAGGGTTTGACTTTGATCTCTTCTGATGGTAAGCAGTGATGCAATCATTGATGGGGAGGCACGCTAGTTTATTAATAACATATTCACTCGAGCCTTGAAAATACCGAAATTATAATCGGACAGAATAACTCAGCAGGCAAATTGATCGATTCTTTCAGGTTTCTTGGCTTCTGACTACCTATCCATAATGACTTAGAAAACCAATGGCACCTAGTACTTACAGCTGTACGTGCTTCCCGAAGTAAGGAGAAGTCTCAGTATGAAATGAATGGCCATCCATCCACAAACTGACTTCAGTAAGTGTAGTTTAACTTTGGAGACCAGCCCGGGCTAATTATTATTACTTAACCATGAGCACACAAATGGAAAATGTATAAAAAGATGCAAAATACACAATAAGAGTTCTAAGCCAAATATTTACTTCAGTAATATTACAGACTAGCTTCGACTTCTGAAAATATGTCCCCCGTTTCCTCTTTTTAATTCATGAATCCCCAAGCGACCACCGGTGGCCGCGCATCTATTGTCTTACTATTGTGTCTCTAATTGACGGTATCTGAAGGGTTAAGGGTTTTTTTTTTTTTTTTTTTTTTTTTGACGAAACCCGCTCTTGGGTGGAGCGGGAGACAGTGTCAGACTCTTACTGACTAAAAACCCCGCGCCGTTCCTTCTAGCCTTCATACCGGGGCACGAGCTCCCTTTCGGACAACCCTGTCCCCAGTAGGCTTCGACCCAGCTGGGCCCCTCCTACTGCTGACAACTCCTTGAGGCGCGCGGGAACAGTGCGCGCCGTCGACGTCTCGGACTCGGTCCATTACCGGACGATCGGACAGCGAGCTACCCATAGCTCGCCGTCCGCGAGCCTGCGTCTACGGTGGCCGGAAATCGGGATCGGAATCCCGGCGACGGCGGCGAGGGCGCCGTTGCCTGATGCGGTCGGCCTCCTCCTTTGCTAGCATTACTGCTTCGCAGAAGGAGGCGACCGCCTGCCATTCCTCCTCGCTCCGGACCATGGCCTCGACCAGGGCCCGGCGCGAGAGGTCTCCGCCGCCGATCGCCCCCACGAGGGCACGGCGATGCTCCGCCCAAGGGTTAAGGGGGTAGATTTTGGAAAGTCTTAATTTATTTATTAAAACTTCATGCAACATAAAATTACATAGGCGGACTTAATGCCTTAGGCATTCTCTACCAGTCTACCTAGGGTCATCATTTCAGCCGATACACGTCCACTGTTGGACATAGGCCTCCCCCAAGCGTCGCCACAACGAACGTTCCTGTGCGTCTCGCATCCATCCTACCATTCTTTACCTTTTAGGGTTGTAAAGAGAAAAACATGGCAGGTGCATAAAAAAATAATTAAAAATAAGAGTTTATTATAATAATAATATCTACCTATGTCATAAAAGGAAACCTTGTGCATTTCACGCTCCTAGTCTCAGTAGTTTTGGCTGTGCCTTGATATGTCAGTCCTGTACTGTACTTTGTACTTTTTAATGTTCCCACTGCTGGGACTCAGGCCTCCTCTCTAGGAGAGGGAATGGGCCGTAATCCACCACGCGGGCCCAGTGCGGGTTGGTGAATGTCGCATATCTTCGAATTTTTGGTTCTAGGACATTCCGGTTTCCTCACGATGTTTTCCTTCACCGTTTTGAGAGCAGTGGTAATGAAATAATTAAACAAAGTAATGCGCCTGGCGGGGTTTGAACCCGCGACCTACAACTCATAAGTCGGAGCCATTACAACTCGGCCACCACTGCTCTCATTATTATTATATAGATAAAACCAAAGAATCCTACATGAGTATCATCAACAAGGAAAACTACCCCCAAAATACAAGACAAACACAATAACGTGCCAAAAAAATGACGTCATCGATCAACCAACAAACAAACACAATCGCATTATTCATAATTTGTCGCGCATTCTCACCGGTGGAACCCTAAAACTATAAATTGCAGCGGGCGCGCGATCAATCACCGGGTTCCGTACAGTTAGTAAATTAAGTCCGGTTTTGAATTAGCGACCGCCTGGGCGCTAACTTAGCAATGGCATTACGTAATTATGCTGAGCTAATGTGATTTAATATGGATGTTGGACATGTCTACGTATTAAAGATTCTTTTTTTTACTTGAGGTGCAGTTTTAAACTCCTGTACTTTTAATCCTTACTAATATTATAAAAGCGAAAGTGAGTTTGTTTGTTACGTCTTCACGCCTAAATGACAAAACTGATTTTGATGAAACTTGGTACACGGATAGACCATGTCCTAGAATAGGACATGGATACTTTTTATCACGGAAGTATGTTCCTTTGGGATAATTTTCTACTATCACGCGGGTGAAGCCGCTGGGAGCAGCTAGTTTTTTTTTAATTTTTATTTGAGGTTTTTACGCAAAAGGCCTCTAACACACGGGTGGGTTTAAGTCAATATAAATTTGAAATTCCCTCTCGCTCCATCGACAGCGCCTTATGTTCACCGTGCGCCTAAATATGACAGCATACCGTATGGGACCCAGTAGGGACAATGCTTGCTAGGACCACGTATCATTTCACGTGGTACTAGTACGCAAAGAAGCATAATTGTGGTTTATTCAGAAAAAAAATGACATACTGTCTTGCTCCGTCCTAGAGTGGGAGGAGTTATAAGATGGTAATCATCTTATAATTTCTCCCGCTTTAGGACAGAGCAAGAAAAAAAAATCAACAATAAATAAAATTTGAAAGGCCTCAGACGAACCGATGGCCTACAGTGAGGGTTCACTGTAGGCCATCGGTTCATCTGAGGAATCGGACAAGACGTACAGGAATAGTCACTTCAGCTTAGATACTTAGCGAAGCTCCATGTCCAGCAGTGGACATATTTCGGCTAAATTGATATCGATAATAATTTGAGCTTTAATAGTAAATTAGTAGAATTGGTTTACATTCTTGACAATCCTATTCCTAAATTATGTGGTTTTGGACAGAGAAGGGCTGATCTTTATTTTCTCCCTACTGCTCCCCTGGGTCGTAAAATACGACTTTTAGGATTACGTCAAGAGGATTTGCTATAGGGTCAGTAGCTACCTCTAAACTAATTGTAACAAACTAACATTACCAATGGCCATGTATGGCAGTTACTCCGTTGACATTTATTGCCTTTATGTCTATTAAAGGTTTAATTTAGTCGCTCAATAATAGAAAAAGCGATATTCAGAAGCTTCATCCCTTCCCTTCATAATATCATCGTCAGTAAATTGTTACTTGAATCCCATATCAAAATCCAAATAAGGAAAGAAGTCTTCCAAGAATCGACGTCAGATCTTCAAACTTTAAGCTAAAACTAAATTACGCCACGCATGATTTGTACGTAGAACGATATCGCGTGGCGTGGATCTAGTGTAACTCTACAAGTCTGGTTTCCATATAAAATATATGGAGACTGACGCGCTTAGATCGGCGTACGCTCGACCAATAAATAATAATATAGCTTTTTAATTCAATACAAATACTTATATTCTGATCTGAATTTATGGAATTAACATATTATTTTGACACTATCAATCACGATTCACACTAACATTTATAACAATTAAAAAAAAAACATGATCGTAATTTTTCACTATGAAATAGCAATATTGATTTGAACAAATTGTTTGACAATATTAGTGTATAAATGTAGTTTATTAAATTGAGTATATATTAATATATAATAATATTATGTTTATAGTTTATTAGTATATCAATTCTTGTATTCACCTTATTTCGTTTATTGCACCTACCACTATTGTTCTCTGCATCGCCCAAAGGTTGACTGGAAGGAAATGCCTAAGGCATTAAGTCCGCCTCTGTACTTTTGTGTGCATGAAGTATTAAATAAATAAATAAAATAAATAAATAGCCAAATTTATCACAGTCAAAAATATTGAATAATATTTTTATTATGGACTACATGACGAGTATTGTTCAAATTTTTCCCACTGTTTTTAATTTTGTGCTATAACAATCCGGTCATAACCAGATCAATAGGCTAATTAATTTTATCTATTTAGAACAGCCTGTTTACCAGTTGATCACTTCAATAGAGCCGATTTTAATGACAATCAATTGAAAGTGTAATGAAAGCTATTGAGTCATTCGTTCGCGTCAATAGCAAGAGTATTAGTATAATATGTTACGATTAATTAGCGGTAATACTTATTGTTGAAATATGTACGTTCAATGATACAAATAATATGGATAGATTAGTGAAATCATGCTCATTAATTCTAGTTATAATTCGGAATTCATTGCCAATCGTTCAGTAACTTTTACCAATAAAAGCGTTATGAAAATCCAGAAAATGGAACTGTTATTCAATCGTAACATTTATTGTACATACAGCTAAAAAGAAGTGGAATTCCGTTTTTTCTGATAGCTACAACATTCTTACTCCGTAGCTACAACTTAAGGACCAGAAGCAGTTTAAGCCAGGAGTCAATAGGTTACCATTAGGCCAGCGTGATCCATCATCAGCCATATTAGCGCTTACTATCTCAATATACTTTACAGCTCAAAGAATTGCTTAAATGAACTTAAACTTAGTTATGGATAGGTTGGGTATGTAATAATATTCTTTTCAATATTGACTAATTGTACGATATACGTAAGAAGTAAGAGCGTGAGCTTATCTTTATCAATCCTCTTCAAATTGGTTATGATAAATGGTATTTATATTGCAAATAGGTTTTTAAAAACCACTAATAAACTTTTTTTTTGTCTATTTAAACTAGATAAGTCTGGTATTTCCTAGCCTAGCCTGGTCTCCTAGAGGTCAACTATGTTATGTGCAGTTCCCAAAAGCCCAAAGTAACAGGAGCCGCGTCGTTACAAATCACACCAGCACAGAGCCGACTTAAAAACCTACCTCAACATCCATCAAGCAAGAATATCACGAAGCTGCTACATACCTGAAAGTAAAAAGACTCAGCATTAGCAACATAACAAATGCACTGCCCTACGTGAGGGAGATACGAATATATACAGAAACGGTACACAAAAAGAAGAACGATAAATTACGTTAAAGCGTAAGCAAAAACCAAGGAGTGTTAGTTAAAGACCTGTTCAACGTGCGTCTGTTTGTACGCGTTGTATTGCGTTTTTAGTATTTACTGCTTTTTCTACTAAAGCTTTCTATGCGATATTAATAATCATACAATCATCATTACGTTGAAAAGTTTGTTAAGAAATTGAAGGAATTATTGGAATTATAATGTAAAAATATTAAGTAGTGTTGCAACTACAACAATTTGTCTCTACCGTACCAAAAGGTTGACTGGCTATTGGCTAATGCATTAATTCATGAATCCCCAAGCGACCACCGGTAGCCGCGCATCTATTGTCTTACTATTGTGTTTCTAATTGACGGTATCTGAAGGGTTAAATCCACTATTATATTTTTGTTTACAAAAAATACAATGAAACAAATAAAGATTTATTTGGACTTCTGTAACAGTAATATCATCATTTTTGAATAAGGAATGTATTCTCCATAGGACTATTTCTTTAGTAACAAAAGCTTTGAGAAGAAATCACTACAGAAGATAAAATCATCACACTATTCTTGTAAAACTAGCATATTTTTTTAAAACTACATAATTTTATAATTTTTGTTTAATATTCTACAATTACTACGATTTTAATTGTTTCTCTTTATCTACGATCACATTTACTGTGCTATATGTTTAGTTCAGTCGCATTCGAGAAAAAATAAAACGTTGCTAACAATCGCGTAGTGAACAGTGTTCCTGCACTCATTAATTGTCGTTTATTTAGGTACGTGTATTTCGTTTGGAACTGCGCCCTTCTTTGTTTTTCTTTATGACTTGAAGAAGTATTACTTAATTGTACGTATATTTTACATACATACCTATAATATTTTGTTGTCATACATAGTCATACATATACAAAAAGGGAAACTGACTGATATCAACGCAAAGCCAAAACTACTGGGGCTAAAAGTGTGGAATTTGGCATAAGGTTTCCTTTTATGACGCAGACAAGCACTATGAAAGGATTTTAAACGAGCTTTTCTCTCTCTCTTTTGTTGCACCTACCATTATATTTATCTGCATCACGCAAAGGTCGACTAGTAGAAAATGCCTAAAGCTTTAAATCCGATTTTGGATGCAGAAAAGGATTTAAAAACAAATGACCAAGCCAATACCAATAAACCTTACAACAATATCAAAAACAATTTTAAAATAAAAACAGTTATAAGAATCTATCACATAACAGAATCTAACGGAGCAGCAGCGGTGTAAGTGTGCAATCAAAAGGCAATGTTTGCGCATGAGGCGTCCTCACGACCAATTAGCGTCGACGTCGCGCGACATAAATTGTATCAAACAGCTCGGTTCCTGGCTGTGCCTGTCCTGGATGTAGAAACTGGACTGGATGACGGCAATATACAGATATATTGACTCTTTATTGATTTACAATAAATTACAGGAGTTAGATTGTTGGAAAAGTGTAAGGACTAAGCTGACACCTTTAAGAGGTTTGGAAATGAGAAGGTAAAATCTAGTCTAAAATAGAACGAGAAGGTCATCAAAGACATTTTAAAGAGACTATTTAGTTGAAAGTATGTTTAATATCCTCCTCCTTAGTCGTTCACTCTTGACAGAGTGGTCGTGGTTGACGATGTTGCATTTTCGTTGACGAGTGAGGCTTCCGCGATGCGTCTCCACTTGTCCCGATTCACGGCGTCTCGAGAACTCTGGACTATGGACTATGTTTAATATAGGCAATCCAAATGAGATCAAAATCCTGATCAATATTTTCCTTATTAATTTTACACCAAAATCCAAACTGTTTATATTAGTAAAAAAATTAGAGTACTTGAGGGTTTTTCCAAAATTGTAAAGAATTTGACACGACTAAAAATTTAACAACATCGTTCAAAAGATACCATATCGCAGAGCACTTCTACCAAGTTTCTACATCTACAGTTAGTACTTTTGTCCCACCCCGTCGCTGGCAAGAGTTCATTATCACAAATAAACCGAAGAGCCTTTCCGTTTTTATTGTTTGGTGGCAATGTTCCACCACAATGTACTACGCTATTACACTTGAAACTATGTTAAGTGTTGTTCCACAAGATATTTGGAAGATATGATTGTTGTAGAAAAAGTTGAGAGGGTTAAATGAAGATAAATTTTAAGAGTGTTGTGGAATACTTAGATTATCTTTATAGTAGTTTTCTGATGTAGAATCACCTCATTTATGGAGATCACGTCGATATTCATCAGTTACTTCAAAATTCTGCCCTACACTATAATCGCTATAGGATGGTGCGGGTGACAGCTGTCGAAATTATACAATGTAGCTACCTATATTTTTCCCTCATCTTAAAGATGTATATTTTCGTCCTGCTGTCATCCTTACCTATGCTATGTAAAAGCCCTTAGTACTTGGCAATTCCTCTTACATCTAGTATATTCAACAACAGCAAAATCCGCAAACATCATTTTTGAAATTACCTTTCATCGCACCTCTAAGCCCATAGGGTGAACTATTCTGTACAAGCCACAAAAAAATTGGGGACGCGATCAATAGATCCCTATTGATTGCAACCCCCAAATAGATTCGTGTATTAATATTACTAATACACAAGGGCGTATTGCTAATTTCTTTGAGTCGTCCCCTCTTACTATTGTATCTATAGGATATGTCTTATTACATCAATCTACGAAAATGGTTATTTGATATAGGAATTGGAGCCAGAGCATACTAGGATCGTTCGCTTTTATTAACATTTTTCTGCTAGTAGTTTTCGTCTTTGCTTTGTTGCCAAAGTAGTCTTTGAAAGTAGGGAAAACATCGTTTAGTATGTTATTTATTTTGTCATATAGAAGATTCATCTGAATATGAATAGGAACTATTTCAATATGATGCTTTTCGGGAATCTAAAATCACAGGACTTCCATCATAAAAACATCGTTTGTACAAAAGTCAATTTTAAAGCTATTGACTTAAAGAGCATAATTAGAAACCAATCGCAACCAGAACTTCAAAACATCCGAATCCCTACATCAATCATGGAATTCCAAAATTCACTCCGAATCGCGTAATCCAACTGCCGAACTATAGATCCAGAGGTCCGCACAAAACATTAGTAATCTAATTAAACAGGCGAAGGATTAATGGAGTGACAATAATCTTGCGTCACGTTTGGGGTAAGGGATTATCCCGAATTTAATCAGCGGTAGATACCGCAACCCTTATGACGTCGACTCGTTATATTCAGATTGATGCACAGACCATGGAATGGAGAAAAGTGATTGAAGATGTCATTTCTATCCCTACAATGATAAACGAAAATTCTCGCTATGTCTAATTTTCTGTATGCACGCGATAAACTACAAAAATTCTGAACGGATTTTCATGCAATTTTTACTAATAGACAAAGTGATTCAACAGGAAGTATTGAGTTTAAAAACATGCATAATAGTAGAGAAAATCCGAGAATTTCAAAGCTTTTTAATACGTGTGGTAAACCCATGATCAAAGTAATTGCCAACAACCATAGTCGGTCTCACTGAAAACCTAGAAAACTAAAGCTAGTTTTTTATATAAACCAGTATGATGTAATAATCATATAGAAAACTAGCTTTAGCCAGCGCTTTCACCCGCGTATATAATTTAAAAATTACCTTCTACAAATAAAAAAAAAACAAAAGCTATTGTATACGTGTAGATTGTGATAATATTAGCCTCTACAAATACACATTGCCCGATGATATACCTCGATACTCTGTGGATTAATGCAATGAGGGTTAGACTAAAATTAAGAGTTTCCAAATTCAATTACCTACGTTTTTTCTTTTTTTGTCTGACTGTGTTACTACAGAAGTATATTAAAAGCTTAAGTTACTCGAACGCAAAATTTATACAATAATAATTATATAGACCATCCAGTCCCTCGGGTACCATGGTAATAGGTGATTTAGGGATTATTTATTATTTACTTATAAAAAGAAGGTACACCTGTCAGGTCCATAATCCATTGTGTTTAATATAATACTGCAATCATCCATCTGTTCGGTAAATGGAAAGTTGCAAAAAATTCAGAAGAACAGAGATGTGTAAATAAAGTATTGTAACAACACTAATAATGAACTGCTAGTTTACTCGAATACAATATTTAGATACGTAGAACATAGATTTTTTTAAATACTGAAATCCCGTTCCATTATCGGACCACTACACAACGGTCTTGCGCCACCAGTACATGGACATTCCCATGTGGACATTCCCACCCATACGTACAAAACAATTTAGGGCACATTTATTGTGCGTACAGTTAAGAGGCAGAGGTTTGTGTTTCCTGATAGCTAAAATCAAGAGGTCTTTAAGTTAAGACTAAATGGCTTAGTTCTAGGCAAGCGTGTTCTATCGTCGACCACATCATCACTTACCATCAGGTTAGATAGTGGTCAAACACGAGCCTATCAATAATAAAAGAAAATAAAGACTAAAACAAAAATAAATGCTGCTTTAAAATGATCTTCCTGCAAAAGCACCTCAAACTTTATAACATCGGAACTTCTCAACCATTTTTTGTTATTTAATGAATATTATAATAGGACTGGATTATAATAACTTACTAAAAATATACCTACGAACGAAGAAAAGAAGTCTTTTGTGCAAGTAATGAGTAATATTATTCTACACAATACATTGTTTCACATCAACATCGACAATCATTCAGTAAACACTAACCAAAAAGTCCGAATTCAACTCTTAAGATATTAGGGTAAAGTTCAAATTTGAGTAAATACTTTTTTGCTTAGAAAATATTCGTTACATGCACACAGCAGTTATTAAAATTGTAACATAATAATAAAAGGGGTCGTTTTTATAATAGACTTTGTATTGGGGTCCCATTGTGTAACAGCATGGTCCGGGTAATTTACAAAATGTAACCGTGTAGCAGCGCATGTATCGGACATAAATAGTAACATTTCGATGACAAATAATAGTGATTTAGAGATTCATACAATAGGACCGATGTTAAATGTAAAATTAGCTGCAAATGTCGGGTTGAATTTGCAGATCATTAAAGATTGCATTTACCCTTGTCGAGTGGCATAAATCGTAATAGTGGCACTGTTTGATTGATGCAAGTTATGTTTAAAATTCCTCAATTCACTAACATTTGAGGTTTGAGATCGTTTATTTCCATAAGAATTATAAAACTAAACAAAAGCAGTTTTGTTGGCGCATTACAAAACTATACATCGAATATAACATGTTTTGAGGGTAGATTATAAAATTTCTTTCGTTGATACTGCGTACGTCGAAATACTAGAAATTTGCCTGCTGCGATCTTCCCGTCCGATAATAATTTGAGTATCTTCAAGCCTAGAGTGAATAGGTCTTAATTCATGAATCCCCAAGCGACCACCGGTGGCCGCGCATCTATTGTCTTACTATTGTGTCTCTAATTGACGGTATCTGAAGGGTTAATAAATTAACGCCATTCACCATCAACGATTGCAACACCGTTTACAGCTTACATCAGGTGGGATCGCAGTCAAGCAATAGTTTATTTAATGAAAACTAAATATAATTAAGTAAATACTTCAAAAAAGAGATTTTGAATGATCAAATAGCTAGAATTTCTGCAAAGTTCCAATATTAGACAGTAATAAAGTACGTAACGATACACATATACAGACCATCCTAATGAAACGTAGTAGCTAAAAATATTCTTGCTATCTAAGAATGCTCTATAATAAAAACAAATGAAGCTACAAGGAAAACTGATGAAATTATATCCCGTCACAGAAGGGTACTAGCGCATCCTATCATATATATGTCGCAGCCAACTAGCTTCATTTGCCTTTCAGTTAAACTAGCGGCCTGAATAATACTCATCCGGTGTATCTATCTTGTTTTTCTTACACTCTTGTCAGAGTGGTCGTGGCTGTTGATGACGGACAGGGCTGCAGCACGCCGTCGTCGTTTGGCACTCAGGCTGCAGCATATTGAACGATATCTCTCCATTTCTGGTGGTTGTTGGCAGTACGCTCACACTGACATCGTAGCTCTGGTGATAAGATCCACCGAGTCGGAAATCGACCGCGAGCTCTCTTGCCTTTACAACATTTATTGAACCAGCTATTAAGCTACTATTATTAATGAAGCTGTTCATCCCATAAAGACAAGTAAGGTCGAATGAATATGACGGGACACAGGTGACGATTAAAGCAAGCGATGCTTTCGCCATCTCCATCATGCCAGGTTCCATCATGTCAGGTTCCATCAAACCCGGCAAACAGAAATAGAAGCGCAGATAACTCCGGCCTGGATGGCCCGGTGACAATGGCGGCTGAGGGGTTGTTTTGCACTTGCACTCAGCTGTTTGTTAGAAGCTAATGTCCACTACCTGCCTTGACCTGTGTTGTACTTAGTGTCGGTGGTGTCCAACTTGTGACCTTTTTAAATACTTTTGGGAAAAAATATAAAATGGTGTAAAAACTTTTGGAATCCATTCAATTACTGATTCTGGACAAACTATGATCAGGTTTCTCATTAATTAAAAATAATGTGGTATATGTATGTAAATAGTAATAGTATCAGTTGAAGTATCAACGCCAGCTCAGCTGAGATAATCCGCTAAGCAGTAAATGATCTGCATCAACAATAAACACAGTTGTATGAATTCTGTTCAGGTTTTAATACGATTGCCTCAGCAGAGTCAATTAATGCATTGGATGATTAATTTTACGTTACAATTTAACATACTAATAATTTTACTGAGGCAGATATACCTAAATAAATCGCTATAAGCACATTTAAAACTGTATAAACTTCTTTTTTGTTGGAATTCATCAAATGACTCCTCCCGCTCTTGTTGAAGTGAGAGGGAGTGTCAAACTTTTACTAACTAAAACCCACCTAAGCTGTGTTCCTTTAATTGTCATTTGCATTCCAGGGCCGCAGTACCAGTTGAAAACCAGCGTCAGGCAACTACCACGTAGTTGTCTGGCGTTTTTGCTGAACTGGACCTTTTTAGCACCGCCGTGGCACCGCCGTGTGACACACGTAGTTAATTTTTTCTTTTTTTTATATAATAATTGGTGTCTACATGTTGTTATTACATGGTGTCTATCAACGTGTTTATCAAGTGTGTATGTCAAATAAAATAGTTTAATTACTTCTTTATCTATATTTTTCAATTAATCTCGCAGCCATGGACACTACCTGAGTAAAGTTGCACTTTTAAATCGGGAAAATGCTACCCCAAAAGAAAGTTACCCCACTCTAAAAATAACTTCTGTATCGTGGGTGCTTTCACAAACTTGTAAACTCACACACATAAGAAACTCAGACTCGGAACATAAATCGTAATCATAAATTGACTGGCCTGTTGGTCTAGTGGTTAGTGGCCCTGACTGCTATGCCGCAGGTCGTGGGTTCGATTCCCACCCAGGACAAATGTTTGTGTGATGAGCATAATCATTTGTTCTGTGTCTGGGTGTAATTTATCTATAATATGTATGTATTTAGAAATATATAAGTAGGTTTATCAGTTGTCTAGTACCCATAACACAAGCTCTGCTTAGCTTGGGACTAGACGGCGTTGTGTGATAGTTGTGGAATATTATTATAAATATTTGTACCATGCAGGAATCGAACCCGCGACACGCAGCGCGATATAATCGAAGGTGTAAAAAAAGCTAGTATAACAAGAGTTCAAATATTTTACATAAAATGGCAATAATAACGTCTTTATAAATCAAGAGCATCGAAAAAATATAAGAATAAATCTCAAGTAAATATTTTCCAAATAATATTATTCACATAATATTTTGCGTGAAAAATGTCAGAAAAAATCCATCCATCATAGAAAATATTATTAAAATAAATATGATATGATTTTTTTCTTTCTGTTACAAGTAAGGAATTTAATAACCAATGAAAGTAAAATAAAATGATAGTTAATGAAACCTACTCATGTAATAACTACTTAAACACATATATGAAATATCATAGATATAAAAATATTTGATATTGAAATAACGATGTACATTGTTTTAGGTTGAGCTCATGGCTAGGTAATAACAGTCACAAGAATCATCCTTCAAGGTTAAGTAATGCTGGCCAAGGTCAGTTGGTGGATGGGTGATCATTTAAATGTACCGAGAACCCCGAAAAGCACGTCAAGTCGTTGGTACCATGTGTCATCACGAATAGTCAGAAGCCAGAATTTTTGACCTAATCCTGCCAAGTTGTATCGGGTTACCCAGTTACTAGGTTGAGAAGGTTTGATAGACAGTCGCTTAATGTAAAACTCTCTCATAGTCGTTCGATTTTCGCTGAGAGCAGTTGTGTTGCATGCGATCGCGCGCGTACCACAGTGTAAAGTGCTTACTCATCAAAATAACGCCGTCGAGTCCGATGCATCGCAATGACCTAGTTTTTGCGCAATGATGACGACTGACGGCGAATATTATTGTTAAGGCGAAGCTAATACTCAATTATATTTTACAATGAGTTCGAAAAAGGAGACTCTGGGTGATACCAGAATAATCTTGAATACACAGACTGAACATTTGTTATTTAAATATTTTTGTGAAGAACAGAATCAGCGTAAAAAACTGGAAAAAGACTTAAATGACCTGAAAAGTCAAATAGAAATCCTCCAGCAGCAACTGAAAGTTCAAGCGGTAAACTCACCGCAATCAGCATCTACCACCAATGAAACTTCTCTCCCACCTGTTGAATACAGCACAGATGAAGAGGAGCTTGCTCGAGAAACAGGTTGGATAAGGCAAAAAAGCAGGAAAAAAAGGAAATTGAACACCTCTCCCGCCCAACCTACTCAAACTGAACACGAAATTAAAGAGAACAAAGGTAAGGAAAAACATATCAGAACTCCTATGCCACCACCTATTATCGTAGATGGTATCCAGGAATACCAAAAATTCTTCGATTTCCTATGCGAAAACCAATCTGCTGACACATTCAGCATCAAAATGATGAACGGGGATACCGTCAAAGTAAATGCTAAATGCGAAAAATCGTACAGAGCAATTACTAATGCTCTTAAAAACAATAATTGTCTTTGGCACTCCTATGAGAATAAGCAGGAGAGACCAATAAGAGTTATGGCGAAAAAATTGCATCATACATGCATCCCAGAAAGAGTAGTAGAGGACTTGCGAAGCAAAGGCTACAAGATTTTAGAAGCAGTCAATAAATTGAGTTGGAAAACTAAAGAGCCACTCAATATGTTTATGTTGTCTTTTTCAAACGATGAAGAAACCAGTAAAATTTATAATATAAAATATATAATGGGATGTAATGTAGAAATTCAGCCCCTTAAATCTACAAAACTGGTACCACAGTGCAAAAGATGCCAGGCATACGGCCATACGCAAAAGTATTGCTCAAAAGAACCGAGGTGTGTAAAATGCACTGGTAAACATCTCACCAAGGATTGCAAAAAATCAAAGGAAGAGAAGCCAAAATGCGTCCACTGTGGAGCTCCACATCCTGCCAACTACCGGGGTTGCATTGTTGCTAAAGAAATTCAGCAGATTAGAAACAATAAATCAAAAAACCATCATACCACCCCTCAACAAAATGCACCTACTGAAAAAGGTGAAGGTCCTTATTTGAACAATCCAAGTCAAATGACGAAGAAAACCACCACAAAAAACATTTCATACGCCCAAGCAGCTGCAAGAGGGGTAGCAAAGGCGCCAATGGTTGATAAGAATAGCGACAAGAAGTTGGATGAAATATTAAAGTTAATGTCATCATTCGACGAGAGGCTGAAGAAAATTGAAAATAGCAACAAAATTGCTGCTCTTAAGCTTAAAAAATGACCATTACACTGAAGTTTATGACATGGAACTCAAATGGGTTATTAAAACACCAGAACGAGTTACAAGTAGTATTAGACCTAGAAAAAATAGATGTGTGCCTTATATCAGAAACACACTTCACAAAACAATCTTATATTAAGTTTAAAGGGTACAAAGTATATCATGCACTTCACCCAGATAATTCTGCAAGAGGCGGTAGTGCCGTTATTGTAAAAGAAAATTTACAGCACTATGAAGAGCTCAAATATGAAGAGAAAGATATTCAAGCAGTGGCGATTTGTCTCCAAACTAAAAAGTATCCACTAACAGTGTCTGCCATCTATTGTCCACCTCGGTATATGATAAAAAGAGATCACTATATACGTTTCCTTAGCAGCCTTGGTAGTCGTTTTATCTTAGGTGGAGACTTTAATGCTAAAAATACCCATTGGGGCTCCAGACTAACTACCACTAAAGGCAAAGAACTACTGAGTGCCATAAAAGAGATGCAATGTGAAGTTATATCTACAGGAAAGCCCACCTACTGGCCAACAGATCCGAATAAAATTCCAGACCTAATAGATTTTTTCGTAACCAAAAATCTATCAACTAATTATATAAAAACAGAACAAAGCTATGACATGAACTCAGATCACTCGGCAATCTATTTAGAAATGAGTGAAAACATTTTGTACAAACAAAACAGGCTCACTCTTGTCAATAAATACACAGATTGGGAGAGTTTTAAGACCACATTGGATGATCAAATAGATCTTAAAGTTTCTTTAAAAACACCCGAACATTTAAATATCGAATTAGAAAAGTTTGTAACGCAGATACAGCAAGCAGCGTGGGAAAATACACCCAATATCAACAAGAGAACGAAGGGAAGTATCTATCCCTTCAGTATCAAGCAACTCATTATGGATAAAAGAAGACAGAGAAAAACGTGGCATCAGTCTAGGTGCCCTGATGACAAACGCAAACTAAACAATCTAACAAAAAAAGTAAGAAGACTAATTCAGAACTTTAAAGATGATTCAACCAAAACCTATCTTCAGGAATTAAGTAACGACCTAAAGACAGACTACTCACTTTGGAAGGCTACCAAGCATCTCAAAAGACCGATCACACAAATTCCTCCCATCAAGTGTGAAAACGGGCAGTGGGCAGTCACTAGTAATCAAAAAGCCCAGAGGTTTGCTGAGCATCTAGAAAACATATTTCAACCAAACGAGGGGGAAATGATACAGAACTGCACTTCAGTTAACATGACACCAGAATATGAAGATATTAAACTAGTAACACCGAGAGAAGTCGCAAGAGAAATAAAACAAAATATAAACCGTCGAAAATCACCAGGTTATGATTTAATAACAGGGGAAATACTACATAACATACCAAGAAAGGGTCTAGTTAAGCTGACAACCCTTATTAATGCTGCACTAAGACTTAAGTATGTACCAGACTTATGGAAAGTTGCTGAAGTGATCATGATAGCAAAGCCTGGGAAACCTGCACATGAAACAGCATCATATAGGCCAATCTCCTTGCTACCTATAATGTCAAAACTATTTGAAAAGCTGTTACTTAAACGGCTCAAAACAATAATACAAAGCAAGAACATAATACCAGAGCACCAGTTTGGTTTTCGAGAAAAACACTCAACTATCGATCAAGTGCATAGGATCACAAACGTAATAGAACACGCCCTTGAAGACAAGAAAGTTTGTTCTACTGTGTTCCTAGACGTGGCACAAGCTTTCGACAAAGTATGGCATGAAGGTCTAATATATAAACTAAAGAGCCTGTTACCGAAGCAGTTTGCAGATATCCTGGAATCTTACATTCTAAACAGAGTCTTTAGAATAAGGCAAGAAGATGCCTACTCAGAACTGAAGCAAATAAAAGCTGGCGTACCGCAAGGAAGTGTATTAGGTCCGGTCCTGTACCTAATATACACTTGCGATATTCCAGAATCAGAGCATAATACCGTTGGGACCTTTGCTGACGACACAGCCCTCATGGCTGTAGGAAACAGCCACGAAGAAGCAGTTGAAAAGGTTCAAATGGCTGTCAACCAAGTTTATGACTGGACTAAAAAATGGAGGATTAAATTAAATGAATCCAAATCTGTACACATAGACTTTAGTAACAAGAAACACCAGTATTCTCCAGTTTATATAAATAATAAACAAGTCCCATATGAGAATACAGCCAAATATCTGGGTATGACTCTTGACGCTAAGCTACGCTGGAAAGCCCACGTGAAGAAGAAAAGAGATGAACTCAACTTACGATTTAAGAGAATGTATTGGCTGCTTGGAAGAAATTCCACGTTGTCTGTACAGAACAAATTGCTATTATACAGACAAGTCCTGATGCCAGTTTGGACTTATGGTATTCAGCTGTGGGGCTGCGCCAAACAGACCAATATAAATATCATACAACGATTTCAGAACAAGGTACTAAGGGAAATTGTAAATGCACCTTGGTACATACGAAATGATGACCTCCATCGGGACCTAAAAGTTGAGTTCATCGATAAAGTGATAAAAAAATTTGCAGAAGCTCACGAAAAGCGACTTCATCAGCATGTGAACATCGAGGCAATCCAGCTTCTCGACCACACGCATATAGTGAGAAGACTAAGAAGAACAAAACCGTTCGAGTTAGTGTTTAGTGATAGTGAATAGTGAAATGTAGCATAATTGCTACCAAATAAATACAAGAACGAAGTGTATTCGCCTTAATAGAGACAATAAGAAAAGTGCTATTGGACACATTCTTAGTAAAGACAATTTATTAGTTTAGGATATAATTAAATTACTTATTAGTCTATATATAAGGCTAGATTGTAATAAAAACTAGGGTTCATCCTTTAGATGTACTCGAGGACTAAGGAAAAAAAAAAAAAAAAAAATGTAAAATTCTGATAAGCAACAACTGATTTCACTGAAAGTCAACCCCAAATTAGTTGCGAAAAGGCCTTACAATGAGTTCAGTAGGTAAGCACTTTGATATTTTACCTGATATGATACTGAAAAATTATACGTCAATATAATTCCAAAGGGCTGAGTATCATGATGAAATATAAACTCATAATTGATTCCTATACGTAGTTTTTTTTTTATCGTTGATAGGTTCGCACTTGACCGCTATCTCACCTTATAAAAAGTGACGTGGTCGACGATAGAACGCTCCTACGTAGAAGAAACCTATTCACTCTTGACTTAGAATAGAATAAACTTTATTGTACACCAAAACAGTAACGAAACTTTTAAAATAACTTACATCTATGGTTACAATGGCGGTCTTATCGCTAACAGCGATATCTACCAGACAACCTTAGGAACGAACGTAGTAGATCATTCTGAAATCACCAACTTGAATTTTGCAAGTTTAATAGCCAAGTGAAAAATGATAAACAAATTTTGAAAAGAAAAAACATTGTTCAAAATATAAAATTGATGTATTGTGATCTTAAAAATGAAAGTCGATCCGAAGTTGAAAGTGACCTGTTTTATAAAAAGCCAACTTCTCAGGTAAATCTGAAATGATTACCATCACTATATCAAAATAAAAATAGTAGTCAAAATGGAAATAACTAAAATAGGTTGGAAATATGTTATATGATAACTAGCTGTTGAATGAATGATTTAAATGTATTATTATTATTTTTTGTGTTTGTTTAGTGTATTGAAATTTTTTTTGAATTATTTAAATGTAATATTATTATTATTTTGTGTTTGTTTTGCGAATTGACACTTTCACTTTAATAATGATTTGTTATACGAGTAATTAGCATGTATACGTAAAATATTTGTACGCCAACGACGGCTAGACATAGCGTTCCTTTATAAAAATAATGAACATCTGTACCTAAACCACCTATGTTTAACAAATAAAAAATATTTGTATTTGTATTTCTGTTGCCCGTGACAAACTCAATAAAACAGCATAATAACTTTCGGTCACAATAACATTAGTTTTTTGGCAGATTACTGATAATAATATTGTTTTTCTATAACAAAAGTACATAGCTTATGTTACTCTTTATAAAATCAGTTATTATCAGCACTTAAAAGTTCTGACAGTCGGTTTAGCCAATTCGGAGATTAGCCAGAACAAACAAACTCACTGTGTATCTGTTACAAAAAAAAATCTTCTAAAACAATTGTTATTTTAAAATTACAAATAAACACTTTATATATGATAGACGATTTTATTTACAGGCACTTATGTTTGTAAAGATAAAAAATAACATAAAGAAAATGGTTAGTTTTAACGCATATGTTTGTCTTGAAATTTGAATTTGAAACTTTAAGAAATAGCAAAGTAATTGCAAACTAAAAGTGAATTCTCAGTAAGCTCAATTTAAAGTTCATACTTGGTTTCAAGTTTATTATAAAAACTTTTTACAAAAAAAATATAACCGACTTCAATGTTAAAAAAACACTGAAAAGTACCAAATAACTTTAATTTTGGAAGTCGGTGTTTCTATAATAGTTTAGTCTCTTCGTTATTTAACACCGACTTCCAAAATTAAAGTTATTTGGTACTTTTCAGTGTTTTTTTAACATTGAAGTCGGTTATATTTTTTTTGTAAAAAGTTTTTTTTATTTTACACTTTTTAGTTATAGTACCACCACTAAAAAGTAACCCTCAGTCAAACTTAAATACCTTATAGTCAGAGCGCATCTCATAACGGTTCTAATAATCCCAAACACCGTTAGATCCAGTTCGATATATCCTCTTCTTTCAATCAGTCATTAGACTAGATGCTGATAATCCCGGCTGCAGCATCAGGCCAGACTTATGTCAACATTGCATTGAACTTAAAATTTAGTCCTGTTTAAAATGAGCCCAAACACGACTACGGTGCTGTAATTTCACGGTTTGTACTTTTTCTGATGCTCCTGGCTTCAGCATCAGGTCTCTATGTACTTCGGTGTTCTTTATTAGCAGTACGTTTATCCACACATCGAGCCCTTTTCAATGAGTCTAAACTCGATATATCTGCTGTTAGTTGTCGAGGACTTAGGTACTCTGCAGACTATCCTGACTGCAGCATCAGGTCATGACTTGATCAACAAAACAATTTACTAAAACAGTATCAAACATCAAAACAATTTACTAAAACAATCCTTGCCTGTTCGACTAACTTCTTACTGTTAAGGAGTTGTACCTTCCATCATCAGCTCAGCTACCTGAGATGGTAACGACCATACGTAAATACACAAGGTACTTCATAAAATATGCGAAAATCAATAAGTGAGCCTATAAAATTTGAGGGTTGCCCTCAATTTCTTCAAGATTCCATCATCAGATCCTAATTTGGTGACAATGGGACCACCTCAGAACTATCTACTTTCGAACAAAAAAAGAATTTTGAAAATCCGTTCACATTTGGCGGAGTATTGGCCGAACAAACATACAAAAAAAAAAAAAAAAAAAAAAAAAAAACATACAAACAGCCGAACGTAGTACCTCCTCCTTTTTGGGAAGTCGGTAAAAATGACCTGAGACAACCTTTTTAATAAAAAGTAATTTGTGAATCTTTTGGTGCTTACATTCACATAATATTTGAATAACAATTTTGACGATCGTTATTGATTATTTTTAGAACTTTGTCACTCTCAAGATCTAATGAAGCTTGCTCTATCCGGTAAAAAGCTCTTTGTTAGGCTCAACGTCACTACCTCATTGCTTAATTGATTTAATCAGCAGCCTGCAACATTGGCTATATCAATTTTATGCGTTAACATTTGTTAGCTTTAGTTGTAGTGCGCAGGGCACATTACTCGCAGAACAGATGACCGATGGGCTCAGATGAAGGTGGAAGGGTCTCCCGTAGAGTGGGCTGATGACTTGTTGGTTGGTTGCAGGAATGCGGCGACTAGAAGATGCACAGGACCGGTCGTTGTAGCGACATTTGGTGGAAGAGGTGTCAAGGAGGTGAACGTTCTTTATTTAACTCATTTGTGAAAAAGTATTAGAGACTGTTCCTCAAATAGCCAGGTAACAAATTCCTCTAAAACTAGTACACAAACATAATGCAGAACTGCGTACACATGCAGACCATAAAGCTGTGACATCACACCAGCTGTGTAGCAGCCAGCAAGGATGATGGATCACTCGTCGTCGCCTACAAATAGGGTCGCCATTCAGAGCCGCTCGTTATTGTGTTAAAATCAATTTGCGTCCATCCCCGCCATGCTGGTAGTGCTGTGTGTTCAGAGATTTATTGATATCGATGTTTTGAGGAACTAAAAAAACGACGTTGTGGGTACAGTCTTAGCTTTCATTTTCAAAAATTCAAAAGTTCTAAAAAAAACTTGATATTTATTATTATCTTTGTATCCAAAGTGAATGGAAAAATTTTAGAGCAACCTAAACTGCCCATGACTAAAATATCTCAGTTTTTCGACTCCTTACACATTTGGATACCCTCAAATCTGTCATATTGTCATAAAATATTTATTCATTACTAGCTTTTGCTCGCAGCTTCGCCCGCGCACATAAAATATAACCTATATCACACATGAATAAAGCAGCTTTATATCGGTGAAAAAAATTTCGCAATCGGACCAGTACTTTCAGAGATTACCTCCAAACAAAAAAAAACAAAATGAATAAAATACAAACATTACCTCATTATTATATTAGTGTAGATTTATTAAATACTTTATGCACACAAAATTACAGGGGCAGGCTTAATGCCTTAGGCATTTTCTACCTATTAATCTAACCTTTGGGTGATGTAGAGAAAAATATTAGTAGAAAAAGGCGAATACAAAAATAGATAGATATTATTAGATATATAATTCCTAATATTGAGTAGACATTTTTCCATCGTAAAAATAGAATTATCGATAGGTCGTCTCATCACTGTCTCTATATGCGTCCGGCACGCAAAAATAGTTTTTAGAGCATTCCACCCCACAGATTGTCCATGGCCAAGACAATGCGGCCGGTAACAAAAGTCGCCCCAAAATGTTGTTAATTCGAGACGAGACAGACTTTTTACAATTTTTTTTTGTTTTTTTTTTTTTACTAAAGGGGTGTTCGGTTACTATTTAATAAGCATTCGTTTTGATTTTGATACCGACGAGGGCTGTAAAGGGGTAATTTTGCGTCAAACTGACAGCTGTTTTTTTGTGTGCAGTTTGTTATTTTACTGTACGGCTATCTTCACTAGAATAACAAGCATTTGTATCATAAATACTGGGACTGGTTTTTTTTTCTACATTCACCAAACATTTTAACAAAACCAATTCTGTGTATCAATTTCACGTTTGACATTTTTAATTTTTTTGTGAGTTATTTACGAGTGTCTATTAAATTGCTTGATAATAAAGGCGCTAATTAGGTCACTTAATCTCTAGGTGAGGTAAAAATCAGCCCTTGGGTTAGTGTAGTGTCAACTAAGCGTTTGGATAATTCTTCAAACAGCGTATGAGCACTCTGACTCCACGGCTCAAGAGCTTCAACCCCAAACGGCTCAAAAGTCTAACTGCGGACGAGGTTGTTATATTTATGCAGAGTTATAGTTATGTTCGAGGTTCTCCACAGACGCAGCGGTAGCACCAGTACAGTACGATGAGAAATGAAGATGGGATGGCGCAAGAGTACCTATTGATACAAACTTTTTTCCAACAAAAGTGATCTGAAGAAGCTCTCATATTTAAATATTTAATAGAAACCTTTTTAACCGTCCCCAGACATCCCGTAAACCGTAAAACAATAATAGGGAAGAGCCACCGCTACATCTGTCAACTCCATTACAGCATTTTTTCCAAATCAGTTTATTTTAGCATTCGAGAAATGGGTTCCTATTTATTCACGCCGGCTTCGAGGGTTTAGATAAATAATTTCTTTGTTATAAGTGCCCCGCATTAACTTGACGATAAAATTGAATAGTTTAAAATGTTATTTTATATGCCTTCAATTAAATAAATGTTGAGTGTCCCGGAATGCCCATTTGTTGTGAAAATAGAATCGTGTTAACTACTTTCATTACAGTTAATCTATACTAATATTATAAAGAGGTAAAATTTGTAAGTTTGTAAGTTTGTATGTAGGGGGTAATCTCTGGAAGTACTGGTCCGATTGCTAAAATTTTTTCACCGATAGAAAGCTGCTTTATTCCTGAGTGACATAAGCTATATTTTATGTACGCGGGCGAAGCCGCGAGCAAGAGCTAGTTAGTTATAATGAGATAAACAACATTACTGTATTTAACTGAGATTAATTAGCAGTTACTGGTTGGTAGTTGTTGTTTTATTTTTATTTTCATAAAAATAAAAATTGAAGAGATCCATCACTTTTGTTCTAGTTTCTTGTTGTTTCCTAAGCTTTATAACTCCAGAATACAAATTACAGTGATATCACGTAGATATCAAAGTTAACCCGAAAGCACAAACAAAAACTTTATGAATATCAACTTTGTATAGTTTAATCATACATCGCCGTGGGCATTACTTACTGAAAGTACACAATTACTAGAGCCTACAGAAACACGACTATATACTTTAGGTTTTCGGCATTACTTTGGATACAAATTCCTTCAACAAACATTATCAAAATAATGAGTTCCCTAACAGGCTTGCCGAAAGCGTAATTTTGTTACTAATAAGTTCGATGTAAAAGAAAATTAGTTTTGTCTACAAATTACTAGACGTTTATTTTAGTCAGCACCAGTTTATTTTGTCTGTAAAATATGCTCAAACTATAGCAATAGAACATTACTTAAGAAAGGGATCCACGAAATTTGTAGACAGGCTAACAGAGGTACCGTCGGACTGTTAACATTGTGACACGATTTATTAAGGCGTGATGGAAGATCCACAATATTTTAGGAATCGCTAAACTTGCTTAAAGGACTATTCTGGGAGTTTCCTTGCGTGATCGCATTAGAAATGAAAATATACGCAAGAGAACTGTAGTTACTGATATAGCCAAAAGAATCGCCAAACTTAAATAGCAATGGGCAGTTGGGCAGGGTACATTGCTTGCAAAACAGAATGATGGTCAATGGAGCCGAGTGGTTCTGAACACATTTAAAAGGCGTTGCTGCAGATCTAATATAAAACGGCAGGACAAGTTGCTGGTCCTTATTAACCCTGGATTGAAAAAGCCATGACTTCTACTAGTAATGAACATGTCTGCCCAGTATCGTGTATCGTCTGGGCAACTACCGCCCATAGCGTGTAGGCCGATAACTAAATAACTAATTTAAAAAAATCTAGATATGGTTTTCTGACTTTATCGTATGTATTTGGAGCAGTATTAGATTTTTTGAGTAATAAGAAGCGTTTAGTTCGTCTTTTTTGATTTTGGGAAAAGGCTACAAATAATTTAAAATCTTTTTAACAGGCAAAAAATGCAACAAATAATGTAAAATGTTACAGCTGCCCACAATTGTGTACAATTGTGTACATTGTGTTATTTTAAAGCGTGTGTAAGGTTACAAATTAAATCACTTTATATCATATCTAAAATGATTCGATCATAATTCTAACCCTATCTACCAATACCGTATCGTCCGCGACAACGTGCACGCGCCTATCCCTTGAGCCGTCGTCAAATATTTGCGTAGTAGAATCATCCGCGGGCCAAGTCGACGCTCCATGTAATATCGTGATGGATGACGTCGACTGTTTATCTTGACTTGCCGTTCATAGGCGATAGCTATGGAGTAATCAGGTTTTTTAATGGTGCGATAAATTTAGAGGGTACAAAAAAAATGTATGGTGAGTTTTACATACGAGCAGGCAGTGGTGATGGACTTTACTTTCAAGAAGTAGATCGTGATGTCAAACCCAGGCAGGCGTACTTTGTGTATTTTTTTTTCCATTCAAGACCACAGCTGTGAAGTAATTGGTATGTATTGGTAGTAATTGACGTAAAGTATTGTAAAGAAATTGGTATGGTCTAGAACAAAAAAATCGAAGACATGTGACATCCACCAACCAGCACTAGATCTGGGTGATAGATAGATGGCTCCATTTTATTTCCTAGAGAGAAGGACTAAGATCTAGCTGAGGCTGATTAGGTTATGTTAAAATGTAAGGAAAAACAGTTCAAAATTATTTTCAACGGCAAACAGTCAATAATAACAAATAGCCTACTTGCATTTTAATTGGACTAAGATATTTTTTTAACATTAGATTCTGAAAACCAAACAGAATGATGAGCAGGTTTTATCTCAGGACCAACCCACTTAGAGTTTGTAAAATACAACCTACCTGAATCTGCTAACAATCCCTTATTACCTCACCTCTTCCAAAATTAACTAAAACATGCCTTGTACAAAATTGTCAACGCATGCATTGCAAGCGACAGCCTTTTGCCACTGTTTTCATCCGCAAGCAGTTACATTTTCCGCTTGGCTGCTGCAGTCAAGGCTCCAAAGAGCTACGTTCAGCAACCAGACATATTGTGCTCTATATTATGCTTGGATTAAATGGTTTGTCGTTTGTTTCGGTCCTTAATTTAGACTGCATAAAGATTAGGTGGGTGTGCCTTTGAAATGTTGGTGCCTGGGGAATTTTTGCTCTTTGGTGACGTTTTTTTTTTTTAACTGACTTCTAAAAAAGGAGAAGGTTCTCATTTCGGATGTTTGTATTTTTTTTTAATGTTTGTTCGCGTGTAACTTAGTCGCTTGCCGATTTGAAAATTTATTTTTTGTTGGAAAGATACTTCCCAAATGGTCCCATTGTCACCAAGTTGGGAACTGAAGATGCAATCTTCGCGAAATCAAGGGAACTCCTCAAATTCCATTAAATTATTAGTGATGTCGGTAATTTTTTATTATAAAAAGGATTAAATTATTTTTAATGACGTTTGAGTAACTTCTTCATATGTTTTGAGCCTTATTATTATTAATTCAGTCATAATCCATACATTATATACAAAATTAAGATCAAATAATACATTAAAATGATCAAAACTAGGAAACATGAGAAGTCATCACATAAAAAAAAGATTAACGATTTTATTTTTTTCAGTAATTTTGAAAGAGAAAACATTTGTATTTTTGCGTGTTTGTGTTTTTGTTTGTAATGAAAAAACTGAAAAACTACTAAACCTATGCTACTGTATCACTGAGTGACATAGGCAAAGCCTTTGCGAAAACCAAGCTAGCTAATAAACTAGCCCGCGTACATAAAATATAGCAGCCTATATCACTTAAGAATAAAGCAGCTTTCTATCGGTGAAAAAAAATTAGCAATCGGACCAGTAGTTGCAGAGATTACCTCCTACAAACTAAAAAAACATAAAAACAAACTTTACCTCTTTATTATAAATATTATTAACTAGCTGCTTCCAGCGGCTTCGCCCGCGTGATAGCAGGAAATTATCCCAAGGGAACATACTTCCGGGATAAAAAGTATCCTATGTCCTATTCCAGGACATGGTCTATCCGTGTACCAATTTTCATCAAAATCGGTTTTGCCATTTAGGCGTGAAGACGTAACAAACAAACAAACTCACTTTTGCTTTTATAATATTAGTAAGGATGTGGATATTACATTAGTGTAGAAAACAGATATTAACATACCAAAGGCTACTTCACCAAGTTCAAACCAAATTCAAAACTATATAGTAATTAACAAACAGCGCACCTCAAACTCCTCAATTGATTCCATAAGCTCTTAATTGATTCAGTTCTGAATTCTGCAACGATTTCATTGTAAACACTGCCATGCAAACAACATTACGTAATATGCACTTTACTATTCGAAACTAAACTATTTCAGGTCAGTATGCCACTCCATACATCGTTGAGTGACTCCATTCAATGGGGGTTTGCATGCACAGCCTTTGTTGTCGCAGCGTGCAATTGAAAAAAGAAAAAAAAAACTTTTGAATTTGAATATGGAATTGCAAAATATGTCATTATGGTAATAAATGTGCTCTCTGCACGCTTGTGATATCCGAGTTAGTGGAGTTACTATTTTTATTTTAGGTGGGAAAATCTTCCAATGACATCTCCTGCTTTTAGGCGGAGCGGCAGATAGTGTCAGACTTTTACTGACTAAAAACCTGTTCCTTCTTTGCCATTGTTCCAGGGCGCCGGGGAACTTTTTTGTTCTAAAGCAATAAAATAAAAGGTAAGTATTTATTTTAGGCAACTTATTTTTTTTTTTGCTTACCATGCAGATTGTTTTGCATTTGCACAGATAACGCTGTTAGCAATATGGCCGCCATGTTTTTTTTTTATTGTTGATAGGTTCGCGCTTGACCGCTATCTCACCTGATGAAAAGCGACGATGCGGTCGACGATGGAACGCTCTTACCTAGAAGAAATCTATTCACTCTCGACTTAAAGATATAAGTCAATAGATTTAATTTTGTGTAAAATGTTTTGTAACTATTTTATTGCAGCGTAAAGATTACTGTATTCTATTACCTATATTCTAAGCAAATAACATCATGATCGTTTCCCATAATTCCCATATTAGATATAATATTGAAGCTATTCTGTTATTCACGTATTTTTCTTGATGCAATTTTGATTTCAGTCTGTAATTAAAAAAACAAATAATATTTGGGAAGCTTCAAGCTCGCTACAACGAAACTAGCAACGCCATCTATCGGGGAATTGGAACACTAAAGTCAGCCTGTAGACACGTTATAAATTCGAATTTTCGTCGCCCTGGAACGCAAAGGGCACTAAAGAATAGTGGTGGGTTTTAGTCGGTAAAAGTCTAACTCAACCTCTTACTCCACTCTAGAACTAGAGAAGAAATTAGATAATTTCTCACTTACGATAAACAAATGGATAAGTTTTTTACATAATAGAACTAACTGTTTGAATTATTATTAAATGATCAACATCGGGCCGAAAGGTTCTGGAGTGGCGACCGCGTATTGGAAGACGCAGCGTCGGAAGGCCTCCTACAAGGCGGACCAATGACCTGGTGAAGGTTGCGGGGGAACCTGATGGATGAGGGACGCACAGGATCGATCATTGTACCAACACTTGGGGGAGGCCTATGTCCATCAGTGGACGTCTGTCGGCTGAAATGATGAAACCGAAGACTTAAGACAGACAAGAAGAGAAAGGTCAACATCAGAAATCAGTTTCCACGTATTTTCCATTTGTCCCAGTAAGATAAAAAAAATACGACAACACTACAAAATTAAAAAGTAAAACTCACCCATATTATTTTCTATGTATTGTTTAAACAAAAACAGTCGTATAATAAAGCTCAGTGCAGGCCGTAATTGTGCGCATTGCGTTCATGCCGTACGTAGTATGAGTGACAGCAGCGCGGTCCCGCGGGGTCGCGACCATGCATTACACTGATTCGGGTAGTCTGTGCCATGTTGTGTACTAGCTGATATTAAGGATATTATTAGGTACTGTTTATTGACATGGAAATAGTATAGATGTGTCCACCTACAAGACTGGTTTTTACCGACTTCACAAAAAGGAGGAGGTACTATGTTTGGATGTTTTTAAAGATTTCAATTCTGCAATTTGACTGACTGTTGATCCAGTGATTAGTGGCCCTGATTGCAATGCCAGAGGTCGTGGGGTCGATTTCCATCCAGGATAAATGTTTCTGTGATAAGCACGGTCATTTATCTTGTGTCTAGGTGTAAGTTATCTAGACTTATAAAATAAAGAGGTAATCTACATCTACACTATCTTCTACACTAATATAATAAAGTAAGTTTGTTTTTTTTGTGTATAGGAGGTAATCTCTGGAAGTAGTGGTCCGATTGCTAAAATTCTTTCACCGATAGAAAGCTACTTTATTCTTGAGTGACATAGGCATATTTTATGTACGCAGGCGAAGCTGTGGGCAAAAGCTAGTCTATAATATTATGTATGTATTTAGAAATATATAAGTATGTTTATCAGTTGTCTAGTAAGTACTCATAACACAAGCTCTGCTTAGCTTGGGCACTAGACGGCGTTGAATGATAGCTGTGGAATATTATTATTATAGTCTCTACGAAAGTAGAAGGCTTAGAATGCGGACGGCGAGCCATGGGTAGCTCGCTGTCAGACTGTTCGGTAACTGTCCGGACCGAGCCCAAGACTTCGACGGCGCGCACAGTTCCTGCGCGCCTCAAGGAGTTGTCAGCAACAGGAGAGGCCCAGCTGGGTCGAAGCCTAATGGGGCCAGGGTTATCCAAAAGGAAACTCGAGCCCCGGTATGAAAGCTAGAGGAACAAGGTGGGTTTTTAGTCTGTAAGAGTCTGACACTATCTCCCGCTCCACCCGAGAGCGGGGGTTGTCATTGGATGATTTTTGCCAAACAAAAAAAAAAGGCTTGGATTCGTTTTTGTGATAATAATCTAGAAAAAAATACATAATCGTTGGAGTTTACGGTTTTTTGAATGAAGACTGCGAATTGACACATGTAAGATATCCGACAGTTATGTAATAGAGGAATTCGAAATCTGGATTAATAACACACTGGTTTTTGCGGCACGGGACAGGGTAGTCCTAATTCAATATCAGCATAGCATATGCACTATGCTAATATTGAATTAGGACTATCCTGTCACATGCCGCAATCCGTGGCGTAATAAAAAAAATACTTAGGATTGCTTCAGTACAATAACGCCTTCAGGATGTTTTTGAAACTCCCACGTTACTGCAGTGCATCAGGAACGTTCGCTGATGCACGTATTGATGGTTTAAAAGCTATCATAAGAAAGCAGGTAGCGTCCATGATGCGCAGGCTGCGTGGGAGTGGCAACAGCATTCTGAGGGCCATTAGTGATAAGACGTGGTGCGCCACTTTGGCACACTAAAGTCTGTCTAAAAAGTCAACTGACTTGGGTAATTATTAGGGCATCATGAAATCTGATGTAGTCAACACTGGTTCAATAGGCAAAGTTGATTAAAAGATCTTAATCATTGTTTACTAATAGCCTCATAACAAGTTTCAGATGTAAGTATTTTTTTATACAAAATTCCAAAGTCGTTTGACTTTTAAGACAGACTATAGGTGCATGTATACGTACATATACCCGGTGTGTCAGGTGTACGCAAAAGATATTTAAATTAAAATCTCTAGTTTCTTTTACTAATATTGTTTTTAAGGTAGTTTTTTAGGTTACTAACATAATGTGGACGACAGTCTAAAATAAAGTTTTTTTTCTTCTTTATGTCTATGATGCTTGAAATAAAATTATTATTATTACAAATATTCCACTCAAATTGGTATGGTTCTTTCTTCCAAAGACAATCTCAGACAAATCTGCATGGTTCTCATGTGATTTGACCATTACATATTTACTGTAACAGACTTTGACCCCTGAGTTAGTTTCGATGTTTCTTCTCAGGGTAGTCAGATAGAAAACACCGGCTTCATCTAGTTTAAACTAACGAAATAAAAAATTGGTGTGTAAAAGCGTTTTTTAAAACCTATTTGCAAAAATAAATATAATTTATAATTTAAAAAACTACAAACATGCACTCAAAACCAAACAACATGCCTTCAAACAATACTTAGGTCAGTAAATGCACCACTCAATAGATACAATATCTCAATAAACGAGCTGTAAAGCACAAACCAAGCGGCTTCTTTGAACAATATACTGACTGACAACGTAATTCTGTAGAGAGGCGATCAAATGGACACTGTCGTTTGTTTATCCAATTATTTTTGAGTTGAGAGATTTATTGGTAATGGAGGGGATTGATTTGATAATGTTGTGTATGGGTGTTCTACAGCGCTGTGGTATTGTTTGAAAGAGTTGACCTTGAACGCAGCTGTTTTTGAGTTCAAGAATTAATAAGACAATTATTTATACATTTAAAACTTTATGCACTGAATGAAACATTGTGCAAAGGGGAAATAGCTATTTTCTAGTTCGGTCAGTTTAGAAATCCAAGGTTACAAAAATTTGCACCCGGCTGAAAATTGGTAGAACTGTTTAAACCGCCATCATAAATGAAATCTTAAGTCTTCATAGATCATCGACCCGTGGAAAAAAAATTCGGGGTCAAAGTTCACAAAAACGACTTTTTCGTGATTTTCAGCCAAACGGTAAGTTTTATCATGACGTGTAACTTAAGAAGAAGACTGATAGAAAGGAAATTAAAAATACATGTACTAAGGTACAAACCCACAAACAATGAATGATATTGTGAAAAAAAAAAACGAGCACAAAAAATCAAGAGTGTGAAGAATCTACCAACTTCTTGCAAATGTGTTCTCGTACTTTTTGACTGGCTTGTTGGTCGAGTGGTTAGTGGCCATTACTACTATGCCGGAGGTCGTGGGTTCGATTCCCACCCAGGACAAATGTTTGTGTAATGAGCATGATCATTTGTTCTGTGCCTGGGTGTAATTTATCTATAATAATATATGTATTTAGAAATATATAAGTATGCTTTATCAGTTATCTAGTACTTATAACACTTGCCCTGCTTAGCTTAGTCCCTAGACTAGACGGCGTTGTGTGATAGTTGTAGAATACTATAGTTTAATATTAACAAGAAAGAAGGCAATTCTTTATCCAGCAATGGATGAGGCCTTGCACTTTGGAGATGACAATGATGAACATAACAAAATGCTTAATATACAAAACCATCCATTTTCAAACTTTCACACTTATCATTTTTGATTAGCAATTGATTTAAAACTTCTTGAAGTTATAAAAGGTATTTTACGTCTCACTTAACCTTTAAAAAACTTTAATAAACCCATAAACATAAAAAAAAACTTTGTTTAAATACATCGTTAAATAAGAACGTCTCTAGTAACTAGGTACTCCGTAAATAATATTAAATCAATACACCAGGCACAGCGGGATTGATACGCGACCAAATAACGTAAATTCATAATAAAATGTCACAAATAACAACTATCTCGTTTGGAGATCGTATTCTTGTGTTTATTTCTGAAATGTAAATAAAAACTAATCATAAAGAAAGCCGATACAATTTTTTTTTTATTCGTATCAACTAGTGCTTGACTGCGATCCCACCTGATGGTAAGCAGTGATGCAATCTCTGATGGTGAGGCGCACTAGTTTATTAAAAGCCTATTCACTCTGCGACTTACAACTCGTAAGTCGGGAACGTAACAATAGGGCCACTACTACTTTTGCAAGTTCAGTTGACACTAACAACTGATCAGAAAAAGTCAATCACTCTTAGAAGCTCTTAATCCACTGAAAACTTCTATCCACAGACAATTCCAAGGAATTTCAAAGACAAGCTTTATTTTCTTTTCATTACAGCAAATAGATTTGAACTTCGAATATCTCCCCCCTCTCTTCGACATCGCAACAGCCTAGCTCAACAAATCCGCAATATGTCTGCCACGTCAGTTCAATCATGTAATGGAACGAACGGGACGCCCACTGTGGATTCAATCAATGAAACATTCATAGCGAGAGCTAAAAACTTATATAAAACATTTTTGTATCAATGCCGCTGATATTTACTCTGACTTTTATACTTTACAAATGTTTTTAATGCTAAGCTTGAATAGGAGCTTTGCTGGATTAATAGGGTTGGATTGGTTTAAATATAACATAGAAGTACAACTGGGCTCCACTGGTGGGTACATGATGGTGATCCCATCCATAATTATGCACAAATGTTTTAGGGACCACATTCATTGTGCAGTGCAGTATATCTTTGAAGTAAAATTGTGCCAGAGTCTGTTTCTTGATAGCTACAACTTAATCTTAAAATCAAAAGTGAATACGTTACTTCTAGGTAAGCGTATTCTAATAGCGACCACATAATTGTTTGTCTTCAGGTGAGATAGTGGTCAAACGCTAACGCCTAATGTTTTAGTCAGTTTTACCAAAATAAGCTATATCCTTTTTTCAACATTTTGTCAGTTAACTTTATTCCTGCCTTGTTTTAAATGAAACTCTTTTCAAGTCATTTATTTAACGAATAGAAGTTACGTGCGTAAGTATTAGCAAATTTTGCTAAAGGGTACAGTATTCACGCACTATCACGACTTCCTCATTGTTATTTAGAATAAGAATTTTAAAGTGAAGTCAGCAAACTGGACTGGGCCCACTAGGGTACCTGCTGGGGCTGCAGAATTGTTCGAGAGAAGAAGTCCGGTACGTCTCGCATCTATCGGATTCTCCAGGACCCTCTACCAGTTTATCGGTCCATCTTTTGGAAGGCCTTCCAACGCTGCGTCTGTCGATAGGTACGCGGTCACTAACGCAGAAGCTTTCGACCCCAACAACGACCATCTGTTCTACGGGCAGTGTGCCCTGCACAGTGCCTCTTTTTCCATTTAACTAAAAGAAAAGGCAAAAGATAAAAAAATGTTTTCGGACATAATTTGCATCCGTGCAAAGTCGGGGTGGGTCACTAGTATACTATCGAAAGAAAATCGAATACTTCCATCGCTACCAAGAACAAATAAATTTTAAAAAATTATAGCGAACCACTTTTACTTACCTTGACGCCCACGAAAAAGAAATAAGTTTACTATTTTACTGGTCGAAAGGTATATTTTAGAATTATTATTCAGTAAGATTAAATTCCATTACCGCATATTATTAAAAGCTAGTAAAGAATCTTACGCCTACGAAGAAAGCCAAGAAAACTCAGAAATTGATAAAATGAATTAGTTGGTCTTTGTGAAGTCAAAGAAAATGATTCAATGCTTTTGTGATATAAATAATAATAATAAGAAGTTTCAGGTTTCATACTCGAAGCTATGGCAGAAGATAGGTTTTTTTTGTTAATTATTGATAGGCTCTTACTTGATAGACGTCATGTATAAACAAGCGTGCTCCATAATTGACCATATCACTTATTTTGCCTTTTTTTATGGTGGAGAAAAACATCCGATGAAAACTATCCCCCGCTCTTGAGCGGAGCGGGAGATAGTGTCAGACTCTTACTGACTAAAAACCCACCCTCGAGCTCCCTTTCAGATAACCCTGGCCCCAGTAGGCATCGACCGGATTGGGCCCCTGCTGTTGCTGACATCTGCTTAAGGCGCTTCAAGCTTGCCAGCCACAAGCTATCGCGCGCTTCAGCTGTTTTTTGCGGCGGCTTCTAGCTTTTTTTTTGTGGTGGCGTTTTTTTTGAGGCCCGTGTGCGGGGACAGTTAGACTACACCCTCTTTCACACATCTCTAAACTGACCATCCTGGTGATGACATTAAGCGACAGTGCAGCCTTTGTACCTACAGCTACAGCTACATCACCACTTCTTTAAGCTCTCGAAAAGAAGAACGACATAATTTATTTGCTAGAACGGAAGGGAGATGTCAAACTGGATGGTTACTCTTCTGTATGTCCCAACTTAGATTTCAAGCATGCGCTTAGTATACAATGGGTGCCGGAAAAGAAAATGATAGTGTCAATAACAATTGAATGTATTATACAACAGCGTCACATCTTTCTGTCTCAACCAAAATTAACAAACTGTTTTCGCATAACAGTGTAGCCAACGTAATCACAGTAATATTTAAATTTAGAATCTAAAACTAAGTTTAACCGAGTTTACGGAACTGGTGACGTCAGAACCATTGTTTAAAAACCCTCGACCTATCTGTTGAAATTATTTATTAACAAAATATAGTCTGGTAATATGGACGAAAATAACCAAAGCGTAACCCCAAAACGCTGCTGTCTCTTGTCGTCGCCAAACGTTACATAATCTCCTACTATAAAAGCGTTACCTCTCTGTTATCTAGAAATAGATGACATTTCGAAAGCTTTTTTCATTTTGAGAAAATTATGGGCTTGCCTGTAACTGTTATGCCGGAGGTCGATGGAGGTGTTCGATTTCCATTCAAGACAAATGTTTGTGTGTTGAGCACAAAAGATCTGTGTCTGGTTGTAATTTATCAAATAATATGTATCCGTTTAGAAACATATGAGTATGTTTTTCATTTATCTACTACTCATACCTACTAGAAGCTTTAATTTTTTGGGACTAGATGGCGTTGTGTGAAAGTTGTGAAAAATAACAAATTTTTTAGATATGGTAAAAAGAGGAAAAAAAATAAAGTACGTACTTTTAAACTTATTTCCATAAGAGGAACACAATTACTTTTTATGAAGGGGAACTGAATGAATTCCAATAGTTTTTACACCATATTATATTTTTTCACAAAATGATTTTAAATGGTCACAAGTTGGACACCACCGGATACTAAGTACAACACAGGTCACGGCATGTCATAGCAGGCATTAGGCGTTAACCGCACAGCTGGGTGCGGGAGCAAAACTACCCCTCAGTTGCCCGAATGGGCCTATGAACGTATGTTCCCACTGTTGGGACCATGGTCTCCTCTTTAAGAGAGGAATGGGCCGTAATCCACCACGCAGGCCTAGTGCGGGTTGGTGGATATCACATGACTTCAAATTTTTGGTTCTAAGACATGCTCTCTTTGGTTTCCTCTCGATGTTTTCCTTCACCGTTTTGAGAGCAGTGGTGATGAAATAAATTACACAAAGTAATGGACTTAGAAGAATCGCCAAACTTAAGTGGCAATGGGCAGGGCACATTCTCGCAGAACAGATGGCCGTTGGGGCCGAAAGGTTCTTGAGTGGCAACTGCGTACTGGAAGACGCAGCTTCGAAAGGCCTCCTACAGGGTGGACCGATGACCTGGTGTAGGTTGCGGGAATCCGATGGATGCGGGACGCACAGGATCGATCATTGTGGCGACACTTGGGGGAGGCCTATGTCCAACAGTGGACGTCTGTCGGCTGAAATGATGCTGATGATGATGAATAGACCTGGCTGGGTTTGAACCCGTGACCTACAACTCGTAAGTCGAGGCCGTTCCCACTCGACCACCAGTGCTCTTACTCGTTTCGGGTTTCGCATATACTAAAACTAAAGTTGTTTGGTACATAGTACAGTAATAATATACGGTTTATATATAGGCAGCTAAGCTCTCCTGAGCTTGTCATCCATCACGATCGCTTGCATGTGCGTTGTGACAAATGCCTTCCTAATCTGTTTCTGTAAGCGGCTGATATTACAGGTAAATATGTACGCTTATTTTATTAATATTCAGATATTACTATAACGGTGTGGCATGGGTGTCGCAGTGGTTGAGTTGAAATGGCTGCTGTGCTGTGTGTCCAGGGTTCGATTTCCGCTCAGAACATTAATATAATATATATATATGTAATGAAATGACATTTCATAACGCGCGTTGAAGTTGTCAATGGAATTTATGTTGTGTGTGTTTCTTTGATTTTCAGGTAAGTTATAGGTGTAATGGTCATAGTTAAACGTTGTAATATAGTAAAGACGTATTAAATAAACAAATCTTTGATTTTCAGAGAAACAATTTGTGGTTTATTTGGAAAATCCTCAATAATATACCTTATAAAACGACATTTAAAGTTTACTAGTATTGCCTCCTCAATTATATCCCTTTATTTTATCCTTTTACAATAGAATTTTTAACAATAAAATATGCAAAGTAATCTAAACATCATCTGTCATTCAATCACACGTCACCCCGTTCCACAGAACATAAATTCCATTGACAACTTCAACGCGCGTTATGAAATGTCATTTCATTACATATATATCACACAACGCCATCTAGTCCCAAGCTAAGCAGAGCTTGTGTTATGGGTACTAGACAACTGATAAACATACTTATATATTTCTAAATACATACATATTATAGATAAATTACACCCACACAGAACAAATGATCATGCTCATCACATAAAAATTTGTCCTGGGTGGGAATCGAACCCACGACCTCCGGCTTAGCAGTCACGGCCACTAACCACTAGACCAACAGGCCAGTCAAAAATAATAATATTTGCATATTAATATTTGCAGTTCGTAGTATTTTTTTTAATAATTACGAAAACAAAGCTCTATTAGTCTGACCCGGCGAACTTTGTACCACCTATCAGTCAATGAATGTAGTATATCTTTGGTTATAGTTGACCGATTGCCATGAAACAAATCCTAAGTAATAGATATATTAAATTACACACAATTTGAATGTATAAAAGTTATCTACATCGATTTTATACATTACACGTGATGCGCACAAAAAAAAACTTCTACAGACTTATGTATAGACGAGCATTTATTTTCACTAAATCTTCCTTTTCTCAATTACATTTTAATCGTTATTTACAATCGAGTTTTTCGACATCGGACATACCATAATAAATGAAATCGTTTCAAAACATGATTTCGCACCAAAAATTCACCAATTTTTTTTTTTAGTATATTATTTTGGGTATAGTGTGTGCCAGAGCACACACTATACATAGGACACTTTCAGAACTAACAAGATCCTAACAAAACCTCTTAAACTAAAATTCAAAAGCTGTTTAGGCCCCAGGGCATGCCAAAAAAAGCAGTACACATGAAAAACCATCTCCACCACCACTTACCGTCTTCCTTTTTCATTCAAGTCTCATTGAATATAGCTAAATACTATTATAGACTTCAAAAAGCCTTTTAACCCGACTGCGCGATAGCAGACTGTGTTATGTGTTTTTTTTTTCATTACGAAACGGCCCTCGCATTGTATAGCATCTAATCTTATAATACGTAGTCTATTTTCTTTCATAGCCAGCCAGATCAATATGAGGAATAACTTGTGGTTTATTCCAGGCATGGATGTCAAGTTAGCGAAAAGTTTGAGTTCAAAGGTCAAAGGAATCGTTTCTCGTCTATATCTTTCTATTTACGAGTATTAAGACGATTGGGCATTTTTGTGGTCCTACGTGCCAGGGTATGACGTCAAACTGAAAGTAGGTACGGAAAATGTGGTCCTTATTTTCTTGGAAATAAAGTATGTTTTATTTGGATAGGTTTTTAAGTCTTTAGAGCTGTGAATTCTTTAGTCGTACTTAGCACTGAAAATCTGGGGTTAAATATTTTGAACGTATTAATAGAAAATATTTGTATTAGGTATGTTTTTGTACACTATGTATTTATTTAGGTTTTAATATAAATAGTTTAAGTTTGTTTTATGTACAAATGTAAATTTTTAATCAAAATAAAATAAAGATATATTTATAAATAGAAAATATGGAGAAAATGTAGTCCTTGTTTTCAAAGTATGTTATGAGCTGAAGAATCTACCTCATATTACCGAGTTTCTGGAGCAGCACATTCTTTAGTTGTAAATGAAAAAAAAATACAATTATTGAAATAAATCATCAGACTCACGTCAATTCTTTACCTAAAAGAGCACTAATTAAATTTAATAAATTCAATATTGCTTTTCATATATATAAATCATGCCGGCCATTTCTTAAGGTGACGTGTGACAGCTCATCTTCATCCTCAGTTCTATACGCTCAGTTTATTGGCAGCAAGTCAAGTACAATCCCACGCAAAAGTGTTTAAAAAAATAAAATATGTGATGAAAGTTCAAGGTTGATCAAACTTGAAATGTTTGAAAAGGTCATTCTTTTTCTGGCAGATGTTTTTTGTTTTGTGGTTTTTTTTTTTTTTTTTTTGTCGACGGGGAAAATCATCTTTGACGAAACCCGCTCTTGGGTGGAGCGGGAGACAGTGTCAGACTCTTACTGACTAAAAACCCCGCGCCGTTCCTTCTAGCCTTCATACCGGGGCACGAGCTCCCTTTCGGACAACCCTGTCCCCAGTAGGCTTCGACCCAGCTGGGCCCCTCCTGCTGCTGACAACTCCTTGAGGCGCGCGGGAACAGTGCGCGCCGTCGACGTCTTGGACTCGGTCCATTACCGGACAATCGGACAGCGAGCTACCCATGGCTCGCCGTCCGCGAGCCCGCGTCTACGGTGGCCGGAAATCGGGATCGGAATCCCGGCGACGGCGGTGAGGGCGCCGTTGCCTGATGCGGTCGGCCTCCTCCTTTGCAAGCATTACTGCTTCGCAGAAGGAGGCGACCGCCTGCCACTCCTCCTCGCTCCGGACCATGGCCTCGACCAGGGCCCGGCGCGAGAGGTCTCCGCCGCCGATCGCCCCCACGAGGGCACGGCGATGCTCCGCCCAGGCAGGGCACACCTCGACGGTGTGCTCCACCGTGTCCTCCGGGCGTTGCGCACAGTGGCGACACCCGGGCGTCTCTTCCGCCTGAATCCGATGCAGGAACCTCCCGAACTTGCCATGTCCGGTGAGGACCTGCGTCATGCGGAAGGTAAGGACGCCGTGAGGTCTTTCCAGCCACGCCTCAAAGAGGGGACTTACCGCCATAATCGTGGCGTGCCCAGCACTGGGTTGCGATAGCCGTTGACGCCATTTCACCATGAGATCCCGCCGGAGCTCTGTCCGCCATGCCTTGACATGTTGCGGCAGTGGACTTTCACCCCGGCGTTGCATCTCCACGCGCTTATCGTGCATGTGTGCAAGGACTGTTGCCTCCAGATCCCACGGTGGTAGGCCAGCCAGAAGGCTCGCCGCTTCGCGGGAGATCGTGCGGTAACCCCGCACCATCCGTATTGCCATGACCCTCTGGCAGGCGTTCAGTATGGACGCCGGTCGCTTTGCCAGCGACGGCGCCCACACCGGCGCCCCGTAGAGGGCCATGGACCGAACGATCCCCGCGTAGAGCCTCCGGCAGGAGGCGTCTGGACCCCCAAGGTTGGGCAGGAGCCGCTTGAGAGCAGCCCCAGCCCGGAGAAGCTTGGGAGCCAGACGTCGGAAATGTTCCACGAAATTCCACCGGCTGTCGAGGACGAGTCCCAGATACTTCATCGTCGACCCGACGCCGATGCGAACTCCTCCCACCGTAAGTTGGGAGTCCGATGGTGGCGCGTTCCGAGGGCCGTGGAAGCACATTGCCTCGGATTTATGCAGCGCCACCTCGAGTCCCAACTCCTGGATCCTACCAACGGCTATCGCAACCCCGCGTGTCGCTAGAGCGACCGCCGCCTTTGTTTTGTGGTTTGAATAAAGGGTTGAATATTTTCTTGGTCTCAATTTCATCTGTAAATACTAGGTACTATATGTGATAATTTGTTTGTATGTGTGTATATGAGAATTTCTTACTCCTTCGCGGTCATATGCCTAAATGAATTTAGATGAAATCTGTTACCAAGAGGGCTTCCTGAATTAAAACATAGACAATAATTTATAAAAATTAAAAGTATTATCTCAAACAGGCGGTGCCGCGGGCGCCAACTTGTACAAAATAAAATAGGTATACTATAAAAGGTAGGATACTAATCAACTGTGAGTGATTGTACTTTCAAGCAACACAGACAAGTATTGGATATTCGGCTATACCTCTCTTTTTCTATCAATGTGGTAACGAGCGAGATAGCGAATCTTTAAAATGTATTCGGTTTGATCTGAGTAAGTAGGTATCTAAATTATTTCTAGACAGGATACAGGGTCGGTCGGGCGTTTGAAGTCCGTTTTATTTCTGTATTTATGTTGTTATATAAAGAATTTTATAAATAATACGTGTTGCTACTTTAAAATAGAAAATGAAGCGGGTCAGAAAAATATAAAACGTGAGGAAAGATCTTGAAAGCTGCAGAGAATTCGGATCCATTTTTCGGACATATTTTATGTCTTAGCTAGAAAAAGATATTATTATATATTCTTATTCCTTAAAAATTGCAGATGTCTAGGCAACTCAGCTGCCAAAGTAAAATGGAACTGGGCAGGTCACATCAGCTGCCGCTGTGCCACATGTCCCAACCAAATTGGATCTAAACAGCAGAAGCCGGCAGGCCCAGAAGAATATGGCGTGCAAGTTGGATTCTTACCTAAAACCTTACATTATTATATTATATAAGAGGCTAAAAATAATAATATTACACCCAGACTGAATTTTATAACAGTGTGCATAGAAGATTCAAGGCTAAGCTTTTGCTTAGCCTTGAATCTTCTATCTTCTTTCAAAGCGGACTCAAATTATCAACCTGGAATTATATAGCTCGCTCGATCTTTACCAGTTTGCTATTCTTCTGGATATGTCGACAGCCTAACAAAGAACTGTACTCCATTGTCTCATACATGATAATTAACAAGAAGATGCGTACCTAGAGTAGCAATATTATACAATTTTGGCACCCTTATGAGCCATATATATGACAATCTTAGTCATTAGGCCTTCGTATAAGTAAATGAAATGAAGAAATAATAAATACTCATAAGTCCTTTGCAATCTGGATTCAGGCCAGGGCACAGCACTGTTTCCGCTCTCCTCAAAGTGACTGGCGATATAAGGGCAGGAATGGAAGATACCAAAGTCACTGTGCTAGTGTTGGTCGATTTCTCTAACGCCTTTAATACCGTCAGTCACGAAATCCTCTTAGCCATTTTGTCCTATATTTTGGTCTCTCCCGATGCACTGGAGTGGTTCACTTCTTATCTTCAGGAAAGTCAGCAGTCGGTCCACGCCGGAGATTCTTCATCTCGCTGGTGTGGTTTGGAAACTGGCGTTCCACAAGGCGGTATCCTTTCCTCTTCTGTTTTCTATTTTTATTAATTTCATTACTACCGTACTTCAGTGTTCGTATCATCTGTATGCAGACGACTTGCAGTTGTACTGTCAAGGGAGGATTGAGAATATACCTGATGCTATCGACCAAATAAATAGAGATTTAACTGCCATAAAAGCCTGGTCGGATAGATTTGGTGTTGCAGTGAACCCCAATAAATGTCAGGCTATCGTCATTGGGAGTCCTCGCAGTATCGCTAAAGTGGACAGTGCAACTTTGCCGCCAGTTCGGTTCGATGGCACGATCGTCCCATTTAGTACAGATGTTAAGGATCTGGGCTTGAGCATCGACAGTAATATGAACTGGCGTACACAAGTGGCTAGTGTTTGTCAAAAGGTTACAGGAACGCTGCGGGCTCTGTTTCGATTGAAGAACCTGTTACCATCGAGCACGCAGGCAATGCTTGTACAGACCTTAATTTTTCCAATCACCGATTATGGTGACGTGTGCTATTATGACCTGAATGCAGATCTCCTCAATAAACTTGACCGTCTTCTGAATTACTGCATTCGATTTGTATTCAATTTGCGTAAATATGATCATGTCTCAGAGCATCGGTCGCTTCTGAAGTGGTTGCCCATACGTCAGCGTAGAGAGCAAAGGGCGCTAACCACCTTATTTTCTTTTCTTGATTCTTCTAATTCCCCTAGTTATTTAGCCCCTCATTTTCAATACATTTGCGCAAACCACACTAAAAATCTGCGCTCATCTCATAACCGCCTACTGCAATGTCCCTCTCATCGTACTGACTTTCTTCACAATTCTTTCTTTGTTCAATCTATTTCCCTGTGGAATGCGCTCCCCCAGGAGATCAGGATGCCAACAAGCCGATTAGCATTCAAAACTAAAGTTCGAGAGCTAATTCGTAAGAAGTTGGCAGTAGTATCATCACAACGTTAATGTTCTCCAATTGTCGATCTGGACCAATTGTATGACAATATTAGTTAGATATGTAGTTTATTAATTTGAGTATATATTGTATAATTGTATTATATATATATTATATGGTTTATTAGTACTTATGTTAATTCTTGTATTCGTTTTCTCTTTCTCATTTATTGCACCTACCACTATTTTTCTCTGCATCACCCAAAGATTGACTGGCAGAAAATGCCTAAGGCATTAAGTCCGCCTCTGTACTTTGTGTGCATAAAGCATTAAATAAATAAATAAATACTCTAATTTGCCCTACAATCCAGAACTTGTATCAACTAGCAATTTTCTTCATTACTTCTCTGAATTTCGTTTCTCATCTAAGTTAGAAAGAGTAAATCTGTCTTATTCACAAAATTGCTACCATACGGAACAATTGTTTGCCCACAAAAGATAGATTGTTGAGATATGCGGGTTGTACAATTTTCCTTTTGACGCACACGACAGTACCTAATTCAAGTTTTCTGTCTTATATCTTATGTGGATGTTTGCCAATGGAAGTTAGGTAGACAACCTTCGTTTTGTTTATGTTACTTTGGACTACCGGGATTGGTAAACAGCTTTATGTTGATTGAGTAATAGAGGGTAGGTAGAGAATGAAGTGATATATTAATAAAGTTGTTCTCCTCATTTATTAAAGCCGATTAGTTAAAAGGCCTCCATAGCGTTAAAATGAGGACTTACGATAAAGGAAATCCTTTGATATCACCTGATCAACTTAAAGTTAACGGCAAAAAAAGATATGGCCGTTTATGTCGCAAAAAAACGTATGTTTTGACACACAAGGGAATTACAATTCCGGGACGATGTGATAGAATTCAAAATTTTTTCATAAAGCAAGGTCTTATAACATAAGTGTGGGAATAAATGTGAAAACTGTAAAATTATTGTTGAGTCAAATTGTTTTTTTTTGCTATTTGGAAAAGTTTCGAATCTCCATTCGGGAATTATGAACTCTTCATCAGGGCGCGAATCCGACTCGCTCTTATCTAGTTTTTTTAATCACCGACAGATTGCTAGTTTTCCCTTGAAACTTTCGTAAATCCATTGTTTTTCCTAATTGCCTCCCAAGCGACATTCACATAATATAACATAATGAATGAGTCTTCAATTTAAAAGTTTCACGTAACTAAGCGCCATCTATCACGAGGAGTTAGAACTGCAGTCTGATTACAATTTGTGTATAGTATACTAGCTGCTGCCGGTGGCTTCGCTTGCGAGAAATAGTTTTCTCCATACGATCTTGCACCCCCATTTCATCCCTTTAGAGGGTTAGTTTTGGAAAATCCTCTGTTATTGCTCGCTTATGTCATAAAATCAAGCCTTGGGTAAAATTTCACGTTTCTAGTCCCAGTACGTTCCGCTATGCGTCGATATGTCAATCAGTTAGTATCTCTTTTAATATAATATATATAGATTTTAAGGTATTTAAAAAAAAATACTTATATTAGTAGTAGTTTTTAGTACCTAGGATAATCAGAAACACGTCAAAAATAACTGATTTGTGCTGTCTATCTGATCATCTTGTATGACTTTATTTATTTTTTATTGATAGGCTCGCGTTTGACCATTATCTCACCGGATGGTAAGCGATGATGTGGTCGTCGATGGAGCAAGCTTGCATAGATGTAACCTATTCACTCTTGACTTAAAGATCCCTAAGATGTGGTTATGAGGAAACAGACTCCAGCAGGGAATTTCACACCTTGGCAGTACGCATAATAAATGTGTTCCCAAATCGCTTTGTGCGTATAGGTGGGATGTCTACCATATACCACATGTATGACAAGCCAATTTATTGGAAGAAGCGAACGAATGGTTAATCTGCGAGAAACTAGTTACAAGAAAAACATATACAAGATTTGATAAGAAATCATTAATTCGTTTTTTTAAAATATAGGCTATTTCACTGAAGAATAAAGGAGCTTTCTATTGGTAAAAAAATTTTAGCAATCGAACCTATATACGTACTTTCAAAGACTACCTCCTGCAAACAAAACAAAAAACATACTTTACCTCTTAATAATACTACTCGTAGTTTAGAAAATATTTATCTTAGCGTTTAGAAACGGAGTTAACTAATTAATTATTTTTAGAATGAAACCAAGTTTCAAGTAAAAATAGTCCATGATGTCATAGAACTGCCACAAAGAAGACGGATTTCATTCCTAAAACACCTCAGCCCTTTTCAATGTCACAAAGAACCACGTTTCACGCCCCAATACTTTTTACCCAAAAAAACCGAACATTTGGGGCAAACCACACATGTATTTATGATAAATAATTAACTCACAAGCAGCACCGTTATAGGGTTTAATTAATCCCGGACAACGGGAATGTGTCCCGGTCGAATTTATTGCTATAATTTACGACAGACTGAGAAAAAAGGGAATACAAATACTGGGTAATGTGCACTGTATTAGACGGTTGGGTAAAGAAATTAGTGGGACTGCGGTTGTTCAACTTAGAGTAGTTTCACACGCCCGCCAGGGCTGCGGGAATGTTTAGCCCTGGAAAGCAAAGGGCACCTGAAAAACATAAATAAGTGTTAGTCAGTAAAACCCTTTTTTTTTATCTGATATAAACTAGTACTTGACTGCAAGCCCACCTGATGGTAAGCGGTGATGCAATCGTTGATGGTGAGGCGCACTAGTTTATTAAGAGCCTATTCACTCTAGCCTTGAAGACGCTCAGATTGTAATCGGACGGGAAGACCGCAGCAGGCAAATTGTTCCAGTCCTTCGATGTACGCGGTATAAATGATAAATGATAAATGATATTTATTTTTGCAAATAGGTTTAAAAAAACACTTTTACACGTCAATTTTTTTTTGTCTGTTTAAGCTAGATGAGGCCGGTGTTTCCTAGCTGACTACCCTGAGAAGAAACACCGAAACAAACTCAGGGGTCAAAGTCTCTTTTAAAGTCCATACAATAAATATGTAATGGTCAAATCACATGAGAACCATGCCGATTAATCTGAGATGGTCTTTTGAAGAAAGAACCATACAGATTTGAGTGGACCCGTCCAATCAGTGTAAGCATTTGTCAGTACTCGCAAAGCTCAACTCAGGACTACTAAGGAGCTCAACGACTTGACGAACAATACCAATGAAAGGACATTTGGGTAGGCCGCAGAAAATACTCAAATTGCCAGACAAACGATAACGAGAAATAAAAAAGTAACCAACATAGTCCTCACATTCACAATAATAAAAAGAAAGTTAATTTTTACAATGTAAAAATACTTACAAAGTAAATATTTATGTCAAAAATTAATAATAATAAACATTATTTAATGTAACATGTCAAATTGTAAAATAAAATAATTTACAATGTCAAATTGTAAAATAAAATAATATTACAATGTCAAATTGTAAAAACTAAACATAAATGTCAAAATGAATAAAAAAATGAATGAATAATAAACACAATTTAAAACAAAAACAGTTATGTTATAAGAATTAGAGGGTACTGGAGCAGGTCAGTCCCAAGCCTTTTCGTCATCAACATAGTCCTTTACAGTGTAAAAAGCTTTTTGGAAAAGTTTTCGCTTTACAAATGATTTGAATTTATTAAGGCTGAGTTGTTGAATATGACTAGGCAGTTTATTATAGAAGCGTATACATTGACATCTAAATGAGCCCCCTATTTTTTTGAGCCTGGTTGCTGGAACTACAAATTTATGTTTATTTCTAGTATTAAAATTATGAATATCACTGTATTTTTTAAACATGTTTTTATTTTTATGTGCATACAAAATGTTCTCGTAAATATACTGAGAAGGTACAGTCATTATATTGATATCCTTAAATTTATCTCTAAGGGAGTACCTGGGACTTAGTTTATAAATTGAACGAACAGCCCTTTTCTGCAAAACGAAAATTGTCTGGATATCAGTGGCATTACCCCACAGTAGAATACCGTACGACATGACACTATGGAAATAGCTAAAGTAAACTAAACGGGCAGTCTCTACATCAGTTAAATTTCGAATTTGTCTAACAGCGTATGCTGCAGAGCTAAGTTTTTTTGATAATTTGTCTATATGTGGGCCCCACTGAAGTTTAGCATCTAGAATTATGCCCAAGAACACTGTAGTATCTTCAGGACTCAACTCTTTACCTTTTATTAGCACACTAGTTTCTACTTGCCTAACATGAGGCATGATAAACTTAATACATTTAGTTTTCTTTTCGTTAAGAAGTAGGTTATTTACATTAAACCAGTGTACTATTTTTGAGAGAGCTATATTTATATCGTCAGTAACCGCTTGCTGACGTTTAAGTTTAAACAAAAGTGAAGTGTCGTCTGCAAACAACACTATATTATGGTTATCCTTTATGAGGTAAGGTAAGTCGTTTATGTATATAAGAAACAAAAACGGGCCAAGAATTGAGCCCTGGGGGACACCCATTTTAACTACAGATCCAGGAGATCTTTTTCCATTTACATCAACTCTCTGAATCCTTTCACTAAGATATGATGTAAGAAGATCCAGGGAGGAGTTCCGGATTCCGTAATGGTGAAGTTTCCTGATTAATGTTTCATGGAGAACGCAATCGAAGGCCTTAGACAAATCGCAAAAAATGCCCAAGGTATCGCATTTGTCTTCCCATGCATCATAAATATGTCCTAAAAGTTCAACACCGGCATCGGTTGTTGAACGACCCCTTGTAAAACCAAACTGTTTGGTATGCAACAATTTATGTCTGTTAAAAAATCTTTGAAGTTGCTCTAAAATAAGTTTTTCAAATATTTTACTAAAAGTGGGTAGTACAGAAATGGGTCTGTAATTCGTGGGGTCAGATGTACTACCCGATTTGAACAATGGAATTATTTTACTATTCTTCATTAGGTCAGGAAACTCACCACGATCGATACAATTATTAAAAATATAAGCTAAAGAAGGAGCTACAATATGGATTATAGACTTAACAACTTCCACAGAATTACCCCATAAATCTGCAGTCTTTTTTACATTCAAGGAGTTAAACGTCTTAATAACATCTACATAAGTCACATGTTCGAAACTAAAATCCGAATCACAAACTTTAACATTTTCTTTAAGCAGAGACTCTGCAGCAGTGGGTGATGAGTTCAGAGATTTTGTTGTTGATATGGGGATCTCTGAAAAAAAGTTCTCAAAAGCCGCGGCAACCTGTGAGTCCGAAGTGATCACATTGTCATTAATTACAAGTCTATAGTCACTAGATGGTCTTGTAGATCTTCCAGTTTCACTATTTATAACATTCCAAGTGGTTTTAATAATATTATTACTATTTTTAATTTTAGAACTCAAGTAACGCGATTTCGCTACAGAACAAAGTTTTTTAAATAATTTTGAATAATTTCGCACATATAAACTAAATTCAGCAGTATTGACAAGAATCCTTTCTTCATACAATTCGTAAAGCCGAGTTCTACTTTTATGAATACCAGTGGTAGCCCATTCACTAAACGACACGTTACTATTGACCGAAATATTCTTAGGTATAAAAGTAGAATTAAATTGATTACAATACATGTTAAAGAAACCTTCATATTGATGATTGAGATCATCATATGTAGACAAGTCTGGTAAATTATCAATGAGTTTAGTTTTAAAATTTTCAAAACGACGTGCAGTTTTAGGGTTAACAGTGATATTCTTTTTAGCCACTATGTGATTTTGATTCTGAAAAATAATTAATTGTCCAGAATGATCAGAATCTAATAAATTTATAATTTCTTTGTGAGTTGGTACAACATCCGTATAAATATTATCTATGCAAGTAGCACTAGTAGGAGCTATTCTTGTGGGCTCCAAAAATAAGTTAACAAGATTGTAGGACCGAAACAGACTTATAATTTTAGTACATAAACCTGAGTTTTCTAATAAATTAACATTAAAATCACCACAAGTAATTATGTATTTGTTTGAATTGCAAATCTTGTGGAATACTTCATCCATTACCTTTTCAAAGCAGTCATACAATCCAGAAGGGGGTCTGTACACACTTAATATAATAAACTGCTCCAATTCAATACAGGCTATTTCAACTGACCGCTCAACAGATAGGCTCACAATATCCTTACGTTCTTTGAATTTAAGGTTGTTGCTTACTAAAATTAGTGAGCCACCCCGTATGGCATCACATCTACAGAAAGAACTACCAACCTGGTGATTACTAAAATTGAACATCAACTGGTGGCTCTTAAGCCAATGTTCTGTTAAGCAAAGAATATCAATATTATTGCAATTAAGGAATAAGTCTACTTCTAAATCCTTGTTCATAAGTCCTTGTATATTTTGATGCACCAAGTTGATACTACTTAACGATTTTAAAACTTTAATGGAAATATTTTGGTTTACATTTATGCTAGAGATTGACTCTGTTGTCTTTATTTCTAATTTAAATTAATATTTGATGCCAAGTTATTGGCAAAATCAATTATTGTGGTGTTGCGTTGCTCAATAGGAGCAATTTGTTTAGCCAAGTTCTTGGCTGTAATAGAAAAATAGTATGATAGCGACATAGCTATCTGTCTCCTACAATACTTTGAAAGATAGTAATTATCTACAAGATTACTATCTTTTGTCAAATAATAGTCCTTGCCAACATAATTGTTGGAATCAATTAAATGAAATAAATTATTATTTAATGTTAAATTGTACAAAGTTGTATTGATCTTATATCTAAAGAGATTTTCTTCCTGTGGCAAACTTTTACTATATGGGAATGTAAACATTACTATTTTTTTTACACTCAGGTTACACAAGGTGCTATAATATTGCAATAGTTCTCCTTTGTTTACATAACCCCTATTACCAACAAAAATTAAAAGTATGGTATCCTGGTGAAACTTACATTTTATAATTTTTTTCATAATATCAAATAATGAACAGCCAGGCATACAGTTATTTATTAATGAGTGTCCCGGATATTCATGTGCCAAAAAGTGGCCTAAACCTTTTCCAATTTCATCACAAAATATAACTATTTCTCTATTTACAATCTGTTGTGACAAACAATTAGTAATTTCCACTGGCAAACTGACATTAGACTGGGGTAAGGTGGGACTACATATTGTCAATGAATAATCCAGCGCAGAAGCAATAGATGGTAATTGACAATGCTCGCAATTCGTTTTTTGTGAGCTCACCAGCTCATTCATTGCCAATACATATTCCTTCATTTGATTTTCAGAGGCTGTGTATTTTATGGTCATTGAACTCAGTTTGTGTTGAAGACGGTTTAATTCACTCTGCAAGTCTTCAGTGTCATGTGTGTATAAATGACGAAGCGAAACGCTTAGTCCGGACCGTGGAGGTTTCAACAACGTAAGGGTGGATACTCCACATAGAGAACTTTTGCTCTATCTAGAGCGAAACTACTCTATTTTTAGTGGGAAATCGTCTAATAGAAGTCAGTTATTTGTTTATTCTCACATTGAAACGCCTTACAGTAATTACGCCATCATCATCATCATTTTAGCCGAAAGACGTCCACTGCTGGCCATAGGCCTTCCCCAAGCGTCGCCACAACGACCGATCCTGTGCGTCGGGCATCCACCGCATTCTCGCGGTCGATTGGGCCGAACAGTTTTAGAGTGGCAACCGTAAAAGGACCGACAACCAGGTGAAAGACTTAAAGTAGTCTTAGAAAGGGCAACTGAAGGAAAACAAGTGGGTTTTAGTCAGTAAAAGTCCGACACTCCCTCGCGCTCCACTCACAGCAAGACTTGTCTATTTTAATAGTTGGAAATCATCCAATAACGAAAGGTTCTGGAGTGGCGACCGCGTACCGGAAGACGCAACGTTGGAAGGCCTCCAACAAGGTGGTCTGATGACCTGGTGAAGGTTGCGGGAAGCCGATGGATGCGAGACGCGCAGGAGCGTTCGTTGTGGCGACGCTTGGGGGAGGCCTATGTCCAGCAGTGGACGTGTATCGGCTGAAATGATGATCCAATAACTCCTATTTAATGCTTTCCACAAAAAAAAATAAAAAGAATAGTTTCACACGGTGACCGTTAGCAGCGGCATAAGCTACTACACAATAGTAGCGATAAAGCAGGCAAGGTTAAGGTGAAAGGTTAGCGACTGTATCGACTTTGAGTCGCTGCAACAATTCGCTATATAGTTACCCTTATAAATCTTGTATGCGATACCCACGTAACCACATGACGTTTTAATGCGATACAAACTGTTTCGCGACAACATGGCGACGGCGAAGTGCCAATAACTTCTAAATGTTGATGTAAAGTATTTACGAAAATTAGATAAAACGTTGAATTACTTGAGATGCAAAAATAAGTTACTAATATAATATTTTATTTACTGAACTACATTTTTATTTAATTATTATGCTCTATTCATATATTTTATCACAGTGTAACTTCTAGGTATTCAGTTTGGAGGAAATACCATAAAATATACATATTGGTTTTGTTGTACGTGAACTGGAAGACGCAGCGTTGGAAGACCTCTCATACAAGGTGGACCGATGGCTTGGTCAGGTAGACGTCTTTTGGCTGAGGTGATGATGATGATTGGTTTTGTTAAGATCATGCAAAAAACGCCTATTTCAAAATGACAAAAAGTTAATTTCCCTGTAATCATCAGGTAAGAGGTATTTCCTCGATACGATCGGCAAAGCAAGGAAGGTAAAATTACGGCAAGGAAGGTCTGACTGTCTCGATGGAGTCGCTGCAAAAAGACGCCGTGTGAAGTTGCCTTTACAAATATTGAATGCCACGATACCCACATAATTTTATACCGAAAAATGAAAGGTGAAAAATATATTGTGATGTAATTGGTTTTCCTTTATTTTTTGTTTACAGGCAAACAGCTCTGTAGGAATTAGTCGTCAAATTTATTTATGCTGAAATTCTTTAACGTTTATTATATAGGTATGTAATTACAAGTAATTGCTAAGCATTAAGAGCAGTGGTGGCCGAGTGATAACGGCCCCCACTTAAGAGTTGTAGGTTGCGAGTACAACAATCCCAACCAGACGCATTACTTTGTGTAATTTATTTCAACACCAGTGCTCTCAAAACGGTGAAGGAAAACACCGAACCAAAAATTCGAAGACATGTGACATTCACCAATCCACACTGGGCCGGCGTGGTAGGTTGAGGCCCAGTCTCTCTCCTAGAGAAGAGGCCTGGTTCCCAGCAGTGGGAACATTAAAAGGCTGATTATGCTATACATAAAATAAGTTATTTCACTCTATACAGCATTAACATAACTGAAACGTAGACAGTTGTACCTACACACTGAACACTACGCAAGAAGTCGTAGAAATGTTAACACGAAGCTCCGAAAGCTGATACGAGGCTCGAACAATAGAATACATATACTTACTTCAGGAGACCATGAATTCGATGAATATATTTTACTGATTGCCAAGCTTTATTCTTTCTAACAGTCCTAATTTAAAAAATCTCATGCTTTTTAACCATTGCAAAAAAAAATTACAGCTGGATATGCTTCCCCCAATAATTTGATACCTATATGTATAAACATAACTAGTAAATGATATCCTGTTAGAAAAAATGAAACATCTCGATCAATTAATCGATTAGGGGCCTTATCATGACGTGTTCATGTCAGTCGTGCGAGTGAGAAAGAGAAATAAAGATTTACACCCTATATAGCTCTATCCTTCTAACGTCCCGATCACAACTTTGGTGCCGTAAGCGAGAGCTAAGCGCGGTGCGGCGAGCGGTAAGAACAAAATTATGAAAATATTTATGAAACATGCCACGTGACAGTGCTCATAGCGCCACGGGCTCGCTTACCGATGCCGCCCTGCTCGCCGCGCCACTCGCCGCAAAGACCGAAGTCGTGACCAGGCCGTAACAGTTCCGTACTTTTAAGAGCTCATAGTAGAGCTTCAGTTTTAACAAGAAGGTCAATAACTTGAACTTCCTAAAGAACAAAGTCGGAAAGAACACAGGCTTACAATATTTACGTTCAGCATCATATCTCATATTAATTTAACACCAACTAAACTCCGATGCTCAAAGACAAAGAGCGTGTTATTAAATGTACAAATTCGCATACCAAACGCGAATCGACTGTAAACATTTAAACCAAAACCATGTGGAAATGAACCGAGGTTAAAATAAAACCCGTAACAGGGTGTAAATCAAACGCACTGCACATGTCCGTTCCCATGATTCATTGCACTACAAATTTAACAGCCTTATTACAAGGCAGCAGAGTTCAAATTTACGAGGGCTGTGTTAGCTATAGGCGTGTAAGGACTTATTAAGATCACTTTGCATGCATCATGCCAATTGAGTGCGGGATACATGTGTTTCTGATTTCTTTTTTTGTTCAAGATGATACTTTCGGTTAAGATGAATATGTAGTTTATTTTGTTACTTTTCAAAGTTATGCATAAGCGGATCAGGAATGGGTTGAATTAACACGATGATAAAATTATGCTGCATGAGCATATAGCATAATCAGGCTTGTAATGTTCCAATCGCTGGAAGTCAGGACTCGGAAGACGAAATAGACATTACACGCGTGCCCAGTGCGAGTTGGTTTGAATTAGTTTTAAGACCCAAAACTAATTCTGCAAAATGTATATGTTGTAAATTAATAGGAATGAAAAAAAAGTATAGACCAGTCAACTTGTCAACACGCCTGCTATGGTCTTTCCGTACGATTGTTATTTAGGCGTCTTCAAAGCTAGGTATTCTCTTACTAGGGTGAGTAATGAATAGGTTCCTAATAAACTAGTGCGCCTCACCATCAACGATTGCATCGCTGCTTACCGTCAGGTGGGATCGCAGTCAAGCACTAGTTTACATTAGCTAAAAAAATACGTATCAAATAAGTACAACGAAACAATGACAAAAAATATATGGAGATATATCAGTAATAGATCTACTGACTGTTCAATAAACACAATTGGAAAGAAACAAAATATTTTCACTTGATAATAAGGCTTTCTTGTCACCGTTAAACGACATCTCCCCTCGGTTGACTTGGAAGTAGCGCGGGAATGTGACCAGCTGACACTTTATGCTCTTTTCTTCTCAAGATGACAACCGAATTTGAGATAAAAACGTCGCTATGTTATCTTTCTTTCTTACATCATCATTATTCAAGACTAGCTTTTGTCCGCGGCTTCGATCGCGTACATAAAATATAGCCTATGTCACTCAGGAATAAAACAGCTTTCTATCGGTGAAAAAATTTTAGCTATCGGATCAGTATTTTCAGAGATTACCTCCTACAAACAAAAAAACATAAAAACAAACTTTACCTCTTTAGTTTCTCTTTAATTAGTGTAGATATCATTAGTAGGTTAAGACAAAAAAAATGCTTTTTGGAACTTTGTTATTGCAATAAATGGGATCTTAATAGACTAGTGCGCCTCACCATCAACGATTGCATCACGGCTTACTATCAAGTAGGATAGTCAAGCACTAGTCTATGCGAATTAAAAAAAAGCAATATTACATTAATTGTTATTTATGGCGATATCTTTTCATGCTTTACGTTAACCTTTGAAGCAGTTTTTTAAACTTCTATAACAGATTTACTAAATCTTATAAAAAAAGTAAGAAAAACTTACCTATCGTGAAAACTATTGACACTATATTCACAACCTTAAACTGTTATCCAAAACTAGAAAGCAGTTCTATTTCATCCAAACATTCAGCGTTTAAAACTACTATAGTCTAACACCCAAGAATATTTACGAAAATCAAAGTTATTCACAACACTTCGCGGTATAAGTTAGGGCGGGAGGTTGTGTGGAGGCTTCGCACAGCCGCCCAGTGCCACGACAGCCGGCAAACTGCCGCCCGCCCTAGCCGCCCTGAATGTTTTCGCAACAACTGAAAATTTTATTCAGAGAGCGAACGTTATCTTCAAGTTTTTTAAAAGTACTGTAACAGTAAACGCGAAGCTTTATTTTTTAGTTACAAAGATACTAATCTTATAAAGCATTACAATGAGGTTCAATCATTCATGATGATCGGAGAGCAGTGGTGGCCGAGTGGTAACGGCCCCGACTTACGAGTTGTAGGTCACGGGTTCAAACCCAAGTAGGCGCATTACTTTGTGTAATTTATTTCATCACCACTGCCCTCAAAACGGTGAAGGAAACCGGCATATCCGAGAACCAAAAATTCGAAGACATGTGCCCGCACAACCCGCACTGGGCCCGCGTGGTGGATTACGGCCCATTCCCTTTCCTAGAGAGGAGGCCTAAGTTCCAATAGTGGGAACATTATAAAGCCGACTATGCAATGTTATGCTATTCATGTACGAACATCGATGTAGAGTATGAATTGCAGGAAAGTCAGACAACTCGGTTTATAGTTGTATGAATCCAATTTGAATCGTTGCGTTGGCTACGATTGGAGGACTACAGTTTTAGGCATAGCTGTCGATCTTTTCAATTACTTTTGCAAACGTCCTATGTAAGCTATTTTTCGGATTCGTTTTTTTTTGTTTAGGCTGTGCGTATGATTAGAAATACTTTTTCTACTCTAATCGAGTTCTATGAAACTTAGTCGTTTATAAGACTCATTGTATTTTGGTACAAGACAAAAATGTTTTCACTTATCTTGAGCTGAAGGATTGCTGGATAGAATCATCACGGCTCTTCAACGCACAAACTATGTGAAGGAAAACAGTCTACCCTTTTTCTTTTAGTTATTCATTGGATTCTAGGCCCACAGTGACTCTTTTGAACAATCCCACCATAACATCATTACCATAGCAACTCTTCACCCTTCACCAATCCTTTACTGAGTCGGTAAAAGTCATTAAAGCTACACCCAGAAGAAGACTTCTAAAAGGGAAACCCGAGGTCCTAGAACACAAATGTCAACTGAAGGAATATCAGTGTGGTTTTAGTTATTAAAAGTCTGACACGTCCTCCCGCTTACCCTAGAGCGAGAGAAGTCAGTAGATGATTTCCTGTCTTAAAAAAAACCAATACGTGACCAGTTAATTGATAGTAAATTCCAAACTACAAGAAAAAAAAATCTGACTGGGTTTTGCACACCGTCTAAGTGATAAATTAGACTATGACGGCAAGTTTATCGTAAATAATAATGGCTAGCACACCTCAGCAGTCACTGATAAAAAAGATTTCTTATCTATGGCCACCCATCAAAGTGACGCAACCTACAATCGCAATAAAGAAAAGAAAAATAAACGGTAATTAATTTATTAGCGCGATCGCGTCAAAACAATGCCTTATCTATGAAAAAAGCCTCTGTTTTAACGCTTTAAGTTCGCGTGCCAGTAGCTCCCTCTATCCATCACTCAGATAACATGAACAAATACTTGGTGAATTAGCATAAACTCTAGAAATTGTTACCAACTTCAGTCTAGAATAATAATTGAATGTTTTCAGGGAAAGTTTGTATTTTGTATTGATGTCGGAATTTCAGTCCCCTGCCATTTAGCGAAGATAACTGTGTTATCGTTTAGATACTAATTAATCTTGAGTATTTGGAATTCTTAATTGTATTACTGTGAATTGTTACGCGAGTAATGCCTAGTTTTATGCTAAGTGGGCAGGACTGATAAGAATCTTAAAGGCAAAATTGACGAATAGAATTGTAAAATGTGTTTAGGGCCGCCATTTCAGCTACTACAAATTTATTCTAATAGGATATTTATGTCTAATTAGGTAATTGAGTTTCACTAAAATGTTTGTGAAAGATTAGATTTACAACCAAATTAGATCTAGGTGTCACGCAGACGAGATTGGCGAAATTATCAGCATATATTATTTCAATACTTCAACTAAACTTGATAAATTTTTTACCAACTCATACAAGGAGTTACACTTGTATCGTGAGCGCGTTGCCTATAGACCATACAAATATTTGTTCCGTGTGGGAATCGAACTCGCGACACGTAGCACAGCGACCAACTGCTTTACCAATTTAACATCAACTGAAATAGTATTTTACAGAAATTGTAAACTTAACCAAAAATAAACTGGGCAAGTGCCAGTCGCACTCGTGCCCAGAGGGTTCCGTACAAACTTACATAAGTAAACAGTTGAATTCCAGAATGGAGTCTCGTAAGATATTTCTAAATCGATTTTTTTTTTGTTATCAAATTTATTCCCATACCTGTGCTGTAAGACCTTGCTTTATGCCAAATTGAAGAATTCTAGGTCAAAGAGAAGTAAGTCATTTTGATTTCCTCGAGAGTGTCAAAATATACGTTTCTTGCGACATAGAACATATTTTTTTTTCGTTAAGTTAAAAATTTGATTTTTTCACAGTTGCAAAAAACCGCAGACTTGAGAATATAGTTTTAACTTCAACTTGATATCTCCACGCATTCCCGACGTAAAGGGTCTGGACAGACAGACAGCCGGACAACAAAGTGATCTTATAAGGTTTTCGTTTTTTTCCTTTTGAGGTACAGAACTCTAATTAAATAAGTAGCAACCATGTAGCAACTATCATAATAAATACCCAGCTACCGAAGATGCGGGCCTGTGAACGACGAGCAATGGGAGCTACCCATTCCCGCCGTCTAGCCGTCCGGTAAAGACCTAGCCCGAATCGATGTCGACGGCACGTTGTGTTCTACGCGAGGCTCAGTATGAGGCGCTAAGGGGATCTACTAAGGCCAGGGTTAGCTCTGAAAGGTAGCCCCCTGTATTGAGGGAAAATCACCCAATAACATCCCCTGCTCTTGGGCGAACGCTAAGATAGTGTCAGACTTTTACTGACTAAAAACCGACTCCAGTTCCTTCTTTGCCTCCGTCCCAGGGCCCCAGGGTCTAATTTCCACACTACCCGTGGACCCCACAAGTATTTACGGTCTTAGAATATCGATCTCTCAAACCAAAATTTACATTAAACAAAAACCCCATCTTTTATTACCTCTTCAATGGCCGTCAGCGTGCACTTTAACGACGCAATTAATGTGGTTGAAGTATAAACTTGTAAACTCTTCAGGAACGAACAAACGTATGCAAATTGCACGATATCGTGAAATGTTGCGTGCGCAATCAGAACTTACCTGTGCTTTGAACTTCATGTAACACTCACGTGTGTAGTGATTGTGTTCACTGAAAAAAAGTGTTGTTACATTGGTTGACAGAGTTGAATAGCTTTGGTGTGTAAAATTACACTTCTATATATATAAAAATCAATGCCACTTTTCGTTGTTATTTTACAAATCAAGTACGGGCTCACCTATCCAAACCAAATTTTTAGGCTTTGTTCGGACTATTTAGTAGTTTATGTGAAGTTTCGTAAGGTAGAGTAGGGTATAGTAGGGTAGAGTAGGGTAGAGTAGTGTAGAGTAGGGTAGAGTAGGGTTGAGTAGGGCAGAGTAGGGTATAGTAGGGTGGAATAGGGAAGAGCGGGAGCGAAGCCGCGCGATTCAGATTCGGATTCAAATTCGTTTATTCTTTGTAAAACATAGGTAGGTACTTTATAAGTTCTTATATAATACCGAGAGCGCTATGTTTTGCCTCTAGGGCGTACAAAGTAGCAATATAATTAGAACATGAAATTAATATAGAAACAAAACCGAGATACGTACGTGTGTAAGTTTACTGAAACATGGTACACTAAAATAAAAGAAATTCAAGAATTCAAAAATGTAAACCCCAAAAAATCAATTGGTACATGAGAAGCTAGTGCTCGATTCCAATAGATACACGGGTAGCCAAAGTCCTGGAATACCAAATAGCAAGCTTTTTATCCTGGGATTATGTATCTTGGTATAATGGCAAAGCCAATGGCAGCAACTAGTCAAAAAGAAAGACAAAAAGATTTTTAAGTTCTTTTTACTGATATCCTAGTGTCCTAAGATGTGTGAATAAGAAATAATTTACCCCGATTTTGCTCCTGTGATCATTAATGCCACAGGAAAGCTGGAGGATAAAAAGTATGTTTAGCTGGCACTACTGAGTTCTTTGATCAGGATTATTTGGAGATCACGTATAAACAGTTTTACTGCAACTGGACACAAAAAATGTTTGAGTATGGGCAGAGAGTGGATGAATTCCCACTCATCATCATCATCATTTCAGCCGACAGACGTCCACTGTTGGACATAGGCCTCCCCCAAGCGTCGCCACAGTGATCGATCCTGCGCGTCTCGCATCCATCGGATTCCCGCAACCTTCACCAGGTCATCGGTCCACCTTGTAGGAGGCCTTCCGACGCTGCGTCTTCCAGTACGAAATCGCCACTCCAGAACCTTTCGGCCCCAATGGCCATCTGTTCTGCGAGCAATGTGCTCTGTCCATTTCACACTGTTTCTATAAAAATCAAATATTCATTGGTAGCTTATATCTGACAAAAGATACACGTTTGCGCCCTGGTCTCCACGCTTTTTTATACCCATTAAATACTGGCTGTTTTTCTCTACAACAACGGATACTAGGTGACATGAATAACAGTCCATCCATGGAGATTTTCATAGGCTACTGGACAATGTTTTGTAGGTGTGTAGAAAAGTCGAGCCGAGTTACACAATATTTTGACGAATGGTTTCTACCTAGACGATCAGTTAGTTTTTTTTAACGCAATTTATTTTGAGAGTAATGTACTAGTGTTAAAGTTTTGAAGTGTGTAAGACACTTAAACCTTTATAATATTAATGTAATTTTAAGCTTTCAAGGGTCCACCTATTAACTAAAGCAATCTTTAATCAGCTGCCCTTGTAACACAAGTCATAAACGTATAGACAACATGGCTATAACCTCAGGTCTATACATAAAGGAGTATATAACACATGCCTATGTAGATCGTCTCGGAGAGCGTCATCTCACATTTTATAGCCAATTAAACTGGTAGTTAACAAAGAGTCGTTTGTCTTAATAAAGTCGGTAAAACGAGCCCGCCGATAACCTTCAGTTAAACCATATTTAACAGTTGTTCGGGTATGTGGAAGTTGTCGGGCGGTTTTATCAGTGGATTGCTTCAAGGTCAGTCTGAAACTATCAAAATTTTAGTAGCTTTATCGTAATCTCGAAGCTTGCAGAGCAGCAGCAGGAGCAGTGATGACGCAGGGGTAACGGCTTTGACTAACGATTTTAGTGGATCGCGGGTTCAAACCCAGGCAGACGTAAGTACTAATACGTAGCGACAACGACGTAAGTATAATGAGCATAATCGGCCTTTTAATGTTCCCACTGCTGGGACTCAGGCCTCCTCTCTAGGAGAGGGAATGGGCCGTAATCCACCTCGCGGACCCGCTGCGGGTTGGTGGATGTGTTAGAACCAAAAATTCGAAGACATATTCTTCGAATTTTTGATTCTAGAACATGCCGGTTTCCTCACGATGTCTTCCTTCACCGTTTTGAGAGCAGGGGTGATGAAATAAAAAACATAAAGTAATGCGCCTGGTTAGGTTCGAACCCGCGATTTACACTCGGTCACCACTGGTCTCTAAGGTCAGACAGAAACTTAATTAATTTTCATTGTTCCAAGAAATGCGTGTTTTTTTAACCCTTAAAAGTTTTTTAAGCTAGTTTTTTTTTTGTTTCTAGGAGGTCATCTCTGTAAGTACTGGTCTGTTTACTAAAATTTTTTCACTGATAGAAAGCTGCTTTCCTTTTGAGTGACATAGACTAATTTATGGACGCGGGAGAAGCTGCGGGTAAAAGCTAGTCAATAATAATTATGCAGCTATTACTCACAGATCCTTGCACTAAATACTGCATCATAACTCAATAGAGCTGATTCCCTATAAGCCATGAGATATTTAAAGTTACGCAAAGACAAACAATTTAAAATCGAAGAAAAAAGCTGTATTATCATTATAATCGGCATTGGAAGTAACTCGCTTATGGTTACGCTATCGGTACAAACAAGAAATAACATCTATGTACAATACTGCGTGAAGTAGGATTGATATGGTACGAGTATATTTTTCTTAAATTTTATCTTACGCTATTTAGGTACCAATCATAGGACGGCGAGCCATGGGTAGCTCGCTCTCCAACCGTCCGGTAACTGTTCGGACCGAGCCCAAGACGTCGACGGCGCGCACTGTTCCCGCGCGTCTCAAATAGTTGTCAGCACAGGAGGGACCCAGCTGGGTCGAAGCCTACTGGGGCCAGGGTTATCCGAAAGGAAGCTCGAGCCCCGGTATGAAGAGGATAGAAGAAACGGGGTGGGTTTTTAGTCAGTAAGAGTCTGACACTATCTCCCGCTCCACCCAAAAGCGGGGTTTGTCATTGGATGATTTTTGCGCACCGTAAAAATAAAACACTAATATTATAAATGTGAATTATGTATGTGTGTATATTTGGCAGCCTTTCACGCTGAAACAACTGAACGGATTTGGACGAAAAGCTCACGGGTAGGTCATGTAATAGGAAAGTGTATAGGATGTACATATCGTAGGTAATGAGATTTTCATGCCGGGAATATATTTACATGAAGCAATTTCGTACTATTATGCGAGTCAAGTTGACCAAGCTAGTATAAAATACTTTTAAAAACATAAATACTATTAATTATTTTTTACTTTTTGTCATGGACTATCATGGTTGACTATGGGATGCTTTTCATTCGGCATGGCTCTTCGATAAAATAATAATTCAGTTACTCAATCATATGAACTAACTTATTTTTCAAACGCTGAAAACAGGCTCTTACACGAATTTTCAGAATTATGCTGAATGATAGAAAATTTTAAAGCCAATAACAAAAAAAATAATTTAAGGCCGTGGCGTTTATTTTCATAAAGGAGTCATAAAATATTGTCTATTAAATATTTTATTTTTCTAAAAAAATTACAAAATCTTTTTGTGTCATTTTTTTTAGAAAAATATTTGCTATTTTTCTTTCGTCACCACCAACTGTTGCACATACCACATCCTAACATTCCCAGCTCTCACCCCACCATAACTGCTCGACTTTTTGCCCCATCTGAACCAGCTGTCGCTATATTTATGGTAGTATCTCCACGCACTGCGCTTTGTTGCTTTTTATCAACATACGGCACAATTGCACACTGCAACTAAGTACTTGACTTACCAAACATGTATTGGCCGCGTTAAGACCGGTATAAATATCTGGGCCTGCTCCTGATCGGTGCATGTGAGGTGTTTTTTTTGGTTGGCCATTTGGGGAAAATATATGTGTTATACTAGCTATATATTTCATACTGGCTTCTGTCAGCGGCTTTACTCACATGAACACAGGTTTTTCCTTTCTAACTTAAGACACCTATTTCATCCCTTAAAGAAATTATGGCAAATCCTCTCTTAATGCTCGCCTATGTCATAACAGTTTCCATTCCTAGTCCCAGCACTTTTGGCTGTTCAGTTTTTCCCTTCATATATATATACATATTAAATATTTTTTTGTATATAAGATTGGGCTGTATGATTTTGATTACCATGTAGTTGATAGCTACATTTTGGCTGGCGAAACAATCGCACTTATATGAGAATAACTTCTGCACTTTATGACTGTTATACCTAATGTCCTAAATGCTCGGAAACTGGTAGAGTTTAATAAAATATTAAAACTTCATGCAATACAAAGGTACAAAGGCGGACCTCATGCCTTAGGCATTCTCTACCAGTCATCTTAGGGATGACTGGTGGAGAACTTAACTGAGTGGGCACTGGATGAGTAGAGTTTAACAAGGAAATAAAGAAAGAAAGAACAATTTATTTCTTAGTATATGATGGTATGGTCTCTGATCGTTATCACTCCCTAAAAAGCATTGTACACCAAAAATTGATAACAGTAAAAAAAGAACAGACACCTACTCTTTTTTAAGGGACTGTCCCCCTAAAAGTCATTATAGACCTAAAATTCAATGCAGCCAAAAAAAAACAGATATTTTCAAAATTATGTAGGTAGGTGCCACCAACATTTGTTACAAACCTAACCAAAACAAAAGCACACAAAAATAAGTAACAAAAAAAAAAGACTTGAAACGAAAATAAAAAGAATATCTACCGTGCCGATTATTGTACCGAGTTAAATTTACGGACGCAGCTACGGGTTTTTTAATCGCATTCGAATTCGCTAAACGATCGCCATTTTTGTAATTGAATTTTGTTTTTTAGTATACCTCTGTTTGGTTTATGTTGTGTTAAATATTATTGTATTGTATTATTCAATGAAATATAACCTGAAAAATGTCCATGACCCGTTTGTAAATTTGGATAGATATATTCTCTGTTATAAAGGACAATGGAATGTATTATGTTCTGTATATTCTTTGTTCGTGTTATATAACTTCAATGCCTAATTTTGTTTGTCAGTTATTAGGTGTCAGAATTCTACGTATCACTTTATTTGAATGTTTAAAAGTCTAGCTATCCTTTTAAGTAATACTTAGAATCTATACATATATACATCGGCATGACTACATTTTCGAACCGATAATGATTTGTCAGAGCGAAATTTCGATACTTTTTCAAACGTTGTTCTATACGTTTGGGATTTGGTGGGGGGCGTTTATAAACAATACATGTAAACTCACAGATACAAGACACCATTTCTGTAGGAAATACAAACATTTGTAAAAGAATCAATCCCGCGAAACGTAGTGCAGCAGCCGATCGCTCAACCACAGCGACAAATGTGTTGTAAAAATCATACTATCTCTCGGAAAATTTCAGTATAAATACAGTTTCTCTTAACTTTTATTGTTACGAAATAGTGAAAAATATCTCGGGTCGAAACAGACACCATCACAAACGTCTCACGACTCTCCAGACAGCTGTAATATCATCGTGATTACAATAAACACGCCCGCTTGTATTACTGTCGTTACGGTTCACACTGTGTGCATACACCTTTATGTGGTGGATGCCTTTGTAAGTAGAACTTCGAATAGAACTTGTATTTTTTTTTTGTGATGTAGGTACACTTGTACAGTCTTACTTCTGATCCGGACAACTACCCGATAGTTGATTTCGGACCGTTCTATATGTTCTAATCGCTCAAAGAACTCTGATACCGCGAAACAGGGTTTTGAATTTTTAGTTCCAATAAGGCAATATAGATGTAGCTACAATAGTATTCGTGAAGATATTTTACTTAAACGTTTCAAGAATTATCAAACTAAGTGACACTGGACAGGGTGAAAGGTTTTTGAGTGGTAACTACGTACCGAAAGATCCAGCATTAGAAGGTATCCTACAAGTCGAAACGATGTAGGTTCCTGATGAGGGCCTCGGAAAACCACTGGAAGAAAGAAGCACAGGGCTGACCAATGTGTTGCATGCAGAAGGCGTTCCATATCTGATATCTTTCTACTGAAATAATAATGACGATTTCCACCACATAATTTAAATTTATATTTAAGTGATAAACTAAAATTTTTTACTTCATAAGAAAGTTCTAGCTGTATCAATTTGGTTGGTGTGGACTCACCCAATTGTACAATTAGGTGAGTCTCCTCTTTGAGGAGTAGCTAGACAGGCGTCACGTCATCTTTACCTCCCACATGATGCAAGTCCTCACCGGACAAGGTTTCATCAGGAGGTTCCAACATCGGATTCAGGCGAAAAAAACGACCTGGGGTCGCCACGGTGGAGGTGTGCCCCGCCTGGGCGGAGCACCGTCGTGTCCTCGTGGAGGCAATCGGTGGCAGTGACCTCTTGCTCCGGGCCATGGTTCAGGCTATGGTCCGGAGCAAGGAAGGATGGTGGGTTCCTTCTGTGAAGCAGTAATGCTAGCGAAGGAGGCCGCAAACGTAAAACATCCTTACGCCCCAGCCACCGAGACCCAACCCCGACTACCAGTCACGGTAGATATTAAAATATCTTAGAAAAGGGGGGTAACCAATTGATAACCTCTCTCTACTCTGCAATTCAGGAGACTGACTCGTCGACTACCATGATAATAGAAAAATTGTATATATTAAAATAGTGTTTTGTCAAAAACCTTTTAGAGCAGTCACAAAAGCCACCTCCTTAACTTTACCTTAGCATACCAAACCATCCCAAAAACTGACTTTCCCACCTATTAACAATACAAACAGCGCATTCCCAACTAGAATGGGCGCGCCGCATACCGCGCAGTCCTTAAGACTATGTCGTTAAACAATTACCGTTACTTTCGGTAACTGCCGGGAGGGCGCCACTGTTTGCGGATGACCCTGTATTTACGATATTACTTGGCATGTGAATGAACAGTATTATTTCACTGGCTAAGTTTATTCGGCTGTTAAATGCGAGGCCCTCGTGATATTCCTTGGGGAGGAAGTTTCATGGCGTATTATTCACGCTTATTTCTAACGCCTTGTTAGTTGGTGGTACATGTGGCCCTTCAGGAACTTGGGGCCTCCTGTTTGGTGCCTCTTATTGCAGTGTTTTATGATTATTTCCTTACTGCAGTCTAGCTGGCGATTTGGCTCAATAGATTGCTCTGTCTGGGAATACTCTAGGGTAGCCTGTGAAATTCAAATTGTGCATTTTATAATTCTTAGTCTGTGTCAAATATGATGATTAATGTTTGTAAACTTAAGAAAATTTGAATTTTGTGAACTACCTTGGAACATCTACCTTAACACATTGTAGAAATAAATGATAAAATAGTGTGTAATTACAGAGTAGTCGTCAACAGATAGACTGATATACTCATCATACATTGTGATACTTTGTACTGGTGGGACAAAATAAAATAATTCAATTACAACAACATCTATAATTTATATGTGTGTAATTGAATAAATTCTATATACATATTTTGATGATACTCATAGTTTTTTTCTGCATATCCTTTTGAGGAATAATGCATTATGTCATGTAAATATCTCCTAATCGTAACCTAACCTAATAAATGAGAATGTGATTTTGTATGTTCGTTTCATTTTTACAATTTAACGGTTCAAAGGGTTTGAATGAAACTTAGCACAAAAGTGGATAAATTTTTGAAATAAGACTTGAAATAATACTTGTAATCCCATTATATTCTCTTATATTTATATAGATGTGTTAACAACAAAAAATTTGCATCGTCTTTTTTCGTTGTTGGGACTTTTTTTTTTAAATCATGTATAGGCTCACGTTTGACCACTATCTCACCTGATGGTAAGCGATGATGTGGCCGACGATGGAACACGCTTGCCTAGAAGGAATCTATTCACTCTCGACTTAAAGACCCCCTAGGATAACCTAGGGGTCTCTGTTTCTAGGAGTTTGTGTTTTCTGATAGTTATTGAAGATTGATCTGTAGATCGATGTATATCAACGATCGATTTCTATCTTGGATTAAGGATTGATTATTAATTTTGGCTGCAACTATAATTTTCTAAGTCCCTGGTAGAGTCAAGTACAAATTAAATTTGATGAGATAGACAAACCATAATTCAGCTAACAAAAAATTTTACACATCTTCCAACCTAACATTACAAGCGTTTAAATTCTCGTAAACAAAATAAAACTAACATACATAGACGTTATCGCCAGCATGGTGTCACGCGCTCGTCTATTGTCTACCAGCCTATTGTCCGACGCAGGCGAGACGTGGTGTCTGCACTTGTATGCAGGTAGGAATGCAGAGAGCGTAAGCGCTCTTGATGAGTACGGAACGTGATTTGGAAAAATGTAATCTTGGAATTAAAGTGGGAAAAATCGCTTTCTAAATATTTGTGGTAGTAGAATATAAAATTAAATGACTAAAAATAAGTTCTTACTAACTTTTTTATACACAGAAAAAAAAACAGAATAATATTATAAGTATAAACAAAATAGCAAGAGAACTAAAGTTGTCGACATAGCACAAAGAATTGCCAAACTTAAGTGGGCAGGGCACATTGCTCGCAGAACAGATTGCCGTTGAAGCCGAAAAGTTCTGGAGTGGCAACGCGTACCGGAAGACGCAGCGTTAGAAGGCCTCCAACAAGGTGGACTGATGACCTGGTGAAGGTTACGGGAAACCGTTGGATGCGAACGCACAGGATCGTTCGTTGTGGCGACGCTTGGGAGAGGCCTATGTCCAACAGTGGACGTATATTGGCTGAAATGATGATGATGATGATACAAAATATATATTACTACAAAGGTACTGCTTATTTATAAAGAAATTTCTTCTAGCAGACCTGTGAAAGGAGAGATTAAAAGAAAATACAGCCTATTTAATATTATAAATGTGAATGTAATTCTGTCTGCTTATGATGCTTTTACGGTTAAATTACTTAACAGATTTCGAGGAAATTCGGTATGAGGTAAGCTTGAAGCCCAAGAAAAGACAGGCTATTTTCTATCTAAGTTTCAACTTTGACTTCGCGTGTGCTATAACCGACTCTACAAGCTAAATTGACTATTTAATTGATATTATTTGCAAACACATTTGAATCGTAAGATAATCAAGTAGTTACGAGAAATCATAACATGGATTAAAAACAGGATAACAGACCTATTTTCAAGTGAAATCATCAAAAACTGTTCTGGTTGAACAAGAAGGAGTCACTTTTACTGACTAAAATCCACCCTCATTCCTATTCTTTCAGATATTCTTTGCGTTTCAGGGCCGCGGTAACTTTTTCGAACAAGTCTTTAGCTCGAAGGCTCTTAAAATCCATTTAACCATCTAAACTGGACTGATAAAGGAATAGAGCTATATAGAAAGTATATCTCCATCCCTCTTTGTCGCTCACACAACTGGCACTTTAACACGTCATGGTTAAGCCCCAGGGCATATAAAACTCATGGAAATAAATGACTATTTGGAATAATTAAAGTTTTAACAGCGAGCAGAAATTGGCCCTAGTGGAGTATTAATTAATATCCGAAAAGTATTTATAATATCACAGCAATCTGGCCAAGTGGGGCTTCCTCGACCCATCTCTAGCACAGTGCCAATGTGGAGCCTCTCCACAGGACATGCGCCACCTGCTATGCTGCCCATCCTGCATTACCACCTGCAGTTTTCAGGATCTATATGAGGGCAACAATAGAGCCGTACAGGTTGCCAAATATTGGAAGAAAAAGTATAGTTTGAGAGCATCGACACGGAAAGAAGAAGAAGAATATCACAGAAATACGAGTATGTCTTCAACAACAGGATGCCAATCAGCAAACCATTGTTTAACATAAATGTAAGGAATTCCATTCCATTTCACAGTAATTATGAATAATTTTATTAATATGAGGAACATGTTCAATACACCGTAATATTTAATACTAGCTGCTGCCCGCGACGTCGTCTGCGTGAAGGCTCTACAGCACCAAAAATACCTTGCAAAAAAAAAAAAGGTTTTTTTGCAAGTGAAGAGAGTTATATGGGAATTCTGCTGAGTTCAGTCATAAGATGTGACTGAAGGAAATAGAGAAAATAATGCAGGAATACATTCCAGGACACAAAAGAATAAAAATACATACAAAGGTATAATACTTTACAACACTTCCCTATAAACTGCGTTGGTAGTTATGCAGCCAGGAGCCAAAATGTAAAGAGAGTTAGGACTGGTGACGCGGAAGCAAGCAACGTACAGTTGCCCGTGTGAGAAGCAACTCGTCCTGAGGGCGACACCCACTGCCCTCAGTGTCTGCCCCTGTGACTTATTGATGGTCATCACAAAGCAAATACCTACTCACGGGGAACGGTACGCGCTTGAATCGGAACGGGAAGTTATGAAGTATGAGGGGAATGCGTGGTATAAATACTGCCTCGCCGATGCCACAACCCAAAAGAATTTCCGCTTCAATGGTGTGTCTGTGGAGCGTGATAACTTTAAGGCGAATCCCGTTACACAACTTCGGAGGAGATAGGTTCCGAAGAAGCATAATCACCTTCCAGCATAATCACGAAGAGCACCTTCCAGCATAATCAAGAAGCATAATCACCTTCCACCACCTTCAGCTTGATGGTATGCGCTGGAAGTCCACTCGCTGACAGGGAGTTCAGAAATCCCACGGGATAATGTGTTTTTTTTTTTGTCGACGGGGAAAATCATCTTATGACAAAACCCGCTCTTGGTTGGAGCGGAAGATAGTGTCAGACCCTTACTGACTAAAAACCCCGCGCCTTTCCTTCTAGCCTTCATACCGGGCTCTAGTTTCCTTTCGGATAACCCCGAACCCGGTAGGCACGGGATAATGTGTGGCGTCATCTTGCACGACGACAGTGTTTACCGAAGTGTAGACTACTTCTCATTACCCTCAATTTCCAAGAGAATGCATTCGTTAATTGGTGCAGCATTTTTGGGCTCACACATCCAAGAATTCTGCTGGTACGTGTAGTACGTGTGTACGGGGACATCAGTCGTATACTGCGGTATACGACTGATGTCCCCGTACACACAGCAAATGAGTTCTTCTAAGCTGGATTCCACTCTACCGAGAGACTCTGGAAGCATCACCTTTACACCTCTGTCTTCTGGTAGAGTGCCTTCGCCAAGACTTAGAAGGACATCGGACAATTCTCGAGCACGTGCATTGCCATCGAGCCGAGCTCTCATATAAATGGTCAAGCGCAGCGTACGAACTTATGACCACAACGAAGATCTGGTTTTGCCCAATGATTTCAAGGACGGTGTCGTAAATTTGTTTTTGCTTTGAATAAGCGATATGGTAATTTCGTATGGTGGTCACGGTGGTCATTTCGCCCGGATCGTAATTGGTATCGGCGTTATACTCCCGATTTCCACGGTCTTGATGCGGTAATTAATCAGTGGATTGCCGCCGATAGAAATTACCACATCTTGAAGTGAACTGAGACAGGTGTTCGTAGAAAATCTTCAGACAGATGATGGGGATACTTCTCCCACAAAGCTAGATGACGGCAAACAGATGACGCATGCGGCTGGGACTGTTACTGACGCTCGCCGCGAGGGTGTCATCCCAATTTTTTTCACGGTCGGAAAGGTGACGTGCTACTCAGGCTGCGCGGTAAGTGGGATACTCCACGCCATCAAATGTCTTCAGAAAAGCGAAAGATGTTGGCCATCGGACAGTGTGAAGTAACAACCGCAGAAAATAGCATTCGCCATTATTCGGATGCACGGTATAAACCCTACCCAATGCGGTGTCCTTGAAAATTCCCGGAAAACCTTCCACAGCACCTCCTCGTTGATGTAGGTTATATACACCCCTTTGCTTGTCGTAAGTGTAATATGATGGCACCTCGTCATACATAAGGGATCTCGCAAATTAGTCGACTTTACAGAGCCTGAAAAATTTTAACAGAGTTGTTTGTCGCGGATTTTCCAAGCGCTCAGCAACGTTTTCGGGATCAAAATATATGTGCTGGCCGCTTCTTCTCTAGGTGGACGTCTACATGTATGACGGTAGGATGCCTGTCATGTATAGAGAACGCCAGTATCCGCCAAACCGCTTCAGACGTGCTGATGTAGCGACCGACCGTTATCAGAGCTCTGTAAAGCAAACGTCGCTTGATCGCTCCTTTTGTTGGAAAAGGAAACATTTTTATGGTGAAAAATTATTATGACTTTACACTATTTTAACATAAAATAAATGTGGCCGAGTGAGTAAAGTTTATAATTAGGCATACGACATGAAAATATATTAATTGCCAAGCAATAATCACATAGATCAATAGGTACCGAACAAAAGTATTAACAGACAATGTTTATTTTGTACTAACTACATGAAATTGACGATCATCAATGAACATAATCTAATATCTTTTGTAATACTTAACACAGCATTTTTATTAAATTGTCTGCTTCAACTCTGCTCAAGATTTTGAGAGTTTTGTTGGAACTTGAATTTGTCAAAACGAAATATGCGATACAAAAAGAAAATGTACATTGCCATCTATGAATTTTAAGAATAACTAACTACTAACCTCGCCAACATAATCAAATTTTAATTATTAATTTCCAAAAAGTGTCATGTAACTTGATTTGATTTTTATGAAATCTCATAGATGGCGCTGTTTTAAAATTGTCTTTATACTACTAACATTTATTAAAATAACTGTTTCTCTGCCCAAGTTACTTAATTGGCGTAGTTTTTATAGTGTAAAGCTAGATAATAGTAAGGCTTACTCAAAAACAACATTTAAATATGCGTCGTTAGATTACACGCTGTCACAGAATGCGTAAGAAAAATAAAGATTCACAGCTCCTCCCCCGTAGGTGATAGCGTGATAATATGTAGCCTATATGTTGACCCGACCTCTTAGTAATATTCATGCAAAATTTGAAGTAAATCTGTGCAGTACTTTTTGAGATTAGCCCGGACATACATACAGACAAACAGACAAACAGACAAACAGACAAACAGACAAAAATTCTAAAAACTATATTTTTGACTTCGATATCGATTGTAGATTACGCTCCAAGTATTTTTTTAAAAAAATATTCAATGTACAGTTTTGACTTTCCTACGATTTTATTATATGTATAGATATAATTAACTCCAGTATTTAAGTAAGCTGATTTTAACCAGTGAGAAAATTAACAGATTGTTATTTACGACGTAAAAATAATAAGTCTGTATTTTCACGTTGTTGCTGAAAATATGCATTACCTGCCTTTTTTTATTTTTTTGTTTTTGAGGTGAAACCTTCAAAAGGCTTCTGTTTTTTTGGGGGAAAGACCAGGGAGTGTGGGATACTTACCTCACTAAAACCACCCCGGTGATCAACATAAGTACATGGAAGAGGGTTCCATGATCTCTCAAAAGACCATCCCGGAACCCTCTCTATACAATGCCTGTTAGGGCACATCCCTGAGGAGAATGTGAGGAGTCTCCTCTGAGCCTCGTTGTGCACCTCGGCACGTGATCACTGTGCCACCGTCTTTCCTGAAGTCACTTATCTACAGGCTTGGCAAATATCTATTTTAATTTATTGTTCTATACTTTATTGTTGCTGACCATCAGGTAGGATCGCATTCAAGTACTAATTTTTCAAACAAGAGAAATAAGACCCTCAGTGTCTTGGCTAGATACACTTACATAAAAGGAAGCAAGTAGATACATCGTTGACCAACCAAATCAATAACGCTACATCTCTACATCACCAATCACATTGACGAATGATACGAGATAATCACTGATGGCTACACGGATGATAGATAAGCTAGATAACGATCCGGCCGGCAATTTTCTATGCACCATTTGTACGTGTCCGAATTAGACGCATCACATCGTTGTGGAGATCGATAGAGATGTTTGGGGCTATGAAGTGTGTGGTTAAAGATGCAATCAGAAAACTTAACAGCGATCCAGAATTTCATGAAAGTTCTTTTGTAGTTCTGAGAACGGATGAGTTTAGAACCACTAAGAATCTAGGAGTTTTAACTCAGGAGTTAGTTTTATGTAAGCGTGCTCCATCGTTAATCACATCATCGCTAATTGTCAGGTGAGATAGTGGTCATTCGTAAACCTATCTACACTCATATAATAAAGAAGAATTTTTTTTATTTTTTTTGTATGAGGTAATCTCTGGAAGTACTGGTCTAATTGCTAAAATTTTTTCACCAGTAGAAAGCAGCTTTATTCCTGAGTGTCTTATAGGTAGATTATATTTTATGTAAGTCGCGGGCAAAAGCTAGTCAATGATAAAATATGACTTGATGACAATTTTTTGGTTAGAATGGGAGAAAATTTTTGATGATTTCTCAATCATCAAATAGTTCTTGGTAGAACGACCGAGAAAGTCAGAGTTTTACTGACTAAAAGCCACCCATGATCATTCAGTTGCAATCTTCGAATTATTTGCCTTTCTAATGCAACAGGTTTGGAGTATATAAAGAAACTAAAGAAAGAAAGAAAACTATTTCTTTTATATTTTTTTTTTTATATCATGTAGGTGGTTTCAAAATCTATAACGGACACAATCATGTAGAAAAAATTGTTGTGTTTCCAATACCTAGCTGACTTGGCATACGTTTTTCTGCCGCATAAATAGCCTACAACTTATTTTAAGACCCAAAAAATATGCAAAAAAAACACAAAAATCAGTCAAGCCGTAACGAAGGAGATACATTATTACAAACATGTGACATGAGATTTTTATATATTAGATAATGACGGAGGAGGCCGACCGCATCAGGCAACGGCGAGAATGCCGCCGCCAGGATTCCGATCCCGATTTCCGGCCACCGTAGACGCGGGCTTGCGGATGGCGAGCTATGGGTGCCTCAAAAAGTTGTCAGCAACAGCAGGGGCCCAGCTGGGTCGAAGCGTACTGGGACCAGGGTAATCTTCGAAAAATATTTCAAGCCCCGGTATGAAGGCTTAAAGGAACGGGGTGGGTTTTTAGTCAGTGTCAGAGCCTGACACTATCTCCTGCTCCGCTCAAGAGCGGGAGTTGTCATTAAATGATTTTCCCAACAATTAAAAAAAATTATAATGATTCAATTAATAAATCGTCTTTGCAATCAAAGTCTAAAAGCTATATCAAATCCTAAAAACTCGAGCATCAATAATGACCAAAAATCCGCCCATATCTTAAGTTACAATATCTTAACTACCAATGTTTTATTATCAGAAGCGTGGTTCTCATCTCCTACGGTCGCGGGTCTCACAGCCTCACATTATCAAGTCTCGCGATAAGGAGGCGACGAGAACAACATCTTTTATTATTAAAGTGAATTGTCACTTTACAGATAAGATTATAGTCATATTATACTTAACCCGTTGCAAGTGTGTGAGATTTTCTTATAAATAAATTGTTGGGGACACCACACGATTATGGTTACTGTATGGGTGCTTTTGATTATCCTTACCAATATTATAAAAGTGAAAGTGCGTTTGTTTGTTTGTTGCCTCGTCACGTCTAAATGACTAAACCGATTTTGATGAAACTTGGCACACGGATAGACATGGAATAGGACATAGGATACTTTTTATCCCGGAAGTATGTTCCCTTGGGATAATTTTCTGCTATCACGCAGGCGAAGCCGTTGGGACCAGCTAGTCTAAAATAAATGCTTTTTATTTCTATTTTATTGAGTTTTATTGAGATGTTCTTTTTATAATTAGTTATTTTTCCTAACATTTGCCTAATCTTTGACAGATTTTCAGGCTAAAGAGTCCAGTCAAATGAGACCAAAAAATGGGGGTAACGTTACAATAACTCGTACCCTGCTGAAAATTGGTAGGATTGTTGAAAAACACTATCATAAATGAAATCTAAAAAGGCTTCAATGATCTGACACCTGAAAAAAAAAAATCACAAACGGTCACAAAAATGAGTTTTTGCGATTTTCAGCAAGACGGTAAGTTTTATCAAAAAATTGGCTTAGACAAAAATTGAAGATCAGTTATTTATCTACAAAAATGTCCCAATACTTATTTTCCTAAGAGTCACCGTTTTTGAGATATAAAGATTTAAAAAGTTGAAAGATGTTATCGTCATAATATGCACACATTTTCACGCCACCTTTCAAGTAGTGTACTTAGCGCGTTTTTAGGGTGAATAACCTCAAAAGGAAAAAAAACGGAACCCTTCTAGGATCACTATGTTGTCCGTTTGTCTGTCTGTATGTAGGGGCAGTTGACCGTTTGTTTGACTGTCTGTATTTATAAGACATACATACACACTTACAAATTTTATCTATTAGAAGCTTTTATTTAGTTTCACCTGTCCTGATGTTTGTCAGTCATCAAATCTTGCAAATTAAATTTGACCCACTTCTCGGTTACCGATTGAGCTGAAATTTTGCATGCATGTGTAAATCAGATGACAATGCAAAATTATGACATGGTACTGATCTGATGATGGAACCGGAAGGTGGGTAATGGCTATAGGAACTTGGTAGTTAAACGACACAACCCCATCGAGTTTGGGCTCGTATAATTCGTCTTGACGAGCATTAATTATATGTATACAGAGTTATAAATGCTTGCTATGAAAAAATGATTTTCATTAAAAGCTTGTTTAAGAAAATTTTTTGAACGTCTAATCTGTAATACATAGATGACAGTAATAAAACTATGTGTCACACAGCTACCTACTTACATTAAAAGCTTTTATCATATCTGACATGTGACGTCTTCGTATCTAGTCTAAGGAAAAGTTATAAACATACATGTGCCTATACTAGACATATATATTCGCAAAAATGAGTTCAAACGTCGTGTTCAGAGTATTTTTCGCACGTGTAGGGCTTAGTTTGATGACAACCGAACTGAGCCGCACACGTGCGAAAAATACTTATGTATTAATAACAACAAGAAACAAATAAAATCACGTTTGTAAGAATGACGCATAGCGGTAGAGATAACTACAAGTTAAATGCTAACTTAAAGCTATTTAAGTTAGCGATTTGCCTGTACATGAACCGTATATCTACACTAATATTATAATGAGGTAGATTTTTTGTTTTCAGGAGGTAATCTCTGAAAGTACTGGCCCGATTGCGAAAATTTTTTCACCGATAGAATGCTACTTTTATTCCTGAGTGACACAGGCTATATTTCATGCGGGCGAAACCGCGGGCAAAAGCTAGTTAAGTATAAATAGGTCACACATTCAATATTTAACTCATTAACAAGCTTGAAGACTCATCTCAAATCTGTTGGTTTTTTAATTGTTATTGATTGGCTCGCGTTTGACCACTATCTCACCAGATAGTAAGCGATGATGTGGCCAACGATGGAACACTATTTGCCTAGAAGTAACATATTTACTCTTGACTTATAGATCCCTAGGTCGAAGCTGTTAGAAAACACAGCCGGCATGGAATTACACTCTGTACGCTCAATGAATGTATTCCCAAACCGCTTTGTATGTACGGGTGGATTAGCCACCATGTATCCTTGATGGAACGGACTTGGTGGAATTAAATTGTGCAATTCCAATACTCTCTCTCCAAAATTTAAACAATAGAATACCGGCAGGCTAGCATTCGGCGTCGATGCTCAAGACTTTGAAGTTTTGATTCGACAACTACATCATCGCCGATGATCTTCTTTACTCGCTTCTCAATAGGTCCCTTAGATCAATGACGTAATCGAAAGAGATAATTTCCCATCATTGTACCCATGTTGAAGCAGTGTTATCAGTGAAATGCGATAAAATTATCTTTATTGTTACATCTTTATCTCTAATGGGAACTTAATTATTTTAAATATTGATTGTAATGGCCGTGTCCTGTTTTTTTATTTTACAGATTGTAGTCTAAATTATAACGTTGTGATGATAAGACTATCTCACATGAACTGATAATGTCCATTATGTGTATTAAGACACTTACATTCCACACTCTCTTATCCTTATTCGGAATCAGAGATAATTTGTCCTGTGAATTCATTGAATTCATCAATCAAATTCAACTCGATAAAGATAGAAGTGCCAGGATACCCCGCGTATTAAAAAAAAAGTTATTTTACATTTTGCAACAACAAAATATAAACTTTATATTTGAAACCCATTGGTAGTTTTTGTGTCAAAAATCTGCCATTATTTTTTTTTTTATAATTTCGATGTTTTTTTTTTACGGTGGGCAAAAATCATCCAATGACAAAAGCTCTTGGGTGGAGCGGGAGATAGTATCAGACTTTTACTGACTAAAAACCCACACCGTTTCTTCTAGCCTCTTCATACTGGGGCTCGAGCTTCCTTTCGGATAACCCTGGCCCCAGCAGGCTTCGACCCAGCTGGGCCTTTCCTGTTGCTGACAGCTCTTTGAGGCGCGCGGGAATCGTTTTCTCCGTCGACGTCTTGGGCTCGGTCCGGTCGACCTCGGTCGGTAGCGTCGGGAATTTCGATGTTCCCAGTGTTATTTTCACAATTAAGACGGATCTAACGACAATAGATGGCGTTAAGCTAAATTACAACAAACCGTTTAGGCTCTAGGGTGTACCAAAGAAAGTTTCTGCCTGATCACTTAAAATTTTTGCTTGAATCCTGCGGCGCGGCGCCAAACCAAACCCTTCAAAATTTTCGTTTCGAGTGCAAGCAAAAATGAACTTAGCGGTGATCAGGCGGAAGTGTCTTTAATAGTACATACATCATTCCAAAAATGTAACCTTCTCTCTAATGCAATCGGGTAAAAGTACAGCTAGTCTACGCATAATGGTCATCATAAACGCGGAAGTTAAAATCCAAAAACACAACGAGCTAGAAGCAATCTCCATCTCGTTATCTTCATAGCAAGCAACTTGTAGGAATCATTACTAAGCTTTCATTCAAAACTTGGTTTAGTTGCTGCGCGTTGCGTAAACAACCCAAGTTTATAATTACACTGAGCCCTGATTACTCACAGATGACAGAATGAAAGCTAACTCCTAATGATTCAACATGGCGTATAATTTAATCCACACGACACTTAACGCCTCAACTCATTACATGCAGCATTCAACTTTCTTGGACCCGTTTTTACAAAACAAACATATTTATTACAACCACACAAATAACCACTTTAAACCCAAGCTTTACAATCGAAAATTATCCAGCAAAAAAAGTGTGAGATACGTCGTTTTTATTCTGATGTAAACAGTAGCGTCATCTGTCGAGATCAATAAACGTTTCAATTCGAACGTTCCTTTTATAAATTTAGATGACTATGGACTTATGTGACATGCGCGCGCGTCGCTCACTTAAACATTTGTTCCGAGTCATGTTTGATGAAGAAAAAATATTTGATTTTATTGTTTTTTTTTTTTTGTTTTTAGTTAATTGGCATAATTGACAAAAAGAGCTTACCATTAAAAATCTCTGTCCTGGGTGTACTTCGATAGACTGGCTTTTTGCAGAGAGATAGTATTCATCAAAGCATTTACAATATCCAGTGGTTCTTTTGGCTTATTTTAATTTCTACACTTTTATTTGATTTCTTTTTTTGGTTGTTTACTAGGACTTTTTAAAATATTGGTTTAGTTTAAAAAGTGTCCATGGAGATTCCTGCACGTTCTTCTTTACAGAGATTGACGCTTTGTAAAGAGCCTGACCAACTTTATAGACAATTCAAAAATGTCTACAAATGGCTTATTTGCAAAATATGCTTTGAGATTATCCCTCAAAACGATTGTTGAATGTCCTTCGATTGCCCTTCACATTCAAAGGCTAATTCCATTCCATTCAAATGGTAACTCTCGCGAACAAACCCTTAGCCAAAACCCATCTTACAAAAGCTCCATAACAAAATTACCACTTTGGTTTCAAGACTCAGTAACGTGTAGTACGCCAAGTAAGAATCGTGATAAAGTCTTTAATGTTGCTAACCTCATTTTCTTCGTCGTCAAGTGCCATTATAAGTTTAAGCTTCGGCCTAGGATAGTCTCGAGACCCTAGTCGTCTTTATGACTGGATTTAGTGCGCTAATAAATAAGAGTGGCCATATTACAGATAGTTTTTGTGTAGCAAACTTTCTATATTGTTTGGTAGTTGAAGATTGGAGATTATTAGGATGGACTGCTAGTGGCCTGGAAGTTTTTAATGTTGTCTGTTAGTGGCTTTGTGTTTCTATACGTATGAGTTTGTTTTTTGAGGTGTGAAATCATCCAATGACTCTTCCCGCTCTAGGGCTAAAGGATGTGTCAAAATCAAACTGTGTCCTTGAGTTTCCAGTTGCTTAATGCATTTCTGGTCCACGGAATTACTTGCAAAAGTTCCCATGGCATGTTCAAATACACTTGCAGCAGCTGAATCTCTCATTGTCATGACACAGACAGCATCATCAACTGGTTACTCTTTTAATGTTTTTTTTTTTTAATATGACAGGGGTACCCAATTGATGCAGCCTGCTATCTGTACGTACAAAACGCACTCATAACTGTTACTCACGTTCTTTTTGGGACTTTGGGACTTTAAGCGATGATGTGGTCAACGATAGCCTAGAAGTAACCTATCCACTTAATTTGAATTAAAGACTCATAGACTAAAACTATTCAGTGTAGGTAACACTGAATACGTACAATGAATGTCATTATCTCCAAATATTTTTGTCATATAAATAAATTTGTATATCATGTAATCTGCACTATTTATTAATAGATCTAAAACTTTCATCTAACCCAATTTTTTTCGACAAATTAATTTTACGCCCACTTCAACCAATCAAAAGCTATCCAAACAAAAAAACAATAAATACGCAATACCGTAAATAAAACAAAAACAAGATAATTCGAAGGATTCCCGCGAACAGCCAAGATTTATGTAACGCACACATATCAGGGGATCTCAATTTGTTTCGTACAACCCACCGCCGCGTGATAAAACGGTCCGCATTGAACTATCGCACTTGGAACCGATTTGGTTATTTGTTTGGCCGACCGAGGATTTTGGAAGAAATAATGCTGCAGTCATGCGTTCTTATGGGGGGCGAGGGACAGGCTGAGTCACCTTTTTAGGATTTTTCGGGTTAAATTGAGGAGCTTTTTAATAATAATTCATTTATTTGCCTTAAACATGGTGGTATAGATCTTAAAATACAACAGGTACCAAGTTCTTCATGTGGCGCCTTTTATTTAGCATGCAAATTCCAGCTATTTTTTTTTTTAAACAATCATTAAACTCATCTTTATAATATGTCAGTTAGATAAACTTAATACTATTTATAATATGTCAGTTAAATAAATGCCCATTAATTAAATTAAATAACAAAAAACATTAAAAAAAAAATAAAAAAAATTAGGTATATTGTAGCATTAACGGACTGATGTACCGTCGTAGTCTACATCATCACTTACCATAAATTGAGCATAAGAGAGCTTTATCCAAGATTCCGCATTAATAAAAAAATAAAATTCTTCAGGATTTTCTCATAAAGAATTATTACTGCCTCCTACATCAAATTGCGCGATTCAAACATATTTCATTAATTTACATTGCATGCACATTTTCAACCCAAATTGCCTTTTAAAAAACAATGTAACATCAAACAAAACACTATACACACTAGCGCCATTCAACAACGGCGAAATGCCGAAACAAAAGTTTGTTTAACGCCTCTCGCCGATAGATGTCACTACGTATCGGTTGCTACGAAAGCTTTTGAACGGGAAAATAGATGAAAGAAAATATTTATGTTTACGGAGATGTATTTACTCTTAGGCAATTGTATTTAATGTTTTCCTTAACTGGGACAGTAATCCATTGTTAAGTTGATTCGGGAAACGCATTTGTATGTACTTTATGTACTTACTAATACTTATATACTTATAGATAGTAGATATAAAATTGATGATGCGAATTTGATTGAGACTGCCTTTTAGCTGATAAAGAGAGTACCTACCTACGAGGTTATTCCTAATCATTGTTTACTTCTGGAGTCTATGTTTCCTGATAGCTGCTTGGAAGTGTTTGAGTCAAGTATGAATTGAATTCCTCTAAAGTTTTTTTTTTTTTTTACGGTGGAAAATCATTCGATGATTTCAGATTATTATTGACTAAAATCACACCAATATTCATTCTTTGCCTTGCGTTTCAGGACCCTGGATTTACCGTACGAAAGTCAACCCATGGCTCTTGTAGGCTTCGGCCGTGCTGAGCCCCCTTACTTCTAAAGGCTAGCGTACGGATCCATTGTCGACCTCAACCATCGATTACTATAAGGTGAGATAGTAGTCAGACGGAAAACTGAACCTGAGCTTCAAAAAAGTGCAGAAAGTTTGTCATTACGACCGAGGCGGAATTTTCACGAGCCGTAGACGAATGTGTTATGAAGCCGAGGGCAGTAGTGATAAATTTGCACGTGTATCAAATGACTTTCTTCAATAAACTTAAGAAGTAATTAATATACGGGGGTTGTCCGGCGTCTCGTGGGTTTGACGCGCGTCTAGCCTGATAAAATGTAATAGTGGCGAGAAAAACCCGTGCACTTTTCTGCACTAGTGCGGATAAGAGTCTATTGCGTGCCTAAAGGTGGATTAAGCGTGGGTTTTCAAATTGATTATTGCGGGTTTTGTTGAAGAAATCTTTTTCAGTGTTTGACTGGCATGTTGGTCTAGTGGTTAGTGACCCTGACTGCTATGTCGGAGGTCGTGGGTTCGATTCCCACCCAGGGCAAATGTTGTGTGATGAGCATAATCATTTGTTCTATGTCTGGGTGTAATTTATCTATAATTATGTACTTAGAAATATATAAGTATGTTTATCAGTTGTCTAGTACTCAGAACACAAGCTCTGCTTAGCTTGGGACTAGACGGCATTGTGTGATAGTGTTATCAGAAGAAGTGGCTGCCAAAAACGCAGGTGTTATCAAGATACGCTTTTAGCTGCTAGTTACAGCGACACTCAAAACTAAACGTAAACGGAGTCGTTAGTAGATACTTTAACTGCACTTTAACAGCTTAAAACTTTAAGATAAGAGTAATGAACCAAAGATTTGGCAACTTTTTAAAACCTCAAGGTTTTTCCCGCGTAATCTAATGGTTTTTTTTTACAAGTTTAAACTGAATTTTAAGAGAACTAATGAATTATTCAATTGTAATTACGGGCAATTGATGTTCTTCGTTAGTGAAATGCCTTTTCCTAAATTGAAGGTTTGAATCTTTCTATTAAATCCTTAGAGGGTAATTGGCTGGTTGTTAAAACGCCCAGAGAATATATTTCTAAATCGATGGGTTTGAATTTTACAAACAAGAATACTTTTGAGGCTAATTATGATGTAGCTACGCAAGATCATAGTTTTGCCCAGTAACAAGCTCACACATACTCGTACTGCCGCTGTAGTGTATCTGTACATTTAACTCCGGTCAGGTGTGCCCGGATAGAGCCCCACTAGATAAAATCCATTTTCTTTGCAAAAAAATTATTGGTTCACATATTTTTTTGTCTCAGTAAACATATTTCTAGAAATTAGAAAGAGGAAAGCCAGCAAAAACATATCATGTTGTTAATTTTTTTTTTGGCAAAAGTAATCGTCTTACAAAAGAATCATAAGTTGATAATATTGTACATGAATCTATGATATTTTTTTCAAACCTATTCACTTAGCCGTTACCGAGGAGTGGGCTTCTGAAAGTCATTGATTTATAGCACATAAATCAGTGACTTCTAGAAGCCCACTCCTGCCTCCTGCTCGGGAGTTAGGGCCTTAAGAAGCCTATAGGCCCAATTAATCAAAATCTTAAATAACAATTAGAAGTTATTCCAACGTCGAAATATTTGTTACGCTGGCGAAATAGAGCACTCATCGCTTACGTTGCACTTAGAGCTTGCCACAAGTCATAAGCGGAGCGTATTCTGGTGGAAATCTTCAAGCTGTTACATACACTTGTTTGAGCAGCAAGCTTGAAAGCCTGTGTCTCCATCATTTTAGCCAAAATACGTCTACTGCTTTAAATAAGTCTCCACCAGACATTGCTTGCCACATCAATTGGTCCAGAAACTTTTACTAAGCCATCGGTCAATAGTTGTGAATTTAATTTAGTGTTCAATAACTTAGTTTTAAATATTATGGTTTTTCTCGTCTTCCAAGAATGAAGATATCCACAGGAGAACCAAAGTTTCTGCCGTGCCCAAATAATCGTTAAACTAAAGTAGCTGTGGGCAGGCCACATTGCTCGCAGAACAAAAATATGGTCATTGTCAAATGGGGTCAGGTTCTAGAGTTGTGACTGAGTGGGTACTGAAAGACGCAGCATTGGTTGGCCTCCCACAATGTGAACCTATTACCTGGTGAAGGTCGCTGGAATTCGATGGATCACGAGACGTACAGAACCACTAAGTGTCGCCACAATGACCGCGGTAATTTAAGGGAGGCGTATGTCCAACATTAGATGATGATGAGCCATAAAAAAAAAACTCAAGTTTTCCAACTCTAATAAATCCTTCACGAGACACATAATTGTGGCAATTATAACTGTAATATCATAAATAGAGAAATTTTTGTTAGTGTGTATAGTTTTTCACGCTCAGACGGAAATCAGATTGAGATGAAAATTGAATACGTGAATTTTCTTTTCACGTAGGCAAATCTGCTGGCAGAAGTAAGGACATAACTGTCAAATATTTTCAATCTTAGTCCAATCATTGGACAATTAGAAATCAGTCCGTATGCTATCCTAATTGTGGTCGACTTCAGGATCTCCAAAACCATCCATCCGCTATCAGCTCCCAACTCAGTCCTGGGCCCCAAAAACCTGATTCTGGCCGTGTGCCACGAAGGCAGGTTATTAACACTACGTGAACACTTGGCACATGCCGGGTGACAAATGAAGCCCACATTATGAACGAACCGCTCATATTTTCAACTAATATTGTGCACCCGCGATGGCGGTTGGACGAAAAATTTGATACTATTTTGTAGTATTTTGAGTCGGTTTTAATTGAAAAACTGGAAAGCTGACATAAGGTTTGTTGAAAAATGAAAAACGATCATAAACTTGCGCTGTTCTATAAAGTTTGCTAAACTTAGACATCATTTCAATTTTGAAATATTATTTTAAACTAATAAAAAAAATACCAACCTTAAGCGCAAAGGGTAACTTGTAAAAGTAAAAAAAAATTTGTGAAGTCTATATTTTTCCTCAAAAAAAAATTACCTAACAGTAGGTCAAAAAAATTAGCATGATCAACCCAATATATACTGGGTGTTTCAACAATAATTCGCTTTTATTTTCGGAATAATAATAAATAATAGTATCCACTATTTTCACTCAACGTCATCCAGTCCCAAACTACTGTGGTGTGAGTACTAGACAATATATGTTTAAATACATACATAACTATAAATAAATTACACCCATCATTCATCACCATTTCAGCTGAAAGACGTCCACTGTTGGACATAGGCCTCCCCCATGTGTCGTCACAATAAACGGTCCTGTGCATCACGCATCCATTGGATTCCCGCAACCCTTACCAGGTCATCGGCCCACCTTGTAGGAGTCCTTCCAACGCTACGTCGTAAATACACCCAGATACAAAACAAAATGATCGTGCGCATCACTCAAAAGTTTGTCTTGGGTGGGAATCTAATCCACGACCTCCGGCATAGCAGTCACGGCCACTGACCATTAGACCAAGAGGCCAGTCAAAAAATATCGAAAAGAACTCAAAACCCTGCTGCGGTCTTCCCATCCTTATCAAAATTATAAATCGGACAGGAGACTAAAGTGAATAGGCTCTTAATAAACTAGTGCACATCATCATCAACGATAGCATCACTGCTTACCATCAGGTGGGATCGCAGTCAAGCACTAGTTTACATCAAGAAAAAAAGTAAAAAAGGCAACTAGAAGAAACACCGGTGGTTTTTAGTCAATAAAAGTCGTTCCCTTCCTCTCGCCCCACCGAGAGTGGAACAACTTAATCAAAGATTTTCCACCTCATAAAAAAAGGGGTGAACACTATCAAACTACAATTCCAATACACCTATATCAAAACAGTCATAATTTGGCCTCCAAACACATTACCCATCTTAACTGCCGCGCCGCCGGAACCCGGGATTAGAGCCGGGATCAACGAGTGCAATTCCCGGGACTCGCTCGCGCCAGCCATAGGATCCCGTTTATTGACCATTAGTAAGGTCCGCTATGGTGTTTTCTGCTTACACTTTGCTATATGGTACTGACATAATAATGGGACTATTTTCAAATTATGGTGACTTAGTGATAATCGTTGGTGGTGGATTAGCTTCACTGGTTATTAGGTGGAAGGCTGCCTATATATGGTGATGTTGTTTTAATGTCACGTTAAATAGATGGCAGTTTAGAAGTATGTGGAACTGGGCGTAAAGTCCCGCAAACTTCCGTTGAAAAGGAAGGATCTCTTCGACCAGACTGATATTTTTTCTGTTCCGGGCGACTGTCCAGTAGCGATTTCGGATTGTTGTATATGTTCTAATTGCGTGGAGAACTTTAACCCTTCAGATACCGTCAATTAGAGACACAATAGTAAGACAATAGATGCGCGGCCACCGGTGGTCGCTTGGGGATTCATGAATTAATACCGCGATGCAGAATTTAGAATTTTAGTTCCTAAGTTGCATCATATATGTCGCTACAGTAGATTATTCAATACAATATTAATTTCTAAAATATCTGTACCCTAATTACGTAAAATTTTTCTATCAGAATAATTTAGAAAAGTCATTGTCTATGTTGATTTGTTTGGAGTACTCGTTTGTTTGACTGCATAAACAATGCAAAGAATGTAATTAAATCAATTACCCCATATTCTTTCGGGAGTCGCAAGGCGATTACCGGCTACTGTAGGCGTAGACTTACACACGACGAGCAATGGGTAACTCGCCGTCCGAACGTCCGGTAACCGTCCAGACTAAACCCAAGTAGTTATCGGCGTGTAGTGGTCAAAACGCACCTCAAAACCACATTGCAGCAAAATCGTAAGGGTCCAGCAGGGCCGATAGGGCTAGGGCCACAGGGAATTCCCAATACAAAGGGTAGCTAGAGGACACAGGTATAGTTTTAGTCAATAAGCCAGACACGCCTCTCACTCCATCTTTGAGCGGAAGAAGTCTTTAGATAATTTGTCAAAAAAACCTGATACTCTTAAAAGTTTATACAAACTCTTTATAGTTTCCCAATCGACTGTTAACATTTAAAATCTAATTAAAACAATACAGAAACTAACAAATTAATTTTATACATAATTCAAACTACTACGGAAAATTACAAGAATATTAAACGAGTCTAGAATTATAACTTAACATTAATCAGACCACAAATGAAAGCCCCCATAGTAGTTATGAAACTTCAGAAACTATGTTTCATAGTTGGGCACTATTAAAATGGATATAAACCCACTGTTTTCTGCTCACTGGGAGCGCTCAGAAGCCGGCAAGTAATCAAAGAGGCGTAAAATTTGTTAGATATCCGGCCTAAACTAACTTTATGGGGTAAGACAATGATTTAGAGAAGCTAGATGTGATAATTATGTAAGAAATCCTGTTAACCAAAAAAAAGAAAGAAAAATGTTTTATAATATTGAGAAAATAAATAGATATCTCAACATATTTAATTTTATTTCATAAATCGTTATTTTTTATTTTATTTCATTTAATAAATATTTTATTTATTTAATAAATAGATACCTCAACATATTTAACAACATTTTTAAGTCAAGAGTCAACAGGTTGCTATTTCTAGGCAGGCGTGCTTCATCGTCAACCACATCATTGTTTATCAGGTGAGATGTCAAACAGTCAAAAAATTTTTTGGTTTTGATATGTTCACACTGCCCCCCATAACACTATGCCTCCTACCCCATCTAGTCACATCCAATTATAATCCCATACATACAAGTAAAGCAAGATTATTGCAGAACTTGGTTTCTTCCCACTCTATTTGCGGCAATGTTTATGGGCCATTACGTTGGAAAACCAGTCGTTATAGTAATGAAAACAGAGTGGCCGGCCGTCTCATTATCATTGGATAATCTGAGACCAAGGGGATGGAACTTTCATACTTAGTAGTTTAAGATATTAAAGTGTACTATGTGGATTAGATACGTGATTAGTTCGTTTTGTTATGGTGGGTCCGTGTTTTTGGAGTCATGTGTATCTATAGTATGTTTCTGTGTGAGTTTAGGTTCTGGTTGAACTCCTTACGCGACGGGGGTATTGTTATTACGTAATTGCGCGTTTTTACGTAAATCACCAAAAAAAAACTTTTTCAGGATTTTTCTAGGTAAAACAAATATATAGACACCAAAATTTACGGCCAAAAAAATTTCGCACAGACGTTCGTACAAAACGACAACTAAGCGTTTTTCAAGGTCATTCAAGTTGTTCAGACGTAACTACAATCGGTGCTCGAGGGGTACACGCGTTGTTTGAAAATATTTTGTTGAAATTCTTAGAAGTTATTTACTGCAAAAAATCGAATACGATCTTATGGTCTATTTCACCATACTACGTGGATTAGATACGTGATTAGTTCATTTTGTTATTGTGGGTCCGTGTTTTTAAGCTATGGGTAGCTGTAGTGTTTCTTCTAGGCAAGCAAGATCTATAGTCGACAACACCGTCGCATTCAATTGGGTGAGATAGTCAAGCGCGAGTCGAGAGTTTTTTTTTTATTGTTCATAACAATAAAAAAAATCACTCTGCATTTTGGAGTAAACCAAGCAAGAAAATCTGTTCTGTAGTTTTTGAGTTGCGAACAAACAAACAGATACGGTGGAGGACTTTGTTTATAATTTGTTAATTTCTGGAAGAAACTTCGCCCGCATAAAAGTAAAAAATATATAGCTTATGTCACTCAGTGTTAAAAATGCATTCATTTAGTGAAGAAATTTTTAAAATTAGTCCAGGAGTTTATGAGTTTACTTATTTTGGAAAAGAAAGTACGAAAATATTTTGGAAAAGAAGTAAATGATAATTACTTAAGTTATTGTTATTTCAATATTTGTTTTTTATTCATTTTTATTGGATGTATTTTTAGGCTTACTATTTTTTTTCTATCGTTTCTTTACAACAACACATTGAATTTGTTCTTTTGGTTACATAAGATTTATTTAAAAGAACCGTGACCAAAACGTCATCACAATACACGAACTGCTTTCAAAGTAAAAAGACAAAAAATGGTCAAAAAGCCTATACCTAAATAATTTCGGTAAATGTCCATTAAAGCAGGCAGTGGCGCCATTATACTGGCAGCTTTTCTCTCCAGTCCTTACCTTAGCAAGCTTCCTGTCTGCAAAAACAAATCCATCTCATTCAAACCATCCTGCTTTTCAAACACTTAAAAAACTCAACGACTAGTGCAAACTCTACCGTTTTAAGAAATTATACGGACTCCAATTACATTAAACTAAAATAAATGGTGAAATAAAACAGAGGAATCCTTATTAAGACCCCCACTTAGGCAACATCTTATCTGCGGTAATCCTAGAAGCGACTAAAACGTTAGGTCTAAAACACAGTGATATATTGCAAGTGGTCTGGGTTTAAACTCAGATTAACTTAGATTCAGTTGGTTGAGTTAATTTGTTTTTGCTGTATCATAGTGCACTGTGAAAGATTTCATTCAATTATGTAGTTTTTCAACTTTTTGTACTGAAAGCGAAGGAAGATAAGTACTCGTATATAATTTTTGTTTGTATTTTATTTTTAACGTCGTTAAGTCTAACCTGGCTTTGCAAGTGCGATATATACCTTATCTATGATTTATAAAATATTTTTCTAAAGAGTATCAGTGTTGGTATGGTTGGTTACTGCCCTCTCCTAGAGAAGTCTGAATACCAGCACTGGGAAAACATTATACTCGTAATGCTGATTATGCTATGCTGTCCCTAAAGGACATTATTTAAAACATCATACTTTTTTTTAGAAACTACGTCCTTTATTTTTCTTGGTGGAAAACCATCAAATGACCCCATTCTGGGTGGTTGGAGAAGGAGTGTCAGACTGTCTAAAACCTGTGTTCTTTCAGTTTCATTCCGGGTGTGCTATTCTCTAAAGAAAACAGCCTTGAGCGCAACGCTGGCCTCGGTGACGAATGGGTTGTTAATTCTATGGATTGCGCTCTCGACTCGTCGCTACAGCCAGCGCTGCGTTCAAGGCTGTTTTCTTTGAGAATAGCACCGCGGGTCCGTGGTGATTCTTTTCAACAATGCCGCAACCCAGGATATAGTAGTAATAAAGTTTTGACGGATTTGACGATCGAATTAACGAAGAAATGCAGCAAATAAACAAATAATTAATGTACCTTTTGCACTTAAATCCCGACATTGATCCGTAGTTGAATTTCGATTGGTTGTAATAAAATTTTCAAGAGTTTTGGTCCAGCAATGTTTTAACTGCAGGCTTTTATACCCGTAATAAAATAGGATGAGAGCGAACTCGTAGAAAATGTAACGGGTGAAATCGCGGTACCTCTGGCCAGCAGGGATGTGGCCGCGATGTTTCCGCTCTGCTTGCAATATGGCGTAGGGATGTGATGGAGGGAAGTGCAAAACTTGACTTAGCGGAGGTTGTCAGAGGCGGAGATGCAGAGGCGGATATGAACACAAAATTATCACAGAATAGATTTAAGGGGGTCCTTTTCCACTCGCCTATCGTAAACATCGAAAATGGTTTAAAAGCTTGTTACTACATTGAATGCAATTCAACGCGATGTTTGACGAAAAGGCAACGCAAAAAAAGAGAGATAACGCCTGAAAACTCTGTTAGGTTAGGTTAGGTTAGTTATTCGGTAATTCCGAGATTTACTCGAAAATTTCACAAAACTTGCTCCAGGAAATAAATTTGTCTTCATTTAGAATCTTAATAAAATTTGCAAGGTCTAGAGGATTACTTTTTTGACTTTTTTAATTTTTAGGCAAATTATGAAGTGTCAAAGTTCATACAAAATAGGACATTTTCAGAGGGTTTTACTGGACTAGTTTTACACAAATTTAGAAATTGGTTTCTTTAGAAACCTAGATAATATCCACAAGATGTTTCCAAAATATCTTATGAAAAATACTCGTATGTAATAACGTCATAATCAGCTATGAGCGGTTGTATGAAAAACAGTGAAAATGTGAGTCATGATGCACCACCTTAAAAATCTTTTTATTTAAAAAAATTATTGGCTTATAGGCAAATATATGAAAAGGCTTATTACTAACCTAGCCTGTATTTTTACAAAGGCAATTGTGCAGTTTCTTCGAAACGATTTCACAGTGCTTTCCAGGACTATTAAACAGTAGGTCAAGGGTACCTAGTGACATAGAATAATAAACGTGGAAACGAGTGGTGTCTTTACCATATAATAAAGGATCTTAGCGAAGTTGATGCTTATTTTATTTATTAAACCTCGGAATGATTTGTTAAAGAAAGAGAAAGTAAAACTGACACAATATTAAAACTAATTTACAATTATCATCATTCTATAGAAAAAATATGCGTCACGTCCGCGAAAGATGGCCAAACGCTCAGCATAATGCCGTTGTAGCGATATCTATATGAACTACAAAATTCTGCATTGCGCAATTAAAGTTTAGCACGCGATTTGAGCATACACAATATTCCGAAATTATCATTATCTATCGGGCAGTTGCCCACACCAGAGATAACACTCGACTGGTCGACGGATCCTCTCTTTTCAATTGAGGTTTACGGAATAATATTTTCTTGCAGGTGTACCATTTTTAACCGACTTCTAAAAAGCAGGAGGTTCCTAATTCGGATATTTGTATTTTTTTTATGTTTGTTCGCTCAAAACTTCAGCGCTTACCAACCGATTTGGAAAAATCTTTTTTTGTTGGACAGGGTTTACTTTCCAAATGGTCTCATAGTCACCAAGTTGGGATCTGAAGATGAAATCTTGGCGAAATCGAGGGAACTCTTTAAATTCAATTATTTTTTTTAGTGAAGTCGGTTTTTTTTTAAAGTTTTTTTGCGAAAGCGGACAAAACGTTCCATTACAACACTAGTACAGCAAATGCTTGCAGGTTAATTAAGGTAAACAGTTGAAACATGTCCAATAATCGCAATTATCGATTGAACCGTAGCATGGCACTGATTGATGATGACCTATTAGTACCTAATTACAAATCTGTGTCTATATTTACACAGATATGACCGTAATTGCCTTGGTCGCGGTTGTAAGCGTGGCTGCTGAGCGGGTTCGGTTCCTGGGTTACGTTCCTACAAATGGTGCTATTGCGTTGGAGGAATTACACTATATAAAACCGGAGCTTAGAAGTTGGTGGTGTGATACACCCGTGCTTCGGGAAGCAGTAGGTACCTCCTATAGTGGCTGAGGATCGTCAGCGTCTTCCAACGCTCGGGCTTTTTTTTATGCCTTTATATTGACATTATGTCAGAAAAATGGTTGGACATTTTACAATTTTATTTAAAAACTAAAGTTATCAAAAACCTTTTAAAGACACTTACCTATAAGCGCAATTTATAAAAACAAACTTTTTCTGTGTATAATTATTGAATTCAAGATTTCTAAGAGACGTTTAAGGTGAATGCACTCTATCCTCCACACACTAAAAATAATATAAGATGGATACATATGCAAGCAGGTATGCTATGGAAAGTCGTTTCCCAAGGGCTGTGCAGGTCAGACGGTAGCAACTACGTGTAGAACCTGAAACTACCCTCATGCTAATGAACACACCCGCGTCTGGGAGCAAAACTGATATCTACAAGTAAGGAAAAATAAACACTTAAGTTGAAATAAGGAAAAGTTGGAAAGTTTGAGAAAATGGCAAAAAAAGTTGTCATTTTAATTATGGAATAGTTTTTCGCGGCATATTTTCGAGTGAAGCTCAGTGGATATTTAAATTAGTTGTAAATCTATTCCTTTAACATATTGTGACATGGACATATGGTGTAGTGGTGTTTTTGGGGGAGGCCTTTGTCCAACAGTGGACGTCTATCGGCTGAAATGATGATGATGATTGTGAAATTGGTGTAGATTTGTATCTCAAGATAGTGTCTACACAACTAGACACTGTGGAATTATTGAACCAGACGCGATCTCGGAAAATAGAGCTGAGAATTTTATAGCAGTATTGACTGTCTAAACGAAGTAAGCCACGAAGGTTTGTCATGTTTGTCAGAACCTACCCTAAAAGTTAGTATGTACGAAATTTTCAAGGATCTTCCGATGTAGGGAAGATCCCTGAACATCTGTCAAAATTTGGCATTGTGAGATGTTTACTCAAAATACTTTATTTACAAACCTGCCTTACGTTTGTCTCCTTCACATTCAAGTGGCTGAAGGGATTTGTACAAAATTTGGCACACGGGATTAAACATCCCTGGAGTATGAACCCTTGGTTTTTTTTTACTTTCACCCGGGCGCACTAGGACTCAAATAAGAAAACAAAACGCATTCTTATGATTCATCATCATCATCATCATATCAGCCGAAAGACGTCCACTGCTGGATATAGGCCTCCCCCAAGCGTCGCCACAACGACCGGTCCTGTGCGTCATGCATCCATCGGATTCCCGCGACCCTGACCAGGTCGTCGGTCCACCTTGTTGGAGGCCTTCCAACGCTGCGTCTTCCGGTACGTGGTCGCCACTCCAGAACCTTTCGTCCCCATCGACCATCTGTTCTGTGTGCAATGTACCCTGCCCATTGCCACTTAAGTTTGGCGACTCTTCGAGCTACGTCGGCAACCTTGGTTCTCCTGCGGATATATTCTTATGATTGTGCTTAGATAGGTATAAATTAATCTCCAATGATGCAAGGTGATAGCTGATAAGGCTTAGTGAGCCGTGAAGATAGGGGAAAAAGTGAATCTTTCTCAAATCAAAACAAAACCATCTAAGCCCAAAAGCAGGAATATCTTCACAAACCTCACTTATTATCAAGTCTATCCGTATAAAAGAAGTCTTGTTTAAGTAAGTTACTTGAACTGTGGCGGCCGAGTAGAGCAATTAAATTAGTAATACTATCCAGCGGTTGAGATAGTAAGATAATAATTAAATTACCGTCGATTTTACTGCGGAGGCGATTCTCCACTGAGGAAGTTTCGTTTTATTAATGCAATTACTTTCTGTGTCAGCTGATTTTCTGGCATAAGTACTGTGGAGTGAATTGTTGAGATCTGAAATCACAGGACTTGAGTTAAAAGTTGCTTTTAACAAAGTAATTTAATTGTTACTTCTGAATGGATCTTGATATTTGGAACTAATTTACGAATGGCTTTCTAAGAGCCCCTAATACGAGATACTATTTCCCTACAACTACTCTTACGTGACTTTAACGTAGTGTAAATACGTTAGTTTTTCTCTAAATATTCTTAACAGGTTTAGCTAAAATGTGGCACACGAGTAGACCATTACCTGGAATAGACCATTGGATCCATTTTACCACAGGAATGTGTACCGAAACCGGGGCCTGGAACGAAGGAACAGGAGTAGGTTTTAGTCAGTAAAAGTCTAACACGCGCCCAGATGTCAACTTAAAAAAATAAAAGCTTATCAATAAAAATAAAAAAAATCTTCCGGAGTTACATGACAGCATTATATGCACTGCATGTAGGTGCCACATTAGGTGCCACATAGCAGTCTTGCAAACAACAATGTTTTGAAGAATTTGATTATTACTATTCAGCTTATCATGACAATTGATTTCCTGTTATATCTATGAAGTTTTTCAGCACTTTGACGTTTTTATCACAAAGCGTAGATACATGACTAGCTTTGACAGTGAAACGGCCGAGCGATTTCAATGCAGCCTTATTATTGGGACTCGAATGCCGCTCATCGTGACAATGCAATGGTGTGACAAATTTAAGCTCTGGAAACCGTCAATGAGCTTTCAAATTGAACTTCAGTTGAATTTTGTTGCTGGTATAATGTTTAGAAACACAAGTTGAAAGCATAATCTGAATACTAGGATCTAGGATCCAATATTTAACTTTAAAAGATATATAAATATCACTTTGTTTGCTGATGAATTTAAAATGACATTATTAGAAAGTTTTCGATTCTGTGAGAAGACAGAGCGAAAGGATTAACGTATTTTAATTTGAAAGAGGCTGTAGTAAATAGAAAATTAACTTTGACTTGCGTTCAGCCACCAATGTGCGGACGACGATCATAAGTATGACTAGCCAATGGATACCGTGGTTCTTATTTCCTTTTGCAGGGTTTAAAATTAAATGAACCTAACATAAAGGGAATAACGAGGGTTCTTAATCTGTAAGTGTCACGGTGGCCTAAGTTTTTTTGTCAAATGATTCCCCTTTGACTGACTCTTTTGCATGAATGGCCTAAAAATTAGCCAGTCAATTCATTAAATGTTATATTAGGCGCATCAGCTGAATATTATTTAGGCCACTAGTTGAACGAGATTATTTAATTATCAGGCTAGGTTTTTTTTTATTTAATTAGGTGGGTAAAATCATCCAATGACAACCCCCGCTCTTGAAGGGAACGGGAGATAGTGTCAGACTATTTCTGACTAAAAACCCACCCCGTTCTTTCGTGCCTTCATACCGGGTCTCGAGTTATCCTTCGGACTAACCCTGGCCCCAGTAGGACTTCGACCCTAGGCCCCTGCTGTTGGTGACAACTCCTTGAGGCGCGCGGGAATAGTGTGCGCCGTCGACGTCTTGGGCTCGGTCCAGACAGTCACCGGACGGTCAGACATCGAGCGAACTGAATGGTGAATAGCTAGTTGGCTACGACATAGATATAAATTGTCAGGATAAAATGAAATATTTATCATAGTCTTTGTAGTATTACTCGAGCATCTAATTCTAGCAGTTCCCAAACCCGCTTTCATTCGACCTCCTTTCAAAGGAAAATTGTCAATATTTATCTTCTCATCCGTAATACAGCGTCTAAAATCAGGAGTTCTGGACATTAGCTATTCCGAACATCCAGATAAGTTCTACGGTCCAAAAATTTCACATTCAGTTTATTCAAAGTTTATAGCGGGGAAAATTTAATAATCTCAACAACAGTGTAGCCAACTTTGCGTGTTTGTCTTTCTTCGCGCCGGTCCCTTGGGGCCCGTTTAATTCGCCTCCCAGACCATCTGTCGCACTGCACTGCTCCCTAACTTAGACCTGGCGACTTTATAATTTTACACGCCACGGTAGCAACTGTTTCGTTTTTCGGGTCTTGGACCTATTTGAATTTACATTGTTTAGTCTCTAGATTTTTTTTTTTCAATTTAGCTTCGCAAGGTTTGTGCAGTTAGTAAGTGTTACGTTCTTCGATTTTAAACATAGCATGCAGTCAAAGTTACCAAAATGTTGCCAAACTTAAGTGGCAATGGGCAGAGCACATTGCTCGCAGAACAGATGGCCGTTGGAGCTGAAATATGATGATGATAATGTTGCAGCCATTTGGTTTACTATTAAAACGTCGAAATGGAACCAATTCTAATGATATTGCAGGATCAGTAAATTTATCGAGTCATCATGTGTATTTAATAGATACAGCGGTGCAGGTATCCCATAAGGTGAATCGATGACCTGGTGAGGGTCGGCCTGAGATTGGTTATTGTGGCGATATGTGGGAAAGCTTATGTGTTATGTGTGTAAAAGTAGACGTCTTCCAGCTGGAATAATGACGATGATTTATGAAATAAATTAGACAAAACGGCGGCGCAGGTGTCAGACTTTTACTGACTAAAACCTTCTCCTGTTCCTTCTTTGCCTTTGTTGCAGGGCCCCGAACATCTTTTTCGCACAACTCATGTACCCAGTAGGTTGGGCCCCTACGGTTTTGCTGACATCTCCTCGAGGCGCGCCTGTGACATTTTTTATCCCGTGATTACGTCCTTGGTATCATGACACGAACGAGTGTAGCTACTGGAAGAAAATAGTGCTTTAAAATTGAAAAATTTAAATAAAAAACCCGTTTTAAACTTCGGATCCTACAATCGACACGGTTCATCAACCAGCAAATCCTCCGTAGCGGATAATAAATCGATACCGTATTTACCGACTGAAATATTTAATCCAAGTAGAACAATCTGAGGTTTTCACTCAATAAACCCATACTTATTAAATTCAAAGCGGAATGGTAAAGTTGAAAAACTATCAGCCAGTGTATTTAGGCCTTTTTATCGTATGAATAACGGTGATATGAAGGGTCAGGTGATACTGGTTATGTATTGCGTTTTGAGAGAACACGGGGTCGGTTTTAGTTTTGGTAGCAACTCTAATTACGTTAAAAACAACACTTTTAGTTGTGAAAGCTGACTTGTGGTGGCTCTTGACCCACATTCTAGCCATCCAGTGTAGTTCCGTTGCCTAATTAGGTTGTTTTTTTGTTTGACTAACTGGTCGTAATTTTATTGTGACTCCGTCTTTATTTGTCGGAGTATATTCGGCTGGAATAATTTGGTTAACCAAGTTATGTTTGTTTATTTTCTTGTTTTCGGCTGGCAAAATAATCATGTATATTCGTCTGAATAGACCGAATTATTTTTTCACGGTTTGTCACAATCTACCATCGAAGAACCTGGCGTACGTGTTACGTGAGTGTCAACCCTTACATTGTTGATACATCTATGGCCTTTTTTATGGTTGGCAAAAATCATCCAATTACAACCCCCGCTCTTGGGCGAAGCGGGAGATAGTGTCAGACTCTTACTGACTAAAACCCACCCCGGCCCTTCTAACCTTTATACCGGGGTTCGTGCTCCCTTTCAGATAACCCTGGCCCCAGTAGGCTTCGACCCAGCTGAGCCCCAGCTGTTGCATACCTCTACGGTCTGGACTAAGCATTTCACCTCGTTGTTTATACCGTGCATATCAAAGGATTGGAATAACTAGCCTGCTGCGGTCTTCCGTTCCAATTATAATTTAGGTGATTTCAAGGCTACAGTGAATATGATCTTAAACCAGTGCGCTTCTTTAGCAGCCATAAAATCACTGCTCAAGATCAGGAGGGATCGTAGTCAAGCCAAAGATTTATTTATTAAAACTTCATGCAACACACCTCTCTACCTATCCACCAAAAGTGGTAAAGAAAAAAGATTAATAAAAAAGAACACATCTGTATGTGTGTAGATTATATCATTTAAAAAACTAAAGATTTTTTAATATGACAGATGTCTAATCAATGATGTGACCGAAGATGGAGCGCTAGCCTAGAAGTAAACTATTCACTCTCGACTTCAAAACCTCTAGTTTCTACTCCTTAGTTGAGATTATATTAATTATTTACATTCATGGAACACATTTACCTAATAACAAGGTTATATTTTTTTTATTGATAGGTTTGCGCTTGACCGCTATCTTACCTGATGGAAAGCGACAATGCGGTCGATGATGGAACGCGCTTACCTAGAAGAAACCTATTCACTCTCGACTTAAAGATTCCCAGGTTTTAGATACAAAGTTGTGAAAAAAAAATTCAATCATTATTGCCCTACCCACCAATAGTGTTTTTGATAATGAGTCTCACAATCATCGCTTTAATTAAAGCAAAATATGGTAGTCCAATTATATTTTTTTACCGACAGTAATTAATGTGGTTTGTATTTACGCCCAATCAATTTACCAATATTAAAAAGTCGAACTTTGGTTCAATTTTCGTTTGTAATAAATGTATTTCAGGGAATAGAATTAATTACTTATTTTACAAAATTGTTTTAGTATTTCGTTTTTATGAAATTTAATTTTTTTTTAATTTGTGAAACCAACTCATTACATGGTCTTTTTATAATTTTTTTTGAAACGTTGCCCCATAAGCGCCCGTAGGACCTGGAATATCTTATCTATAGGTCAAACAAAATTTTATTCCGTGTAGGAATCAAACCCGCGACACGCAGCGCAGCGACTAATCTTGCTGTCATTATGTGTATTGCTTGCTATGATAAATGATATTTATTTTGCAAATAGGGTTAAAAAAAAAACACTTTTACACGTCAATTAGTTTTTTATGCCATTTTAAACTACATGAGGCCAGTTTAGTCTGGCGTACAAGTGACTTTGTAATAGAAATATATAACTACCGTAATGGCAAAAACCAAAAAAAAATACCTCTATAGCATTCACAAGGACGTTTTAAACCCGAAGACAGAATGCAAAGTCTATGTCCCGGCATTTTCTTTTTAATCAATCGTAAATGTCAAAGACACGGCGCTTTTCAGGCTGGGGCGCAATTAAAAATTGCTTTGTAAGCGGTGTGCGCGTGTGTCCCCGCCTTTACGAGATTAACGCGCAACCGACTGTAGGAGCCGCGCCTTAATTAAATTTTAAATTTTCGAACGTTCACGTTGGCGAAAGGATTGTCGCGAGTGAGCACGAGGGCTTTGTTAGTCCTTTTTTGTAATTTATTTAGGTTCTATTTTTGATTAATCATTTGTTCTGTTAACAAAAATTGGCGAAACTGTCCCCTTGGTGGGAACAAAAACGTCTTTCTTGACACCCAAGTATGTTATAGCTCTAAGTAGACCATTCGTCTTGTAATATTTAAAATTTTGCAACTGTTCCGTCACTTGAGAACAGTGGTGGGCGAGTGGTAATGGCCTCGACTTATGAGTTGTAGGTCACAGGATCAAACACAGTCAGACGCATTACTTTATGTAATTTATTTCATCACCACTGTTCTAAAAACGGTAAAGGAGGAAACCGGCATGTCCTAAAACCAAAAATTCGAAGACGTGTGCCATCTACTCGTACCAACCCGCACTGGGCCCGCGTGGTGGATTTCGGCCCATTCCCTCTCCTATAGAGGAGGGCTGAGTTCCAACAGTGGGAACATTATAAGGCCGACTAATCTATGCTATAACTGTCACTTTGACGAAAAGTTTGCTGCAACTGGATAAGCGGTTCTTGTTAATTATTTTTTTTATTTATTCAAGCTCTATTTTTGATTAATTTATTTGTTGCGCCAACGAAAATTGGCGGAACTGTCCCCTATAAAACTAGGTCAGCACTTTTACAAAATTATTCAATAAATCTACGGAGCAGCCTTTTTGGTGTAAGCGCGAAAGGAAGTTGAGTATGCAAAATATGGGGACCGCATTCTATGCGTAGTTTTGAATTCGGAAAAGCACGCAGATCAAGAAGATGAGAGATGTGGTGAAGGAGGTTTATTGGTCCATTTTTTACGCCCTACCCCCTTGTAAGATTCCTCTAATAGTAGTTTAACTGAAATTCTTCAATCCCTGGATTTAATCGTCATGTTTCATCATCATCATCATCATCAGCCTTTTTAATGTTCCCACTGTTGGAACTCAGGCCTCCTCTCTAGGAGAGGGAATGGGCCGTAATCCAACCACGCGGGCCCAGTGCGGGTTCATGTTCATCGTCATGTTTACAATCCAGGAATTTTAGGGGAGGTATTGCCAACCCTATGTTATTTACTTCCCCGAACATGATGTTGTGTGCCTCTACTATACTATCTATAATATTCCAACCTGTTTCCTCCTAGAGTTATGTACGTTGATTTTTAATTTGTAGTGTTAATTTGCCATCATTATTAGAATGAATTTTTTTTATGTTTTGGTTTGAAATTATTAGTGCATATTTAATTTTAACATCTTTCATCGAGTAATAATTATTCGTGCAATAAAATTTCCCTCGTGAAAGTGGTTGAAACAAAAATAGACATTCGTGTTTTAACACGTATGTCTATTTTTGTTTCAATCTATAAACGGGGTTATTTGTAAAACACTAACAACCTTGCAGAACTGTATTCCTAACATCATAAACAACCACTTATTTTCTAGTTTATCTTTTTAACCCAAAGATTAAAAAGAGAACAATCTGGTAGTAGTGTACAGTAAATAAATAACAGTACTTATCTGTTATTTATTTACTGTTCATGTTATATTCAAATAAAATGTAGTATCATTAAATTAAGTTACTTATAATTATAAAATACTATATGCTAATATTATAAACTAATAAATACTTGATAAATATCAAATAATTATCATTAAGAGAACATAAAATATAACAATTATGACGAAGACCGAACTAACGGTGCGAGGACTTCAAGCACTAGTTCCAAATTACACTTGAAGGAAAATTTACTTTCGGCTTAAAATAAGATATTATTAATAGGGTTTTCAATCTCGAATTTTCAGAAGCATTCTGGAGCTTAGATTCGTATCAGATTGATGTCAATTGACTTAAATAAAACTAGCGAAATGTAGGTGTATTTATAGGCACATCTTTGCCTAGCTAGAAACGGCAATACAAAAACACTACACAATTTTTCTTACATCTTTCTATTTACTGTGCGTGTATAGTCACACTGTTACTACTCTAATAAATATATATTATTTTTCCTTAAATAGTTCCTTCAAATCTTGATTGTTTCAGATGACGTCACAAGCTTGCAATGTCTCCGCCATTGGGCACACCCGTGATTTCGGAGTGTTGAATGAGGGTTCAAACAAATGTATCCATCCATTATCCAGGCAGTACTTTTTTTATTATTAACTATCTTTCCGCCCGCGGCTTCGCCCGCGTGGACTACAGTTTATATCGCGCGGGCAGAGACCCGTGCTCAGCAGTGGAATTATAGGTAGCCTATGTGTTATTCCAGTGTCTCTTCTACCTACCTACCGATCTAAATCCGTTCAGTAGTTTTTGCGTGAAAGCGTAACAGACAGACAGACAGAGTTACTTTCGCATTTATAATATTAGTAGGGATAAGTTCGCGCTCGAGGCGAAAGCGCCGTCGAGGCCGGCCTAGAAAGAGGTGGCGGGATGATTTGGACGCCTACCACAAGGACTGGTTCGAGACGGCGCAAGACAAGAAATTTTGGAAGGACTTGGGGGAGGCCTTTGCCCAGCAGTGGGACAGTAATGGCTAGTAAAAAAAAAAAAAATAAGTTCGCGCTTGACCACTATCTCACCTTATGCGAAGCGACGTTGTACTCGTAGTTGACGATGGAGCTTACAAAGATACCTTTTCACTCTAGATTTCAAGATCTTATACTTATAACAAACGTGTTGATATCATGATATAATCAATGTTCATTAATTATGAAACTAACGCCCGAATACTCAAACGTTACAAGGTTAAATCTAAATCCATAAACACCTATTGAAATTATATATTTGACATTTATAGTATCGCTATAAATGTCAATCTTTGAACACCGCTCAAAGTTGATTAAGCCCTGTAACTGATTCATGGAAATAATATTTGCCAATGACATCTTACAAACAAGCTCTCTAAACCAATGATACGGGAATAATTCAAATCATGAGCGTTCACATGATTTTCTAAAAAATTAAAATAAAAAACCTGGTATTGTAAAATCAAATCATCTCATACTTAATTAGCAATGTTCTCAAGAAAGGACTGTAATCAAGAGGCATAAATGATTAGGCTTGTTTGTGTGAGTATGACACTGAGGCACGTTTGAACGAATGTCATCATCCCTACGAAGTCGCTTCAAAGTCAAAAGTCGCATAGAAAGAAAAGAAAGAAAGAAAGAAAAAGTGTTTATTTGCGCCCAACATGACGCATATCCCAAAAATAAATAAATATAACAAAATACCAATATCCTACTTAAAACTATCAGCTAGATAGGATATGCGTCACATCAGCGCAAAACGGCCAGTACTCAACATAATGCTGGGGCTCGTGCAGGACAGAGCCACAGCGCTGATTTTCAGCACCAGCCGTTTTCGACGATGAGACGCCAACCGGCCAGCAAGGATTACAAAATTGACTTTAAGTAAACTATATTATAATTAATAAAAGATTCGATTCGATGGATTCATTTGAAAAGGTGAAACGCATCCATTCGGCTTTGTGCCTGATGATGTTCTAATATGCTTTCTATGTCATCATCTTTTAGATCTCGGCTTGAAAAAAAGTATAAGAGACAAAATACAGTGCAGAGTAATATCAATTTCATGTTTTATTGTAGCCTTGCAGTAAGTACCATTTTCCAGATCGTAAATGTTACTACATCGTGAAAAATTGCACTAAGCTTAAAAATAAGTAAACGCAAACAAACTCAGTCCAACTTCTCTCTTAAAAGTTTGCGTTAAAACTTATGCAGTCTAACCGTTTTTTCTGTGCTACAAAAATAAAATAACACACTACCTTCTGCTACATCCTTGACTACCAACTTCGTTAAAAAACAAAAGTAAATCATGACAACATGTTTCGCGCGAAAAAGGAACGCGTTCTAGAATTCCGCATTTGAATACTCGAAAAATTTAAAAAACGAACTCGCAACCTAGCGCTAACGTTGGCAGCACTGAATAGATACTCGTGTGCTTACGGCTCTAAAGGCTAGGCTGAAAGGCCTGAGACCCGAGCACGCATAAAAAAATGCAGCAGTTTTTGCTCGACTGCCGTGTAACGAACACTAGACTTTTTATATTTTTACTCTAAACCGTCTGTATAGTTTAGGATTCCCGAAAATGGAATAGGTTTGGTTGAGTTGTGTACGTTACATTTAAACTGTGTAAAAATAATAATACTTTAAAAATCTGGAATTCAATTTTATTTCTCCTGTCTTCTGCCCACCAAAATGTAGATTTTGAATTGTGGTAGGTACTCGTACCAACTCTTCAAGCATTTTATGCATTTAATAAAAAGGTAATCGAAAAAAATTCCACACAGGTGAATTATTTTCATAGATACGGAGAGACAGATGCCAAGTTAGATCAACAATATTATAGCCAACATGAACAGAGAGAGATAGAATATCCTGAAGTAAGTATGTCTAGACAACTAGCTGTTAATAGATTTTTACTATTTAAATTATGTTTTATTTTTTCTGAATCTTCTTAGTTCAAGATTTTATTAGTTCTAGTATGCTGTCATACATTTCAGTTTTAAACATTATCAACGGAAATGTGAGAAGGAGAATGATAAATTTTAGTTTTTATCCAGTAACCTAATTTTCGAAAAAATCATTTAGCCTATGCCCTAATCCAATTCAGGGTATGGTTGCCAAGTTTCATACAAACCTGTTCAGACGTCAAAGCAATGGTAACGCATGTGCAATAGCTCTAGCATAGCAGATTGGTACGATAAGATAGGAGACTCTTGACTTAAAGATCCAAGTGACTAGGTCATGAAAATCCAAAAATAAAAGTTAGGCCGCCTTCTTGTTTACCAACCTAATAACAAAAATAAAACACCAAAAACAAAAATAAGAACCACAAATTAACACTCTAACCGCTACTCGGTCTTTCTAACCCCTCACGCCTAACCGTCAACAGCACATGTCTTCATAACCCGTTCACAGCTTAGCAACACAATCACGTACATAGTAATTCGACTGCGAAAGAATGGACGAACAAATTGCTCGCACGATTGTCTGCGAGTACATACGAAATGAGCCAATGATATGAATTGTTGCTGGTGGACTTATGGACCACCGGGATCGTGATTGTCGCTTTTAGGGTTCTCCAGTGCATGCATCGTTGCAGAAATGTTTTGAAATCTCTTGATGAAGAAATCCCCTGCTACACGTGTTTTGATATCGTAGGGGGCTACTGGAGCCATGGAGTTTGCAAAAGTGAACCCCGAGGCCCTAGAACGAAGGCAAAGAAGGAACAGAAGTGGGTTTTAGTCAGTAAAAGTCTGACAAGCCCTCCCACTCCGCTTAAGGGCAGGTTTGATCAGATGTTTTACCGCCTAAAAATAATAACGTGTTTTGTTATCCCCTACCAAACGTGTTTTGACGTACTCATCAACCATTTTTTGAGAACATGTCAGTAACAGATATACGATAAAAATAACTATTTCTTCAAAAAAAACTAGGTACTAAGTTCTTGTATCTTGGGTAATTTTACAAACCTACACTCGAAACATATATCTGTAAGCCATACAAATATTTGATTCATGCAGGAATCGAACTCGCAATACGCATCACAGCAGCCAATCACTCAACCACTGCGCCAACCATAAAAAAATACACACACACACAAGGTGTAAGGGCCTGAGCACGGAACACAGAAAAATAGGGCCTGAGCCTCTTCGCAAAATTTAAGGGTTTGCTCTGAACAACCTTCCACAAGATTTTTTTCACGCTGTCCAGTCAAGTTTATAATTTTATTTTGTATGGAGAAGCCGATTTTTTTTTTCGTTTATCTTGTAGAAGGCTGTTCAGTTTTGTCTACTGAGTAGGTTCTTGCAACCTGTATAAAGTACAAAATATAAACGAAAATTAAAACAAAATGGTGTATTTATAAATTAATCAATACTAAGCTGCTCCCAGCGGCTTCGCCCGCGTGATAGCAGAAAATTATCCCATGGGAACATACTTCCGGGATAAAAAGTACCATATGTTCTATTCCAGGACATGATCTATCCGTGTACCAAGTTTCATCAAAATCGGTTTCGCCATTTAGGCGTGAAGACGTAGCAAACAAACAAAATCACTTTCGCTTTTATAATATCAGTAAGGATAAACTACACGTTGGTTCCTTCTATATTTACCACTGAGTATGCAACCTAGACATATAAAACGACTTCTCACCAAGTTATATTCTAAACTTATGAACCTGTTAAAGTGTTAAGTAGTGCAAATTAACTAAAGCGTATCAAATAAGTTCTCGATAAGGGGGATGAAGTCTGGAGCTCGTAACTTAGACTTTTATAAGATTTAAACAGAAAGTATGAAAGTTCACAGAAGCGTTTATTAGTAAAGTCTGACGCGAGTATTTTTTAAATTAGAAAATTATCTAATGTCTTCTCCCTTTCTAGGGTAGAATGGGAAGACGTGTCAATATCAAAAACGTTTATTTCAAATAGACCAATTACAGGCACTTTTGAATTGTCAAAATGTCGATCAGTCAAACAAACAAGTGAAGCTAAAATGCACGTTCCAAAGAGTAGATCTCTATGGAGAAGAACGTGTCAGACTTTTACTGACTAAAACCGCATCTGTGTCCTTCAGTAGCCCGTTGCGTTCTAAAACCACAGGTTTTTATTTCCATAAATTGAGTGTAATTTTGGGAAATAAACAAGCTGCGCTGTTTATGAATAATATTTATTGAGAATTTACTTCAATAATAACAAGACCTTTTCTAATAAGTCCTTTAAGTATTTGTACTGATTAAAAATTAATGGTATATATTTGAACACTAGAGAGGAGTGGTGACCGAGTGGTAACGGCTCCGACTTACGAGTTGTAGGTTGCGGGTTCAAACTGAGCCAGGCGCGTTTCTTTGTGAAATTTATTTCATCACCACTGCTCTCAAAACGGTGAAGGAAAACATCGTGAGAACACCGGCGTGTCTTAGAACTAAAAACTTCGAAGACATGTGACATCCAAAAATCCGCACTGGGCCCGCGAGGAGGTTTACGACCAATTCCCTTTCCTAGAGAGGAGGCCTGAGTCCCAACAGTAGGAACATTATAAGGCCGACAAAGCAAAAAACAAATATTTGAACACTGTCTTAACACACACACATTTCTTTTTATTATTCTTAAAAATTTAGGGACTTTTATAACGCACAGCGTATATCAGTCCCATCGTACCCTAAGACAATCATTGCCTACCAAACGAGATCAATGTATCAGGGCCATAAAGTCAAACAATTTTCTTGCATCATCGGAAGTCGGCTTACTTAATATTTGTGTGTATGTGCCTATATTGTTCTTGTTCAACTTCAAAACCCTGAACAACTTACTCCTATCAGCCTCATACTGAACACATTCCATTAACAAGTGATGCATATCTTCTATAACTCCACACGCCTTTTTTTTTTGTCGACGGGGAAAATCATCTTTGACAAAACCCGCTGAGATAGTGTCAGACTCTTACTGACTAAAAACCCCGCGCCGTTCCTTCTAGCCTTCATACCGGGGCACGAGCTCCCTTTCGGACAACCCTGTCCCCAGTAGGCTTCGACCCAGCTGGGCCCCTCCTGCTGCTGACAACTCCTTGAGGCGCGCGAGAACAGTGCGCGCCGTCGACGTCTTGGACTCGGTCCATTACCGGACGATCGTACAGCGAGCTACCCATGGCTCGCCGTCCGCGAGCCCGCGTCTACGGATCGGAATCGGAATCAAGAAATCGGGATCGGAATCCCGGCGACGGCGGTGAGGGCGCCGTTGCCTGATGCGGTCGGCCTCCTCCTTTGCAAGCATTACTGCTTCGCAGAAGGAGGCGACCGCCTGCCATTCCTCCTTGCTCCGGACCATGGCCTCGACCAGGGCCCGGCTCGAGAGGTCTCCGCCGCCGATCGCCCCCACGAGGGCACGGCGAAACTCCACACACCTCACAGTTGGGAGAGGTTAACTTTTTCATAATAACAAATTGTAAGCACCTTTTAGCAACATACGGAACCACGTCATAAAACATGAACCACTCTTGTGCAGTCTGCGCTGTATTGTTTCGCATGCGCTATTATTATTTAACCCTTTGATTTGTAGTTGTTTTCGTGGCGCTTGATAAATGCACTGTAATAATAATGCACGAATAACTCTCTCAATGCTTGAATCGTTTGAGTGAATTAAATTTCCGTATTGGTCAGTGCTGTTAACAACCTGGCTAGGTAAATAGATTTGTTTTATACAACTTTAGTTATGTATATGCACGAAACACGTGCCTTAGGTACTTTTACTCGTATGTAACAAATCTATACAAGGTGTAAGGGACAGCCCTCCGCCAACTATAAGGGCGTCTACTGAGCAAGCTCTTAAAGTTTGTGGATTATATTCCAAAACCAGTTTTCTATACATAAATACGACTAGGTACCTACTCAAAGGAGTCTTATCATTTTCTCAAAACTCAATCAATGTTCGCAAATTGGACTAAAAACATTGCATCGTTACGAACCCCTCGGCAAATCATTCCATTCAATCACTTGAAACGGAACAAAATATTTATTAAACATTAAATTCTAACTAACGAATCGAACCGCGCCGCACCGTCTAACCCGTAAATTTCGCGTTCGGCCCCAAAGACCGGAACTCTTAAAACTCCGTCGAAAACTTTCGACTCACTGAATATATTTTCTTCCACGCCTTATTAATAAAGACCGGGTGATTAGTAACTTTTGATTCCGACTTTCCGGAGCTCCGATGAGGAGCAATTATTCGACATATTGATTTATTGTTCTACCCTCGTAAAGTTTGAGACGAATCGTCCTTAGATTGGAAACATAGGGTTGATAAATATTGGCGGTGCAGTTGTCATCCTATTGAATATCAGAGGGTGATTGCAAACCAATGTCTCACCAAAGCGACCTTGCTAGTTTTAATCCATGTAGATAGCAATTGTAATTCATGATCTTCAACACCCTTTGTTGGAAGGCGCATTTTCCAACCACCGAACATGTTAGCGCGTGGTTTACATCTATGTTCCACAAACACAAACCAAGGTGAGCTTGGTTGGAAAGCTAGTTTGAAACCGTCTGGTCACCCCTTAAATCTAAATCTAATCTGATCTATCTATCTAGTTTATGCTTCTGAAAACAAGCACAATTAAAGGCAATGATAAAAAATAAAAATCGCACTAGTTTGACGTACAAACAACTAGAAGAATCAGTAAATAGCTATCGAGCGTATTCATAGATGATGCCTCATCATTTCCGCCGAAAGTTGTCAATTATGGTACATGTGCTTCTTTCAGAAGTTGCCTGATCCACCGGCCCCATGTAACCGAAGTATCTGTATTCTATAAAACCAAATTTTTTTTTAAATTCGATACTGTTTGATAGGATCGCTTTTGTGAAACTATAAAAAAAAATTCAGCAAATGCTCTGTTTCCTATAAGTATGCAGATTTGCTTTAAAAATTTTCCTGCTAGCACAAGGTTTGTTTTAAAATATCGCCGCATTTTCGCATCCACTCGATCCCCGTATGTTTCGTTAGTTAGAAAGTTTCCCATCGACCCTCAGAGACGGTGATTTCGCTCGTATAAAATATTGGTAGACGCTTTAATAACTTTCCTTGCTGATATGGAGTTCGCTATCAGTTCCCGTGATATGGCACGTTTTGCCCGCGGCTTCAGATACTTTTTTGAGTGTCTCGATATTTTGTCACACTTAGTTATTATCGTTACATTTGTTTTGGCGGGGAAGGAAAGTTTAAGCGATATCTCGATGTCTCTTGGGGCCAAGTGAAGCTCAAGTACAAAACAATACTAAATTACATTGAAAATCTATTTAATGGATACGAGGGTATAGAAATAGTAGATTGTATCAAAAATAATTATGTAACTTGTTTTTTTGTTTTAAGAAATATTTATTATTATTTTCTGGCAGTAGTTTGAACAGCGTGATAGATAAAACAAATATTCTGAGGGAACACTACTCTCAGATTAAAAAAAAAATCCTTTATCCTATTCTGTGATGTAGTCTAGGTACTCAAGTGCTAATTTTCATGCTTACAAATTAATTTTAACCGTTTTTAGTGTGAATGAGTAAGAAACATATACACACATAAATAAACTTTCACATTTATCATTATTATTGTGATATATTTTTTCTTGATGATTTTGATTTCGTTTGATTATACTTATATTGATTTAATTATGATGTTATGCTGACTTACTTATATAATTGTATTACAATAATTACTTATAATTCAATTCTTGTTTTATTTTGCTTAAAATTATATTTGCAAGATTTAAACATGGACTAGAATGTGAAGTTAAAGAAACATTATGTTATTAGTTATAGTCTCTAGAAAAGAATCTCTCTGAAGAATGAGAAGATGTCATCAGTCCTCTCAATAACAATATGTAACGAGTGTCATAAACTCCAAAATGGCTGAACAAGATCTATCATTTGTAACACGTAGTATACTTTGAGATATAATTTTATTGCTCTAAATCACATTAATTAATAATCCACAAGTTGGCATCGATTAGCATATCGATCCCAACACTCATTCATTCGTTCAAAATGTCAATGTCAAAGTGTTAAGCAGCTCAGTTGGTCGACGATCGCCGAGCGTGTAATAGTGTAAGTGATATTTCTGTTATTTCTTTGTAAATATACTGATTATAATCTGTTTTATGTTTGATTTTTGCCCTTTTCCCTTCTGAGTCTTACATCTCAGAAGTGGGATCGGTGTGAAAACGAATAGTTTTTGCATAAATAACCTACGCGCCATAATAGTGAGAACAACGGCGCGGCCATTTTGATCATACCCGTTCGTTAAATATTGTCAAAATATAGTGTAACACTAAACAATATATCCAATTGAATGTAGTTTATTAACTTTCGAGCAAGGATCAGATGGATGCGAATAGATTTAATTTAATTTGATTGTAAAAAAAAAAAAAAACCATCACTACAAAAACGGGTTGTAAGCCCATTATTTTGTCAAAATATGAACTCAAATCAACAAAGTACTGGGCCATGATTCTCTAAAACCGTTAATTTCAAATTGTGACAAAGGATTATTTGGATGCAATTGGATTTAACTTTAGTTAAAAGCCTAGAAATCCGCCATTTTGAAAATAACAAATATATAAGTATTGCTAGTTTATTTTATCGAAATATGAACTCAATTTAACAAAGCACAGGCCCCTGAATACCATAGAACTGTCAATTTAGAATTATAGCTATGGATTTTGCGGATGAAATCGGATTTCATTCAATATTATTTAGACCCACCATCATTTACTTTATTTTTTTTCAAACATTAGTATTCATGTAAAATAGTGAAATTAATTGAACAGATTATAATAAGACCTTGCCTCCATATCTATTTGGATACTTTTACTTGTTATATTAATTAGCCGTTTAGTGCCTATCTAATTGAAAGATTTTAGCAATACGGGTAAATTTAGTTACTTATTCATTGATCAAAACCTAAAATCAAAACCTGTAAGTTTCAGACAATGAGTGACAAATGTGGAGCGAATACGAATAGACCAAAGAGGTTGACTACACCGTGCCCCAACTCGGACCACGAGATGCGAAGTAGTCGAGTATCGCGCAGCCGCACCAGGCACGGTAGCAAGCGTAGCCGCAGCCGCAGCCGTTGTTGCAGCCGAAATACCCATCGTCATTCTCGATGCCGAGAGACTCGCAGTCGAAGTCGCAACTCCCGTCGTGATAGGCCTCATCGTGGAGGTCACCGCACGCCAGATCGCAGATTGCGTGACTCGGAACGAGAACTGTCGGAAGCCAGGAAGCGGCTGAGGTTATTAGAAGACCAGGTTCACCGCCGTCAAGCGTCGGGTGATTTACGTCGGAGTCCTTCAAAGGGCAAGCGAGGTACGTCAGAATTGCATGTTCGTTCGGATTCCTCTCATCCAAAAGTGGACGAAGAACCTAGCTCTAAGAAACCTAGATTAGAACCTTCAGAATTCTTTGAAGAATTCCTAAATGCTTTGAAAGGTAGGTCAGGGGATCGTGAGTTCCTTTCTAGCCTCAATAATGTCGTGCCAGAGTATGATCCACTATCCAAGGAACAAACCATTAATGCATGGCTCGACAAGATTGAGGAATGCGCCGAGATCTATGGCTGGAATGAAAAACAGACAATTCACTATGCTCTGCCTAAACTTACTGGTCATGCCCGTACATGGTATCAGGGATTGCCTTCTATTAAGCATACGTGGAGCGAATGGAGAGTCATGCTTAAAGAATCCTTCCCAGCAACCGAGAATTACGCGGATTTACTCATGGAAATGCTTAATAGAAGAGTACGACCCGGGGAGTCCTTAGAAATTTATTATTTTGCAAAAATAAACCTTCTCAACCGTTGTAAGATTTTCGATAAACAAGCAGTGGACTGCTTGGTTCACGGGATCGAGGATAGGGGTGTTCGAGTAGGGGCCCAGGCGGCTAAATTTGAAAAACCGGAAGAAATACATCAATTTTTCAAGACTATTAATTCATGAATCCCCAAGCGACACCCGGTGGCCGCGCATCTATTGTCTTACTATTGTGTCTCTAATTGACGGTATCTGAAGGGTTAAGCCCTTTTCTCGAGAACAGTCTGATTCAAAAGGACGCAATAGTCGTGACACTCGCTTATCGAGTAACACCAACAATTCCTCTGGTGACAGTGCACCGAACAGAAACAATCAAAGGGTAAAAACTATGACTTGTTTTAACTGTCGGGAGGTAGGACACCCCAGTTTTAAGTGCCCTAAACCAATTATAAAATGTACGAAGTGCAACCTTATCGGCCACATGTCTTCTAATTGTACGAATAAAATTAAGGAGCAGCAATTAAGTGAGAAAGACAAAAGTGTCCTTAAGGTTTCACTTCAAAACGATTCTAGTAACAAGTATAAATTAATCATAAAGGTCAACGGGAATCCTATAGATTGCTTGGTAGATTTAGGTAGCGAAGCGACAGTAATGCGTGAAAGTGACGCTAAAAAAATAGGTTTGCAATGGGAATATGTTAACGGTCCATTCTTAAGGGGCCTAGGAAATATTCCATATTTACCTAGAGGCCGCACTAAAGTAGATATTGAAGTTCAAGGTATTATAGAAAAGGATATTGAGGTATTTATAGTAGATGACACATTGATTAGCTATAGCATCTTACTCGGACATAGTTTTACTGAACGGCCAAATTTACAAATCATTAAGACAAATACGGACCTAAGATTCGAACGGGTAACAGTGACACCGATTAAACTATTTCTTTTGTCCAAAGAAGAAACAGAAATAGGTATTGGCCAAATGAAGTGTATCCCTGTCAAATCTCTTAATAATCTGAGTGGAAACATTTATGTAGATGGTACAGTTAGGGGCAGTATTGGCAACGAATATTATCTTTTGCCAGGGGAGTACCACATAGTTAACGGCACTTGCTCATTGCTACTACAGAATGTAGGTGGTAAACCTGTAGTGATCACAAAAGATACACTCATCACTAGAGCACGCTACCTTGGGTCTGATATGTCTATTTGTAGAGTTTCCACGGACGAAGGTAGTTCTCTTGAAAACGTGACCATTAAATATGGCCAGCAGTTAACTGATACACAAATTAAACAATGTACCGATTTAATAACCAAGTATAAAGCTTGCTTTTCCAATGGTATGCATGATTTGGGATTTACAACGGTCACAGAGATGGAAATATGTCTTAAAGACATGACCCCTGTCGTGTATAGACCCTATCGCTTACCATACTCTGAGCGAAAATTAGTTCGAGACATGGTGAGTGAGATGATGGCTCATGGCATCATTCGTGAATCAAGCTCTCCGTATGCCAGCCCGATTGTGCTGGTACAGAAGAAGTCTGGAGAAAAACGTCTTTGTGTCGACTATAGGGCCCTAAATAGTCGCACCAAACGAGACCACTATCCGCTACCTCGGATAGAGGATTTACTAGACCAATTAACAGGACAATCATTGTTTACGTCTTTAGATTTGGCTTCAGGATATCATCAGATACCTATAGCTGAGTCGTCTCGTGAGAAAACGGCATTCGTTACACCTGATGGGCAGTACGAGTACACCCGTATGCCTTTTGGGTTGGCGAATGCTCCTGCAGTTTTTCAACGCACGATTCATAAAATCCTAAGTCAATGCAAGATTAGTTACGTCATTATATATATGGATGACATCTTAATCCCCTCCAAAAATTTTGAAGAGGGTTTGATACGACTTGAAGAAGTTTTAGACCTCCTTAAACAAGCCGGGCTTACTCTAAAAATAGAAAAGTGTAGTTTTTTTCAGGAACAAATAGAGTTCCTTGGCTTTCAAATAGATAGAAACGGTGTTAGGCCAGGGATTCAAAAGGTTGAGGCTGTTGCTAAATTACCTGAACCACGTAATCAGCACGAAGTTAGGCGGTTTATTGGACTAGCCAGTTTCTTTAGGCGGTTTGTCAAGGGATTTGCGATGATAGCGAGACCTTTGACAAATCTCCTGAGGAAGGATGTACAGTGGAAATGGGAAAAGGCGGAGTCTGATGCCCTTGAAACCCTTAAAAGATGTTTAATTAACAGACCAGTACTAGCTCTTTATAACCATAGCGCACAAACGCAGGTACACACTGACGCCAGCAAATTTGGCGTAGCTGGGATATTACTCCAAAGAACTGGAGATGACCCTTGGCGCCCAGTAGCGTACTTCAGTCGACAGACCACCATAGACGAAATGAAACTCCATTCGTTCGAACTGGAGACGTTGGCTGTCGTTAGTACACTTAATAAGTTCCGTATTTATCTCATCGGAATCAAGTTTACTATTGTCACGGACTGCAACGCTCTGCGCTCTACATTCACAAAGAGAGACTTAGTTCCTCGGATATCTAGGTGGTGGATCCAATTCTTGGAGTTTGACTGCAGTATTGAATATCGACCAGGAGAAAGAATGTCCCATGTAGACGCTCTCAGCAGAGGTCCTATAGAAGGAGAATGTGCTGAAACCGTACATACACTTGATATTCTGTCGGTGGGATCCGAAGATTGGATCGCTACAGTACAGTCTTCTGATGAGGAAGTAAGACGAATTAAGGATATCCTAGAGGATCCTGAAACCCCGAAGATTGCGGGTGTTTATAAGGAATACAAGATCAAAAATGGTCGGGTATTCCGTATCCTCAGTGATGGTACATTAAGATGGTTGGTACCTCGTGGAGTTCGATGGCAAGTGCTCAAGACAAATCATGATGACATTGGGCATTTTGGATTCGATAAAACCTTGCAAAGAGTGAGGTCGCTCTTTTGGTTCCCCAAAATGCGTAAATTCATTAAAAAATATGTCAGCGCGTGCCTTGAGTGTGCCCACCACAAACTCCCGTCAGGAGCTAAAGAAGGGTTTCTCCATCCAATACCCAAAATCGAGATCCCATTTCACACACTACACGCGGATCATCTTGGTCCCTTCCCACGAAGCAAACGACGTAATGCTTATATATTAGTCATTGTTGATGCATATACCAAGTACGTGAGCTTGACCCCCGTCAAGAGTACAAAAACTAAAGAGACTATTAAAGCATTCAAAAATCTCTTTAGTTATTTTGGTAGTCCCACACGTATTATTACGGATAGAGGCACTAGCTTCACCAGTAAAAAGTTCAAGTCATTTGTTAATTCAATCGGAACTAAACATATCCTGAACTCTGTGGCTACTCCCCGGGCAAATGGCCAAGTCGAGCGGTACAACCGCACGATTTTGGCCGCTTTAGGATCCATGGCTCATGGAAAGGGCAATAATACCTGGGACGAACTGTTGCCCGATGTACAACTTGGTATCAATACCACTATACACGAGGTCACTAAGAAAACTCCGACCGAACTACTTTTAGGTAGGAAAGTCAGTAACCCAGCACAAGGTTTGCTTAATGAGATAGTCGATGATATAGGTGAAGGTACGAGTAGCGAGACTTTAGATGATATTCGTTCTGAGGTAGGTGAACGTATAAGGAAGAATCAACAAATCAATAAGAGTAGGTATGATAAACGTAGGAAGGATAGTAGGAAATATAAGGAAGGCGATCTAGTGCGTATAGTAAGAGCAGTCGTGACTGGCCCTGGTCAATCCAAAAAGCTAGAGCCAAAATGCCAAGGGCCTTATAGGATTAAAAGGGTTTTACCAAACGATCGCTATTTAGTAGAGGATACTCCGTTGACCAGAAAGGGTCAACGTTATGAAAATGTCATGTCAGTGGACAAAATATTTCCATGGTTGAGCTTTGGTGAAACTGCTTGTCATTCACACGAAAGTAGCGAATGTAGTGATAGTGAAAGTACTGATTGAATAAATAAAACAATAGCGAAATAATAATCAATTATGTAATGTTATAAATAAAGGTATATAAATTATGTATGTGATTAGAAGTGAATGTAAAAACAATATTTACCATGTAATCAAACGTTATAACAGTAAAAACATGACATATAATAACTTAAATCATACAAATTATTAAAACAATTGAAAGTGCAAATGATTACGAGTATTTATGTTATTTAATAGCGAATTATAATTAATGAGCGAGAAATACATTAGGTGAACTTACCAAGTGACAAGCGAGGATATCACGTAGCGGGCATGAGAGGCATATGAACTTGCCGCCCAGGAGTTGTTGCGTGGCATCGCAGTGGTTGCGTGGTGAAGGTGAAGGAAGTAGCTCTCGCCCCGCACCACTATAGATAAGTATCTCGGATGTCACGTAGCGGGCATGAGAGGCATATGAACTTGCCGCCCAGGAGTTGTTGCGTGGCATCGCAGTGGTTGCGTGGCGAAGGTGAAGGAAGTAGCTCTCGCCCCGCACCACTATAGATAAGTACCTCGGATGTCACGTAGCGGGCATGAGAGGCATATGAACTTGCCGCCCAGGAGTTGTTGCGTGGCATCGCAGTGGTTGCGTGGTGAAGGTGAAGGAAGTAGCTCTCGCCCCGCACCACTATAGATAAGTACCTCGGATGTCACGTAGCGGGCATGAGAGGCATATGAACTTGCCGCCCAGGAGTTGTTGCGTGGCATCGCAGTGGCAGCGGGTTGACAGTGAAGGAAGTAGCTCTCACCCCGCACCACTATAGTAGTATTAGAATGTGTTGTGTAGCGGGCATGAGAGGCAAGCATTGTGCCGCCCAGGAGTTGTTGCACAGCATCATAATAGCGGTTAGTTGTATAACTAGATCTTGGATTTCAGTTACAGAGTTTATGTATTTTTCTAATAGTATATATCTATGTCAATTTAACGTGAGGACACGTTATGCGAAGGATGGCCGATTGTAACACGTAGTATACTTTGAGATATAATTTTATTGCTCTAAATCACATTAATTAATAATCCACAAGTTGGCATCGATTAGCATATCGATCCCAACACTCATTCATTCGTTCAAAATGTCAATGTCAAAGTGTTAAGCAGCTCAGTTGGTCGACGATCGCCGAGCGTGTAATAGTGTAAGTGATATTTCTGTTATTTCTTTGTAAATATACTGATTATAATCTGTTTTATGTTTGATTTTTGCCCTTTTCCCTTCTGAGTCTTACACATTTGTAGTATGTCACCTATTTTAGAGGATGTTACTTGTTTAAACTTAAAAATTACGAGCATATCTCTTATACCTTGTTAAGGACGTCCCATCCTAGCTAACGTCAAACATATCGTTATTAAAATCAACCTTTATACTCAAGTCACTTCAAAAAAACAAACAATGGGTGTCTAAAACCCCGTGCCCTCAGACCCAAGGAATTGTTAAGAACAATGCAACATTCACATTATCTATTCAAGACATCACAGATCAAGTCGACCCACAAAAAGGAGCAAGGAGATACAAAATATTAATATTTTTCAACAAGGCAACAATGCGAGCCGTGAAATGATAGCGACTGGAGTACAAAATAGAATTTTTTGCTCTTTAGAGCGGAAAGATGCATTAAAATATGCATTTTTTTTAGATGCCTGACTATAAATGATTTATTATTATCTCTGTGTTTGTCATATCATTTACATGTTAGAATACTAATTTAAAAAAAAAAATCTTGAGTTAACGTTACAAGTATTTACATAAAAATAAATCACCTAACTATAAATAACAACTAGCTGCTGCCAGTGGTTTCGCCTACGTAGGAATGGTTTATCCCAAAAGATCTTTTGTTCTGGGGTATGATCTACCCGTGTGTCAAATTTCATCCCAATCCGTTAAGCTGTTATACATACAGCTTTTGTCTTGGTTTTGTTAGTGCGATAGAGGTCAATTTTTTTTTGTATCTAAATCATAATTCAAACGGATATGTTTTTAAGATTCCTTCTCAACACAAAGTAACTAAGTTGCATGGAGCCTAACTACAACAACATTTTTTGTCGAAATACATGCGGAAATGAAAAATAAAGTTGAATATGTTGCCTCCATCGACGCAAGGTGCAAGTGTCAGGTGAAGGAAGTGTAGCTAAATGCTTATCGGGACTGAACTAACCTGTCAATGCTGGGGCGTTCGCAATCTCGGGAGAGGGACTATTATGTTTTTTTTTCCAAAAAATTTGTAACAATATTTTTAACGTGCCGATAAAAATATAATATTTAACTAATCATATAATTTACAGATCAATCGCAAGTCACTATTGAAATTTACTGAGTCTGCCTAGGTTCGTATATGCCCACAATATACTTACTAAATATTTTTGTTTGTTTTCTTTTTATGGTATTCACTTTATTCATTTCATCATCATCATTTCAGCCGAAAGACGTCCACTGTTGGACATAGACCTCCCCCAAGTGTCGCCACAATGAATGGTTCTGTGCGTCTCGCATCCATCCAATTCCCGCAACCCTTACCAGGCCATCGGTATACCTTGTAACAGACCTTCCAATGCTACTTCTTCCGGTACGTGTATTCACTGTTTATTTAAGTACTAGCTGATCCCAGCAGCTTCGCCCGCATGATAGCAGAAAATTATCCCAAGGGAACATATTTCCGGGATAAAATGTATCCTATGTCCTATTCCAGGACATGGTCTATCCGTGCACCAAGTTTCATCAAAATCGGTTTTGCCATTTAGGCGTGAAGACGTAACAAACAAACAAACTCACTTTCGCTTTTATAATTTTAGTAAGGATATATTATAACGGGTTCACTCTATCCTAATAACGTGCAATAAGGAGTTTCAGTTTTTAATAATGCTTCTGGTTATTTACAACCTTGACCTGCTTTCAGATTTTCCATTTAAGGCTACATTAGCCCTTTCCTTAAATTCTCCGAATACACAATTTATTACAATTTAACCTCACAATACGGCTATATTTGATATAAAAATATTAATCTCCGCGTCCCCGCTCCCCAGTGGCGACAACTAAAATATGATTTGAGTCCAAAGCGAATACAAAATGAGAGACAAAATTGGAGTTTTCTCTTCTCGGCTAAGAATAGAATAAAACCGAGCAATAGCAGTTTTACTTTAATATTTCTTCTTGGGCGTGTAAGACGCTTTTTTAGCTTTGATACTATTTTTATTTGATGCTAGATATATTGCTGTTTATAAATAAAACCTGTGCTAGTTAGTTTGAATCGTACTAGAAGTATTAGATTCCGGCAATGTTATAAAAATAATCGTAATCGTATCGTAGTAGTTGTTAATCTTATATTGTACCGTTAATGTTATGTTATATGTTGTTTATGTTGTAATATGCTGGTAACTTTTAGCTCCCATTGTAACATAATATGTTACAAAAAGTGCATAAAAATAAACATACATATTCGTATATTATACGAATATGTATGTTTATTTTTATGCACTTATTAAAAATAAAATCAGTACCTGGTACATCTGATAAAATAATATACAAGAATTTTACAAATATCTTAACTTAGAGGTTAGAGATGAATAAATTAGAAAAAGAATTTTTACAGTACTTTGAAATTCACTACCGTCATATGACCAAAAACAGTGTTTTATTGCAGAATATATAGATAGATAGAACAGATAGACTCGTATATTTGTTTAAAAACTATCTCTTTTTCTTATCAATCTATTTTCATAGTATTTTATTTTTGCGCTCTCTGACTGGTTGTATATTTTTATGTTTCATGCGAATAGCTTTTTATCTTATTTATAAACTATCTATAGCCATTATGAGTTACAACTATACAGTAGATATTAAACAACAAAAAAAAAACTGGTTTTCATCTCAAACTAAATTTTACATTTAATAAAAAACTTAAGTATAATAAATAAAATTGCGATATTTAAAACGAATAAACAAAACTACAATACAAATTATTGTCATAATTACGCACACGCAACAGATAACCGCAAAACCCATACCGCTCAATATAAACACAAATAATAGACCAACCAAAACAACAGCAGCGGAAAAACAACAAAAAAGCACACCTATACGTATGTATATAGCCGTGACAAATTGTCGCAACCAGTTCACTAATTACCTGTGTCGTTTCGACCCGCCCCGCCAGCTGAAGGGTTAAGCCTACCTATTTTTTATACGGCTTTTTTACTCATTCTCTTTGATTTTTATTCGCATCGCGATTAAATTTTTAAATCGCTTATTTTTTATGCATTTATCGGAATCGTAAATTTGGTGTTATTTGAAATATAACCAAACGATAAATATGTGGAGTAATGACCCCGTTCGTTTTATTGAAATAAAAAACGCCCACACAGGTTATTCTTATATTTAGGATCCAGTAAAAACATATATTTAGATCATACTCACTCCTTTAATACTTCTTCATAATATCTTTATAAGATAACACTACTATAAAAATTACATCCTTGCTTAAGAATTTTCAAAACCAAACTGTCATATATGAAATTTTCCTACAAGCCTTTTGCCTTCATAATTTGATTTCAAACTAAGAACATCTTTTTAAGTACCATAAACTTTAAGCTGCCAGTAATTCATAGACATTAAAATTCATCTATCAACAGTTCGTCCATAACAGGAAATGTTCTATTATGGACAAACGATAAGAAACCTAATACATATGTAAATCATAGATATAACATTTTTATTAAAAACTTGAAATAAGAAAACGGAAGGAAAAATTAAAATTCTTGTCAATTCCCTGTTTTATTTCAAAATCCCACCTAATTTACTATAATTTAAAATCATCTTCTCACATAATTTTGATTTATATACCACCAAAAACTTCAAGCATCGCTGAACTGACGTGAAACATAACTGTCATCCGAAACTAATAATTTAATCTCTTTTAACACGGTGCAGGAGCAATAATTTCTCAACTCTATGGACATCAACGTAGTCTTAGACTACGTTGACAGTAAATTTAAATTTGGAAAATAATCAACACGGAAATAACATGATTTGTTATGACCGCCTCATTATAAATATGTGACAGGTTATAATGACTTTGGGGAAGATAAAAAGTTATGAAATGAGAGCATATTCACGATTCTTTGCATCCTTTTAGTCATAATCGTAGTATTGCATTATACAACACAAAGTGATGATTATATTTGGAGAAGTTATTGTAAAATGAATGCTATTTTTTTCAATGTTTAGGACCAGAAAGTAGGGTCATGCCTATAAAAATCTATTTGGTCTAACATTGGGATTACAATTTTGCGGAACGTCACACGCACACCTAAGTAAAAATTAATGTTCAGGAGTACGTCCTCAACATAGTCTTCTCAACATAGTCTTGTTTTATTCCATAACAGAATTAGTTAACAAAAGATCTTATCAATACAGCAGACGCTATAACCCGAAATAATTTACACGTAGATAGGAACTAAAAACCTCATAAAAGCTATTCATGTACACAATTATGGCAACAAAAAAGAAGAGTATCAACAGTGAAGACTGTTTTAAAATAGATGAAAAAACTAATGGGCGGTGCTGACGGTTCCGACGGGGCGATCCTATGAATTATGTCCCATAAGCGATGGGTAATAGCCTGTTTGTACTCGTAGCATCCTTGTCTTGATCTATATTGTGTGGTGTATTGTGTTGTGTGGGATGCATGATTCGTGTATGCAGGTATTAATAGTTCGTGGTACAGAGTGGTTCAGGAAATTAACGTTTTGAGTTAGTACTGTAGAGTTATGCGATGGGCAATTGTTTGTTTTATTTGACACTTGGGGTTTAACGTTTGAGATACCTTGGTGGGGTTTATAATTGGAGATTTTATTTTGGAATACCATTCTTTGGAACAAACAATGCATTTTTAAAGTATGTAATAATAATATTCCACAACTTTCACTCAACGCTATCTAGTTCTAAACTAAGCAGAGCTTGTGGTATGAATACTAGACAACTGGTAAACATACAATACATTTCTAAATATATACATATTATAGATAAATTACACCAAGACACAGAACAAATGATCGAGCTCATCACACAAACATTTGTTTTGGGTGGGAATTGAATCTACAACTTCTGGCATAGCAGTCAGGGTCACTAACCACTATACCAATAGGTCAGTCGAGATATGGTAAGGGTGTAGGTAAGCATTGAGCGTTGGTAGAAATGTAGAAACGTAGATTAGATCAAAGAAGATAATGATCTTTCATTTCTAAAATACCTTATACATAGGTATCTCATATTGAGTGTTTAAGTGCGAAAAACCAAAGTCCTACTTAAAAAAGTGTTCAACAAGATTGTTAGTTGAAGTTGAACTGTCTAGGAACAGCATTTTAAGTTTCAAACTACTTAAAAAATACGCACCTATCCTAAAATATAAAGGAGAGTGTCTATCAGCTATACAAAATATGCCTTAAATAGACACTAATAAAATGTACCCTAAATTGTATTTCAAATCGTAGAAAACTTATCAAAATACAAAATAGATGCTAATTTTCATAGTTTTTTCACTAATGGGATCAAAGTCAGTATCAAAAAATCCAATACGTTGTTGAAGCGTTCAATCTACGAGTAAGTCCACGTTTGAAAATGAGTATCATATGAAGAAAATTGTGTAAATCGAAATCCCTATACATGTCCACAGACGTTGTTATAATAAAAAGCAATACTTAATTAAATGAAGTCGCAAACGCCAAAAATATAAAATCAAGTGATTCCAAATAATAAATGTATCAATTTCATATTTCCAGTCAGACAAAGAACATGTGATTCATACAGCCTACGTAGGTTTTCTCTTTTAAAAACAATTTATATTATTGTGTATTATTATTGTGTATTATTATTGTGTATTATTATTGTGTATTATTTAAATGAGATTTACGATACTCTTAGGTGGAACTCTGTACTCGTATATTAAATTAATTTGAGCACTAATTCTATTAAACTGTGTCTATTAAATTGAGAAATATTTGACTGAATTGTCATTTAAAATAAAAGCAGACAGATATCAATTAAAAAAATACAATTAAGTTTTTTTTTTTTTTGTAAGAGGATGCCCATCAAATATATTTCAGGTACATACCTAATAGGCGTTCTCCTTTCAAAATCAAATAGACAAACTAACTTCAAAGAAACTTGTGGCTACAACGCCCCAGTTACAAATTGTAATACAAAATGCCCCGGGGCGGACCACTATTGTGTGTACGTTACCTTACAATATTGAATTTCTGTATTGTTCATGTTATGAGAGTTGCATTGTTTAAATAGCCAAACATTGTACTAATGTACAAAAGAAATTACAGTCGGAAAATTAATTCATGAATCCCCAAGCGACACCTGGTGGCCGCGCATCTATTGTCTTACTATTGTGTTTCTAATTGACGGTATCTGAAGGGTTAAAAATATTTTTTGTATTCGCTACTGACGATTTGGCCACAATAAAAATATATTTGGACACAGTGTCCGAATTGACACATTTTTGTTTCACACTCTTTAGTACAGTCAGATAAAAGTTTTAAAATATTATTTTTGGGGAAAAAATCCAAAACTATTTTAAGCTGGATTTCAGGCATCAACTTTGGGTAATAAACTTAATATTAGATTTTAAGACTTTTTTGTCCATCTGACTGTACATACAGGCTTATTTGCAAAATACTAACAAGACACTTTGCAAGACTGTATTACTAACATCTTAAATAATAGCTTTTGTTCTTTGACTTTTTACAAAACATAATACATTTACCAAAAACAAATTTTCAAGATTTCGTTGTTCTATCTAGCACATTTTAATTCTGTATTTTTCTACGTACCTACCTACGTCTGAATTTAGTGACGCACTGCCGCTTGATTTCCGCTCCTCTTCCCTTGGCTTCGTAATATTTAGAACATTCAATTTAAATATTTTTATTTTTGTATGAAAATCTGATGAACTAAAGTATGATACATTTTTAAAAGTCACGGAACAAAAGTTGTTGTCAGTAAAATAGTCCTGAGAGATTACCAGTGTTTTACAAATAACCCTGTATAGCTTCAATAAAGATGGTGTCCGATTTATCAGTGAAAAAATATTGAAAGTAAAATGTTTGAATCGGACATTGTCCGAATATATTGTGTCCGAATGGTCAATTACTTGTATTTGCTTATGAGCAATCGTGGTACAAACAGCGGTTGCCCAGTGGTACACCTAAGGAAAATGTCCAGCAATAGACGTGTTTCTTATGAAATGATGATGATGATGATAACTCTATAAAAATGTGTTCGATCAACTAGGTATCAAGCAAATTTCTTCATATCACAGAGCAAAAACCTCATAGAGAGCTGAAATTTTTAATCTATATATATAAAAATCAATGCCACTTTTCGTTGTTATTCGTTGTTATTTTTTAACTCAAGAACGGGCTCACCTATCCAAACCAAATTTTTAGGCTTTGTTCGGACTATTTAGTAGATGGTTTATGTGAAGTTTGGTAGGGTAGAGTAGGGTATAGTAGGGTAGAGTATGGTAGAGTAGTGTAGAGTAGAGTAGTGCAGAGTAGAGTAGTGTAGAGTAGTGTAGAGTAGTGTAGAGTAGAGTAGGGTAGAGTAGGGTAGAGTAGGGTAGAGTAGGTTAGAGTAGGGTTGAGTAGGTTAGAGTAGGGTTGAGTAGGGTAGAGTAGGGTACAGTAGGAAAGAGCGGGAGCGAAGCCGTGCGGGCAAAAGCTAGTATATGTATATTTTTTTTTAGTATATTCCACTACTATCACACAACGCCGTCTAGTCCCAAGCTAAGCAGAGCTTGTGTTATGGGTACTAGACAACTGATAAATATACTGATATATTTCTAAATACATACATTTTATAGATAAATTACACCCAGACACAGAACAAATGATTATGCTCATCACACAAACATTTGTCCTGGGTGGGAATTGACCCCACGACACTCGGCATATCAATCAGGATCACTAACCACTAGACCAACAGGCCAGTCAAAAAAAAATAGTCTAACACAGTTCTAAGAAACTAAATTACGTGCGAAACGACCTGACAGTTCTAGAAATACCTATTCTAGTTCTCAGAAGCTACTAAGGGCGTTATCACACTAGCGGTTTGCGAGCGGCTGAGGGTCGGGGCGGACGCGCAGCGAATGCGTTGCGAACACGCCTCGGCTGGACAGCGAAGGCGTCGCGGACGCGTGGCAAATTCGCAAAATTTTGAACGCGTGTTTGTAGCAGGGTAACGACGTACAATACACTCAGTAACAAAACGGATTCCGACGAAGAGACACTGCTGCTCGCTTTGTAACTTCGTTGTATGTTGCGGACCCGCAACGAGATCTGCATCTCGTTGCGCGTCCGCAACATATTCGCTGCGCATTCGCGGCGTGATTGTTGCACGCCCGTAACGTATTCGTTGCGCACCCGCACCGCTTTGAGGACGCTCGCAATTCGCTAGTATGATAAGGCCCTAATATCAGGATTCCAATAAGACAAAATACAATCGATCGATGACAGTGACCAACAACGATATGTGTGAACGCTGTTTCAATTCTCGGAATATCACAACAGTGAGAAATACTTTATTATCACTGTAACAAAGAGACTGATATGAATTGTTGAAAATAGTATCTAACTTTCAACAATTCGTTGAAAATAGGTCATCGGTCCACCTTGTAGGAGGCCTTTCAACGCTGCGACTCGTACGCGGTCGCCACTCCAGAACCTTTCGATCCCAATGGCAATCTGTTCTGCGAGCAATGTGCCCTGCCCATTGCCACTTAAGTTTGGTGATTCTTCGTGCTAAGTTGGCAACCTTGGTTCTCCTGCGGATATCTTCGTTGCTGGTGAAGGTTGCGGGAATCGAAAGCGGAATTGCGTACCTAAAAGCGGTAACGTAGGAGCCAGTTTTCTTAGAAGTGTCTTGAAAAATAATAATCATACTAAGAATACTTTTCAGAATAAGTTTATTACAGAATAAAGCTGCAGATAAAAACAATGAATTTAGTCGGATAATTCCCAGGATATTATTGTAAATGTACCGTATATTATTGACTGATATTAAGATGTATCAAATATTTGCCTGATCTCTTAAGTTATATATAATACCTACTAACAGATAATCTCCGATGAGAAAGTTCTTGTAGATGAAATAAGAACAAAATAGTACTAAGTTATGACTTAGAAATTAGTAAGATTTAGAAGTGATTTTTCACATTATCAGACTAATATTATATAGACGAAAGTTTGACTATGTATGTATATCTGTCACTTCTGCACACTTAAATGGCTGATCGGATTTGCATAAAATTTGGCACACGGATAGACCATGACCTGAAATATCACTGACTTTTCCTGAAATTATATTCCCTTGATAAAACTCACTTCTATACTTGTTTTTGAATAACACCTAAGGCCTTAGTTAATCCTACTTTTGTGAAAAATTAAACCACAATCAGCTGACAGAAAGTGGGTGTGAAATAAAGTCCTGCACACACTGAGAGAGAGAAAATAGCGTGAAATTATACTCTACAAAAACAAAATGTGGCCATAATTTACAGTGACACGTCAAACTGTAGCGTGTAAACAAATTAACACATAATTTAAGCTGCACCGTTCACGCTTGGCGACATATTAAAATATGAAGTCCGGCGAAAAAAGGATGCACTTTATATTTATCATACTAGTCCGCACCAGAGGCACCCCTTGTATGAAAGAGTTTACACTGGAATTAAAAAAGTATCCTAATCCAGTTCTACCCGTCTAGAGTTTTTTTAGGTGGGCATGTCAGACAATATTAATAAGTATATAGGTGGTGGAGAGCGGTGGTGGCCTAGTGGCAACGGCCCTGACTTACGAGTCACGGGTTCAAACCCAGCCAGGCGCATTACTTTGTGTAATTTATTTCATCACCACTGCTTTCAAAACGGTGAAGGAAAACATCGTAAGGAAACCGGCATGTCCTAGAACCAAAAATTCGAAGACACGTGACATTCACCAACCCGCACTGGGCCCGCGCGGTGGATTATGGCCTATTCCCTCTCCTAGAGAGAGAAGGTCTGAGTCCTAGCAGTGGGAACATTAAAAGGCTGACTATGCTATGCATTGCTATCCTATATAATGCCTAAATTAAATTAACTTCAACTTAAAATTCCTAAACAGTACAGCGTTCCTGTATTAGGTACGCCTTAAAAAAAATCTGACCCTAATTGGTTGAACTTTTTAAATAACTTACACTGCCTCGAGTCCAAAAATTAACATAATTTGTACCCTTGTGTCCTGGAACCCGTCATTATTATTGATCTGCTATAATTTTGTATCAAATAATGATTATTTTTATGATCATAACGATTATGTATTGTGATTATATTAAATTAGGTGCCTTTTTAGTAGAAAAGTGGGCTGATTTTATTGATGGAGTGCAATTTTTAGAACATGGTTTTCGAATTTTAAGTCTAAATTTAGTGTAATGTAATCAGAAGATGTAGTTTTAGCTCATTTCTTCTTTTTCGTTATTTTCACTCATTTTAAAGTTATTTGCAGAAATTATATTAAAGCTGTTTGTGACTCAGTAACGCTGCTGAGTCACAAACTGCTTGCTAAGGTACATGTCTACGTTGGCACATTTTTTTTTTATAAATAACGTCTGCCGTTCAAAAATATGTTATTATGTAGTGTACGTTACGTCTTCATCATGACCTAGACATCTACTGCAAAGGCTGGTCCCAGATAGCTCTAGATAAGAATACCTAGAAATATTGAGAAAAACCTTTGCCCAGTAGAGGGAAGAATACTAGGTCAAAAAAAAATATCTACACGACATGGTTTCATTTGACATTGGCTCGTGCACTATACGCATCGTGGGTTCGAATTCTGTAAAGAACAAAAATGATAAGCAGTTGTTCCGGATTTAAATGTTTTGTGTATGTGACTTTATATTATATAGGTATTTGTAAACGCTACCACTGTACATGAGCAATTCCTAGCAGGGAATAAGATTGCAAAAAAACAAAAGAAAAACATACAACAATGTAACAAACCCATTATTAACACAATCAATTAATTACCTGAGTCATTAATTCGACGTATACTTCGACAGTCTTCCACAACCAACAAAAACCACTCATAACAAACAACGAATATCAATCAGCAACCATATTTCAGACATACATCGCTGGCTCACTTCGCTCACGTCAGCTTTTAACGTCAAATGTACGGGCAATACGCATCATGTCGCTCGTAAATCTCGCCGCGACTCGACGAAGATCGATTGTGACAGGGCACCGTTGCAACAGGCGCATTTTGGATGCTACTGGCGATTCTCGACATGGAAACTCGTGTGAATTAATTAATGTAGCTAAGATTTCGGCTTGTTAATGTGGTTGTTAAATGTTGAGGCATTACTGAATAGATTTTTAGGGTTCCGTACCTTAAAAGGTAAACGGAACCCTTATAGGACCACTTTGTTGTCCATCTGTCTGTCAAGACCCTTTATCTCGGGAACTTATGGAGGTATCGAATTGAAATTACAACCGGTCTTTTAAAGCTGTGAAAATAAATCAAAATTCTACGTTGACAAAAAAAAAAGATAAGGCCATTTATGTCTCAAAAACGTATATTTCGACACTCTCAAGAGAATCAAAATTCATAAGATTCTTTTCGTTAACCCAGAATCCTGAAATTTGGAATGAAGCAAGGTCTTATAGTACCGGTATAGGAATAAATCTGAAAACAGTAAGTTTGTTATTACGTCACAAAAAAAAATCCCTAGCTCGCTGTAAAAATTAACCCCACAGTGCCAGCAGCCATATTGACTTCACATTTCCTGTCATCGTCAGAACAGGGCGGAAACTAACTAACGATATTTCAAAACTGCACGCTCAACGTTTTCTCTTTACCTCTTTCGGCACACTCAATTTTAAACGTAAGATGCATATCACACAACGCCAATGCCATACAAAATATTCTATTTACAATACATACGTTTCGTTCACGAGAATATTTTTAAAATTTCACGCGCGGCGACAATTTGTGAGAGAATCTTGAATCTCGAATTTTGCAGGTCGACCGGTAAATCAGAAATTTATATTCGAATATCAGAAAATGTAGTTTCTTTTTTTTGCTTACTGTAAGAGAAATCGTGACAATCGGTTTTTGGTGCGCGGAATTTTAAAACTTAAACTTCTTTTGTGTCCTGTACAATAAGAGATCGGTACATGACCAGGGTGAGAATTGTGACTTGTGTTTTATAGATATATACCTAGATTCTAGGAGGATTTCTTCCTCTAAAAACGCTAGGTCATTTTCTATTTTAAAAGAAAAAAATATTTTTTACTAACACTGACAGGACAGACACCAATATAATAAACAAGCTTGTAATGAAAATATTTTTTTCATAGCAAGCTTTTCTAGCTGGGTATATAATTAATACTCGTCAAGACGAATCATACTAGCCTAAACTCAATGGGGTTGTGTTGTTTAACTACGAAGTTCCTATAGCCACCTTCCAATTCCTTAATCGGATCAGCTTCATGTCATAATAATTTTGCATTGTCATCTGTTACCGGGATGAAAATTAAAATGGGTTAAATTTAATTTACAAGATTTGATTACAGACAAACATCGGGGCAGGTGAAGCTAAATAAAAGCTTGTAAAAAAATAATAGTGAACTAATTAAAATAAAATAATAACATAAAAAGACCTGTGCGATGCCAAAAAGGCAATCTGTATACCCAATGATATTTAAAAAAAAAACATACATTCAGCCGAACATAGAACCTCCTCCTTTTCGAAGTCGGTTAAAAATATATTACAATGCTCAGTCATTATGAAAACTTCTTTATTTATTTTAGGGCTTTCCTAACGATCGTTTGATACTTAGATTCAGAACGAGATCTATCAAATTAGCCAGATAACAAGCTTTGTACAATCAACGTTTGATTTTAATTAATTAAATTCAGTTACTGTTATCCCAAAATATCTCTAAATAAACATAAATTACTAGCATTTTCTATTCTAAGAGTGATTTTAGAATATTAAAATTATTTCTTAGGATTCATTTATCGCACTCCCATAAAATATAATGCTCAATTTGAACCCTTTTGAAGACGGCTTAGTTATGGAATGATAAAAAAGAATTCAATAACAAATGGACAGCTCAGCGCCAATGACCTTGACCCTGAAGATTGTAAAAATGTGACCTTGGAGTAATTAATTGGAAATGAATGGTAATCGATTTTGCTATTTTAGTAAAGTGTATGAAAAAAAAATATGAATAAAGAATTGCGATGACAAGAACACATTTATTTTACACTAGCTTCTGCTAGCGGCTTCACCCACGTGAAAGTAGAAAATAATTATTATTTTATAATAATAAATGAATATAGTTTATTCAGAATCAGTAACTGAATCGATTACAATAATTTTTACACCATGTTATATTTCTTCACGATTTTTTTTAAAAAAAGGTCACAAGTTGGACACCACTGACAATACACCTGTCTAAACAACCCTAGGCACCCAGATGGCCCAGTGACCATGTATTTTGACGTACAACCAGGTAACATAACACGCTTAGGTATAACTTTATGATCTTCCTTGATACAGTAATAAAATTTTGTATATGGGTTCTTTACATAAAAATACTAGACACATGTTTCAGGTTTCACATATAATAAAACTAATGTTGTATACAACCTTTAAAGAACAAAATAATTCTGTGATATTCTACAGATGAAAGATTTTTTTGATTGATTCTTATTTTTTTTTTTTTTAGTTTATTCATTACAAACAAAAACACCAATCTGTTTGCTTTATAATATTGGTATCATCATCATCATCATCACAGTATCACCACAATGATGGATCGACTGCAACTTGCATCCATCAGAAGCGAATCAGAGAAGAACCAAAGGAGAACCAGACTAAAACCCTGGGCGGAGCATCGCCGTGCCCTCGTGGGGGCGATCGGCGGCGGAGACCTCTCGCGCCGGGCCCTGGTCCAGGCCATGGTCCGAAGCGAGGAGGAATGGCAGGCGGTCGCCTCCTTCTGCGAAGCAGTAATGCTAGTAAAGGAGGAGGCCGACCGCATCAGGCTACGGCGCCCTCGCCACCGCCGCCGGGATTCCGATCCCAATTTCCGGCCACCGTAGACGCGGGCTCACGGACGGCGAGCCATGGGTAGCTCGCTGCCCGATCGTCCGGTAATGGACCGAGTCCAAGACGTCGACGGCGCGCACTGTTCCCGCGCGTCTCAAGGAGTTGTCAGCAGCAGGAGGGGCCCAGCTGGGTCGAAGCCTACTGAGGACAGGGTTGTCCGAAAGGGAGCTCGTGCCCCGGTATGAAGGCTAGAAGAAACGGAGCGGGGTTTTTAGTCAGTAAAAGTCTTACACTATCTCCCGCTCCACCCAAGAGCGGGTTTTGTCATAAGATGATTTTCCCCGTCGACAAAAAAAAAAACCATACTAAAACCAAACTTAACGACTTAGCTCGAAGAATCACCAAACCTAAGTGGCAGTAAACACAGCACATTATTTGTAGAACAGATGGTGAAAGTAATGGACTGGCAACCGCGTAACTACGGGAAGATGCAGTGTTGGTAGACCACAAGATGACCTGGTGAGGGTCGCGGAAATACTAAAGTTCATATTTAGCAAGTATATCCCTGTTCTACCGAGAACATGCTTAATTTTACAAGCTTTTATTTAGTTACACCTGTACCGATGTTTGTCTGTCATCAAATCTTGCAAATTAAAGACCCACTTTCCGGTTACTGATTGAGCTGGAATTTTGCATGCGTGTGAAAATTAGATGACAATGCAAAACTATTATGACATGGAGCTGATCTGATGATGGAACCGGAAGGTGGGTATAGGAACTTGGTAGTTAAACGATACAATCCCATCGAGTTTGGGCTCGTATGATTCGTCCTGACGAGTATTAATTATACCCAGCTATAAAAGCTTACTAGGAAAAAAATATTTTTATTAAAAGCTTGTTTTTACTTTATTCTACACGAATTCGTACGATTTAGTTTTCCAGTTTGCATCAACTTAAATACGACATTACATAACCCAGAAGGTGACATACCTAGAAGTCAGGGTGCACTTTGGCACTGAAGTGTTAGTAGTCGCGGGTCGAGCCTACGGCAAATTGAAACTGGCCTCCGGTTTGATTCGCAAACTGGTCACGGCCGGACCTAAGGTACGGTCTGCACAAAAATATGAAACTAGAAAAGGAATTTATTTAGCACTGGGAGAAAATACGCAGCATGAGTTTTTCTCTAATTTCTAATATATTTTATTTCACCAAATTTTTTGAATAATATTCGAAATTCGAAACAAAATTACACAGCGACTGTTTTTAGAGTGAGGATCAACAAAAGATTATTGTTTTTTCCATTTTATTTTAAAAAGAAATGATGTTCTGAAAGTTTGAAATGAATGCTATTTTATGACATAGATATATGTTTTTTTTTAAACCTATTTAGGCAGTAAAAACCCTGGGCTACTTTTATGCCCAGGGTTTTTACTATGAATAAAATAACCGGACTGTTTTAATTAATAACACTAATATTGTAAAGGTGAAAGTTTTTTCTACTTTCACTCGAGCAAAACCGCTGGCAGAAGCTAGTGGGACATATTGATTTACTTCAAAACTAAAGTTTTGAAAAGCAACTAAATAAAAACAAAATATCCAACTCTATCAAATGAGTTTGCTGCCGGTACATGAATGTCGGACGGTGTCCAGCGCGGACGAATTGGCATGCATTGCGCCCAGCCTTTTTACATGCCTATTCCGACACCGGCTGGTCTGTAAGTCATAAGCTGTGGCGGGTATTAGAAGGTCAATATTACCATATTTATATACCTTTAAAAAATTAATCCATATTTCCCTTGGTCACGTCAAACTCAAAACGCGTGAATGTCTGGACCGATTACGCTATTTTTTTTCGTTGAACTTGTTATTGTCAAGTAAAGGTTCTTATGGGGAAAAAAAATAGAAAACTATGACGACGGTTTAATCTTCGTACCTTTGACAGTTCATAGCAAAGACAGGTCAACGTTTGTCGGGGTGTTTGCCAGGTCAGCTAGTGTATGTTTATATATATCATCATCATCATCATCATCATCATCAGCCTTTTAATGTTCCCACTGCTGGGACTCAGGCCTCCTTTCTAGGAGAGGGAATGGGCCATAATCCACCACGCAGGCCCAGTGCGGGTTGGTGAATGTCACATGTCGTCGAATTTTTGGTTCTAAGACATGCCGGTTTCCTCACGATGTTTTCCTTCACCGTTTTGAGAGCAGTGGTGATGAAATAAATTACACAAAGTAATGCGCCTGGCTGGGTTCGAACCCGCGACCTACAACTCGTAAGTCGGGGCTATTACCACTCGGCCACCACTGCTCTCCTATATATCAATGTTCCATTAAAATATAAGCTTATAAAATTATTTTTGGAGCTATAGTTTAGTTGAGAGGGATCATAACTGAAACGTATTAAAAAAAAACACAACAGTACAAGTGCGCGTCGAACTCGTACACGGAAGGTTTTGTACTAACTATCCTAAAAAAACAAAATAAAAAAAGCTCAATTCCCGAATTGAGTTACGAAGATTTTTCCAAATCACAAAAAAAAAAAAATGTGACGTAACTACTTTACAGTTTTCGGTTTTATTCCTATACTTGTGCTATGAGATCTTTCTTCATGCCAGGATTTGTTTTCATTTTGAGGTAAGGAAACCTTAAAACAGTAAAAGTATTAAATAACTTTTCATTTCGAAAGTCAATGTCAAATAACGAAAAAAAAAAAGATTTTTGAATTCTCTATTCAATTCTGATTAAATTTTTCCGCTATATCCCACATATTGCGGGTTATCCTATGAAAACGGCCAATAGCGTAATAGGCACGTTCGCCAAAAACGATATCTGTATCTCGTCTATTTGTTTATTATATTATTTGATATTGCCCCCCAGAGTATTATTAGCATTATTTATTTAAATGCTAACGTTAGAAGAGTATCCGTTCGATGTGGTGGAGAATTGACCGTGATATGTTAGTTTTTGTATGGGACATATTACTTTTCCAGAGGGCGAGTAGAATATTTTTGGTTTAAATCATCTTCTTCTTCCTCTTTGTCGACTTGACTCAAATCTTCTCCGACCAGTATGTAATCACCTGGATAGCTCTGTCTTTAGTCTGGTTTAAGTCGTGGATAGCACAGGTGGAGTCGCAGCACAGGACAAGCGTCACCCGTTATGCTGCCCATCCTGCAATATGTACCTGCACTTTTTAGCATTTATACGTGACCAATAACAGAGCTATACAGGTTGCCAAATACTGGTCAGTAAAAAGGAATAGTTTGAGTTCACCAACACGAAAAGAAAAAGAACACCGTTATCCAACTTCCTCTAGTTTGAATAGAAGCCGGGGCGGTTTTTTTTAACACATTTGAGTACAGGCTAGGTAGCTTGATTGGTAGCATAATCAGCGTTTTAATATGCCCACTGCTGAGACTCAGGCCTCCTCTCTGGGAAAGACAATAGGCCATAATCCACCACGCGGGCCCAGTGCGGGTTGGTGGACGACACATGTTTCTGAATTTTTAGACATGCCAGTTTCCTTACAATGATTTTTTTTTTTCATTTTGAGAGTAGTGGTGATGAAATAAATTACTCAAAGTAATGCACCTGGCTGAGTTAAAACCCGTGACTTACAACTCATAAGCCAGGGCCTTGACCTTTTGGCCACTACTGCTTAACTTTTTTTATTATTATTGATAAGCTTGCGTTGGACTACCATCTAACGATGATGTGGTCAACGATGGATCACGCTTGCCTAGAAGTATTCTATTCACCCTTACCTTGAAGACCCCAATTTGTAGCTATCAGGAAACACAGACTCCGGCAGGGAACTTTTCCAAGATTTTGTTAATTTATTAAATTTTCAGTTACCAATTCATCACAACCACTTCCTACCTTACTACCGGCATTTAGCATCAAATTAAACGTACATTGATTAAATGTTTATGGGTATTAGCTGGTGTGCACACCATCGTTATTTATGCATTGCACGACAGCAGATGGACATTACGTGACGTGTCCCCGTGGACTTAATCTCATGCTTATGTATAGCTAGCCTATGTGGAGCCATTTATCTAGTTAGGGAAATGAGGATAGATAGCTGGATGTGGATAGGGTTGTGGAAGTTTCTTGTCAAAGCTACGCTTAAGACAGAATGTGATGAAATTGTGTTTGGGAAATATAGTTGGTTTTGGGATTTTTACGAAGACTCCTCTGGCTATCTGTCTGCCACCAGACGGTATCTCGTGAACCGTAAAACCTGGACAACTGAAATTTTCACAGGAAATGCCTTAAAACAACAAATACTAAGAACTGAATAAAATAAATATTTAATTCAAGAATTCCCAAGCGACCACCGGTGGCCGCGCATCTATGTCTTACTATTGTGTTTCTAATTGACGGTATCTGAAGGGTTAAGTTGGACTCCTACATAACAAACGTGATTTTTCGACAAACAAAAAGCAAAATTAATTATGTGGTCGATGCTGGAGCTTGGCTGCCTAGAAATAATCTACTCACGCTTGACTACAGGAAACGGCGTGAAAGAATTACTAACATACCCACACACACACATAGTTTGATTTTAGAATGTCGACATTCACTCCCGACGTTCCTCAACAAACGTTACACCAAACTGTAGAACCGTATCGCCTCCTACCAACTACTCGAATATATCCACATGTATTGCCCAATAACCTACGATGGCACAGGACAAAGCCCCATTTAGAGCAATCAGGGGATTAATTGCTCAGATTAGACGCCGTCACTTGACCGCTGGAACGTTTGGACTACTGTGGACCATGGCGATGCAGTTGACTTATTATTAAAGTGCTTGGTAGGTGATAAGTTGAGCTATTTTCTTTATTGATGATGTTATTATTTATTGTAAAAGAACTAGTGCGCCTCACCATCAGAGATTTTATCACTGCTTACCATCAGATGGGATCGCAGTCAAGCACTAGTGTATATCAATTTAAAAAAAAAATTAAGTCAGCTGATGTAAATGGCGATCTTAATCTACAATCGGGTTTTTTTCCTGTAAACTTTATTGTGATAGGAATTTTAGACCTGAAGACTATACACATAAAGAAGAGCACAACAATACTTTTTTGAGATGGAAAATATTCCAATAACTTCTCACGCTCTACAGAGGAGCAAAAGGGCGCGCCAGACTTATACTGACTAAAACCGTCCTCTGTTATTTTTTTTATTTTATTTTTTTGAGTTCGAAGACAATAATATTGCGTTCAGCAGTTCCCGTAGACCCGGAGGGCAAAGACCAGGGATAGCTCTGCGACTGCCGAAACCTGGGCTGACTTCTGTGGTGGCGGCTGAGCGTGAGGATGTCCGTTCCCTCGCGGTTGTAGAGATCTCTCATACCTCCTCTGATGATAGCATGATTCGCTAGTATTACTACTTCGCAGAAGAAGGCGATTCCCCTCACTCTGGACCATGGTATGAATAATGGTCGACCGCGAGAGACTCGGTGAGAGTATACGATGGTTGCAACCGTTCGTTGTGGTGACACGTGAGGGAGGCCTATGTCCAACAGTATAATTTTTTTCGGCTGAAAGATGATGATGAGGCTCACGTTTGACCATTGACAAGTGATAATATTGTTGATGTCTGACAGAGCCCGCTAGGGCCAATAGCTGCCAGGCTGCAGGATTGATGGATTGAGTTACCACGGTTCTGGACGCAGAAGAATAACTGAAAGAACACGGATGGGTTTTACTCGGTAAAATACCCACCCAGAACTAGAAACTACTTGAAGATTACTCACGCTAAACAAAAAAATAATATGAAACACTTCGTACACAGGACTTACTGTTGTCACGTATGAAATACAGTAAAATACTCTCTAAGGGGCATAGAAAAAACTAAGACATCACTTAGAATAAACTTCAGAACTAGACATTTTCACCAAACAATTCAGCTGAAAGATATCTTTACACAAAATGCTTATTACGATAAAAGCCATTGTACTGTTAATAATGTACCTATTTTACCTTTTGTACTGTATCTATTGAGTAGCCTAACAATCCCTTAGTCATCTATAAAGGTTTTGAAAGCAAATAACATATAGACCCATTAGTAGTTTTCTTGAAAATTGCTACCATCGGTGAAAATGTTTCAATTGTTGAAGACAAGGTTGTTTGGAAATTACTCCTGCAGATGTCTCTGGTAACTCATTAACTATTCCATCTTTCGGCAGTTTTTCCGTTCCAAGGTCACGATACAGTGCGTATTGTTCCACGCGCTCCTCAAGGAGATGTCAGCAAACGCAAAAGCATAGAAGAAGCAGGAGTGGGTTTTTTTCAATAAAAGTCTGACACGCCCTCAAGCTCCGCCCAAGAGCGGGAAATAATCTTCGTACCCAAAAAAAAACACTCTTTTAATCCATCAGGATTTTTTTTCGAGATGGGAAATCCATCAAATGACATCCCCGCTCTCGAGTGGAGCTAGAGTGCGTGTCAGACTTACGGCAACTCTTACAAATTTAATCTTATTAATTTACAAATTTAAAAAATAACATTACGGCTATAAGCAGGTCTAGGAATAAACAAACAATTAAAAAAAATATATCCAAAGTGTTAATTCCAGTTTTTCTTATAAAGAAACATCGAATTGGAACCGTACACTAACTTCTGATGTTTTATAAGAGCCATTGCGAAAAAAAAAATTGTCATAAAAAATATAACCGACTTCAATGATAAAAAACACTGAAAAGTATCAAATAACTTTAATTTTGGAAGTCGGTGTTTCTATAATAGTTTAGTCTCTTCGTTATTTAACACTGACTTCCAAAATTAAAGTTATTTGATACTTTTCAGTGTTTTTTATCATTGAAGTCGGTTATATTTTTTTTGTAAAAAGTTTTTTTTATTTTACACTTTTTAGTTATGGTACCACCACTAAAAAGTACCCCTCAGTTAAACTTAAATACCTTATAGTCAGAGCGCATCTCATAACGGTTCTAATTATCCCAAACACGGTTAGATTACATTAATTTACCTTTCGGCTTCATCATCAGATCAGTTCGATATATCCTCTCCCCCTCTTCTTTCAAACATTCATTAGACTAGATGCTGGAGAGGGAAAGGATATATCGAACTGATCTGATGATGAAGCCGAAAGGTAAATCTTTCAATCAGTCATTAGACTAGATGCTGATAATCCCGGCTGTAGCATCAGGCCAGATTTATGTCAACATTGCAATGAACTTAAAATTTAGTCCTGTTTAAAATGGGCCCAAACACGACTACGGTGCTGTAATTTCAAGGTTTGTACTTTTCCTGATGCTCCTGGCTTCAGCATCAGGTCTCTATGTACTTCGGTGTTCTTTATTAGCAGTACGTTTATCCACACATCGAGCCGTTTTCAATGAGCCTAAACTCGATATATCTGCTGTTTGTTGTCGAGGACTTAGGTACTCTGCAGACTATCCTGACTGCAGCATCAGGTCATGACTTGATGATCATGAGACCAAATGTGGCAAATGCCCTATCAAACATCAAAACAATTTACTAAAACAGTCCTTGCCTGTTCGAGTAACTTCTTACTGTTAAGGAGTTGTACCTTCCATCATCAGCCCAGCTACCTGAGATGGTGACAACCATACGCAAATACACAAGATAATCATAAAATATGCGAAAATCAATAAGTGAGCCTATAAAATTTGAAGGTTGCCCTCGATTTCTCCAAGATCCCATCATCAGATCCTAATTTGGTGATAATGGGACCACCTCAGAACTATCTACTTTCGAACAAAAAAAGAATTTTGAAAATCCGTCCACATTTGGGGGAGTATTCGACGAACAAACATACAAAAAAAAAAAAAAAAACATACAAACAGCCGAACGTAGTACCTCCTCCTTTTTGGGAAGTCGGTAAAAACAAATCAACGGCAGCGTGTCTAAACTGTCATAGCTTCCAAATTGAATGCACAGAAACATATTGTCAGGTTTTCAGAGGCTCGAAAGGACAAAAATGTAAGATTTATTTACGTGAAGGAATTGAGGTTGTTCTACAAGTAGTCTAGACAAGACTGGTGTCTGGTGAATGCACTGAGTATATTTAGCTATTGGATTGGTCTTTGTTTAGATTCGGTCTAGGACTGAAAATTGTGAAACGTTGACGCATGTCTCTTTTAGAATTTTTGCAAAGTAAATGACAAATATTCATAAAAGGGATTAGCGAGTTTTTTTTTTGAGCAGCGCTTGCGAACTTTGCGCGGTCCGCTCGCGTGCGGTTTTATTCAGTAAAAAACTGACCACCATCCAGCTCTAGAACAGAATCATTGGACGATTTCCCACCAAAAAAAAAATGTCTGCCCCAATCTGTCAAATCCAAGCGCACCAATCAAAACAAACCCTTTTTCAGTCTATTTTATAAAAGGTTTTAATTTAACCAAACCGCAGACAAATCAATTTCACCCAACGAATTAAAAAAAAACACAAAATTATCGAATTTTCTGAAGTGTAATAAACCTTTCTTTGTGCCCAAAAAAAGCAAGCTAAAGCGAAAAACTGTCTTCATTTAATTGAAAGAGAGTTTGAACTCGCTTCTCAAATTAACGTTGATTGTGATAGATTGCTGACTAATTACCGTCTCATTTTTCAGCCATTTATCACTGTAGTTCCTGTAACTTGGAAAGTTTTAACAGATTTTTGTAAAATGAAAATGTAGAATAGAATAGAATAATAGTTTAATATATATGCCAAAATAAGAATGTACATAAATATGATACAAAAAGACAAAGCACGCTCAGGCGTCAAAGTACTCCTCCACATCGCTGTCTCTGTCCAAAATAAGATACTTCACGCTGGAGCAGCTGCTCAAATTTTATCAAGCGCAAGTTTGATAACCTAGTGATATTCTCATTTTTGGCAAATATGCCAGATACCAGCTGTAATGCTAGCGAAAGACAGTGATACAACGGTATAAGGACTGATATTCTCATGCCCCATCCACCCACAACAAGAGATGCCCCGAGCGTCGGGAGACAACGAGCGATTTCCAGCCACAACAGGCGTGGATTTGCGGGTGACAAGTAATAGGTAGCTCGTCGTCCTGGTGTCTGATAAAGATCAAGTTAGGGTCGCTGACGACACATTCTCGTAGTATTCCACACGCGCCTCAAAAAGATGTCAGCAAAAGTGTAGTGACCCCAGCCTGCTAGGACCACGGGATTATTAGAAAGAGTTACCATGACTCTGAACGCAAAGAGTGATTGAAGAACAAAGGTGAAAATCGGTCAGTAATAGTCTGACACGCCTTTTCATTCCATCGTAGAGAGGAAAAAGTAATTTTAATGCGTCACATCTAAAAAAAAACCCTATTAAACATAACAAGACTGACAGCTTTGAAAACTCCCTGAAAAATAAACGTGTAACAATCAGATTTCATATGATAATTGTGTGAGACAAACTGAATCGTCACAGACATTATTAAGCGCTGAAGAAAATTTAGAAATGTAAGCTTAATTAAAATTTCTTCTTAACAATCATGTCTAAGCGAAATACCGAGTAACTGAGGGGGGAATATGCCTGATATTTGTGACAAGGGATGAGATGTAAGCGATTTTATAAACCAAGCCATGAATCTTAACAAAATTTTTGATTTCTACGTTATTGTTACTCTAGCTTCTGCCAGCGGCTTCGCCCGTGTGAAAGTCGTAAACTATCCCAAGGGAACAAAGTTCCGAAACAATAATATCATACTCGTATGCAGTGAAATAAGCGTTGATGGATACTGAAGATTTTTTTTTGAGCAAGAAGTGAATAATACAACTTCAATTGGAACTGCTCTTGTGCTCTTGCAGCTTTTTAACTTTCTCAACCATACGGACTTCCTCACGTTCTAGCCGCCGAGGCCCTGATTCCGACTACCAGCTTCGGTAGGCGCGGGCTTGCAGACGACGAGCATTGGGTAGCTCGCCGTCCAGCCGTCCAGTGATCGGCTGGACCGAACTCAAGTCGTTGGCAGCACGCAGTGGTCCGTGCACTCCACAATGAGATTTCAGTAAACCCAGTAAGGCCAATACCTATTAGGGATTTTTTTTATGGTCGGCAAAAATCATCCAATAAACAGCTAAATAACAGCCCTAGCTCTTTGGCGAAGCGGCAGATAGTGTCAGACTCTTAATGACTAAAAATCCACCCTGTTCCTTCTAGCCTTCATACCGGGGCTCGAGCTCTCTTTCGGATAACCCTGGCCCCAGTATGCTTCGACCCAGCTGAGCCCCTCTTGTTGCTGACAACTCCGTGAGGCGTGCGGGAACAGTGCGCGCCGTCGACGTCTTGTGCTCGGTCCAGTTCCAATTACCGGACGGTCTGACATACCCGTTAGGGCTGCGGGTATTTTCTGAAAAGGTTACCCGTGGTTTTCGAGCGTAAATAGCAACAGAAAGATACAAGTGTCTGTGAATATCGCTCCATCTAAAACAGGAGAAGTCATAGGATGATTTCCCAACTTAAAGAAAAAAATAAATTCTTGTTATCTTCTTAATTGGACCACATCTCCAAAATTTCGAAGTTTCAGCGGAACAAACAGTAAATTTTGATGATAAGTCGTTTTAAGAATCGAAATAACTGCAACACTCTGGGTGGGGAGAAGTGCAAAAGTTGCTAAAATACTTTGCATCAAATTAATTGATTCATTGAAAATTAAAATCTTAGAAGCCCTCTTTTTAAAGCAGCGACTGTTTTTAATTTAAAGTATTGTTAATGGATTCATTAATCGTTGTTGAGTGTTAAGTCATTCAATGCTTTTAATAAATATCAAGAATTTTTAACTTAAATCACACTAATATTATAAAGGCAAAAGTTTAGGAGAATCTAATTTCGAGAAAGAGGTCAACCGTTGAATCCGACTCGGCTGAGCAGCGTTCGGGAAGCTGCGCGGTATATTTTCGTCCAATATGAAAGTGATGACATAATTATGGTGACGAAACGTTGTCGCTCACAATGGGCCTCAACAAAAGGCTTATAATCACGAGAGTTTCCTTCGAATCAGAAATGAAGATATCCGTAAGAAAACTAGGGTTGCCGACATAGCACGAAGAATCGCCAACTTTCGTGACAAGGGGCAGGGCATATTGAACGCAGAACAGCTAGCCATTGGGGCCGAAAGGTACTGAAGTAGCGACCGCGATCGGAAGATGTAGCGTTGGAAGCCTCCTACAAGGTGGGCTTATGACCTGGTAAAGGTTGCGGGAATGCGATGGATGCGAGACGCACAGGACCGTTCGTTGTAGTGACACTTGGGGAGGCCTATATCCAACAGAGGACATCTATCGGCTGAAATGATGATGATAAGTTTAAAAGTATTTTTGTGTATCTTTGTTATTTCTTTACGTTAGAATGGCTGGCCGGATTTCAAAGAAGCTTGGTATTTGCGTAAACCTTGTCCTGGAATAGCATGCAGGATATTTTTTATTCCATCAGTATGTTCCCTTGGGAAAATTTTCTACTGTCATATGGGCGAAGATGCTGACAGTAGTTAGCTTGTTAAATCTAGCTGAAAAAAAAATCTTAACAAAAATTTGTTAATATTTTTCTTTTGTTTTGGATAGGAGCATTTTATCTTGACAAAAAAACAATAATGTCTGATATCTAGAAGGCAAAGCATAGCATAATCATGTCGCATGTCTTCGAATTTTTGGTTCTAGGACATGCTGATTACCTCACGATGTTGTTGGACAACGTTTTGAGAGCTATTAATTCATGAATCCCCAAGCGACACCCGGTGGCCGCGCATCTATTGTCTTACTATTGTGTCTCTAATTGACGGTATCTGAAGGGTTAATAAAATAAATTACACAAAGTAATGCGCGTGTCTGGGTTTGAACCCGAGGCCAACAATTCGTAGTCAGGACCGTCACCACTCGGCCACCCTGCTTACTTATAGATTTTATGACAGTTTATATTTTAATTTTTTACTACCAATACAATATATTACTGTCGTAAAGAAATTCACTTAGATAACTTCATTATACTCTAGCATAGTTACAACTCTCGTTAATCCTGAACTCAGCCAATTAGACAGACCGACACTTAAAATGATCGTGAATACTGAACACGTCACAGGTGCACAGGCACTCAATTATTTAGGTCATATACAGAGACTAGACCAGGGTTTCTTAACATAGCGTTCGTGAACCCCGAGGGGTTCGAAGTAAAGTTCATTCTTTCGCAGGTAAAATTAAAAATAGAACTAAGTGGCATTATGATAAACGTCTGTTTATGTTTTAGGTGTCAATGACTAAGAGCTATAATTTTCAGGGGTCCGTCATGAAAAGGTTGAGAAAGTATGGTGTAGACTATGCTGGAGTTATATTAGCTTCGACTAAACTATAGTCGTAAAGAAGATATTACAGACTGGTGCAATATGCATTGTGTCGTATGAAAGGTAAGGTGTCGACTTGTGAAATTAATATTACTGATTAAGATTAAAGTTTCTAACTAATATTAATATTAATTAAGTTAAGGATAACTGTTTTATTTTTTTATAATTGTTGCCCCACACTAGAAATTACTCTTGTGTCGTGCGGCCCTTGAAAATAGTGTAAACTTACTTACACAAGGCATTTAGACTAAGAACTATTTATCTGTAGGCTAAACAAACATAGTTTCTAACGGGAATCAAACTTCCGAAATGCAAAGTAGCAGCCAATTGTTTAACCACTGCGCCAATCATGTCATCAATTTTTTTAAATATATTTGTAATAATACTATTTTCTGCCAGCGACTTTGCCCTTGTGAAAGCAGGTTTATCCATACAAACTTTGGACTTCCGTTTCATCCCCTAAGAGGGTGAATTTTGAAAAATTCTTGGCGGCGGACATCTACACCTTATAGGAAACCTACCTGCCAAATTTTAAGTTTGAATTATTTAATCGGTATTTCGCTTTTATATAAATAGATTTTAATTATAATAAAAATAATATCTACACTAATATAATAAAAAGTAAAGTTCGTTTTTTTGTTTGTAAGAGGTAATCTCTGGAAGTCGATTGCTAAATTTCTTTCACCAATAGAAAGCTGCTTTATTTATAACTGACATAGACTATATTTTTTGTACGCTGGCGAAACTGTGGGCAAAGGCTAATAATAAATAAAGTACTCATTCAATCTTTTAAAAGATTAAAATAGAGCTATTTAACAAAACATTTAGAACAAAAAAAGTAAGGACTCAGTAGTAATTATCAAGATGAATAAGCCAAGTAATAGACACAAACATCTACATAGATATTTTACAAAATTAACGCTACAAGACGAGACTAAACATTAATTCAGAAATAATTAAAGAAACGATTAGAGCACTTCAGCCCCTTGTAGAGGAGAGAGGCCAAAATTGTTAGCGCGAAACAGGGCTGTCTCAGGCAATAAACTTTGCTCAGGAATTTCATTAGTTTCCTTCAATAAATTAAGAGGTTATGCTCGCGTGTGTCGGCCCTGCAATTACCTCGTCTACTCGGAGGTGTAATGAAGAACCTCTCGGTAAGAGGACGGAGGAACTGCGAAAGTAATTTGGATATGACGTTGTTTTACCTTGTTAGGGGAAATACAATGCAATGTGTATTGGTTACCTTTCACCGTTATGTTTATTTATTTATTTATATAATACACTTTATTGTACACCAAGATTACTATCTACACTAATATAATAAAAGGTAATGTTTGTTTTTTCGTTTGTAATCTCTGAAAGTACTGGTCCAATTGCTAAATTTTTTTTTTATTGTTGCGTTTTGTGTTGTGGTTTCGATTCCCGCATTGAACATACTCGTATATTTATTTGACCGACAGATAAATGTTCCGGGTCTGGGAGTCTTGATGTGAGTTTACATGTTTGTGAACGCACCCACAATACAGTACCTAGTCATTCTAAGAGTGGGGCAACATTTTTCTAAAAAATAAAATATAAACTTTCCTTTTTATAGTATTAGTGGGATATGAACAGATTCATAGAATCTTAGGCCTTGTGCGTACCCTAAATAACAGCTAGTGTTCTTTGTATCGCTTTTTGAAAGGGGCAAGGTCTAAAACAGTACCCACGCACACGAAATAGATAGGTCCTGTACAGAAGACAATCTCATGTATGTACTTCACATTTTATATCTACGCTCGGCGGACGCACACTAATGGGCGTTTGAGCCGCAACTGTTCAACGAGCGGGTCGAGGCGCTCCGAGATATTGTGTCCGGGAGCGATGCCTATGTGTGCGTTGCTTAAGCGCGCTTTGTATGTAAACTAGTCAAAACAAAATAGGGCCCACTTCGTTTTTATCATCGAAAATGAAAACTGATAAAAAAAGTATTTTTTATGGGTAGATGTCTCGAGGGTAAAGTGTTATTAATTGTCTAAACCAGTCGAATGATGAAAAAAACTTTAATTTCCTTAAAAATACACATAAAAATTAAATTAACCCTAAAAAAGCGATCTTGACAATTTTGAATTTTCTTACTTAAATCAAAAGTTTTGGTCATACAGAGGTATCTTTAGTACCTGGTGGGTCCTCCTCGGTTACGTACGCACTCTCTGAGTCTATTAGGGACACTTTCAATCAAATGGGTAATGTTTTCCTGGGGTATTTGCTCCCAGCAGGTTTTTAGAGCGTTTATGAGCTCCTGTTCACTATGCACTTCACTGTAATTTTCTTTGAGGCTTCTTTTCAATTGGTCCCATAAATGTTCGATAGGGCTGAGATCGGGGCTCATTGCTGGCCATGGTAAAACCGAAATATTGGCGTCAGATAGTACCCTCTGGGTGAGGCGAGCCGTATGCGCGCGAGCATTATCTTGCATAAGGATGAAATTGTGGCCCACTCGTTGTGGAAAGGGAATGATATGAGGCCGGGCCACACGCTCGAAAAACGGGCAGCAGTTACGGTACCCTCGTTCAGAATTTCCAACTCTGTTTTACCCATCAAACTTATTCCACCCCACACCATAACACTGGGCCCCCCAAACCGATCAGTCTCGTGGATACAAGGGTCGGTAAAACGTTCACCTTCTCTTCTCCACACTTGTACGCGTCTATCATCACTGCAAAACTTAACTTTACTTTCATCCGTGAAGAGTACAGCCCTCCAATTGTCCATAGTTCAATCCAAATGTTCACGTGCGAACCTTAAACGGGCTGCACGATGAGCCCTCGTAAGTTTAATGCGCACAACACGCATTCTGGATCGTTGTCCATCTTCATGGAGTCTGTTGCAAATCGTTTGATCGCTTACCCGTGTACCAGTGGCTTGCCGTAGTCGGTTTTGTAAGGTACGGGCAGTAACGGTGCGCTCTCGACGGGCAGATAAACGAAGGTAGCGATCCTCTTGAACAGTTGTGGATCGCGTTCTTCCTGATCCACATCTTCTAGCTACACTGCCAGTCTCCTGGTAGCGTTCCCACACATTTCTGATAGCTCGGCTCGATACTCCTAATCGTAATGCTACAGCTCGCTGAGACTCTCCCTCTTGCAGCATTACCACTTCTCTTGAAGCAGTTTCCATGCTCTTATGGTGCCGAATACGTGGCATTACGATTCACTCTAATGACTCAATTAAAAACAGTTAAACAAAACAAGAAGCGCCGGTAACGATAGTCGGAACACCACTGAATAGCAAATTGTGCATAGGGTGATTTTGACTTAATTTTTTTTTGTCTCGCCTCTAGAGGGTTAAAATTAAAAAAAAATTGTTCAAAAGAGTGATAAGAACTCATAAACATCTAAATTTTACGGTAAAACACTTGAACATGCCCATAAATAAGTTCAATGTAACATGCCAACATTTTTTTGTGAAGAAATCGTGGTGGGCCCTATTTTGTTTTGAGAAGTTTAGATTGACTTCTGTAAGTACCTATATATTTGCAACGTAGGTCAAATTATCGGCCAGAGGGTAGGCATTCGAAACTTCTATTTACGTATTCCATTGTAGTATCGTTCTAGTTTCCGCTTATCGCACCCTCGTAACACTAAGATTGGTTTATTCAAACCACACGACGTAATTTTATATCATATCCATATAAAATACATATTTACTCTCGTCTCCAAGCAACAAAGTTTCTCATAATGGTTGGCTTGTCGCCCTGTTACGCGACCAACTTCGATGAACAGCTCCTGGTCTTGAAATATTTTTATAACTAAGCAACTTCTTTATTTTGTCGTGTTACCAGCGTTCTTTACTATGTGAATGATGGTGGGCTTTGAGATTTAAATTGTGAATCTGTTTTTATGAAGTCTTTTAAAATTATAAATGACTTTTTGTCACCGAAAGTTTGATTGAGTGAACATTTGAATAACTTCCGAATTTGACTATAGTGTTTCATTTTTTTATAAATTTTATGAGTAAATATATTTATAAATTTATTTACATACATTTTATACCTACATCTTAATAATTAAATATTATAAACTAGTAGGTATGTACACAAACTTAAAGTAATAATATGTACAAACGGGTAAAAAACAAAAGGAACTTATAGGGCGTCAAAAAATTCGTTCAAATCGATGTCAATGGGAAATGTGCCCAGAACGCTGGCAGCATTGCCACGCTGGATGGCAATGCTGATTTGTTGACTGAAGAAAAGCTCAACCCTCTGGTCATGCGAAGAGTCGGGCAACTGTTTGCTGATATTTCGAATAACTCGATAAGCGCTCGGAACCCATGGCCCTAGCGTTTCAATCCCAAACGGCTCAAACATATAACTTTCGATGAGGTTATTTTATTTACGCCGTTTGAAGTTTTCTGCACCTGCCCAAGCCCAAGGGCGGGAGATATCATTAGGATGATTCTCAACCACCAAAAAAAAAATCACAGGATTAAGATTACAAGTTTTTTATCCCGGGAGTTCCAAGCAAATTAAATAATGCCTTTAAAATATCAAAGATCAATCCAGCCAAACTACTCATGCAAATCCCACCAATTATGTATTTATCGACAAATTGACATACTACTACTGTACACGGGTCTCATCAGAAGGCTCAAAGTCACCCAGAGGGCAATGAAAAGGGCTATGCTCGGAGTTTCCTTGCGGGATCGAATCAGAAATGAAGATATCCGCAGTAGAACCAAAGTTGCTGACATAGCACGAAGAATCGCCAAACTTAAGTGGCAATGGGCAGGGCACATTGCTCGCAAACCAGATGGCCGTTGGGGCCGAAAGGTTCTGGAGTGGCAACCTCGTACTGGAAGACGCAGCGTCGGAAGGCTCCTACAAGGTGGACCGATGACCTGGTGAAGGTTGCGGGAATCCGATGGATGCGAGACGCACAGGATCGATCATTGTGGCGACACTTGGGGGAGGCCTATGTCCGACAGTGGACGTCTGTTGGCTGAAATGATGATGATGATGATGATGATGATGACATACACGGAACCAACACACACACGATCAAACCATATAGTTACAGCAAGTCCACACTTCGATACGAGACAAATGTGCTATTCAGTAATACGACTAATTCGAACATCAATATTGTATGACAATCAATTCGATGATAATTACTTGTACTAATGACGTTAATTTCGCGATAATAACTGTGAAGAGGATCTATTATTTATATCTGATTTGCTTCGATCTGTTAGTTAAAAGTACTATGAATCATGATGATTTGATCATATTTCGGTTCACGCTTGGCCAGAGATTGAGATGGATGGAAGGGTTTAGAAGTAGATAGAGAAACTTTTTCCCAGAAGTGGAACACAAAATAAAACTAGATTGTCAACAATCTTTTTGTTTTTAAAAGAATAGATCAACTTAACGAAATAAAATCGTATGTTAGATATGTAAATAAAAGTAATCTTCAAGATAAAGCTCAATATACTATTTTCATTGGACGGGTTCTGAATTTAAGTATTTTGATTTAAGCACATATCAAACCCTACTTCAATACCAAATTTTGACAGATTTTCAGGCTAGAATTTGAGGAATAAAATAAAAATATATAAAATAAAAAGGAAGGAAGAAAAGATGTAGTTAATATTATTTACAATATTGTTGAAAATCAAAATTTAATCCTAATCATGTGCAAGAACCCCAACTCGGGCGAAAGTGAAGGTCACCTCTAAAGAATTCCATTTATCTCTATCCTGGGCTATTTTTGTGTCCAGTTTGAGAAATACTCAACTTCAAATTAAAAATGTGAGGGTTGTCCCCCTAACAAAAAAATCCTGAAAATATTCTCAAAACTGATATTCATCTAAATCAAGCAAGTTTCTTTTGTTAGCTGCACCCCTTTCTAGGCAAGTACTTAGCTATATAACAGTATCTGACAGATAGCCAGCTAGTTGATAGTACAGGGTGTAAAATTACAACAACCAAGATAACCAGGGGTAATTTATCATAATGACGTCTGTATTTTTTTAGCTCAGCAGCGCCCCCTAACGGCGACCCCGTACTAAATCACGGCCAAGAGACAAGAATTATCATATAACACAAGATAATAAGAAATATAACCGTAGCATTTTTTATATTTATTTATGTCCTTGATAGCGTGTGATAGAGCATTTTTTAGATCTGTGAGTGATGATTTTTAAGTCCTAAAAATTTTATGAATACTTTGTATGATGGCAAATGTCAAAGCCCAATACTTGTTTAGTCCCAATACTTGTTTATGGAGTTTCCTGCCGGTTCTTCTGTATAAAAAATTATAAATTTGAAAGAAAAATAACTACACATTAATATAGACCATAGAAACACCTATAGTTGATTGCAGTTATCTCAATCCAGCACCCAGAATCAATAAAAAAATAAAATTACAATAAATCGAACAACCTAAACCTGGCTTCAATATTACAAACAACAACTAAACCGTCTAGTGTCGATATAAATTTAATAAAACATAGTAATAAACAAGGGTTTTATGTGACGTACGCAACGTGTCCACGTTGAAAGTTCGATGGGGAGCGACACCGACATCGAAATATTGTGTCGGAATTTATGGGCGTGCGGTCAGCCCAAGAGACGGTGAGGTGGGGTCTGTGTTGTAGCGTCAAGCGGTACAAAAGTGTAAAAGGAAAATTGGCCCCAATATTATTTGGAAGCTAGATTTGACTGTCAACTTCTGAAATCACTGATAAAAAATATTTATATCTGTAGATAATCATTAAAAATAATTCATCAACTCAGTTATTTTAATTTAATTTGGTTTTGTTTTCATTTCTATTGTATTTCAGTTATTATTTGTTTTCTTTTAGTTATTAAATCCTATTTCTTATACTATTAAATTGTGCTAACACTGCTTAATCTGACAACAATCCTGGACTGGATAATGTACCTAGTTTGGGCCCCATGGCTATTTCTAATGTGTTCTCTGTTTGTTTTCTTATTAACTGTAGATATATTTAATTTCTCTATTTTCCTATAAACTCGTGTATCAAGGAGAAAAAAAACTTTGTGTAAAAGTTTTGAAGCAATATTTCTTCAGCACTTTTCTAGAGAAAGTCACTGACATTAGCTGATTTTCCTTTCCACTGATATTAGGCTATCTGTGCCTTCATCTTTCGTATCTAATCTATCTCAAAAACGTTTACAAGGTCGTCGGTCTGACGACTAACTTTACAAGTCAGTGGTAATGTAGATAACTGTATCAATTGAGGATATCAGTTTTTGAAAGTATTTCCTATATTCATATTGATTTCTCCTTATCGCTAAAACTGGCACCCCCCCCTTCACAGTTTGACATAACATAGATTATTGAAATTTTCGTATGTTCAAATCTGGAACAGCAGAATAAACAAATAATACATTATGAATGTTATATACGGCCAACTGATAATATTATTTTGATTTATTTATAAAGATTTAGTTTTATATTTCTACTTTTTAGCCTCAACTGTTCAACCAGCTGACATGACATCCACACTATTTACGAATTCGATAGTATTTTTTACTTGCTAAATGGCTGATATTTTTAACACAGCAAGATGTAACGCAAAATAACCAAAAACATTGGTGAAACTGCAAGAGTCAATTAAGAAGATATAAGAAGACATAGGCCACAGTTCACAAAGCACTTAGAGTTCTGTTTATGCGTAATCTTTTTTTAATTTTGTAAATCGTCTTATGACTTCTCCCACTCTGGGGTGGAGTGAGAAAGCTCTCGTACAGTTCGGCGCAACGCGCTGATCCTAGCGCAATCGCCTAGTGTTGGTATAAAAAGTGAAGTACATACGTAAGATTGACTTCTGTACCTATCTATTTTGTGTCTAAAGTTACTGGCAAAAAGATCCTATCGAACGAACTAAGAAATTTTACCTTCAAAATTAATACTCCAAAATTCAGACTTCCGCTCCCCGCTCAAAAAGGGGCGCCACCAATTTGCAAAGCACTGGATTGGCGGAACAAGTTGTCTACGAAACTCGTCTATAACTGCGGCTGATAATTAAACAGCTGCGCCGGAACACCGACGTTTTGAAGCGACCATGTCAATACAGATATTAAGTACGTTAGTGTTTGGCTGCTTTACATTGCTTAATTAAATCTGTATATACAAGCTGAGTCCCTGGAGGGAGGTCAATAGACATGATTTGTTTTATAGAAAGAAATAAAGTGAATTTATTTGGCACACACACAATATTTAAGTAATCACGAAACAAAAACAAAGAAGCAAAAAATACGGTTCTGAGCCTCACGGCTGCAGCAAATAGGTCCATTTTAACATAAATCCCAGACTTGATGTTTATCGAGTATTGTTTTTTATGTAGAAAAATTATCCAATGGCGTGCCTCACTCTTGGGCAGATCGAGGGCATGTCAAACTTTTACTGACTCAAAACCCACTCATGTTTCTTCTTTGCCTTCGTCCCAGGGCCCCGAGTCTAACTTTCATACTGCCCGTGGCCTCAGGAGGCTTCGGCTCCTGCGGTATTTTTATCGCGTAAGTCTTTACATGAGTATTTTGTAAAAGAAAAGCTCAAAAACTGACACAGCCTGAGACCAAGGCAGCGGGATTGTTCGAAATAGTTACAGGTGGGATTTAGTCAGTAAAAGTCTGACACTACCTCTTCTCCAACCCAGAGTGGGAAACTAAATCTCGAAGAAGAAATAGACTAGAACTTTCTCTCTGTATTTTTTAATTTGTTTTTATTTGTACAAAAAAATCAATAATAATAATAAAGAGGTAAAGTTTGTTTTTATGTTTTTTTGTTTGTATTGTAAGAGGTAATCTCTGAAAGTACTGGTCCGATTGCTAAATTTTCACCAATAGACAGCTGCTTTATTCTTGAGTGATATAGGCTATATTTTAAGTACGCGTGCGTAGCTGCGGGCAAAAGCAAGTACAAAATAGTTGTAGGTCAGCCAATCGCACCGACAGATATTTATATATAAATCGTTAGTGATTCTCTAGCAATAAGATGTTATATCATAAAATAAGTTAAGACAGTAAACCCAAGTTATATAGGCTAACATTAAAACAAATACTTTATGTGCTTCATATTTTACCCACCGCGCCGTTCACATCGCACCTGCAGCCTAATTCTTAGCCAACCGAATCCTTGGAAGGCTACATTGTCTGAAACATTCGTACCCAATTCTGGCCACAATTGTGTGCACGTGCGTCTTAGGAGAATTTACTATGTCTAATACAATAAGTTGGCACCCCAAGGGGGTGGGGGCCTAAATTATGTATTTTATTGTCACTGGATCCAATTTCATAACCCGAAGAACGGTCGGGATGAGTCCACCAGTGTTATAAGCTATTCTATTGAATTTTGCAATACATACAAATGTGATGGTTGTGTTTTGTGGGTAATGTTCAAACGTGCTGGATTATCGCGGCCGATATTTATTTTTGTGAAATATTTTTGACGGTTATTCTGGCTTTGTTGGTTCGTGACTGTAGTGTTTTATTTTTGTCAAGTTCAGTATTCTCAAAAAGAACTAACTGGACTAGAATATATGTGTCTCAAATAGCCATTTTACAAGCTTTTATTTAGTTTCACCTGTCCCGATGTTTGTCTGTTATCCAATCTTGTAAATTAAATTTGACCCACTTTCCGGTTACCGATTGAGCTGAAATTTTGCGTGCATGTGTAAATTAGATGACAATGCAAAATAATTATGACATGGAGCTGATCTGATGATGGAACCGTAAGGTGGCTATAGGAACTTGGTTGTTAAACGACACAACCCCATCGAGTTTGGGCTTGTATGAGTCTTCTTGACGAGTATTAATTATAAAGGTATACCGAGCTATAAAAGCTTGCTATGAAAAAAATATTTTCATTAAAAGCTTGTTTATATTGCAATAGCAACCTGCCCCAACTTCAGTCTGTTAAAACTGTTTGAAATTTATGGCTTTTCTCTACTGTAATATGCATGTGTCATACACCTAAACCTTCCTCATGAATCACTCTGTATATTGATGAAAATTTTATTAAAATCTGTTCTGTAGTTTTGGGGTTAATTGCGAATAGACAGACAGAAGCAATGTGGGACTTTAATTTATAATATGTAAGGATATATATTTTAAATGTCGACACTTCAAACACACGCGTGACCCAAGGGCTAGCTTTTACTTCGGACAGTGGATAAGCCATACAGTGTAGCAATGCTGTCAGTCTTTAGGCCACATTACCAGTTGACACGATGTGAAAGAGTTATTAAAAATGAGATTATTTAATTTTTATTGTTGCTAGGTTCGCGCTTGACCACCGCGCTATAACCTAGAAGACAGTAACCTATTCATTCTTGACTTAAAGATTCCTGGGAAATTCCACTCCTTAATCAATACCAAGATAAGATTTTCAGTTAGTTATAAAAATAGGACATCATATTTTTTTATGTAAAAAAGACTGTGGGTAAAAAAATTATGGCTAGTCGTCGGCTAGTTATCGAAAAAACACCATTATCTTCATC